>CM050432.1:23835236-24435236 GCA_027564155.1 Gymnocypris eckloni scoliostomus | reverse complement strand
TACTTCTTACTGTTTAGGAGAGATAGTTATTGTGGTTTTTTATACAGCATTTTTGTTATGGTTGTATCTGGTTGTTATTGCTGGAGTTTGGGCAGTAGATTGTGATGCTGTGGTGGTATCTATATAGCTGTTATAATGCATAGCGGTGTGCTGGTGTGTGCAGTGGTTGAAGATCAACCGTTTCATTGGTGGTTACGCTCTAGTGCATATAGCATGTTGTTGTTGTTATGCCATCACCCGGGGGGGGGGGGGGGGGTCAGGGTGGTTCTTTTCAGATCGTTACTGAAGGCCCTGACTGAAACACCACGGTACGCTACTGTATTTTAGAGATAATATTGACCGATGAAAGATCATAGATGATGTTACTGACTGATTTTTTTTTTGTATGAATCCTGTATTTATATAGCGCTTTTAACAATACAAATTGTGTCAAAGCAACTGCACAATATCAAAATAAGAAAATAGTCAATAATGTAAAATGACAAGATTAATCACTCAATTATGTGCTCCCGATGGCTGTCTAGTACTGCTTTTCCACCGGGGCTGGAGCCGGAGCCCAATTGGGAACCGAGCTGCGCTTTTCCACTCAAAAAAAATCCTGGGCCAGTGCCCAGATCCCGGGCTCCAGACCGGAACCGAAACATTGCTGGTCTGGAACGAGATAACCAATTCCGTCATTAGGCAGAGCTTCCACTACAGCCCGCAGTTTGAAAGGCGCCATTTTTAAAAGCCATTGGAGTTAGCGACAAGTACAGTAACAACAAAAATTAATTAATAAATACATATGTCAGTTCAGCAGTGGTCGGCGGAAGAGACCAACGCTCTCCTTGCCATCTGGTTGACGAGGGAAATTCAACACAAACTAGAAGGTAGCGTGAGAAAAAAGCAAGTATATGAGGAGATAGCAGGGGAAATGACAACCACGGGGAAATGACAACCACGGGGTTCAACCAATCCGCCGACCAAGTGGTCAACAAGTTAAAAAAAAAACTTTAAAAAAGAATACAGGGATCAAAAAAGAGAGATGGGCAAAAGCGGCTGCGGGCGGAACAAAATGGTTAATTTTGTCGTCATAGACTCCATTCTGGGACATTGGCCAGCAAGTCAGTCAACCGGCGCATTAAATTCGGCGACTTACCTGCTGGAGTCAATGTGTGCATCACCGTCATCTGCTGCAGCTGATACAGGTAGGCTAACGTTATGTGTTTGTCCATAAATTTATGATTGTCTAATGTGTACACTGTTCTAATGTGTACAAAGCAACGATTCTTCACATACAACAATAAACTATACTTGTGTGTACTGCGTATTATGCATTGTTTATTGTTGTATGTGTTATGTGTATTACGGTTAAACATAAAATATGTACAGTACAGTATAGTCTGCTTAATAACAATACAGTGTACTGGAATGTGTGTAGTTTGACTTGTAATGGGTAAATTGTCTAAATGGGCTGCACACTGCTGGAACAAGCATTAAAAAAGTTAACTTACAATTAGGCTACATTACAAATCATTGAGGAGAACCATAAGTTAAACTAACCTGCACGTTTGACTATTTGTAACTTTGTATTCAGACTCCTGCACCAATCATGATGATGATAACCTGGAGGAAGCAGAGACATCCACCTGCAGCACTGCCTCATCACATACACCGAGGAGCAAAATAACAGGTAATGACATTTGGTTTGCATTACTACAAATTTGTCTGTGTGTTATGTTTATAGTAGTGTACATTAAATTGTGAATTTTAATTTGCTTTAGTTCTCGGTTTCACTTTATACTAGATGGCCTTAACTACTATGTTCTTATATTTAAATTAATAATTTAAAACAATGCACTTATTGTGTATACACATTTTTACATTGTACTTACATTTAAAGAAATACCTGCATGTAATTACATCCTATAAATAATTTATGCAATTACATTTATGGTTACACTGTTAACCCATCCCATTACCTGTCCCTAACATAGAGGTCTGCACGGGCTCAAAACTGAAGCCCGAACCCGGCCCGTACCCGAGATCGTCTGACCCAACCCGACCCGAGCGGCACAGTTAAATTTAGAGTCCGAACCCGACCCGAAATCTCCCCCCCAACGAATAGCCAACAAAAAAAAAAAAGGAAAAAGGCTTCATTTCACGATTGCATGCAAAGAAACAGATAAATCAAGGCTCTGCCATTTCACAAACATTTACCAGTTATGAAAGTTTGTGAACATCAGGTGCAGCGGTCGCATACATTCTGCCGAGTTTATGAATTTTGTATGGACAAGAAGATAATTCTTCCACCGTGCAAATTATGGTCATTTTTTGTCAGTTAAGGCTCGTTAGCATTCTGTCTACTTTAAATCAGACATAAGATCTTAAATAAGATTGTATTTATTTGAATGAATTAATCATTTATTTGAATTAGCGAGAGAGAGAGAGAGAGAGAGAGAGAGAGATACAGAGAGAGAGGGATGAATGTTGCGTGTGCATGTGAACCTGCGTCTGCGCGTCTCTCTCTACAAGCAATGAGGCTTAGTTACTTCAAAAACAGCGATTTTGCCACCTCATTGCAGATAAATATAATGTTGTGACTTGCGAGTCAGTAGCCTGTCGAAGCTATTTTACTAATAAAAGTTTCCGTGCTGTTTGTGCTCTGTGCGATCTCTGATATCTGTGTGCAATGTGTGTGTGTGCGTGAAAGCAGCGAAGCCTCTGCATATAGTTTTGGTTTAGCTACAAACCCGAACCTGACCCGAGCCCGAGGCTATCCATTAAACATTAACCCGAAACCCGAAAGTATTTTGGGACCCGCGGGTTCGGGTCGGGTAGCAGACCTCTACCCTAACATCACCCGTCTCCCACCTCACCCTAGCAGCAGAAGTATTTTGCAATTCAATATGAACATAATCAGTACATTGTACTTATTTTTTGATGTAATTACATTAAGGCCACCTAATATAAAGTGGGACCCTGTTCTCTTGTGCAGAAAAAAGGAAACGTGACAGTAACCAGGACCTGCTGGAATATTTTCAAGCTGCAGATGAACGTTTCATGCTGCAAACAAGAGAGATGCATCAAGACGCCATGAAGCAGATGAATGATACTTCAGCATCTCTTCTGGGACTTCTAGGGCGCATGGTCACTGTCATGGAGTCCGAGCAGAGGAAGTAGATCTAAACAGCTTGTTTGTGTTTTGTTCAATACTTGCTCATTATTTTTGCACTTAACTGTTTGTTTATTGTTCAGTTGTTTAATGTTTATGTGCGCTTGTTCAAAGAATGATACAACGTACTTATCATTTTTTTTTTACTTTACACACATTACGATCATTTTAATAATTGTAATAAATATGACTTAACATATTTCTGTATTGTCGTTTCTTCACATTACATTAAAAACTGACTACAATAGTATGATTAGAATAATTACAATTTAAGCAATATGAATACAATTAGAATAGTAAGAAATGTAATGGTCATCAATGGCTATCAAATTCAAAACAACTATTATACAAACTATTATACATAAAAATTAGCATATTAAGCCATTCATTCATCCTACCTGTTGAAATACTCCAATAATGCAGCTCGCACATCATTTCCTTCGGGTTGCCCATATTCAGGTACTGGCTGCACAGGGGGCTGTGTGTTTGACCGCAGCGTGGACATATGATCCTCAGTGAAACCATCTCCATGTTCCTCACAGATATTGTGGAGCACACAGCAGGTCAGCACCATCTTCTTTACAAGGTCCAGGTTGCAGTCGTTTCGCTTTAGGAGACAGCGCCATCGTCCTTTCAGCCTCCCAAAGCTCATCTCCACTACAGACCTTGCACTGCTTAACCTGAAGTTGTACGTCTGTTGTTGCGGGGTCAATCTGCCAGTGCCTGAGAAGGGTTTCATTAGTCAGTTCTGCAAGGGGTAAGCAGGGTCTCCAATTAGGAAGTGTCCAACATCACAGCCAGCAATGTTCACCTTGTTTTGAACCAAAATATGTCCATCATTTAACCTTTCCCACAAATGTGACTGCTTGAGCACCCTTGCATCATGCACACTTCCAGGAAAGCCAATGCACAGATCCCAAAAAAGCCCCTTCCCATCCATTACCGCCTGCAAGATGATTGAATGCCACCCTTTTCTGTTGAAGAAGTCCCGAGGATACTCTGTGGGTGTGCGATTATTGGGATGTGGCATCCATCTATAGCACCAACACATTGTGGTACTCTCCATAGTTGTTTAAAAAACTAGACATTTCAACCAATTTCTGGGCATCTGGGAATTTGATGTGTACAGGGAGGAGCACCTTATTCACAGCGTTGCAAAAATCCTTTACGCAGTTGAAAACAGTGGTTAGGCCTACCGCAAAAATGTGACTTACACTTCTGTATTCACCTCCAATGGCACGCTTCCACAGAGCAATGGCTACCCTTTTTCTCAAAGGCACACACAAACGGTAATTGGTGTATCTTCTTTCCAGAATATGGCGAAGACGATGGCAGATGTACTCAAGACTCTCTGGAGACACAAAAATTCTGAATAAACTGGGTCGGACTGAATGTAGGAACAATGGTATCCCACCAGTGGTGCGCTCCAGGATATGCTCACACAACAGCCAAGCGTCTTGCCCTAATCCGCAGAGCTAGCTGTTAAAAAACATAACAGTTGAGAAAAAATATAATTTGTTTCAGTGCAATTATTATAAATGTCGTCTTTATTTCTATAGCAATTCATACAATACAGACTTTTAAAACAGTTTCACAATAGTAGACATTCAAATTCTGCTGTAAAGCAGCTCTAACAAGCTATATAACTCAAGTTAGTTCAGTGTTGATTCGGTTCAATATCTGTGTAAAGTACATAATTTATGCAACAAAGGCAATTCAGCTGTAAAGCTATTCTAAATAATATCATCATCCAGCATAGTTCAGATTAACGTTTGTTCTCACAATAAAGCATAAAGCCATTGCTAACTTGGCTGTACTGCACTACCTGGGCAATCTGATAATGGTATATTTAGGACTGGGCATTGACAATTTGATTTGATTTAGATATACTAGCAATACGATTCAATTACGATTTTGATTCTACTTGACATTGATTAACTGGGATATAATATTACTTAGACATATTCTAATTAATGTTGTAAACTATACAGGTAACTACATTCAACTAAACATACAACTAAATATTAAATGTGTAAATTAACTGAATTAAATAGGCTACTTACATTTTAAATGCTTTATTGAGGTATTTCAACAGCTGAAAAACTGAATGAGTGATACCTGAGACATGATTTGGATTCCGATAAGTTGTTATAGTAAATTTCAACCCACCTTATTGTGTTAATTTATGTTTATTTATTCTGTATGTTAACTAGCAGTCAATAGGAAGGACATCAGTTCATCGATCTATCGCGCTCCAATAAAGAGAACCAAAGCTGTAACTTGTTTTTTGTTTTAATTTTGTAATATATAACGTAATTTGAAAGCTGAGACTTTGTTTCAAATAAAAACTGACGGAGCACAAAACTTATTGTGATTTATTGGATTGAACAGCACGCTACAAACCAAACCAAAACAGATGGTTCAAACACAAACCCCGGTGGCGCTGCTGAGTTCAGACGCCTGTGAATTAGCTCCGCTCAAAATTGTGCTTTTATGTGGTTTTTTACCTATTTTTACTTCTCTTTTTACACGTGTAACGTCTGCAATGATTATGTACGACAAAAGAACACTTTTGGACATTGGACAGCGTTACACTAACCTGATCCAGGACACTTTATCCACGGATCCAGCGTGGCCATTGGGGATACTTCGGAGCACTGAAGTTAACAAAGGCCGCCTCAATAATACCAGGAGGCGAAAGAAACACCGCGGGAAACGTGCTGGAATTCGTAACAGACTGAGGGTAAGGGCTCACAGTCCTCCTCTACCGAGTATTCTGCTCGCTAATGTCCAATCCTTGGAGAATAAGATGGACGATCTAAGAGCCAGGATAAGTTTCCAACGGACATAAGGGTTATGTAACATCCTTTGTTTGACCGAAACATGGCTCACGCCGACGGTCCCGGACCCCGCTGTAACGTCGTCTGATAACTTTTCTGTTTTACGGATGGACAGAACAGCCGAGGCCGGTAAAACCAAAGGTGGTGGAGTGTGTTTCTTTATTAACAAGAAATGGTGTGGTCCCAGGAATATCTCCATTCTGTCACGTTCCTGCTCGCCTCATCTAGAACATCTCTCCATTATCTGCCGCCCATTTTATCTGCCCCGGGAATTTTCATAAATCGTTGTTACTGCCGTTTACATACCACCACAGGCAGATACTAGCTTGGCCTTGTCCAAACTCCACGATGAACTCAGCGGATATATCAACAAACATCCTGACGCTGCATGTATCATCGCGGGGGACTTTAACAAAGCCAACCTCAAGAAGGTCATCCCTAACTTTCATCAGCATATATCCTGTCCAACCAGAGGACTGAATACACTCGATCATTGCTACACCCAGTTCAAAAATGCCTACAAAGCCCACTCACTGCCGGCTTTTGGAAAATCGGACCATGCCACCATTTTCCTCACACCGGATTATAAACAAAGGTTCGTTCAGGATCCCCCGGTGGAGAGGGAAGTGACGCGCTGGTCCTCCCACTCTGAAGCTACGCTACAGGCGTCTCTTGAGGACGTCGACTGGGACATGTTCCGGGCGAGTTCATCTGACGTCAGCGAATTCACGGAGGTAGCATTGAGCTTTGTCTACACGCTAACCGTACAGGCCACTGAAACGGTAACAATAAAGACTTTCTCAAATCAGAAGCCGTGGGTGGACAGAACAATTCGTGATGCGGTTAACCATCGAACTGCCGCATACAATGCCGGTATTCTGTCAGGAAACATGAGCGAGTACAAAGCATCGTGCTACGCTCTCCGTCGGGCAGTTAGAGCCGCTAAACGCCGGTACAGTGAGAGAATTGAGTCACATTTCCAGCTCAATGACTCTCGACGCATGTGGCAGGGACTGAAGACCATCTGTTCCTCTGGAAACAACTCCTCTGCAGAGGTGAGAGCAGATCCGTTGCTGGCCGAAGAGCTAAACACCTACGGCCGCTTTGAATGCAATGGCGGCGCGACTCTGCCGATCAGCGCATCAGGAAGCAGCAGACAGAGCAGCGATCATGTATTCACCCTGTCAGAGGACGAAGTTCGGAGGGAACTAAGGAGAGTGAACGTCAGAAAAGAAGCAGGACCCGATGGGATTACTGGCCGCGTTCTGAGGTCCTGTGCTGATCAGCTTGCTGGTTTGTTTACATCCATATTTAATGAGTCCCTCGCTACCTCTGTTGTTCCCACATCCTTTAAAAAATCTGTTATAATCCCTGTGCCTAAGAACAGTAAACCCTCTTGCCTGAATGACTATCGTCCAGTTGCCCTCACATCAACAGTCATGAAGGTTTTTGAGAGACTTTTAAAGAAACACATTTGCTCCTCCATCCCTGCTAATTTGTACCCTCTTCAGTTTGCCTATCGGCTAAATAGGTCTACTGATGATGCCATCTCCCAGGTACTGCACTCTTCCCTCACTCACATTGACAGCAAAAATGGCAACTATGTAAGGCTGCTATTCATTGACTATAGCTCCGCTTTTAATACTATAGTCCCCACCAAGCTGGCTGTTAAACTCTCAGACCTCGGCATAACCTCTTCACTTTGTGACTGGATTCAAGATTTCCTCACCGGCAGACCTCAAGTGGTGAAAATGGGACAGTTCACCTCCAACTCCATCACCCTGAACGTAGGAGCCCCACAGGGCTGTGTCCTGAGCCCCCTGCTCTACTCTCTATACACCCACGACTGCGTGTCCTCTCACAGCTCCACTTCTATCATTAAATTTGCTGATGATACTGTGGTTCTGGGCCTCATTAACAACAATGATGAGGCCGCATACTTGGATGAGATAGAGAGACTCACATCATGGTGCCAGGACAACTGTCTCTTTCTGAATGTGAGCAAAACTAAGGAGCTGATCATGGACTTCAGGAAGAGACAGCAGCAGCCCTACACTCCTCTTATGATCAGTGGGACCCCTGTGGAGAGGGTGAGTAGCTTCAAGTACCTCGGTGTAAACATCTCCGAGGACCTGACTTGGACTGCACACATTCAGACTCAGGTTAAGAAAGCCAGGCAGAGACTGTACCATCTGCGACAGCTGAGGAAATTCAGGGTCTCACCAGCAATCCTGAAAACTTTCTATTCAGGGGCCATAGAAAGTGTACTGACTCAGTGCATCTCAGTGTGGTATGGTAATTCCTCAAACCAGGACTGCAAAGCTCTACAGAGAGTCGTGCGCTTAGCTAAGGGTCAGGGTCTCAGGGTCTACTCTCCCCTCTCTGCAGGACATCTACTTCAAACGCTGCAAAAGCAGAGCTGCTAAAATCATCAAAGACTCAAATCATCCCGGTAACCATCTTTTCCGTTTACTGCCATCTGGCAAGCGCTTCAGGAGCATGATGGCAAAAACTGAGAGACTGAGGAGGAGCTCCATCTCCTTAACACAAACTCAATTTCATAATCATCTACAAGTCTCATTATTAACTGTAAAAAACATTCATATTCTCATCATCTGTATTGCTGCTATGTGTACATACCCTGTACAACCCGTTTGCACATCCCTCTCATCCCTCTTGTTCATATTACTATTTATTAAGTCCCATTATACTGTTTTTGCACATCTTATTTGTTTTGCACTTTTTTTTTATTCTATTGCACATTTTACTCTTTATTTCTCTTTTTTACATATATATATATATATACACACACAGTGGGGCAAAAAAGTATTTAGTCAGCCACCAATTGTGCAAGTTCTCCCACTTAAAATGATGAGAGAGGCCTGTAATTTTCATCATAGGTATACCTCAACTATGAGAGACAAAATAAGAAATAATAAGAAAATAAAAATCCAGAAAATCACATTGTAGGATATTTAAAGAATTTATTTGCAAATTATGGTGGAAAATAAGTATTTGGTCAATAACAAAATTTCATCTCAATACTTTGTTATATACCCTTTGTTGGCAATGACAGAGGTCAAACGTTTTCTGTAAGTCTTCACAAGGTTTTCACACACTGTTGCTGGTATTTTGGCCCATTCCTCCATGCAGATCTCCTCTAGAGCAGTGATGTTTTGGGGCTGTCGCTGGGCAACACGGACTTTCAACTCCCTCCAAAGATTTTCTATGGGGTTGAGATCTGGAGACTGGCTAGGCCACTCCAGGACCTTGAAATGCTTCTTGAAGCCACTCCTTAGATTGCCAGGCGGTGTGTTTGGGATCATTGTCATGCTGAAAAACCCAGCCATGTTTCATCTTCAATGCCCTTGCTGATGGAAGGAGGTTTTCACTCAAAATCTCACGATACATGGCCCCATTAATTCTTTCCTTTACACAGATCAGTCGTCCTGGTCCCTTTGCAGAAAAACAGCCCCAAAGCATGATGTTTCCACCCCCATGCTTCACAGTAGGTATGGTGTTCTTTGGATGCAACTCAGCATTCTTTCTCCTCCAAACACGACAAGTTGAGTTTTTACCAAAAAGTTCTATTTTGGTTTCATCTGACCATATGACATTCTCCCAATCCTCTTCTGGATCATCCAAATGCTCTCTAGCAAACTTCAGACGGGCCTGGACATGTACTGGCTTAAGTAGGGGGACACGTCTGGCACTGCAGGATTTGAGTCCCTGGCGGCGCAGTGTTACTGATGGTAGCCTTTGTTACTTTGGTCCCAGCTCTCTGCAGGTCATTCACTAGGTCCCCCCGTTTGGTTCTGGGATTTTTGCTCACAGTTCTTGTGATCATTTTGACCCCACGGGGTGAGATCTTGCGTAGAGCACCAGATCGAGGGAGATTATCAGTGGTCTTGTATGTCTTCCATTTTCTAATAATTGCTCCCACAGTTGATTTCTTCACACCAAGCTGCTTACCTATTGCAGATTCAGTCTTCCCAGCCTGGTGCAGGTCTACAATTTAGTTTCTGGTGTCCTTTGACAGCTCTTTGGTCTTGGCCATAGTGGAGTTTGGAGTGTGACTGTTTGAGGTTGTGGACAGGTGTCTTTTATACTGATAACGAGTTCAAACAGATGCCATTAATACAGGTAACGAGTGGAGGACAGAGGAGCCTCTTAAAGAAGAAGTTACAGGTCTGTGAGAGCCAGCAATCTTGCTTGTTTGTAGGTGACCAAATACTTATTTTCCACCATAATTTGCAAATAAATTCTTTAAAAATCCTGCAATGTGATTTTCTGGATTTTTTTTCCTTATTTTATCTCTCATAGTTGAGGTATACCTATGATGAAAATTACAGGCCTCTCTCTTTTTAAGTGGGAGAACTTGCACAATTGGTGGCTGACTAAATACTTTTTTGCCCCACTGTATATATATATGCTGTTGTGTTACTTTTATTTAATTTTTATTCTTTTGCACTGTCCACTGAGCGGACCTGATTTGATTTACATTTCACTTCTGATTATACCCTGTATAATTTATTATGTGACAAATAAAGAAACCTTGATCTTGAACCTTGAGATGGATCGGTGGGATTTAAGAACATAATGTTACTTACCCTTCTTCTTGCTCGTTGTCATGCCTTGTGAGAAGCTGCACTGACTCCTTGCAGACATATTCGAGCCAAGCGGTCGAAAGTCAGGTACATTTGAAAAAGAGATCTGACATATGGCGCCATCTCGGTTATGCTGCTTCTGCAAGAGATAACAAGCGATTCCGGTCACATGATGGTCACGTAGATGGTTCCTCTACCTGCCAGTGGAAACGCGAGACGGTTCTGAACAAGTGCTACTTTTGGCCGAGCACCGGCACCAGCCTCAGCTCCAGTGGAAAAGCGGTATAGGTGACTGGGTCCTCCTCATTGGGGATCTGTCTCTGGGGCACATCTAATTGTCCTGGTCTTCGCTGACGTTCATGGCTGTAGAAGTTGTCTCTAGGTGCTGATCCACCATCCGATCTGGATACAGACTGGATCTGGTGACTGCAGTGACCATCTGGGCTGGATACGGACTGGGTCGGGTGGCTATGGTGACATCGGAATGAGAAAGAAAAAGACTAATATTAGCATAGATGTCAATCTTCTTACGGTGTAACAAGTACTAGGGCCCTATGATTTCCGCGATGCAGAAAATGCAGACGGAATCCAGTCATAAAAACGGAATTTACCGTTTAACGCGGAATGTCAAGGAATGTGTCAAAGTTTGGATGAATTAAACAAAAGTAGGCCATTACACTTAAATCAAATCGCGATATGGAGTAGTATTTGTAAATATTACGCCGCAAAAGTCAATTTAAATCTGAATCCTGCATGTTCTGCGCGTCTCTGTATGAATGGAGCAGACGCACAGTTTTGTTTACTAACGTTACGTAAACCGCTCGCGTGACGCTCGTCTGCATTCTCAATGAAGTTATACATAAATGAACAATAGCTCCAGATCTGTTCTGAGAGTCACTTCACAAGCATTTTACAATTTAATTTGAGTAAAATTAGCATCATCTCATATACACACAGAAGAGCAACCTGTCAAAATACAATTTCGGTTTAACTTAATAAAGATATTGTGCCAAAAATAGGCTGTATTACTATTATTTAGTGGAATTTACTTACTACTACAACGACTACTGTTGAAAAATAATAATAAGAAAAAAAAATTAAAGAAAAAAATCACTAACTATTTTTCATTAATTAAAATGTAAATTAAATCAATGTGTTATGCCTTCATCTGATAACCAGTAAAATGTATATACACAACACAAAATTTCTGAGGGGGGAAAAACATTTCATAAGGCTACTGTAAGAATAACAATTTTTTGTATGCATTCAAATAATTAAACATGCTAAAACACAGAATTTGGTAACAATAAAACCTAAGGTGAAAAAAAAATTAAACATTTCATACGGTCCTAACCATGTAATTTGTGTTACACTTTTAATAAGTTAATGTTAAATTGTATAAGTTTCATGATTTTAATTAATTAAACATGCTTTTTGATTAATACAATTTTATTTGATCATTAAAAAGGAGTCCATAAAAATTTTAAAGGGAAAAAAAATTGAATCCATAAAAATTCAAACGGAATTTAGGAAAAAATAAAACGGAATTTCGGATAAAATAAAACTCATTTATACTCATAGGGCCCTAAAGTACATCGTGTGTTATGGGAAGTGTTCCCGGTTCCGGCTGACCCAATTAATGCAGCCTAACAATCCTTTAACGGATTTGAATATTAGAAGCGTATTAGTGTGTTAAGTGTATGCCAGGTTAAAGAGATGGGTCTTTAATCTAGATTTAAACTGACAGAGTGTGTCTGCCTCCCGAACATTGTTAGGTAGATTGTTCCAGAGTTTGGGCGCTAAATAGAAAAAAGATCTGCCGCCGGCAGTTGATTTTGATATTCTAGGTACTATCAAATGGCCAGAGTTTTGAGAATGCAGCAGACGTGGAGGACTATAATGCGATAAGAGCTCACTCAAGTACTGAGGAGTTAAAGACTAGATTAAAGACCCATTCAGGGCTTTATAAGTAATTAACAAGATTTTAAAATCTATACGATGTTAAAAAGGGAGCCAGTGCAGTGTTGACAGAACCGGGCTAATGTGGTAATACTTGGGCGATTCCACAGTTTAGGCCTAACTGCAAGGACAATAGCCTGCAAAATCAATCTTCATGGAGAAAGCCATTGTCCTCAGGTTAACATCCTGAGAAAACTTGGGGTACAGCTGTGTGAAAGACAGGATAAATCTGGCAATGGTAAACTAGTAAACTTTGATCAAAGTTGAGTTGATGTAAAATTTTACGTATGTAACATGGACGGAAAAACAGTGTAAATTCAAGCAGAAAGTGTACTTAATCTAATTCAGTTTAATACAATTCTGGTTGAATCCCAGTTCATGTTTTGCTTTGCTCCTAATTGTGTATGGGTCACAAAACTGGTAATAGGACTTCCATGCAGGCAGGGTGGCCATCTAATATTATCTGTTCTATAAACTTAAAGGTGCATTTTTGATTCTGGTATGTTCATAAACTGAAAGCCAGCAAAATTACTAACAAATACCACAGGTATATTTTTCAAATTTATTTGCCAAATGTAGAAGCCAAAGGAACTCCTACAAGTGTGCAAAGTTATAACGTGTGTAACGTGGACGGAAAAAAATTAAACAATCCTGCAAGATTACCTCTGTAACACAAAATAATACCATTTCATTAAAACTGGCAAAGAATAGAACAAGTTCATAACACATTAAAATAACCTGTCATCATTTACTATCAAATTTAAATAATAAAATAAAGAAAGTCCATATATATATGTATGTTTGCAAAGGATATAAGAGTTATGACTAATTATTTTTTAACACTTAAAATGTATAATTATGTGTTTAATTATATACTCTGAACACCACAGCAAACTTAATTTACAGAATAGGTGTTTCATTTCTTGAATACACTTTAAAATTAAGAATCTGAAATATAAATGATGACTGTTAGTCTGTTTCATGTAAAAGCTCATTCAGTGTTTCAAACTGAGGAAAACGTGTAAAGCTTGTAAACATTAGGGATGGGCATTTTAAGCAAAAAGTAATATTCGATAATCCCTGGGTAGTATTCGATACTTCGATAATCGCACCCTCCCGCGCATGCACCCGCCCACCCACGCACACACACACACACGCACACGCACTCACACACTCACACACACACACACACACACACAGAGAGAGAGAGGGAGAGAGACCGTCCAGGCTTTCAATCTGTATGATAACAAACTGTTTAATTAATTAGAGAATAGTCTATCTTAACCCAAGAAATTTAATGGTTGTAAAGTATGAGTGCTGAAACATATTAATATAACCGAAGGACGGCATTTATTAACAGAACAGTCCGTCGATTATCAACTGCTCATAAGGCTAGGACATTTCTATTTTAAAAATGAGCATGAACATTCATATTATTAAAAAGAAAATCTTAAATCTGATTAATGCATCAATGAATATTAGGCGTAAAACATATTGCGCGCTAAACAGAATATCATTCTTAAAACATATTACACGCTAAAACATATTGTGAACCGCGTGAATGACGGCACTTATTATGTGAACATTAATTTTAACGTCTGTCTTCATAACAATAACCTATTTCATATATAAAAATATATTCAATGAACATGTTCACATGCTCGGGAAGAAGACGGGAGTGCAATCTGTTCACAATTAGTTCAGTGAACTTTGAATTGAAACAAGGAAACGAATATAGATCCCTGCAGCTTCTCAGAATTCCCCGTCTGAGTCTGAGCCTGTCTCTCTCTCTCTCTCTGAGCCATTTAAATAGTTCAGTTTTGGTTTTTAATAACAAATTGGTCATTATTTTGTTTCCTTTCTTTATTAATTTAATTTAGAAATATGATTGGAACATCTTATTTTTGTTAAATTCAAGTTTTTGTTTTTTTAAATACCAAGTGGCCAGCGCAAGTTTGATCAGTTTATCCTTCTCAAATAAATAACTAAATAAATAACGTCATAATATTTTAAGAATAAAGTCAAAATTACGATCATAAAATCATGTTACATTGCCTGAAGTTAAAGTTAAAATTACACCTGTATACTCTGCCAAAAAAAATATAATAATAAGTGTGGCATCCAACTTGTCATTCTTCACATTTAACACAAAAAACGGCACAACTATTTTGCATATAAATATAATATATCAACCAGTGGAATATTACGTTAGGCCTATTATTTCAGCAAAAAACTAATAATTTGAATGCAGGGAGCTCGTCACGGCTTCATTAATGGGAAACAGCACGTGAAGGCGGCAGAGAAGCACTCTGTGGAGTGCATCGTTCTGTTAACTTTGTGGTTTATTATTTTGAGTTGTTTGGGATGCTGTAACAAACGGCCCTCTCACAATATATTGTTTAACAGGTCTATTGTTCACGCAATCAGAGTGCCGCACCCGAGTGCCGACAGTGCAGTTTGTGTGCAAGCACAGAACAGAAAATGCTCTAAAATAAATCTGTGCATCTGTACTCCAGTATATAAATTCAATATAGATGAATTATTGCTAAAGTTACTTGCCAAGGGAGGTAGTTTGACATACTTCATGTATTTGCCCGTTCAGGCGGCTCGCGCGTGTCAGAGACGCGGCTGTCTGTGCTCGCGCTGTTCACACAGAACACAACGCGCATGTACTGAAAGGAGTTGTCTTTCGCGCCCAAATGCTTTTTAATCGCTTACATTTTTAAACAAACAAGGCTTAAAAACGCATGCAAATGATACAATTTAGTGACCACCTGCAGTGGCCCGATCTAGAAGTGACAAATCCGAGCGTCCTTCACAATCGGACAGTCTTTATTGTCAAGCCCTGGTACACCTTTAGAAAATAATCGCACAACCTAATTATTATTCTATAATTAAATCGAATATTCGAAAATCGTGACCCATCCCTAGTAAACATTGCATTGTAATAATACATTTACCTCAGAATAACCACTCAGTGTCCATAAGCTCATCAGTTAGCTAGAAAAATAACTATGAAGAGGAGCATTTAGCTAAATTTATGCGCTATTGCATATTAATATTTGTACTTAATCTGCTGTCTACGTGATTCAACTCCTCCTATACAATTTTATTTTACTAATGAAGAAAAACAGACTGAATGTGTGAAAGACATGACAACATTTATAGGATGCACTGAGGAGGAGCCCAAACTACACTCAGTGGCCAAGTGATGCTTATGGTCCATGATATTGGTACAGATTCTGTGTAACGAACAATTCTTTGTGACTGTATATAATTTGGACATGATGAAGGTACACTTGACAGGCTGTGGGGCTTCATTTTACCACAAAGCTAATGTTTAAACTACCTTTATTGTGTGCCGTCGGTGCGGAAAATCTGCTTGTGTTCCTTAACATTATAGCCCAGTTCAATGTTGTTTAAAAACCTATGCGATTAACGCCGACAGTTTATTCTAATGGCATAAGTGAGATTGTGTTAACGCACTATTAACGTGTTAACTTCGACAGCCTAAGCTATATTCTACGAACATTGGACAAAAAAAATAAAAATTTAAAAAACACGGAAAAAAGTCAGCAAAATCATTGACGATGTTGACTTTCATGAACAGCTTATTGAGTCAAAAATACTCCGAAAACAACGTTCGAAGTTGGACAGATGTGCAGAATCTGTCAAAATTTATACAACCACCATTCATGCATGCTCTTTCACGATGAACACGACGCCGCTTTCGTTCCGAAACCACTAGCAATCATCCGACTTGCACACTCTTTTATCCTTTCTCATCATAATGATCCTATTTAATGTTTATTTAACCGAAGTTTATCATGTTCGTAACATTTTAACGTTCGTAAACTTTTGGACAGAAGCCACAAACTTACCCACATTCGTCCGAAATCCGTGAAATCCTGTTAACTCTTCCTCCCATGCAGAGCATGCGTGACCTAGACAATCTTATTTCTGACATGAGAACCGTTGAGACATTAGGAGATGGAAATTCAGCGTCAGAATAAAATGTACGAGCGTTATGATTTTTGGACAGAAAATCTCTGCCCCTGTTTTATCCCGATTATTAACAATTTATCATGTAGCAACGCATATGAGAATTTAACCCACACAAGATGTTTTTATCGTTTTGCTATTGATATAATTACATGGAAAAACTATATCTCTGTTTCCTTTAGAATCATAGTTTAACGTTCGTAACTGTTTGGACAGAACGTGTAACGAACGTTAGTAAATGTTTCCATTGCATCGTGGTGGATTAAGGGAATTATACTTTCAGTGTTAGTAGTAGTATTTTGTAGAAGACACACCAAAATACATGTTATGCGCCAAAATTCAGGATTTTATTAAAGGAAATGAAAGAAATGGCTTAAGAAAAATCCAGATGTAATGAATGTCCCACCCTGACATCCGCAATTTCTGTGGACGGAAATAAAATAAAGTCTCATTACACGATAATGCCAAGGCTTAGTGGGATAAAATTTACTTTATTATTTCTTACATCTATCTTAAACAAAATAGTGAACTAAAAATAAAAAAATGACAACAACTGGGTATTATTCAATCTATATTGTTCATTACACCCCTTGTGGACAGAAACTGTGGAATCGCTCACTTCCTGGTTCTAGTAAGAACTCTAGCTGCTGTATTTTTAACCATCTGTAGTTTGTTTTATTAAGCGTGCAGAACAACCACCAAATATAGCTTTACAATAATCTAACCTTGTGGTCAGTGCTTAATTTGAGCCAGATCCTGTTCCGGAAAATGTCAGATTTTGGATTTTTGCGTTCCGGTATTTGTTTTTAAAGATCTGGCATTGCCAAGTGCAGATCGTGACAGTGCGTGCATGCATACGAGACAGAGCGATTGCGCATTTATGTAGATGTATTTTGAGCATGATTTTTAGATTATGTATAGGTCAATCAACATATTATTGGCCAATGAACCTGAACTTCTTAAGTTCAAAATCACTCTCGTTGATTGGTGCTACTGCTTAACCCACTCTCTACAAAAGTTACGCAGCGGAAACATTTGGAGAGAGTGTTATAATACAAGAAATACCAGAAATAATACCAAATAAAGTGAAATATTATAATGTATAAAAACTATAAACATAGTCTATTATCATAGCCTATTTCCCCTCATCCAAAACAAATCATTTAAATGTAACGGTATGCAGAACAGATCAAGAATTAAAAATTAAACTGAATTCCGTATTCGCATTGTATTCCAATGTTAAACTATTATTTATAATGTGGACTAAGCTTCATGCATGTTCGCATATCGACAGAAAAGATCATCCTCTTCACATGCTTAACGGCTGACAGTATTTTATTTTGATAATGAACAGACTGTGATGGCAAGTTTGAATTGCTAGAATATGTGGTGTGTGTGTGTGTGTGTGTGAGGCACAGGCGCGATCAAACTGCTGACATATTAAACAGACTACTCTATTTTTGGTCATACAGATAAGAGTTAGACAACCCGCAAAGTGTATTCTATCTATTGATTTTCTTTTTATTTTATTTTATTTAAATTTAAAACAGCAAAAAAGCCATCTAACACTAACTTGCTCTATTCTTTTTCTATTCTGTTTTCTTTTTATTTATTATATAATAATAATAATAATATAAAAAAAACTCCAATGTGTACTGCGCATTGCTCTTTTGTTGATTTTGATTGCTTCTATTGTCCTCATTTGTAAGTCGCTTTGGATAAAACCGTCTGCTAAATGACCAAATGTAAATTTGTACTTTTATTTTTGCGCACTCGCAATAAAAAGAACATTTGTGTTTTTGTAATCAAGCAAACAAACAGGATGCACGTTCTGTCATCTCGGTTCTCGGTTTCCTTTCCGTGAACTTGTTTGCAGATCGTCGCGCATCACATCTGTTTTATATCTGTTAATTATTTATGTCAGATATAGTTTGCATTATACTAATTCTATATGATTATGATTGTATTTTATTTTTATGGGAAAAAATGTTGTTATTTTTAATATAACTTAGGCCTATACATTTCCTTAAATCATCCTGGCGACCCATTTTTGACCCAGGGTTTGAAACCTAGGCTGTAGTTAGGTCCATGCAGACACTTGTGAACGATGCTCTATAGTTGTGGCATTATCAATTAAGTTACGTCAGTGAATGTTCCGGGAAAACTGAAGTTGTCAGTGTCTGTCACGGCTCCTTTTAACTGCTGATTTGGATCCGGCAATGTTTCATTTACAAATTAAGCACTGCTTGTGGTTATAAACGCATGAATTAACATATCTGCATTTGATATTGAGAGCATAGGTCTCGGTTTAGATATATATTTTAAGATGAATAAATGCCGTTTTACAAATGCTAGAAACGTGGCTGTCAAAGAAGAGATTGCTATCAAATAGCACACCTAGGTTCCTGACTGATGACGAAGAATCGACAGAGCAGCCATCAAATGTTAGACAGTGTTCTGGGTTATTACTTGTGTGGTTTTTAGGTCCGATAAATAACCCTCTGTTTTTTCAGAATTTAGCAGTATGAAATTACTCATCATCCACTTTATATCGACTATACATTCCATAAGTTTCTCAATTTGGTGTGTTTCACTGGGTTGGGAAGAAATATTGAGCTGCGTATTATCAGCATAACAGTGAAAGCTAACCCCATGTTTCCTGATGATATTTCCCAAGGGTAACATATAAAGCGTGAAAAGTAACGGCCCAAATATTGAGCCTTGAGGTACTCCATACTGCACTTGTGATCGATATGATAGCTCTTCATTCACTACTATGAATTGATGGCGGTCAGATAAGTATGATTTGAACCATGCTAATGCACTTCCACTAATGCCAACAAAGTTTTCTAGGCTATTCAAAAGAATGTTGTGATCGATAGTGTCAAACGCAGCGCTAAGATCAAGTACCACTAATAGTCAGAGATTCAATGACCCACACATAAAGTATTTTGCTTCATTCTTGAATTAATCAGACATTTAAATGAATGATTCAATGACTCTCTTAAGATGGTCAATTTCTGCCCCTACTGGAATCTCAGTGCTGAATTTTTCTAATGATCCAAGCCAATCAATCTCATGCTGTGCTGATTAGAATATGCATCAGATTACATGTAATGCTTCTTTCAGTAGCATAGTGGATATAGGACAGGGGTGTCAAATCCTGCTCCTGGAGGACCACTGTCCTACAGAGTTTGGCTCTAACCCCATTTAAAGCTAATCGATGTCTTTGGAAAACTTCAAAAACTTTTAGCAGATTTGTCGGGGCAAGTTGGAGCTAAACTCTGTAGGACACCGGCTGACCAAAAGCAAGTTTCGACTCCTTGGTGTAGGATCTAGCATACATGGATTACATATCTACAAAGGTATGATGTTGATTACTTTGAGCCATTAAACTGGGGTTAACTTTTTTTGTTTTGTTTTTCCACCTTAGACCTGATGGCACTCAAAGAGGAGCGGGAAGTATTGAATGAAATTGAGGAGAAAGATCAGTATGAAAATCTTCATGATTTCATTACCGGAGAAAAATATTTTTGTTCCTTACAGTCTGGAAATACTTACACACGAAAAAGAGCTCAAAAGACAGGAACTAGGAATAATTTTGCTTGCTTTCAGTGTGGAAAGACTTTCAGTCAACAAGGAAAACTTAACAGGCACATGAAAATTCACAATAAAGAGAAGCCTAACAAATCCTCTCAGTGTGGAAAGAGTTTCAATCAAAATGGAAACGTTGATGTCCACAGCCTTTTTACCTGCCAACAGTGTGGAAACTGTTTTGCTCATAAAATAAGCCTTAACAAGCACATGGGAATTCACTCTGGAGAGAAACCTTACACATGCAGTCAGTGTGGAAAGAGTTTCAGTTTTCATGGAAACCTTAAAGTCCACATGAGAGTTCACACTGGAGAGAAGCCTTTCATCTGCCAGTGGTGTGGAAAGAGTTTCAGTCAACATGTAAATCTTGAATCTCACATGAGAATGCACACTGGAGAGAAGCCTTTCACCTGCAAACAGTGTGGAAAGAGTTTCAGCCAAACTGGAAACCTTATTCACCATGTGAGAATTCACACTGGAGAGAAGCCTTTCACCTGCAAACAGTGTGGAAAAAGTTTCAGTCAACTTGGAACCCTTAATTACCATATGAGAGTTCACATTCGAAAGAAACCCTTCACCCGCCTTAATGTCCACAGCCAAGTTCACACTATGGAGAGATTTTTTACCTGCCAACAGTGTGGAAACCATTTTACTCATAAAGGAAGTCTTAACAGGCACATTAGAACTCACACTGAAGAGAAGCTTTTCACCTGCAAACAGTGTGGAAAGAGTTTCAGTCAAAAACGATACCTTGAAGTTCATATGAGAATTCACACAAGAGAAGTTTCAACCAAAAAGGTAACCTTAGGTACCACATGAAGATTTACTCAAGAGGGACCTGCTTACATGTTAAGTGTTGTATGAGTTTTATTGCGCAAAGGAATTTGGGCAGAGAAACTCTCACTACATTTCCAAGACACATAATGCCCATAGAAAATTAGTCTTTAATTAATTCATAGACAAACATTTCTGAGAATGAACACTCGTATCCTTAGGACATTGTGTGTATTTTTACTGTTCTTGTAATTCTTTAATACTGTAAATTCTTTAGTACATTCTAGGTAAGCAAATTTTGAGAATTGAGAAGGTGACTGTAAGACTGTTTGAACTTGCAAGACAATAAACCATCTTTAAAGTAGTATACGAGACCTCATCATTACACACAGTGCTCAGATTTGTATCCTTAGTTAGACTCTGGATCTCTGGATCTTTTCTGAATCCAGAAAAGGATTAAACTCATTCACAAACCGAGTGCTTACTGTAAATATAATATGCATGTAAACATGGTCATTATTGCCTGTACACACCTGTGGGTACAGCAGCAGATGTTGAAAGGCCGGCAGGAGAAGCAGAAGCAGGTTCTGGCAGAGGGGACCCAGGCTCACTGCCATCAAAAGAACCAGTCGGCTCAGTCATGACAATATTAAATATGAATACAACATTACACACATTGCACATCACACCAGTCAGAGAGAAATGAATTTAGACTTCATCATAAAAGACAACAACATATATGCCCTGTTGTGTTGCTTCACTTGTGAGCACACCTCCTATCTCTGACTGCCCTGCTGCTTCTGTCTCGCCCTGGTCCTCGGGGTGGTCGTACCCTGCGGCCTGATTATCCTCATCCCCCCTCTCCATATTCCCGCTTGTCTCCCATGGGGAGACGAAGGGGTCGAGGAAAGACAAGACCGCAGAGTACTTCCACTTTTTCCCTGACCCTGCTGCTGACCCACTCCTCTTCTCCGTCTCCTTTCTCCTCTCCTTTAAATATGTGTCCCTCAGACTCTTCCACTTCTTTCTGCACACTTCCTCTGAATAAACACATTAACTCGTCAGTGGGAAAATAGTTGTAAAATACGGCAAATAAGCTAAATTTTCCGGCTTTAGCTAGCTTGTCTCAATATGTGTATATATATATATATATATATATATATATATAGGGATGGGTACCGAAACCCGGTATTTAATCGGTCTCGGGCTAAATTATGAAAGACCGGAGTATCGATAAGCTCTGACGTTAACGGTTCTGCTATCGGTACTGGAGAAATTAAGAAAACACACATACATTTATTATTGCTTTATATACACATTATCTTGCAAATTCTATCCCACCAGAGTCACCAGCTGTTTTTATGTGCAATAATATTCAAACTTTTGTCTATGATGCATTTTTGCTATTCCCAATTCAGAAGCGAGATCGCGCTCACGTGGAAGAGTTGCAGCACGCGCAACATGAAAGCCCTTTTTAATCATGATAGAAGAGAGAACTAACCATTAAAACATATGCTTACACTTTAGGCCTGTGGCTGTTATATTAAACTAAGTTTATTTAATGTCTTTTTTTTTTTGCTTCTAAGGATTATAGCCGTTTCTTCTTGCACTACTTCCTTCCCTTCACAGCGGCGCGCATTAGTTCCTCCCTGACCAAAACTTAACGTCAGAATCAGATCAATCGTCTGTCGATTGTTGTAAAATGCAGTCTTTACAGTTACTAAATTGCTGGACATGTTTGATAATAAAACATTGAAAGTACAATCCACACGAGAGACGCTGTTCCCCAGGCTGAAGTGTGTGTGTGTGTGTGTGTGTGTGTGTGTGTGTGTGTGTGTGTGTGTGTGTGTGTGTGTGTGTGTGTGTGTGTGTGCGTGCGTGTATGTGTGTGTGTGCGGCGTGCTCTAAAACTGACAAGCAAAGTACACTTTGAGCTTCGGTGCGTCCAAACGATCAAATACACACAAAACATGTAAAAACGGCCGGCTTGGAGAGTATTCACTTAAACACAGTTTACGTCTTAAAGTGAACGAGAACAGTTGAGAGAAAATTGTGTGTGTCAATATTTTGTCTTAGTGACAGACTGCTTAATCAATGTTAATCAAAGAGAAAATCACCCACAGCTCTTATTGTGAATAATGTTATAGCGTTAATAAGCATCAATCTATCAATATATATAGTGAAAACTATGCAGTGTTCATTTACATTTGATCACTTTTAGATTTATTTAGTAGCTATTACTTAACCTGAACATTAATGTTAGTAGACCGTCATGAAAAAATGAAAGCACTGTTTTTTTTGTCATTTCATTTGTACATTTGTTTTATGGTATGACAAATGGTATATTTGTCAGTTTGTTTAACTTTGTTTCTTTGTTCATGTTCTTACTGTATCTTATCTTATGTATATAAAACACTAAAAATGCCTGCACACTGGTGCATTTACAAATGTTTTATATTTATTTAATGAAATATTTATTTAACATTTCAGAATATAAAGCAATGTTAATTAAGCTGCTAATCTATGATATAAATATATATATTTCATTCATATATGTGTATGTATGTATGTATGAATGAATAACAAAAAGTATCGATAAGAATACAGTTAAAGTACCGGATCGATAAGCAGTATTAATACCGTTAAAACCTTAACGATACCCATCTATATATATATATATATATATATATATATATAGCTCAAATTGAGTAAAGAGCGTTTTTTACAACTTACCAGATTGTCCGACCTCCTCACTCACTTTCTTCCAAGCAAGATCCTTTTTATTCCTGTTTTTGTAAAAGTACGAAGTAGTATCGTACAGCTCCGGGTACCCACATACAACCACCATTGATTTGTCCTCCATTGTTGTTTCGTATTTTCTGCCTCCGCTCGTAATCACGTCACTGCTAGAGCAAGCTCCTGATTGGGTAACGCGGCGCAAATATCCGCCAAAGTTCAGTTTTTTCAACTCGCGTGATTCGCGCCGCTCAAATCGCCTCATTCGAGCGAATAGTGCCGCAGGATTGTCTATCGCGTCTTTGCATTGACTTAACATGTAAATCCTTCACGCGTAATGCTTCATTCGTGTCTGGTGTGAACGCACCTAAAGATGTTACCACGATCAACGCACAGAAACGTAACAAGGACACCGGTAAATTAGTCCATGTGACATCAGGGGTTCAACTGTAATTTTACGCAGTTACGAGAATACTTTTTGTGCGTTAAGAAAACAATGCTGATTATGCGCACACATGCTGAACATAATGCTGATTACAGTCTGGGGTACTCTCCAAAATGGCAGAAGACGGTAAATCGGGGAGAAGATTTGTTGAATAAATTGTTATTATTATTTTCTTTGCACACCAAAATATTCTGGTATCTTCATAAAATTCACTGATGTCACATGGACTATTTTACCGATGTCTTCGCTATGTTTCTGGACCTGGGAATATTACAGTTGCATTGCTGCCTATGGAGGGTCAGAGAGCTCTCAGATTTTATAAAAAATATCTTAATTCACGATTTCACACTTACATCTACTAGCACGATAAACGTAATGCGTATTTGGCGAGTATGATAATACGTTGTAGGCGTGCTGTCCTGGGGGAGGGCTCTGAGCTCGGGAAGGGCCCGAACCCAGAGTACCCCCCGTGTGATTAGAATTCTAGTGATAAGGTGGAGAAGGGGTGGTGGAGGGATGCTGCTTAACCGTCGACTAGATGGAGGTAAGACAGCTGTATTTATGCCCCAGGATTGATTACCTAGATTGTGTACCACCTGAGCTAATTAGCCTGAGTATCTGACGTGCTCCTCCCGAACTTAGCTTATAAACTACGTTTCTAAACTTCATTTTGTGCTCCCAAGATGAACGAAGGTCCTACAGGTTTGGAACGACATGAGGGAGAGTAATTAATGACAGAAGTTTCTTTTTTGCTTGAAATAACCCTTTAACCCAAATGAGGAGCTCTGCACAGGATGGAGGTGGACATCACAGCAGACGACTGCAGAAGCTGGATAAGACATTCTGAAATATTTGTTCCATGTTGAATTGCAAGGGAAGATATCCATTACGATGTGGATGAAAATCTGTGACTGACAGACGGACGTCAGGAGGTGTAGACACTGCATTGTAATGACTCATACAGTACTGCATGCACATGCAAAGTTCAGTTGAGAGCTGTTTCCTGTGATTGCCTTTTTAAATTTGTATTTTCCCCATTTCTTCTCTTTTTATTTTCTATATCACAATGACTGTCCAGTCTCTTCTCAATCAATATCCACATGCCATAGTATCTGTACTGTACTGTTGACATTGATATAGGCAATACAGAAGAAGTGTAGCCTTGCGCATTTTCAATACAGTAACTATCATCCAAACTGTAGCCATAGTTTACATAAGGAAATATTAACAGAGTGCACTGTTATATTGAAAATATGACTAAACATCTTGTTTAATCAGTTACACAAGGACTTGTCATTTTGATGGCACTGATATGTTCAATGACATAAATTATTTAAATCAGTGGTTCTCAACCCACGGCCCGTCATGAATCCAAATGCGGCCCATCATGCCGCAGTATCAGCAGTGAAGAAAGTGCTGGACTTTCGGCATCAACTTTCGGTTTGCCCCGCCACTCACTCATGTTCAGGCAAAAATAAACACCCATAGGCTAGACAACTATGCAGCAATCATCTTTAATTACAGAAATGTGGCAAAACATCTCTGAGAGAACCTCAGATTATTACATTTGAAAATGCTATCCATGTTTGGATCAACATTGGCTACATCTGTGAACCCACATTTGCAATATCGCGTGTCAAGTCCCGCTTCCGTGCACGTATTTTATTACAGACTGCAACTTCATTGTGCTGTTACTCATTTCAAGTAGAATTTCAAAAAATTGGTCAGCTCCCGACAGCATCAGTTATTTTATTAATGGTGAGTAGAATTATTTATTTCAATAAATGTAATCGTTTAGATATCATAATATTTAGGCTGTAAATATTATTATAAATCTGGTTGGTTTCTATTGATGACGTAATATGTAAATGACATGCGTACGGCCCATGAGACTTGCACTTGGATCATAGTGCGGCCCGCTGGAAAAAGATTGAGAACCACTGCTTTAGAGAGATGAACCAAGGATGTTGAGCAAGTTACAGGCTTTTGTAGGTAATGCATTTTGTGGTTTGTATGATCTGTTTTGAGAAATGTACAGTGTCCTCCACTAATAATGGCACCCTTGGTAAATATGAGGAAAGGTGGCTGTGAAAATTAATCTGCATTGTTTATCCTTTTGATCATTCACTCAAAAAATAAATAAATTCTAACCTTTCATTAAAGTAAAACAATTGAAAGTGGGGAGGAAAATCTCATGATGAAATAAATGTTTTGCGGCAATGAATGTTGGCCACAATTATTGGCACCTCTATAAATGCTTATGAGTAAAATATTTCTGAAGAATATTCCCATTCATATCTACATTATTTAGCACACCAGGGTGACTAGGAGCATGAAATTGTCCAGCCATGCAGTAGCCCCTCACTGCAGAACAAAGATCTAGGGGGTGGGGCTGGATCCACATCTAGGAGGTGGAGATTGGTGGGCTTAGGGATCAGGGGGTGGAGACGGGTAGGTCAAGGTATATATGTTAGGTCGGAGGAGTTGGATCTGGATCGTGTGTTCTGTTGTAAGGACCATCTCCACCCATTTCACCATCAGAGTAATAATTAAGAGGTTTCAGTCAACTAAAGATGTTACAAATCTGCATGGAAGAGGACGTGTCTATACCATACTAATGCACCGTGAGGAGGAGAGTTTTAATGGCTGAATACTCTCCAAGGATCACAGCTGGAGAATTGCAGAAAGTAGTTGAATCTCGGGGTCAGAAATCCCCCCAAAATAAAAATTAAACAGCCCCTACATCACCACGTTGTTCGGGAGGGTTTCAAAAAAAAAATAACATCCTGGCTAATTCAAAAACAAACTCTTAACATATTCAGTTATCAGACATGACTAGAACTTCAAATGGCACTGGCTTCTATGGTCAGATGAAAAAATTAATAAAAAAAGAACTTTCTGGCAGCAAACCCACCAGGTTTAGTACAGGTTTAGTACAGATAGGGATAAAAAAGTACCCCATGCCCACAGTTAAATATACAGGTATTGCTGGAACTATAATGTTTAACTGTTGACTATTGACTAATGACTATTTTTCTGCCGGAGGCCCTGGACATCTTGTTCAGATGCGTGGGATCATGGATTCTATCAAAATTAAACAGATAAAACATCTAAACCTGACTTCCTTTGTAAGAAATCTTATAATGGGACGTGTTTGGATCTTTCATCAGGACAATAATCCAAAACAAACATCACAAACACAAAAATGTGTCACTGAGTACAAAATGAAGCTTCTGCCATGGCTGTCACAGTTCCCTGGCCTGACCTTCAGATTCTGAAGGATCTGGAGAGATTCTGGTTGAAGGAATAGTCTCTGACCTCTTGTCAAGTGTTCTCCAAACTCTTCAGGCATTATAGGAGAAAACTCAGAGCTGTTACCCTGGGAAAAGGATGTTACAATAATTGGATGACAATAATAGTGGCCAACATGAACTAGAGAAAGCATTTATTTCACTATGAGATTCCGCCCCCCCCATTTTCAATTGCTTTACTTCAATGATAGATTATAATTTTTTATGAAAGATCAAAAGTATAAGCAATACAGATTTATTTTCACTGCCACGTTTGCTCATATTTACCAAGGTTGCCAATATTAGTAGAGGGCGTTGTACTTACTGGTTTGCAAATATTAAGGATGATTCAAGAAATGCACCAAAGCAACAGAGAAAAACTGTAATTAATATTATTCATATTTTTTTTGCCTGAAGTGCAGGACACCCCAATATGCCTTTTTCACAGACGTTCGTACGCACATCTGGTATAGCGATTGTTGTGGATAGATACTTCCAGCGAAATGGAGTCAGGCACGTTAGCTTTTACAACCTCCTTGAAAAATGTACCAGCATTTACATCAGCGTATGCTTTTCGTCTCGTGGACCTTCATGCAATCGCTCCGCACTCAAAACTCAACAAAGGATGTAAGTTCTTCCGCAAAAATGACATCTTTAATTACAAAGGTAAGTGACGAACCATACATTAGCATGGTTTAGCTAACGTGATACCGTAAATGTTTTTTTTGTACTTACCTTCATCAAATTGTAGGCTCTAGATTAGTTTAAAACAGATAAGAGTAGTCAAAGGAGGTAGCATACCATATTGAATGATGTTTAAAGTTTCTAAAATAGATTTATATTGTAGAAACTCAATATAATTAACTTATTGCAAAATTTGGTTCATTCAGTATAATCGCTGATGGTTGGCTTCCTCTGAGGTCCTCCGAGGGGTTGGCATCATCTCTTCTCAGGTGCTCGGTCATCTCAGATAATTTAAGGGTTGGATCCAAACTGAAGTTTGTGTAATTCCTAGTCAGAAACAGATAAACAAATAAAGACAATTAGCATAGTTGTTGTTCAATCCAGGCAAAAATGATCTGTTCAACCCAAGCTAAAGCATAATAATGTTCGTTTGATAAGATATACCTGTAGTACAAGATTGTGAGATGCATTATATAGGGCTGTAGTCAAGTCCACCTTTGTCGAGTCCAAGACAAGTCCAAGTCCAAAGAGGTTCGAGTCCGAGTCCAAAGAGGTTCGAGTCCGAGTCAAGACCGAGTCCAAAGAGGTTCGAGTCCAAGTCAAGTCCAAGTCCAAATGAGACGGTCAAAACAGAGAAAGTAAAAAATAATCTTCTTCAAAACCACATATTTAATTATTGATGATTTATGTGATACGAGAGACGGCATATCTTCTATTCTAATATAATAATTTTGCATTATTGTTTGTAATGATCTAAAAGTATGTGCAGCAACACTGTAGGATCAAATTAGTCTATTTTATTTATCCTCCTGAGACCCAGCTTTGGAGTTGTGTCTCTGTAGTGGACATTCTATTTTAGTGTATTTCTCTGAGACCTCACATGTCACAGTTATAAGCCTGGATGTCCTGTACAGAGCTCATTCAGGGCTTCATAGAGATACTAAATCTTTTTTAAACCCTCTCCTATGCCTTTAAAGATGGCAATATTTAATTTAGTGAAAAATTGTACATCCGTATGGAAATATGATTATATTCTGTAATGTCTTTTAAATCTGAATCATTTTCAGATTGTTTGTCATAAAGCAACATCTCAGGAAAATGTTATGGGTTTTCAAATTCAAATATGACTTCCTGTTATGAAACAGGACATCATTTCATACATGCTCAATGTAGAGGACACCAGGACTAAAAGCATGTTTATTATGCATTTTGGGAGACAACAATTGAATAGGGAAATAAATTATATATCAGTTTGCTTATGAAATATTATATATTATTATGAAAATCTGGCCATGACTCCCATTATGAAAATAATTTTTCAACATTCTGTCCCAACAGCAACACATTAATATGCAAATTAGATACAGTGAATAGATATGCAACTTTTTCTTTATTAACCCTCTAGTTAAAGAAAAGTATATTCTAAGTGCACCACACATGACGTTGTCTTCATGATGTAAATGTGAAACAAATCACTAAATATATTTGCAGAAAAGATGCATGAACTACAACTACATCTTGTACACACTTTTATTATGCATATTAGGCTATATGTTCTGAAATAATACAAGACAAATGCTCAAAAAAACTCAAGTAATTCAAATTCAAAATGACTGAAGGTTTAACACCTAGAGTGCTATTATTAACTATAAAGGCTCTGTAAAACAATGAACAGCAGTTCTCAGCCTGTCACCCTGATGCAAACCTGAAATATCAGATATACAGTACATGTACAGTAAGTTTCTTCACGGGTTTTGTATTCAATTACGCTGCTTTTCCATTGTTTTTTCTATGTAAACATGGACGCGTTTGACGGTTGCTCGCGTCTCTTGCAGCGCCTCGCATGAAACGGCTTTCTAAAAACACGGCACTCTAGTTATTAAAAGATGTTTAACTCACACCTTCTTGTATTTTTCCTATTCCACTGCCCGCGTCAACACAAAAACACACTCTGTGTGAATGTTACCCAGAGAGCATCACACGTGAGCGGTTAATCATGCGCACCGACATGCGGTTGGATCGTTCTTTTCTCTTTACTGTTATTATCAAAGTGTCTAATTCTAGAGTTTGGTAATATTTCTATTCAAAATCGCAATTGACCTGAAATGAAAGTGAAAGCAAAATGCGCACGGGCATTAATAAGGTATTTAAAAGCGAAGGAAAGTGAGAGGGAAAACTCCAACGAACTTTGTAAAACCAAACTGTATTATGCAACTTGCCGACAGCGTGTCTGTGGCCAAAATAAAGATTATTTATGCCTCCACGCAGCGCGCACACTCAGAGCCAAGCGCACACTCATATGACGCAGCTGTGCATTTAACAGGCGACCAATGACAATGCCCGTTCTAGATGGAGTTAAACCAGTTACGTTACCCGTTTGCGGAACAAGCGAGCCAGATTAATGGTTTTGTTTTGAAAGAGAAAAAAAAGCATATATTGCTGGACTCGGTCGAGACCAAATAGAACATTTGGCGAGTCCGAGACAAGTCCGAGTCCAAATACCAACAAGTCCAAGACAAGTCCGAGACGATAGAAAAACGTCTCGAGTCCGAGACCGGACTCGAGTACTACAGCCCTAGCATTATATGAATGCTTGGCTAAAGAGATTTGTCTTTAATCTAGATTTAAATAGAGAGAGTGTGTCTGAACCCCGAACGTTATCAGGAAGGCTATTCCAGAGTTTGGGAGCCAAATATGAAAAAGTTCTACCTCCTTTAGTGGATTTGCTATTCTAGGTACTACCAAGAGTGCAGAGTTTTGTGACCTTAGGGAGCGGGTTGGTTTGTAGCGTGATAGAAGTTTAGTTAGGTACGCAGGAGCTAAACCATTTAAGGCCTTATAGGCAAGTAATAATATTTTGTAACTGATACGGAACTTAATAGGTAGCCAGTGCAGAGACTGTAAAATTGGAGTAATATAATCATTTTTTCTTGACCTGGTAAGGACTCTAGCCACAGCATTTTGTACTATCTGTAGCTTGTTTATTGAAGATGCAGGACAACCACCTAGCAGTGCATTACAATAGTCCAGTCTAGAAGTCATGAATGCATGAACTAACTTTTCTGCATCAGAAACAGTTAACATGTTTCGTAGCTTGGCAATGTTTCTAAGATGGAAGAATGCTGTTTTTGTAACGTGGGAAATATGATTTTCAAATGACAGGTTGGTGTCTAATATAACACCCAGATTTTTTACTGTAGAGTAAGTAACAGAATCCAAGAGATACTGTGTACTGTTTTTAGGTCCAATAAGTAATATCTCTGTCTTATCTGTATTTACTAGGAGAAAATTTTATATTTTTAACACACTCCGTTAGCTTAGATAGTTTAGAAGTTTCTTCTGGTCTTGTTGAGATATACAGTTGAGTGTCATCAGCATAACAATGGAAACTAATCCTGTATTTTCTAATAATATTACCAAGGGGCAACCTGTATATTGAAAATAGCAGGGGACCTAGGACAGGTACTTGTGGTACTCCATACTTTACTATAGATAATTGAGATGCCTCCCCGTTTAAATAAACAAAGTGGTAGCGATCGGACAGGTAGGATCTAAACCATCTTAAGCCTGCCCTTGAATACCTGTATAGTTTTGTAATCGATCTATGAGTATGTCATGATCTATAGTGTCGAATGCAGAACTAAGATCAAGTAAAACTAGCAATGAGATGCAGCCTTGGTCTGTCGCAAGAAGCAAGTCATTTGTAATTGTAACAAGTGCTGTTTCTGTGCTATGGTGGGGCCTAACACCTGACTGAAATTCTTCATAGATATCATTTTCTTGGCAAGAAGTAGCACAATTGAGCAGACACAACTTTTTCAAAAATTTTGGCATAAACAAAAGATTTGAAATGGGCCTGTAATTTGCCAGTTCACAAGGATCTAGGTTTGGTTTCTTAATAAGAGGCTTAATAACCGCCAGCTTGAATGACCAGCGTGACCTAAAGATAACGAGGAGTTAATAATATTGAGAAGCGGGTCCTCTGCTACAGGTAACAACTCTTTCAATAATTTAGTGGGTACAGGATCTAATAAACATGTTGTTGGTTTAGATGCAGTTATAAGTTTATTTAGCTCATAAATCATGCACTTGCGATGGACTTACAAAGATACATAAGAGCTACAAGTGTATGCACTACTTGCTTTATTCAAGCACTATATAGGATAAATCACTATACAGGATTTACCCTATTATACGTTATCGTCACGAATTGATAGGTAAAAAAACAAACAGGCACCCACTAGGCTTGCCGCGATAGACGGTGATGACGGTTATACCGGTGTTAAGCCGCAACACCGTTACATCACTTGCCCACCGTGGCACCGTCCCTCACCGTCGTTTAGATTTTTTTTATAGTAATACAAATAATTTTGTTCAGTTAGAGGACACTACAATTAAAACTGAATGCTGCTGCTCAATGCAGCGCACTGAACGAATGACATTTGTACATCACAGCAGTCTAGGTCTGCATTGCCGTGGCTGTCCCGACCAGATTTCGCCGCGGGATTAATTTCCCGAATACAACAGGGTAACGTTCGGTAACTCTGGTGCAATTTGAACGGGAGCGGGCGGTCTAACAATATCCCATTCCCGACGTCCTTTCAGAACAGCATATCTGTGCTTTATTCTTATCGAGCACCGGTAAAGCCTGCACTCGGACCGTTATGTGCGCACTGCACGCTCAAACCAGTGCTTCGTTTTATTGTCTGTGCACAGCATGTGCAGCGATGCTCAGAGCAGGCTAGCAGATATAATATACGGCTCTCAAACAGAACAGGCAGGTTGTGATGAGTGACAGAGCAGAATAAGGATGGAGCAATGTGTAGATGCGCTTATCTTTGAAGGACGTTCAACTCGTCTTTCCTTTTGTTTCTTTTTTTTTGTATCATGCTTATCCTATCGTTTTAAATGACAGACTGTCGAATTTCTTTATTTTTCTCTGCTGCACTTTTCACTGTGTTAACAGCAAGATGTTAAATGAATTTAGTATTTTGACAAGACTAATAAAATAGCTATTAGGTTAAACCAAATTTTTTTTCCTATTGTATTGTAGGCTGAATGTTACGAATTATATCCTGACAAAACGAATAAAAATAAGGGTTACAATTTTTATATAACTTTTTTCTCTCTCTGTGACACTTTATTCCGTGTTGGCAGCAAAATGTTATTGACATTTTTCTGTCAATATATTCAAGACTTTTGTGCAGACTACACTTTTATTTTTTGGCCTTTCATCAGAAATGTGAACAAACAGTGAATATATAGCGGGAGCGGATGGGTGCAGAATAGGGGTGTAAATCGGACAGTTTATCACGATACGATTCGATTTAGATTTTTTTCTGCCAGCGATACGATTTTTGCCGATACCTCAAACATTTCTGCGATACGATTACGATTCGATTAATTTAGCGATATTTTGATATTATGTGCCTAGTTTTGACAAGTTACATTTTTAATAATTCACAAATGCAACCAAAATACATAACATGAATGTTTAATTAACCTCTTTGGAAATTGAACACTATCACAATCGGGACATTTACAACAACAAACTAACAAAAAAATTACAATTTTAAATAAATAAAAATAATCGGGGGGGAAATTAAGTAACATGAAATCAATCAAGCTAATGATGGTAACAGTCAAATTCTTCTAGTCTTTCGTGCAAAAATGTGCAACAGTGATGCAGTTAGTAAGCTTTATTATTAATTTTCTTTCACTTTAAGAACGAAAGCACAGAGTTAATATACTGATACACGTGCCTTTTTCTCCACTGTTTACATAAAGACATATACTTTTCTTACCCTACTGTTTACAAGGATATTAGCCAAAACATGCATTTTGATGTAGTTTTGTCTGAATTTATTCATCTATGCTCAAAAAAGCGGAGGAGAGCTCAGTATTCGCACAGAGTTGATGCGGCTGTCTGTGTGCGCGCGCTTCAGATGTGTGTCCGTGTGCGCGCTTCAGAAGTGTGCGCGGAAAACTTCACAAAGCGCGCGACTGTTCCGCTGTTCTGTCGATTTGTCCTACCCTGTCAGATTTTGCTACCTCCCATTAAAACAGTGGGTAGTACAATTCGACAACGAAAATGCTACCTGTTAAATTGTGTTTTATTGATATATACACCTACCACAACCCTAAAATTAGCCTTACAGTAATGCACATACAGTAATTAAGTGTTATATTCGTGGTTGTGGATAGAAAGGATACAGCTAGTACCGGAAACCAACAATAAATATTTTTTTCTACCTATTAGATTGTGTTTTATTAAAGTCTACACCAACCCCAACCCTAAACCTACCCTTACAGTAATGCAGATACATTAAATATTGTTGTTCGGAGTAAGAAAAAGCATGCAATATTGTTGCGCGCATGCGCAGTAAGATGAGGTAGGAAAATCTGACAGGTAGGAAAAAATGTCAGGACACCGCCAACAATCCCGAGCATCTTATATGCTCGCCTCGTGCCTTCGGGCAGTCCTTATATCGAGTCCTGGTACGTGAGATTGAACGAGAATGCACACGTTGGCTGTAATGCATAGACGGACATTATATGAAAATGTGGACAGTGCCAAAATAAAGGTGCCTTTTTATAAGACAGATATCGATATTTTACGCGTAGCATCGATGCATCGTATCGTCATACATTGTATCGATATTTCGATCCATATCGATGAATCGTTACATCCCTAGTGCTGAATAAAACCTCAAACAGTCCCGCGCAGACCTCTACATCACAGATCAGATTTCATTTATCACATAAAGAGAGATGACTGACAAGAAGAGTGAGGTGAGACAGACAAGACGATGGCGGAAGAGTTTCAAAACGAAATGTAAAAGCGCCCGTTTTAAGCCTTTTGACTTCTGAGTCTGACATTAATATAAATCATGCCCACACTTTTGAGTGCGGATCTACTTTTAAAATGAGAAACTCACCGAGATCTACCAAGTGAAAAGTAAATAAATGATAAAATACATATTAAATAAAATAAATAATTAAAAAGGCTTGTTGGGATGTATCTTTATATTGCATTAATTTAATAATACAAATTAAAATATTGTTTTATTATTATTCACTATTCACGACGCCATCAGTAAATAGTTCCTCTGTAAGAACAAGTTGTTTGGAGCATCTGATGCCCGTATGCACATAAACACCCCTGATCCTCACAAACTTCTCCAACACACGCGAGCATCCGGTATAAAACACTCGCTGAATTCAAGCAGAAATATTATGTTAGAGTGATCGAGAACGCACACACGGTTCGTTTGCACATCATTTATAACGGACATAACGCGCGCCTAATGCACGATCCTGTATGTCACTGTAATCAGCTTTACCTTGATTACAATAGTCATTCATCAAAACTTGTGTCTATTAGTGTGACACTGGCTTCTTTTATCCAGCCGAGAGCTGTAGTTTGCTCACACAGAGTTTTTGAGCCACCGTTCAGTCTGTATTACACACGATGAGAAACGTTTGCTGCTCCGAAACACAGAATACGTAGAGAGGTGGTACTGTAATTTATTTATAGCCTATATATGTTTTTTACATGACTTAACAGGCGAGTCATAATATTAGTGAATATATTTGTAGCAAGGTTCGGGGATCAGGGAAGGAAGGACGAGGAAGTCAGGGGTGACGAGCCAAAAAAGGGTGTTTAATTACACAAAATAAAGCTTTAAACAAACGTAAACACGGCTCGTCTTCTTCGGGGCTCTCTCTCTCTTCTTCGGGGCTCTCTCGGTCAGTCGATGTCCGCATCTGCTCTCTAGCGCTCGACTCCCGTCTGGCGGCGGGCGGGGCGCTTTTGAACTCTCTCCGGCAATCACTGGAAACAGATACAGGTGTTAATCATCATTCACTTGCCCACTGTTTCCCCGCTCGTCTCCAAACCCGCTCTCCCCTTAGCGCGTTCCGCCTTCCCACGCCCCCCTCGCCACATACCCCCACCGCCCGTCTCAGGCCGGTGAGCCCTCCGGCCTGCAGCCCCCCATTCCTGGAGAGGAAGTCGGCTACCGCCATCTGTACCCCCGGCCTGTGGACCACCTTGAACTTAAAGGGCTGTAATGCTAGATACCAACGGGTGATCCGCGCGTTGGTATCCTTCATCTTGATGGAGCCACTGGAGGGGCGCGTGGTCCGAACAGAGGGTGAACTCCCGACCCAGGAGGTAGTAGCGGAGGGTGAGGACGGCCCACCGGATGGCTAAGCATTCCTTCTCCACGGTGCTGTATCTAGTCTCTCTTTTTGAGAGCTTCCGACTTAGATACAGCACCGCCGCCCTCCCCGACCACCTGGGCCAGGACGGCGCCCAGCCCCTGTCCGGCGTCTGTCTGTAACAAAAAAGGGAGATCAAAGTTAGGAGAGTGCAGGAGCGGGCCGCCGCACAGGGCAGCCTTTACCTTGGTTAGGGCCTGTTGGCACAGCTCCGTCCACTGGACCGGGTCGGGTGCTTCCTTTTTAGTGAGATCAGTCAGCGGGCTGGTGAGGTCCGAAAAATTAGGAACAAACCTCCTATAATATCCCGCCAGCCCCAGGAACTGTCTCACCTCCTTTTTGGTCTTGGGACTTGGGCAGGCCGCAACTGCCGCCGTCTTATCAATTTGGGGACGCACCTGCCCATGGCCCAAGTGGAAGCCCAGATACCGTACCTCCACCCGCCCAATTGCACACTTCCGTGGGTTTGCCGTGAGCCCGGCCACCCTCAGCGCCCTCAGGACCGCGCGGAGATGTTCCATATGCCGCTGCCAATCATTACTATGGATGATGATATCATCCAGATAGGCAGCGGCGCACGCTGGCCAGGGGCCGGAGGACTTTGTCCATGAGGCGCTGGAAGGTGGCGGGAGCTCCAAACAAACCGAACGGCAGTGTTACGAATTGGTGTAATCCGAACGGCGTGGTAAAGGCTGTCTTTTCTTTGGATAGTGGCGATAAGGGGATCTGCCAATACCCTTTTGTTAAATCCAGTGTCGAATAAAAGCGTGCCGCACCTAACCGATCAAGCAACTCGTCAACTCGGGGCATTGGATAAGCGTCGAACTTCGACACGGCATTCACCTTCCTGTAGTCCACACAGAACCTCACCAAGTCGGTGAGCTGCCGCGGCGAAAGGTGATCTCCCCCCGAGACCAGAGCGAACGGATGGTTTTGGAGGGCCGCTTCCGGTCCGAGATCATCCTCGTTCGAAACAACCGCGGCTAACCCCACCGACGTCCCCTCGTTCCAGCGTTTGAGCAGGTTGAGGTGATAAATCTGACATGCATCACCCCTATCCGTTCGTTTGACCTCGTAATCGAGCTCCCCCACTCGCCGTGTGACCACAAAGGGTCCTTGCCACTTCGCGAGTAATTTAGAACTAGACGTAGGAAGTAATACAAGTACCTTATCTCCCGGCGTGAATTGACGCAGCCGCGTACCCCTGTTGTACAGCCGCGTTTGTCTGTCTTGTGCCTGGAGCAAATTCTCCATAGAGAGCCGCCCCAATGTGTGGAGTTTTGCTCGGAGGTCCAGGACATACTGAATTTCTACTGTTTGATGGCCCCTCCTCCACGACTCCTTAATGACGTCAAGCACCCCGGGGCTGGCGACCATACAGGAGCTCGAATGGGGAAAACCCAGTGGAGGCTTGTGGGACCTCCCGCGCATGAACAACAGGGGCTCAAGCCATTTATCCCAATTTTTGGCGTCTTCTTTTACGAACTTACGAACCATGTTTTTCAACGTGCGATTAAATCGTTCGACCAAGCCGTCCGTTTGTGGGTGGTAGACGCTGGTGCGAATCGATTTAATGCCCAATAGCTCGTACAGTTCTTTTAACGTGCGGGACATAAACGCCGTGCCCTGATCCGTGAGAATCTCTTTCGGGATTCCCACTCGGGAGATGAGTCGAAACAGTGCCTCGGCTACGCTCTTAGCGGAAATGGAGCGCAGGGGCACTGCTTCCGGATATCGCGTTGCATAATCCACCAGGACTAATGCAAAGCGGTATCCTCGTGCCGAACGCTCTAATGGCCCGATGAGGTCCATACCAATTCTCTCGAAGGGGACCTCCATCAATGGTAATGGACGCAAGGGCGCTTTGGCGGTGGCCGGTGGATTTACCAACTGGCATTCCCGACACGCCGCACACCACCGGCGGACGTTCTCGTGAATGCCCGGCCAAAAGAATCGGGCCATGAGGCGCTCGCGTGTCTTTGCCTCCCCCAAGTGGCCTGCCATGGGAGTACAGTGCGCCGCCTGGAAAAGCATTTCCCGACGGCTCTTGGGGACTAATAGCTGGGTTGTTATCTCCTTTGACTGGGCCTCTTGGGTTACCCGATACAACCTCTCTTTTATAAGGGAAAAATAGGGGTAGGAGAGAGGGAGGTCCGGCCGGAGAAGCTGCCCGTCAATGGAGCGGACCCGGTCGTACGCGTTTTTGAGCGTCTCGTCCCGCGACTGCTCCAGAGGAAAGTCGTCCAGCTCCGGGGTTCTCACCCCGTCGCTGGCTCTCGTTTCCTCTGAGGCAGGTGGGGACGGCCCCGCTAACGCTTCCCCGGTCCGAGCCGCCGCCTCCTCCCGGCCCCGCCCCATCGGCCAAGAGGCATCCGCACACACTATCCCCAACAATTGAGTGAAAGCCGGCCAATCGGTACCCAAAATCAGCGGATGCTTGAGGTGGGAATTAACCGCCACCTCCATTCTATGTATTTTTCCCCGAAATTTTATTGAAACAGGCACTAAAGGGTAATTCGCCACGTCACCGTGCACACACCTCACCTTAACCTTGCGGCCCGTATCCAACGCCCTTTGTTGGATCAGGCTTTGATGGATGGAGGTTTGGTTACAGCCCGAATCCACCAAGGCCTGATATGTACCCCATACTCACAGGTATCTGGTACTGCCCGGCTTGATCGGGGCAGCCCCAGTCGGGGACCCGGACCAGCAATCCCACCTCCATCATAGGACAGTGGTCCTGGAAGTGCCCCGGGTCCCCGCATCTCCAGCAGGCCGGCCCAGGCCTTACCGCCGCCCCAGCGGCAGAAGGGTGGGCAAGGGATTGCCGGAGAGAGTACGGTGAAGAGGTAGTGGGCTCTGGCCCCCCCCCTCTCCGGGGGTAACGGTCGGTCTGGCCATTCCCACTCCGTGGCGGGGCTCGAGGGGCCACCGGCAGCCGCGACCTGGGAGCGGGGACGGGGCGAGAGAGAGAGGGAGGTGAGAGGGAAGGGGGGAGAGAGAGAGAGAGAGAGAGAGTTGGCCGGGGCTCGCCGACCCCGGGGCACGCCGCCAGATGGTCCTCCGCCAGCTGGATGGCCTGAGCCAGCGACGTCGGGCGGTGGCACTGGACCCACTCAGCCGTTCGCCGGGGTAGTCGGGCGACGAACTGCTCCAGCACCACCAGGTCGATAACTCCCTCGACGTCGCGGGGCTCGGCCAAGAGCCACTTGCGGCACGCGTCCCGGAGCTGCTGAGCCATCACAAACGGTCGGCCACAGTCCCCTAGCTCCACGGAGCGGAAGCGTTGACGGTGCTGCTCGGGGTTTCGGCCGACACGTTGGAGGATGGCCCGTTTGAGATCGTCGTAGGCCAGGAGGTTCGCGACAGGCAACTGTTGGGCCGCTACCTGCGCTTCCCCCGTCAGCAGGGGGATCAGGCGCACCGGCCACTGGCTGCGCGCCCAGCCACACGCCTCCGCTGTTTTTTCAAAAAGGTCCACGAAGGCCTCCGGGTCGTCGTGGGGTCCCATCTTCATCAGCGGGACGTGGGCGATCGATGGGGCTGCGACGGGGGTTTCCTCCCGGCCTAGCAAGCTCCGGATGGCCCGCCGGTCTTCATCCTGCGCCTGGACTAAGAGCCGGAAGCGATCTTCCTGCTCCAGCTTCATGTCCATCAGCGCTTGGTGTTGCGCCTGATGAAGACCCGCGAGCGATTTCACTAGCTCCGCAAGTGGGGTCGGCTGGGCGGGTTGCATGACGGCGTACCGGCTTCCTCGTCCCGGGTTTCGGCACCAGTGTAGCAAGGTTCGGGGATCAGGGAAGGAAGGACGAGGAAGTCAGGGGTGACGAGCCAAAAAAGGGTGTTTAATTACACAAAATAAAGCTTTAAACAAACGTAAACACGGCTCGTCTTCTTCGGGGCTCTCTCTCTCTTCTTCGGGGCTCTCTCGGTCAGTCGATGTCCGCATCTGCTCTCTAGCGCTCGACTCCCGTCTGGCGGCGGGCGGGGCGCTTTTGAACTCTCTCCGGCAATCACTGGAAACAGATACAGGTGTTAATCATCATTCACTTGCCCACTGTTTCCCCGCTCGTCTCCAAACCCGCTCTCCCCTTAGCGCGTTCCGCCTTCCCACGCCCCCCTCGCCACAATATTATATTGTAGTTTTATCTCTCGCCACCCTGGTTGAGAAACACTGACCTAAAGTGCGATCGATCTATTTGGCATCCCTGATCTAATTAATAATGTTTAAATTCTCATTTATTTGGTTCCACGGTATTTGCTATTTTATTTTATTTAAACACTGCTTGACGCCGAATTGCAGGATATTTAAAACCTAAGGAAAGCAAGGAAAAGAGGGAAAACTCAAACGACCCCCCCACGGTGATACCGTTATAACCGGTGTGACATCAGGTCGATTAACCGGTGGGAAAATGTCCTCACCGTCACAACCCTACCACCCACAAATAGACTATAAACCAAGCATCAGGCTGTCTTTGAGTTAACATGAACAACGATTAAAGTTACTAGTCAGGCTACAGAAGAATACCATAATTCCTCCGTTCAATTTTGCCTAATACATCGAGAGTCACGCAGACCTACACAACCCAGCCACAACACATAATTGCGAATAACATGACTTACCTTAACACAGAATCGACCACAGAGGCCTGGGAATCTGTGAATCTCTCGTGCTATTAACATCATCACTACACAATTTCTTAGTAAAAACCAAAATTCATTAAACTGTCTTGCTTTCTGTTTTTGCCATGGTGAATGGATTTCAAGGACTTCCCGCGCAGATCAACAGCCTCCAACGTTTCTAGTTTATTTTCTAAGAATCTTTGAGTTAACATGTACTAAACATTAGTGGAATTTGCACCGCAGCACCCCCACACCTTGATGCTCATGACAAGAATAGCATGTATAGTTATCTTTATTGAAGTGAATTAGGTTTAAATCGCCGTCATGCATGAATGAATGATTTGTTTTTTGCAATTTTACACATAATAATCCACAATGATCACATTACACAAAACTAAAATTGCACGTCAAAATAACACATTGTCAATCATTTGTTTTAAGCCAGGTTTCAGTCAGACAGAGTACATCAAAACTATTATCTGTGATCATTTCATTTACAATAACTGCTTTGGGTGTGAGTGACCAGATGTTTAGGAGCCCAAGCTTTAAAAATTGTTTTTGCTCATTTATTTTGCATTTTTATGGTTTAATCACGGTCAGATTTTTTTCTAGATCCTGCATTAAATTTATATATTGACCTCACTATTTGGGGAACAGACACAGTGTATAGATTGGACACTGCAAGTACCTCTATCATTTAAGTGGGTAGAACAAAAGTCACCATAGCAGTTCCCTTTATTTCTCAATAAACTCTGTTTACTCAATAAGCTGTAATCTTCGTTCTTTAAACCTTTTCGGAAATGAAACAGCTCTTGCCACCGCTGACTTATCTTTGTGCTTTGATTCCGAATTACATGCCATTTTACTGAATGGTTTAGAGCAGAACAAGCATTATTACATTTTGTTGTATAGTCTGCCACCATCTGTTTTCTTCTTCAACATTTTCACCATCACATCACAATTATCTGGTGAAGAGAATTTTCCTCTGTCATGTTCAAATTGGATTAATTGGATTCTGGTAGCCAAGGAATTAAAATGTGTCACATGTCTTTTTTTACATGGTTGACATTATGTTTTTGACTTAACCTTTCCTTTTGCTGTTTGCACTGCATAAAAAGACTAATTTCTGGGATAAATCGGACAATTGAATTTGCAGTGAAACTTAAGGTGTACGACCATGTACGAAAATTTCCTTGGCTGAGTGTGCTGAGTCTCATACACATCCATACACTTGAGATGCACTGAGTTTTCGGATACGGGATATTTCCGATAGCACACACTACATGTTCATAGGGTTCCAGTATACCAGCCCTTATTAAAATAACCCATGGTTTTATTATAGTAAAAGTGTTTTTACCTTTTTGGCAGATTGCCATGTTTCTTATAACAACAGCTTTACTACAAATACACATTTTTAACTTCAATAACCATGTTTTTTGTATTATTTATGTACCATAGTTAATTGCCAATTGTGTTTTTTTGGGGTGTTTATCTGTTAAAAATTAATCAACCAGTCATTTTTAAATCTGTAGGCAAGTTTAAATTAATCCAAATTGACTTAATTTAAATTAGTCTTTTGATTAACAGAATCGCAAAATTTGAGTGAGATTAATAAAAATCTGCACATTCGCGGGTAGTGTTGTATCCCGGGGTTTGTAATAGTTTGGTAATGGAGGTAATGAACACAGTAATATCACGCATGAACATTCCAGGCCTCGCATTTGGAGCTGAATCACCCGAGACTTGCAATTATTGACGCCCGTGAATCGAATCTTTTTGGAATCGATGCCGAGCATCATTGTTCTTACCCCTCCCCCGCTGCAGTTTTCACGCACGACCGCTAACTGCGTCCGGTATTTTATGAGAGATTTACCCCAGATGAAGGCAAGTGTGACTATATAAAACAAATTTAAATAACATGTTTACAAGAACATAACATTAGAAGTTGTTCGATATTGTAATACTGTATATATATATTGCAGCCCAACTGTTTTCAAATTTGATGATAATAAATCAGCATGATTAGAATGACACTGAAGATGGGTGATGAAAATTCTCCTTTGTAATCACAGAAATTAATTAATTTTAATTATATTTTAGAGCATATTTAAATAGAAAACCATTATTTAAAATTGTAATAATATTCGCAATATTACTGTTTTTATGTATTTCTGAACAAATAAATGCAGGCTAGATGATCATAAGACACTTCTTTCAAGGGCACTAAAAATAGTACTGTAACCAAACTTTTGACTGATACTATATATATGTATATACACACATGCATATATATAAAAAGCACACCAGTCATTTATATGTGCTGTGGTGGATGCATTTTCTACCTCTGTATGGTACCATTGAGCCTCTCCACTAGTCCGTTTGTCTGAGGGTGGTATGGGGCACAGAGACTCCTCTTAATTCCAAGCTTTCCATATATGTGTGCGGAAAGCGCTCGAGAAACTGTCTCTTACGCGGCTCCCTATACTTTTAACTCGTTGTTTTAGTCTCGAGCAAGAGATTGTACAACATTCACATTACATGATTTGACTGATTTTTACGCAGTAAGGGTGACAGCGCCGCATTACAATAAATTATCATTCATGTTTTCATAGCCGCTGACCAAATTCAGAAACAAAACTAAAATGAAATCATATTTGAGAGCAAGGGGGCTACCTGGTGTTTCAGGGGTCCTACGCAGCTTGCGTATTCTGTGCATAGGGAGGATCGGCTCTGCATTGCATTTGCACAGAGTTTAGCCCCTGAAGATGACTGAGTCTCTTAAAAAAATATTTTTTTTATTTTTTTAAGACATAACAAATTATGTTACAAATCAAGTTGTTGGAAATTCAAAATGAATATTACACACCAAGACTAAAGAGATTAGAGAATGCTCAATGATTGAATGCATGTTTGAGTAAACAAAAGTGTGTGAACACAAATTTGTTAATTATTGCTTATTGTCTACAAGGTTTTCTTACACAAAATGTAAGTTTGCAAAGCAGTCCCTTATTGATTCTTTGCTTTAACCACTTTGTAATGTGGGGTCAATTGTACTGTTGTTGTCATTATCATCATCATCATCATCATCATCATCAAGAAGTGGTATATTAAGAGCTTTGCAAATATTGTGCAAAATGCAGCAAGCCATAATAATGCGACTAGCACGCTCAGGGGACTGTCTAATCTCTCCATGAAGGACATGGAATCTCCTTTTGAGCTGTCTGATTCCTCTCTCCGCCACAGCACTTGTTGCTTTGTATGCTCTTCAAGATGAAAAATGATACAAGAACAAATCAAGAATGCACTTATTGAACAAAACTGGTGAATTACCTGAAGTTCAGGCCTGTACAGTACTTGTTACAATTGATATGCTGTTCACCTTGTGGTCTTCTGTAAGGGGTAAAAAGCCAGCATTTTAAAGGATATCCTGAGTCACCCACCAGATGACAGCCGGGGCAAACATATATTTTTTTTAATAACCCAGTGAGGCCTCTCTCAGAAAGAACCCGAGAATCATGTGTTGACCCTGGCGATTTTGGCACAAGATCCAGGATCTTGTATGCAGCATCAAACACAACTTGAACATTGATGCTGTGGAATTATTTTCTACGGACAAATGCCTCCTCATTTACAGTTGGAGAAATTATGCGAATATGAGTGCTATCGATGGCTCCAACAACTCCGGGGAAGCTTGCAATTCTCATAAAAGCTTCTTGCTTTTGCCGTAAAGGTTGAAGGTCAGTTGGGAAGTCAATTAACTGCCTTACTATGTTTGGGGTGGTTAGTGCTGTGATAGTCCCATTTAATACCCTGCCGACTGTGGACTATGATGGGCCCAAGTCTTCACTGGTGCACTGCTGCATTTTTTTCAGTTACCAAAAAAAACACAGTCATTATTACCTTCAGTTTTGCAGTTAAAGCATTGTTTAGTAGAGTTTGAGGAGTTATTGCATTTCTGACTAAGTCAATAACAAAAAGAATCAAGTCTGTACCACTTTCTCAACTCCCTGTCATCATGTAATTGCAACAGGTTCTTACGTTCTTGGAAAGTGTGTGATCTCCTCCTCTGTACTGCCAGTTTGTTATGCCTAACTACGTTAGGAGACCTCCCCAGCACTCTTAAATAATTTAGGAGCTGAGACCTAGTCTTAACACTTAGGAACCTTTATGAATCAAACTTATTCTCAAGTCTAAGAACAGGAAGTATAAGAATCGCCATTCTTCGAATTTTGACACACTTAGGACTAAAATTTTACTCTGAGTGGCTTTATACATATGGGCCCAGGGGAGAGCTGGAGAGGTCTCCTAACCTAGTTAGGAGTAACAAGATGGCAGCAAAGAGGAGGAGACCAACACTTTTCAGCGAAGATATGACATATTGGAGTTATATGATGATATAGAGTTGATAAAATGATACAAACTTGATTGTCAAGATCAAAATGTTATTTTTTTTGTAACTGACACAGTAAGAAATAAGTAACTTCTTCCACTAAAGTCAATGCTCTAACTGTAGAAATGAAAGTAGTAATTAAATAATTTGCTGGAAAATTGGAAAAATGCAGCAATGAACTAGTGATGACACTGTAAGTAAGGTCTTACATCTTGTGGTACTAACCCCACCAAACACAACAGTTGCCAAAAGTGATGTGTGGATTTTATTTTGTTCACGTTACACTTAAACCATTAAAATACAAAAGGACAAAAAAACACTGACCAGTGTTGTCAAGTGCTTTCAATTGAAAGTAGCTTAAAACTGGTCACTTGATGTTGCTAGACGACCTCATAAAAGTGAGTTCACTGATCTATATTTATATTTAAATACTGTAGATCAGTGAACTTGCCTTTATGACGTCATGGGACAGTCTCGGAATATAGATAAGGTTAGTCCAAGAGACTGATTTTGTTGCTAGGCTTTTGAAAAAAGTATCTAAAGGGATGAGGAAGTCACTAAATCTAGTGACAAAATCACTAAATTGATAACATTGAATAAAACAAGTTTTTGTTTTTGCATGTGTTCATAATTTATATGTATGACAACGTGGCCAAAAATTATGACTGCACAATTTGGCATGTTTTATTGCATTATCACAACAACAAAAAAACAAATAACAACAATATGCTTACAAAATCCTTACATAAATCAACATGTTATCTTATCATTCACATGGTCTGAATGTTCTCACTCTTGCAGAGTATAATTTGGAGGTGATTTCTATAACAAGAATATACTACATTTGACAAAGAATCGATTGATGAAAAGATTTAAAGCCTGAAAATTCAAACACACATAATTGACGCGATTATAAACCAATAAGCTATTCAATAGTTATTCAAAATGACATACACAATGAGTAATTAGGACATGATAGTTGAATGCGTGGATTACATACATAATACGGAGTTATGCATACAAATTATTAGTTGCACATACTCCTTTTAGCATCATTTAGGTGCATAAATACACTGATTTTTTTTTAAACGCAACACTTTTGTTTTTGCCCCCATTTTTCAAAAGCTGAACTCAAAGATCTAAGACTTTTTCTATGTACACAAAAGGCTTATTTCGCTCAAATATTGTTCAAAAATCTGTCTAAATCTGTTAAGGTCATTGTACAATAAGTCCGAAATTTTCGTCCGAAATGTTCGTACGTTGAAAAATAAATACGACCTCACGTTATGTCAATCACGTTTACACACTGCCTCCAAAATCTTTGTCCGTCAAAAGGAAATTTGGATCAGGTACTATTTTTTGCGTCTTTCACATCCGTCGCAAGCATTTTGAGAGGTGTTTTGACAGTTCAGAGCCACCGTTTAAGCGAACGCCAATATCCAGAATGGCAATTGTCAAGTTCATCCATTTCATCTCGCAGCTCAAAGCACACTGAGTTCACAGAAATTGGTGGTCTTCTTTTTATTATGTGGCTCTAGTATACCTAGTATCAAACTGAGCCACTGACATCCTGAAGTAAACTTTGAATCGCCCGTGATATCCCCGCTGATCCTTAATAAGGAAGTGGAACTCTCCATCCTTTCTATATTTTAGGATTGGATGGACCCAATACTTCCTTTATTTTTCTTTTTTTTTTTAAGAAGCGGGAGAACAACTAAATCATCCTCAATGCTTGAAGACTCCATTTAGTAGGCTACTCTTTTGCAAATTTTTTCGCAACAGATTAATCAATACGCATCAGACTCAGTGTGCAAGGTTTTTGTGCATGACACATTTTTAGGATTCCGAAAACGAAAAAACGCATGCAAAAATTTCGGACTCAGTGTGCAGAGACCTTTAGTGAGAGCTTCTCCTTTGCCGAGATAATCCATCCACCTCACAGGTGTGGCATATCAAGATGCTGATTAGACAGCATGATTATCGCTAGGGATGCACAATATATCGGCCACCATAACGGTATCGGCCAATAAATGCTCATTTTTTCTGTTATACTTCAGATGTGCGCTGTTCGCCATGATGGTTTTGAAATGCTTGAAATATGATTGGAATCACTTTGAAAAGGACAATACACTTATGTTCAACATGTGCAGAGCAAGTCTGTCATAAAGGCTACATAAAATTATAATAAGAACATTACTGTAAATGACGTTGTGGAATCTTTGTGCGCTGTGTTTTGTGAGTGCGTTGAGCGCATCCACAACGGAGCTACACCTCCATGACAGTTAAGTTCGCTTGTGCATTTGCAGCCTTTTGTGCAATTGTACATAGTAATATTGTGTTTATTTTATGTATATCTGCTTTATCTCATATAGAATGCGTTTGGTTAAGTTAATAAAGCGTTAATAGAGGGCTTCAATTTGCCGGTGATTATTTTAGCTCAGCGCCGCAAGCTCAAACAACAGCCGCACCTAATAACTATGATTGGAACTGTCGTATATAAAATTCTAATGAGAACATTATTATAATAAAACGTTGTGAATTCTTTGGGTTTAGTTGCCGTGTTTCAGCGAGTTGTTATGGGAAGCCAAGTGTGCGTCCACGAGTTACACATCTGCGAGGGCATAACTTAGTTAAAAATAACTTGTGCATTTCTGAATTTTGTGCATATATAAGTTGTAATATTATGTTTATGTTCTATAAATATCTGATTCTCATGTAGCCTAATTAACACACTATAACAAGCGCTTCAGTTTACCGGTGTTCATTTAGCTTCATACAGCACACACAGCTCAAACAGCTGTTATTTAAAACAGTGGTAGCCTATTAATTTGTTACTTTTTCAAAATCACTGAAGTATTATTAATAATAACCACCATTTTTATTTTCTATTATTATTTTCATCAACAATATGGTTTAGTAATTAATATCATTTCATTATTGTCCATGCAAATGGCTCTTCCGTTTTATTCATCCATGGCACATGCATTTAGATTTTTTTACACATGTAATGATGTCCAATGACTTATTTGCATTATTTATGCATTATTTTATTTTATTTGTGAGACTTTTTATGGTGAAATCTGATAATGGGAGAGTAAAATATTTGTTTTAAACTTACACTGTTCAAACTAGGCTGCTTATGTTGAAGTGTTTGGGATGTGGCTTTTAATGAGACCTTTTTTTTAATCAGGCTCTCAAAAAGTACATACAAATTTGGATATAGATTTATCGGCCAACATATTGGTTATCGACTTTCAAATATAAAGAATTATCAATATCGGCCAAAATGTTCATATTGGTGCATTCCTAATTATTGCACAGCTGTGCCTTAGGCTGGCCACAATAAAATGGCACTCTAAAATGTGCTGTTTTACTGTATTGGGGGGGTCCGGGGTTGTCCGAAAACCAGTCAGTATCTGGTGTGACCACCAATTGCCTCACGCAGTGCAACACATCTCCTTCGCATAGAGTTGATCAGGTTGTTGATTGTGGCCTGTGGAATGTTGGTCCACTCCTCTTCAATGGCTGTGTGAAGTTGCTGGATATTGGCAGGAACTGGAACACGCTGTCATATACGCCAATCCAGAGCATCCCAAACATGCTCAATGGATGAAATGACCGGCGAGTATGCTGGCCATGCAATAACTGGGATGTTTTTAACTTCCAGGAATTGTGTACAGATCCTTGCAACATGGGGCCGTGCATTATCATGCTGCAACATGAAGTGATGGTTGTGGATGAATGGCACAACAATGGGCCTCAGGATCTCGTCACGGTATCTCTGTGCATTCAAAATGCCATCAATAAAATGCACCTGTGTTCGTTGTCCATAACATACGCCTGCCCATACCATAACCCCACCGCCACCATGGGCCACTCGATCCACAATGTTGACATCAGCAAACCGCTCACCCACACAATGCATACACGCTGTCTGCCATCTGCCCTGTACAGTGAAAACCGGGATTCATCCGTGAAGAGAACACCTCTCCAAAGTGCCAGACGCCATCGAATGTGAGCATTTGCCCACTCAAGTCGGTTACAACGACGAACTGCAGTCAGGTCGAGACCCCGATGAGGATGACCAGCATGCAGATGAACTTCCCTGAGACGGTTTCTGACAGTTTGTGCAGAAATTCTTTGATTATGCAAACCGATTGTTGCAGCAGCTGTCCAGGTGACTGGTCTCAGACGATCTTGGAGGTGAAGATGCTGGATGTGGAGGTCCTGGGCTGGTGTGGTTACATGTGATCTGCGGTTGTGAAGCCGGTTGGATGTACTGCCAAATTCTCTGAAGCACCTTTGGAGATGGCTTATGGTAGAGAAATGAACATTCAATTCATGGGCAACGGCTCGGGTGGACATTCCTGCAGTCAGCATGCCAATTGCATCCTCCCACAAAACTTGCGACATCTGTGGCATTGTGCTGTGTGATAAAACTGCACATTTTAGAGTGGCCTTTTATTGTGGCCAGCCTAAGGCACACTTGTGCAATAATCATGCTGTCTAATCAGCATCTTGATATACCACACCTGTGAGGTGGATGGATTATCTCGGCAAAGGAGAAGTGCTCACTAACACAGATTTAGACAGGTTTGTTAACAATATTTGAGAGAAATAGGCCTTTTGTGTACATAGAAAAAAGTCTTAGATATTTGAGTTCAGCTTAGGGGTGGGCGATATGGCAAAAGTATCATATCACGGTTTTATCACGATTCTTTGTCATATTGGTTTTACTATTTTGTCTGAGCAGTGCAGCCAAACTAATTTCCCTAATATAAAGACAAATTCTTTCAAGGAAACAAAATATAAAAAAGAATGGTGGATATTTAGGCTAAAGTGGGCCTAAATATGGGTTGTTATTAAAAATAAGAACAAAGATACACATTACAAATACACATAATATACAAATAAAACAAACAGGCCTTTATTTTCTGGTACAATAGGTGTATTTAACAGGTGCATTCAAGAAATTGAATGAACAAATTTAAAAATAAAACACTACATAGATTGATTCCTATTAAAGTAACTATAATCTTTTTCAGTCAAGTGTAAAGAGTTATGTTTTTTATCTTTATTGTTTTAACATTAAAGAATAAAAATTCTGTCATTTGTCTGTCGATTCTGTCAGTGTTTTATATTTATACCATCATTTACTCACTCAAAATTAGTTTTAAACCTGAATTAGTTTCTTTTTTCTGCTGAACATAAATGCTATTATGAAAAATGTGGAAAACCAAACAGTTGCTGGTCCACGGTGACTTCTATAGTATTATTTTCCTTGATTGTTTGGTTTTCCACGTTCTTCAAAATATCTTCTTTTGTGTTCAGCATACAGGTTTGGGACAACTTGTGAGTGAGTAAATAATTACAGAAATAACATTTTAGGGTGAACTATCCCTTTAATTACAGTCAGCTGGATGTTTAGTACTGTCCCTTAGTACTGACAGGTACGCATCTAATATCCAGACATGCATCCGTTTGTCTCGGCTGTTTACTTTCATGCATCCGTTTGTCTCGGCTGTTTACTTTCATTTTAGACATAACCAACTGAGTCTATCCATAACCCTTGTGTGTTTTGACAGTATTAGCTCAAAAGATAACTTAGTTGAGTAATCAGGTGCTGTTAGACAGGCTTTTTAGCATGTGCGCTTCGAATGTACGGGATCAGAAAATAAGAGCACGTCAGACCAGTGCGTGAATGAAACGTTTAACCGGCAAGACTTTAAAACATGCAAAAAATGTACTTTTGTGATTGCGAATAAGTAGAGTGTCCCGTGAGAGTAACTCTACGGCTGAGTTTACACTGATGTGAATGTATGTGCCGCTGTACAATACATACAGATGGCGGCGCCAGAAGTGCAACTGATCAAATGTGCGCTGTAGCACGATACTATGATATTTCTTCAAAAGCAGATCGTGGAGACATTTTTATCATCCACGATCAAAAATCGTCATATCGCACACCCCTAGTTCAGCTCATGAAAAAAGGGGGCAAAAATAAAAGTGTTGCATTTATCATTTTGTTCAGTATACATGTGATGGCAGTCTCTGTGCCATTCTGTGAATGTGAGGACACGTTCTGTGAATAACAAAGGTCAAAAGGATTTAGAAGGAATCTCAGTCTGGTTCTTGTTTGCAAGATGAGGGAAGTCAATCCGAGGAAGTCTTTAGCTCATGATTTCTATCATGGACATGTGACGGTCATGCTGTGCATTTCTTTGACCATTAATCTTGGTTACTTGCCCGAAATTTGACAAACTCCATAGTTGGAATTATCAATTAAGTGTTCTTTTGTTTTAATGCAGTGAGCTGCTCAAAGCTGCTAGTTGGTGAGTTTGATTCAGACTCGTGGCGCCAGGGTATCATGGACAGATTTATGATGTTGCCTTGTTGTCCTGGGCCTCTTTGTGGAATTTGGCTCTTTGGGTTGTTTTAACACATATGATTGAATCATAAATTGTCTTATTCGCTCTGATACATTACAATTATTAAGGGATGTTTTGCATCTGAAACTTTTTCCACACTGTTGGCAGGTGTAAGGCTTCTTAAGTGTGAACACTCATGTGGACTTTGAGGTTTCCTTGTTGAGAGAAACTCTTTCCACACTTTGGGCATATGAAAGTCTTTTCTCTATAGATAACTCATGTGGGCTTCGAGGTTTCCCCCTTTAGTGAAATGTTTTACACATTATTGGCAGCTGAAATATCCCACTCCGGTGTAAACACTCATGGACCTTGAGGTCTCCTTGTTGACAGCAACTCTTTCCACACTGTTGGCAGGTAAAAGGCATCTATGCAGTATGACATCTCATGTGGGTATTGAGACGTCCTTTTCGAGTGAAACTATTTCCACACAGTTTGCAGGTGTAAGGCTTCTCTCCAGTGTGAATTCTAATGTGGCTGTTAAGGGTTCCTTTTTGAGTAAAACTTAGTCCACATTGAGTGCAAACAAAAGGTTTCTCTCCAGTGTGAATTCTATTGTGCATTTGTAAGGTTCCTTTTTAATGAAACTTTTCCACATTGTTGACAGGTGTAAGGCTTCTCACCAGCGTGAATTATCATATGGATGTCAAGGCTTTCTTTTTTAGTGAAACTTTCTCCACATTTTTGGCAGTTGAACTCGCTATCTCTAGTGTGAATACTCATGTGGACTTTGAGGTTTCCTTTTTGACAGAAACTTTTTCCACACTGTTGGCAGGTGTAAGGTTTCTCACCAGTGTGAATTCTCAAATGGATTTCAAGGCTTTCTTTTTTAGTGAAACTTTTTCCACATTGTTGGCAGTTGAAATATCTCTCTCTAGAGTGAATACCCATGTGGATTTTGAGATTTCCTTTTTGACAGAAACTCTTTCCACACTGCTGGCAGGTGTAAGGCTTCTCTCCGGTATGAATTCTCATGTGGTTTTTAAGGTCTCCTTTTTGCATGAAACTATTTCCACACAGTTTGCAGGTGCAAGTTTTCTCTTCAGTGTGAATTCTAATGTGCCTGTTAAGAGTTCCTTTTTGAGTGAAGCTTAGTCCACATTGAGAGCAGGTGTAAGGTTTCTCTCCTGTGTGAATTCTAATGTGAATGTTAAGGGTTCTTTTTTTATTAAAAGTCTTTCCACATTGTTGGCAACTGAAATGACTTCTAGTTCTTGTCTTTTGAGCTCTCTTTTGTAAAGTCTGTTTAGTTTGTGAGCAACTAAAATTTTCTCCAGTGAAATCATGTTTCTTATATTGATATTTGCCTTCCATTTCATTTAGTTCTTCACTTTTCTCTTTCAGCGGCATCAGATCTAAAACAGAAATAGACCAATACAAGTTAATACCATTTTAATGACACAAAGCAGCATACATTAATACATTTCAAAACAGCAACATGTACATTACATTTACATTTCATTACATTTAGTCATTTAGCAGACGGTTTTATCCAAAGCGACTTACAGTTGGGGAATACATGAAGCGATTCATCTTAAAGAGACAAAGAGTCAGAGGGAGTGCTCATAATACCAAGTCTCAGGCATTGTTCAAATAAGTACAAGCTAGCAAGAAAAGGAATAAATAAAGAGAAAGACAGTGTTTTTTTATTTTTATTTTTTATTTAGGATGAATTCAAGTACTGTCGAAAGAGATGAGTTTTCAGTTGTTGCTTGAAGGTTGACAGGGATCCAGAATTCCGGATATGGGTAGGAAGGTCATTCCACCAGCCAGGAGTGGTGAACGAGAATGTTCTGGAAAGTGATTTTGAGCCTCTCTGTGCTGGTACCACAAGGCATCGCTTACTAGCGGATCTCAGACTTCTGGAGGGGATGTAGATTGTCATCAGTGAGTGGAAGAAGGCGGGTGCTGAGCCTGTGGCTGTTCTATATGCAAGCATCAATGTTTTGAACTAGATGTGAGCTGCAACCGGTAGCTAGTGCAAGGAGATAAAGAGAGGTGTAACATGGGCTCTTTTTGGCTCGTTGAAGACCAGTCGTGCCGTTGCATTCTGAATCATTTGTAGCGGTTTGATTGTGCTTGATGGAAGTCCAGCCAGAAGAGCATTGCAGTAGTTCAGAAGTTGTGCAGCATGCTCCGTTAGAAAGGGCCTGATCTTTCTGATGTTGTGTAATGCAAATCTGCAAGATCGAGCAGTCTTTGCAATGTGGTCTTTGAAGGTCAGCTGTTCATCAAAGATTACACCAAGATTTCTGACTGAGCTTGACGGGGTAATTATAGAAGAACCTAGCTGGATGGTGAAATCGTGCTGTAGAGATGGAGTGGCAGGGAAGACAATAATTTCCATCTTTGCCAGGTTGAGCTGTAGGTGATGTTCTTTCATCCATGCAGAGATGTCCAGGCAGCCTGAGATCCGTGCAGCTACCATTGGATCATCAGGTCGAAATGAGAGATAAAGCTGTGTGTCATCAGCATAGCAATGGCAGGAGACACCATGTGCTTGTATGATGGGACCCAGTGATGTAGTGAATGTGGAGAAGAGGAGGGTCCAGAACTGACCCTGAGGAACACCCAGTGACCAGTTGATGTGCTTTGGATAGCTCCCCTCCCCAGGCCACGTCGAAAGACCTACCAGTGAGATAGGATTCAAACCAGCAAAGTGGAATCCCTGTGATGTCCAGTGATGAGAGGGTGGACAGGAAGATCTGATGATTAACAGCGTCAAAAGCAGCAGATAGATCCAGTAGAATGAGGACTGATTATTTGGAATCAGTTTTTGCAATTCGCAGGGCTTCAGTGACCGAGAGTAGCGCAGTCTCAGTTGAATGGCCACTCCTGAAACCTGACTGTTTAGCGTCCAGTTTGTTGTTCTGTGAAAGAAACAATGAGACCTGGTTAAAGACAACTCGTTCGAGTGTTTTGGCAATGAATGGAAGGAGAGAGACAGGTCTGTAATTTTCTATAAGAGAAATGTTTAATGTAGGTTTTTTGAGCAGTGGGGGTTACCAGAGCCTGCTTGAATGCCATGGGGAAAGTGCCTGTGAGGAGGGATGTGTTGATGATGTGTGAGTGCTGGTAAGAGTGTGGGAGAGATTGCTTGGAGAAGGTGTGTGGGGATTGGGTCTAGAGGACACGCTGTATGGTGACTGGATAGGAGAAGTTTGGATACTTCTGCTTCAGTGAGGGGACAGAAGGAAAAGATGGGAGTTTGAGCAGTGGATGTGGTTGGTTGGAGGTCCTGTGTGTGTGGAGGTGAGAACTGACTACTAATTGTTCTAGTTTTTTTCTGTGAAGAAAGTGGAAAGTGGCGAAGTCATCAGCCATTATAGTCAAGTCACCTTTATTTATATAGCGCTTTTAACAATACAAATTGTAACAAAGCACTGCACAATATCAAAATAGGCAAATTGTGTCAATATTGTAAAATGACAGGATTTAACACTCAATTATCAGCTGAATGCATTTCATTATTGAATTTAGTAATGGCATTGTCCAGCTTAGTTCAGTTTAAATACTATCTGTGCAATCAAGTCGATGATTGTGCTAGAAATGAAGTGTCCCCAACTAAGCAAGCCAAGGCGACAGCGGCAAGGCGAAAACTCCATCGGTGACAGAATGGAGAAAAACCTTGGGAGAAACCAGGCTCAGTCGGGGCCAGTTCCCCTCGGCCAGGCGAATCAGTAGTTTGTTCCAACTGCAGCAAAGTCAGAGTGTAAGTGGTCCACTGGTTCCAGGGTCTTTTCGATGGATGTCTAGGTGGCGAGGTCCTCACTGGAGATCTGTCTCTGGGGCTCATCTATGTGTCCTAGACTCCACTGACGGTCAGGGCTGTATAGGTTGTCTCCAGGTGCTGATCCTCCATTTATGGCTGACTTTGGTTAAGTCAGTATAATCGCTGATGGTTGGCTTCCTCTGAGGTCCTCTGAGGGGTTGTCATCGTCTCTTCTCAGGTGTTCGGTCATCTCAGATCGTTTAAGGGTTGGATCCAGACTGAAGCTTGTGTAATTCCTACAGAAACATAGAAACAGTAAGACAATTACCGTAGCAGTTGTTCCATCCAGGAATAACCCTGGATGAAATTATCAGTGTAACCCAAGCTAAAGCATAATAATGTGCATTTGTTCAGATAGACTGGCAGTACAAGATTGTGAGATGCATTATATGAATGCTTGGCTAAAGAGATGCGTCTTTAATCTAGATTTAAACAGAGAGAGTGTGTCTGAACCCCGAACGTTATCAGGAAGGCTATTCCAGAGTTTAGGAGCCAGATATGAAAAAGTTCTACCTCCTTTAGTGGACTTTGCTATCCTAGGTACTACCAAGAGTCCAGAGTTTTGCGACCTTAGGGAGGCGGGTTGGATATAGCGTGATAGAAGATTAGTTAGGTATGCAGGAGCTAAATCATTTAGGGCCTTATAGGCAAGTAATAATATTTTGTAATTGATACGAAACTTAATAGGTAACCAGTGCAGAGACTGTAAAATTGGAGTAATATGGTCATATTTTCTTGACCTGGTAAGGACTCTAGCCGCAGCATTTTGTACTATCTGTAGCTTGTTTATTGAAGATGCAGGACAACCACCTAGCAGTGCATTACAATAGTTCTCTGCACTGGCTACCTATTAAGTTTCGTATCGGTTACAAAATATTATTACGGCCTATAAGGCCCTAAATGATTTAGCTCCTCTGCATCAACTAATCTCTATCAATCAACCGCTCCCTAAGGTCGCAAAACACTGGGCTGGTAGTACTTGGATAGCAAAGTCCACTAAAGGAGGTAGAACTCATATCTCCTAAACTCTGGAATACTTCATGATGCTCGGGTTCAGACACACTCTGTTTAAATCCAGATTAAAGACGCATCTCTTAGCCAAGCATTCATATAATGCGTCATAATCTTGCTGCCAGTCTATCTGAACAAATGCATATTAGCTGGGTTGAATTTCATCCGGGGTATGCCTGGATGGAACAACTGCGCCATCTTGCTGTTCTATGTTTCTGCCACGGATTAACATCCGTGGTGGCTGTTACAAGCTTCGGTCTGGATCAACCCAAACGATCTGAGATGACCGAAGACCTGAAAGCGATGACAACGGAGTCGAAGCAGCTATGGACAAAGTCTGCCATAAATGGAGGATCAGAACCTGGAGACCACCTCTATGGCCCGACAGCCCTGAGCGTCGGTGGGTCTGGGACACATAGATGAGCCCCAGAGACAGACCTCCAGCGGGGACCTGCGTCACCTGACATCCATCCAGTGGACCACTGCTGACTGCTGCTGCAGTGCATGAACTAGCTTTTCTGCATCAGAAACACTTAACATGTTCCGTGGCTTGGAAATGTTTCTAAGATGGAAGAATGCTGTTTTTGTAATATTGGAAATATGATTTTCAAAAGATAGGTTGCTGTCTAATATAACACCCAGATTTTTTACTGTAGAGGAAGTAACAGTACATCCGTCTAGTTGCAGATTGTAATCCAAGAGATTCTGTGTACTGTTTTTAGGTCCAATAAGTAATAGCTCGGTCTTATCTGAATTTAATAGGAGAAAATTACTGGTCATCCAATCTTTTATATTTTTAACACACTCTGTTAGCTTAGATAGTTTAGAAGTTTAATCTGGTTTTGTTGAGATATATAGTTGAGTGTCATCAGCATAACAATGGAAACTAATCCCGTATTTTCTAATAATATTACCAAGGGGCAACATATATAATGAAAACAATAGAGGACCTAGGACAGATCCTCGTGGTACTCCATACTTTACTGGTGATAATTGAGATGACTCCCCGTTTAAATAAACAAAGTGGTAGCGATCGGACAGGTAGGATCTAAACCATCTTAAAGCCTGCCCTTGAATACCTGTATAGTTTTGTCGATCTATCAGTATGTCATGATCTATAGTGTCGAGCAGCACTAAGATCAAGTAAAACTAACAACGAGATGCAGCCTTTGTCTGGCCTTAAGAAGCAAGTCATTTGTAATTTTAACAAGTGCAGTTTCTGTGCTATGGCGGGCCTGAAACCTGACTGAAATTCTTCATAGATATCATTTTTTGCAAAAGGAGCACAGTTGAGCAGACACTACTTTTTCTAATATTTTCGACATAAAGCGGAAGATTTGAGATGGGCCTGAAATTTGCCAGTTCACAAGGATCTAATTTTGGTTTCTTAATAAGAGGCTTAATAACTGCCAGCTTGAATGACCAGCGTGACCTAAAGATAACGAGGAGTTAATAATATTGAGAAGCGGTTCTTCTGCAACAGGTAACAACTCTTTCAATAGTTTAGTGGGTACAGGATCTAATAAACATGTTGTTGGTTTAGATGCAGTTATAAGTTTATTTAGCTCATCCTGTCCTATAGTTGTAAAGCAATGCAGTTTTTCTTTGGGTGCGATGAATGAAGCTGAAGTACTAGACGCTGTAGAATCTACGTTTGTTATTGTATTTCTGATATTATCTATTTTATCAGTAAAGAAATTCATAAAGTCATTACTATTAAACTGTGAGGGAATATTTAGATCGGGTGACATCTGTTTATTTGTTAATCTAGCCACTGTGCTAAATAAAAACCTTGGATTGTTTTGGTGATTATCTATGAGTTTGCGGATATACTCGGTTCTTGCAGTTTATAGAGCCTGTCTATAGCTGGACATAATGTTTTTCCACGCAATTCTAAAGACTTCCAAGTTAGTTTTTCTCCATTTGCGCTCAAGAATACGAGTTTCTTTCTTGAGAGAATGGGTATAACTGTTGTACCATGGCGCAGCACGTTTTCTCTAACCTTTTTAATTTGATGGGGGCAACAGTTTCTAGCATTATTAGAAGATAGTTCCCATGTTGCTAGTAATTGTGTCTAGTTCATCTGTATTTATGGGTACACAGAGCAGTTGAGATAAATCAGGCAGGTTATTTGTGAATCTGTCTTTAGTGGCTGGAATAATAATTCTGCCTGGAAGATAACGTGGAGCCATATAGTTAATATCAGTAATATGCAGCATGCATGATACAAGGAAATGGTCAGTAACATCATCAATTTGAGGTATGATATCTATATCAGTTAGATCAATTCCATGTGATATTATTAAATCTAGCGTATGATTAAAACGATGCGTGGGCCCGGTGACATTTTGCTTGACACCAAAAGAGTTTATTAGGTCAGTAAACGCAAGTCCTAACGCATCATTTGTATTATCAACGTGAATGTTAAAATCTCCAACAATTAGTGCTTTATCAACATTAACCAATAGGTTTGAGAGGAAATCTGCAAATTATTTTAGAAAATCTGTATATGGCCCTGGCGGTCTATACACAGTAGCCAGAGCAAGAGATAGGACAGATTTATTTTGCTTATCTGACAGTTTAACAGATAAGCAAAATCTAGAAGTGGTGGGAGGTGGTGGAGGGGGACAGAGGAGAGAATTAAATGTTCTGAAGAGATTACGTGTCTCTGGAGCACTGTTGATCTTGTTGTGGAAATATGATGATTTGGCAGTGTGGACTTCAGCAGAGAAAGATGAAAGTAAAGACTGATACTTACTCAGGTCTGACAGATCTTTTGATTTGCACCATTTTCTCTCTGCTGCCCTGAGATTGGTCCGATGCTCACGAAGAACATCGGATAACCAGGAGTTAGAAGCTAGTGCTGGCCTGGAGGAGAGAGGACAAATGTCGCCTAAAGAAGAGGTTAAAGTAGAGCATAAAGTGTCCGTAGCTGCATTCACATCCAGAGATGAGAAATGGGTAGGTAAGGGAAGAGGAGGAGGACACTACAGAGGAAAGATGGGAGGGAGAAAGGGAGCGTAGGTTTCGTCTAAAAGTAACCGGTAGAGGGGTTGGTGGCACGCAGGTAGCAAAATGTAATTTAAATGTAATGAGGAAATGGTCGGAGATATATAGTAGTTCTACCAAAATGTTGTCTGCAGTACAATTGAAATTAAATCAAGTTGGTTGCCTGATTTGTGCGTGCTTATAGTGGTAAGGCATTCGAGATCAAATGAAGCAAGGTGAATGAAGTCTGTAGCATAAGGCTTTTCTAGGTGAATGTTGAAGTCGCCAAAGACTAGGAGTGGAGTGCCATCCTCCACTAAAGAGGACAGCAGCCCATCCAGCTCCTCTAGGAAGGTGAATAGAGTTTGGCCAGGAGGACGGTAAATTACCACAATCTGGATTTTTATGGGAGCTGTTACAGTAATCGCATGAGATTCAAATGAGTTGTGATTGCATAGGGGAGAGTAGGTTGAGTATTTCCAATTGTTTGAAAGGAGCAAGCCAGTTTTGGCCCGGTCAAGCCTGGCCAACTTGACGTGGGGTGTGAGAGAAAGAGAAGTTGTTAGAGAGGGCAGCTGGGGTTGCTGAGTCCTCTGGACGAATCCAGGTCTCAGTCAAGCCCAAGATGCTGAGTGTGGATTGTAAAAAAAAAAAAGCCGAAATGAAGTCTGCGAGGAGAAATGCTAATGCCACAGGCTCCTTCTTAGCCAAGGCGCAAATGATTATAATTAACAGTATGTGCAATCAAAAATATAAAGCTCAACGAAAATGCAAAAAAGGAATAGGTAGGACACAAAATATTCCTTCCTAGCAGCAGGTAAATGATTTAAACAACAGATCTATGAACAAATATTACAACACTTAGGTGCTGCTGTTCGTTTCTTCTGGTGATTAATCGGCTTCTCCCAAGTTATGAAAGCGATCAAGCAGTTTAAATACTTTTACAGGTGCTGTGGCCGGCTTCTGATTAGCCCAGCCAATAGCCTAAAGCAGTGCTAATAGCTCAAGACAAAACTAACACTTCAAAGCCTGAGGAGAAATGCAAATGCCACAGGCTATGCTTGATACTACCCACCAAGCCAATGGTTCTCAAATCCAGTCCCCTGCATTGACATGGTTCATATCATACTCATCTGACCATCTTCAGTGTGTAGCAGTGAATGAAGCGGTATCAAATAATTCAAAAGAGCAGTATGGAGTGCCACAAGGCTCAGATACTAAGACCATTGCTTTTCACACATTACATGTTGCCCTTGGAAACTCAGCTCTATATTTCTTCACATTGTGAAACATACCAACGAAACATACCAATTCAAAACTAATGAGTAGTTGATATAAAAACTGGAAGTCTAGTAATTGCCTACTGCTAAATTCTGAAAAACATAGGTGTTAATTATAAGACCAAAAATGTAATACACTCCCACATGTAATATAATCTAAACTATTGTCTAACACTTGATGGCGGCTCTGTCAATTCTTTGTGTGATCACTGCAACTAAACTCTAAAAATTCACAGCGTTTTATTATAATAGTGTTCTCATTATAATGTTATGTATATGACAGTCCCAATCATAGTTATTAATATACTGCATAGTTGTTATTCCTGCTCGCTGAAGAGATAATCACCGTAGTATTACATTGAAGCACTTTGCTGCAGCGTAACTCAACCAAATGAATGAATGAATGATGCATTTATATAGCATCTTATACGAGATAAATAACATATACACAATACATGTATGAACCAGCTGAATTGTTTTGAAATCACTTGTAACCTAACTGATCAAGAAAAAAAGTCTTTCACTCTGCCTGTGTCAGTTTGAATCTTGTTAAATATTTAAATCCCTGCCACTTTTCTGTCGGTCACAGATCATGAAAATTGAAATTAAAATCTATAGGGGTGGTTGGATTTTATTCAAGCACGTTCAAATATTTATTTAAAGCTTCTTTCTTTTCAGATCCTTATTTACATTTTCAAAAGCAGTAAAAACTGGTAGTTCTATGTGAAATCAGACATTTGAGCACCCCCACATAGTCAAAATAGCATGATCATAGCAACCCACATATATTCAACTGTGAGATTGGGAGTCGAATCCGGCTCCTCCTATGGAAGTATCGAATCGTCGACTATTTGGGGTCACCTCTAATGTTAATATTAGTCTTTTTACTCTTATTCCAAGGTCATTGTAGCCACTCACCCAGATCTAATCTGTATCCAGTCCAGATAGTGTATCAGCACCTTAAGACGACCTCTATAGCCCTGAATGTTAGCGGAGACCATGTAAACTAGATGAGGTCCAGAGACAGATCCCCGGTGAAGACCTCATTACCTAGACGGCCATCAGTACAGGACCACGAGAACCAGAGAAATCCTCTGCTAAATCTGATTTGTTTTGCAGCCTGGAAACCACATTATGTTGGTTTTGTCTGGCCAGAGGAGAACTGCCTCCCAACTGAGCCTGGTTTCTCCCAAGGTTTTTTTCTCCATTTCTGTCACCGATTGAGTTTTGGTTCCTTGCCACTGTCGCCTCTGGCTTGGTTAAATGAGGAGCTTAATTACCATCGACTTGAATGCACAAACACTATTTTAACAGAGCTGGATGATGACATCACTGAATCAATGATGAATTGACTTTAACCCTCTGAGCGCCAAAGTCACAAAATTGCAACAAGACATCATACTTAATGAAATAGAATGTAGTTCCTGATATGGTGTAACACATGGATCCTCAAATCTGGACCATTCCTGCAGAGTTTAGCTCTAACCATGATCAACCACACCTGAGCATGCTAATCAGAGTCTTCAAGATCATTAGAAAATCACAGGAAGGTGGGTTTGATCAGGGTTGGAGCTAAACTCTAGAGCAGATTGGACCTCCAGGGAAAGATTTGAGGAACCCTGGTGTAACATCTCATTTGTATTCCCTACCACTAGATGGCAGACATGTTATGGACCAAAACGATATCATGTTCTTGTTCAAAGTGTTCGAGAAAACAGCAGAGCAAGTGAGCTATCGTGTCATTGATGCGGAAGCAGTTCAGTTCACAGCGTGTTGGAATTAATTATTTTATTGTTGAACTTATTAAAAGCTTACACTTTTCTTTTTCGGTCTGTAAACACATTTAACTGCTTATCAAACAGTAAAAAATAGATAGATAGATAGATAGAATATAAACCTGGTACATTTCAAAATGTACCTTGAGTGCTTTCTCAACCTTTCTACTCCTCTCATAATAAAAATGGAGCCCCACACAAAGAAATAGCCATTCACATCGCGTCTTTTGCACGCTCATGTTCGTTATTTCAAATGCGTGGCAAGCACACACATTGCACACTTCTGCGCCACATTATGGCTCTGACAAAGTTTAGTTTCTTCCTCCATGCCATAGGTGCAGATTTATGTTTCTGCCGGTCGGTGCCCACTGTTCACACTGCATAACATGCACTTGTAATATCTGAGAGAGTGTTGTTCACATAAAACTGGACGCACCGGTGGTGCTCTCTCTCACTCATATAGTGAGGGAAATCCCCCTGCGATCCAAGCGGAGAGGTTAGGCTACTCATGAACTGAATATGCGCTCTGCAATAATAACGTGATCATTGCCTATTGTCCACGCTGATAGATGCTCTGGGTCAGCTAGTTTTCAACTCCATAAACACATATATAGCAGTAAAGCTAATACAGTGGCTTGAAATCTGTTTATCCTGTGGTTCCTCGTGCTTCCCCATCTTCATAAAGAACGCGGTTCATGGTTGCTTAGAGTCAGAGTGCTTTTGGACATAAGCTGTAAATGGCGCGGCCGCGATTTCCACGCTGTGAACAGGGAAATCTATTTAGATCACCTTATTTATATTAATTAAAATATCAATATTTGGCACCAGATATCGATTCTCGTATCGCATGGCGAAGAATCGCGATATCGAGTTATTGTCCCACCCCTTTTCTATTGTGCAAGTGACAATTCCTGTGTCAACTATGCAGTGTGCAGCTCGCTTATAGTGCAGACGCGATGTGATTTGAAGCCATTTGCGCATTTAGAGAGAGAGAAAGCGTGCACGGTGATTCACACATGATGTCTCACAGAAAGTTTCAAATTACTTTATATGTTATTTAACCCTTTAGGCGCCAGTTTTTTTTTTTTTAAATGCTGGATTTTGACATCAAGATTTCAAAAGCTTGTGGCTTAAAAGGGGTTAAAGATAGAGATCTACTGTAAATTAGAAAAATGTTGGGCATGACCAAAAGTTTATGTGGGGTGTAAATATACTCATCTAATTTGCATATGATGACGTCATCAGGGGCGGACCTCTTGAATTTCATAATATTCAGGAAATAGTAGATATTGAATTGATGTTTGAACTTATTTGCATGTTTTTTTTATCCTCATTACAGATGATCAGAAAAGAGGAAACCAACAATAAAACAGGAGAAAGTACAAAATTATTACTACATTACTATACTATATAGTAGCAAAACGCATGTGAACAGCATTCTACTTTTTTATCAGTTCATCAGTAATATTCAGGAAATAATAGATATTGAATGGTTGTTTGAACTTATTTGCATGTTTTTTGTCTTTTTATCCTCATTACAAATGATCAGGAAAAGAGGAAATAACAGTAAAACAGGAGAAAGTAATAACTTATTACTATATTACTATGCCATAGTAAAATACATGTGCCTATTTTTTGATCAGTTGACCAGATATTTTCCCCAATTAGGTATTTAGGTGACTGTTTATAGTTCTTGAGAGTATGGTACCTCTTATTGCATGGCACAGAGCACAGACCTAACGTTACCCAGCACTGACTGCACCTGTAACGTTACTGTGTGCCAGCGGCACTTTGAGCACGCGCGATCAGAAAGAAAGACGCAATCTGGGGTGATCATCAGCAACGCAGAGCCTCTCCTATGGACACTAAGACCACGTCCACCCCTGCCACCCCCATCCCCGTTGGGCAAAGAGCCGAAATGATCACTTGTTTGTGCTTTGTGAACACTCTCGCTATGACCGACGGCACCATTGCGCAGCAGAGATGTACCGGGAGAAGCACGATCATTAGACGGCCGATCATTTCCAAAATGCAAATATTCCCCTACAGAGTCAGAATCGGCGAATAACATTTGCATCACATTCTCACATTATAACTTTTTATTAGTCAGTTGGCGATTTTCTCTCACAATTTATTCACACGCTATGAACTGAACTGCTTCCGCATCAATGATACAATAGCTCACTTGCTCTGCTATTTCCTCAAACACTTTTGGTCTAGAATCGAAGTATCACATGTCTGCCATCTAGTGGTAGGGAATACAAATGCGATATTACACCATATTAGAAACTATAGCCTATTTAATGAAGCATGACGTCTTGTTGCAATTTTGCGACTTTGGAGCTTAGAGGGTTAATTAATAAATATGAATTGTTCTTCACCTTCAGCATTATAATTATTTCACCTGTGCCAGACAGAGACTGAGACGGTGCCGCTGCATGTCGTGACAAACCTCTCACGGCACGCACGTCATTAGCTAGAGATTGTTTTTTTTTTGAGTTTGGCCTTTTTAGAGACTCCCGATCAAACGTCCCCAAGCGATTATTGGCCGATAATGATTTGTACCCAATCAATCGGAGCACCCCTATTGATGATAAACACCATCTCCTGTTAGTCGCTCACCATCAGACCAAAGCAACAATTATAACCAGTGGTGAGCCGTCAAGGGCAGAGGGCCTTCTCTGCTGGCCCTATAACATTTTTTAAAGTGTGGACGTTTTTTTTATTGATTATTTAGGTTTGTGTAATGTCCACAAAATTGCCTATGATTAGTATGGTTGAGGTTGAACAGTAATATTGACATAAAAATGTTTATGGCCAGAAAGACGTCACATCTGATTTGTTACAAGCATTATTGACAGAATCATCAGCCAATCAAATTTTGATGTTCAATGACAGCCTCCTGGGCTAGCGATGTGCCCAGCGTTAGACCACCCCTTTAGTCAGGGATTTCCAAGGAAGGAAAATGAAACTCAATGAAAAGAAAATGACAGCAGCAGTCATCGGCGCCTACCCCAGATCTATGAGTGGCTAACAGCTAGCACTGAGCACGTTATTTTGTTGGCCGTGTTTGCTTTTTAATACAGGTAAAGGGGCATGGAATGACAGACCCATGGAATTTATTTACAAGTGACAGGTGAGTGCTTTATTATTTGATGTATATTGTATCATGCACATTGTTATGGAGGTGTACATGATGCTTTGAAAATACTGGTGTGGTGTGTGGATGTTCAGCGTTTGTACAGTTTTGCTGCTTTGGTTGCGTCATCATTTTAGAGTGACGTGAATGTGCATAGTGACCCAAGTATTGGCGGATTACTTTTACTGACCATGTAGGCAAATTTAATCTGCGTTTAACCCACCCTAATCTAGCCTACTGTTGAAGTTGTTGATCAGCATCATTGTTGTTGAGAGCCTGTGTGCAGCATAATATGTGCTTTATATGCATATGGCTGCATTAGCTATAACAGAAATGTGTAAGATGTGTGCATGTAGTTTACAGTTGCTTACTGAAGGCCCTGACTGAAACCCCACAGTACACCACTGAGTATAACTAGGGTTGGTATCGTTTTTTTTTTCTGATACCGGTGCCAAGTCGATACTTTTAAAACGGTACCGGTGCCTAAATCGATACTTGTGAAAATAAAAAAATACCAATTAATAATTGGATTGGCCATTTGCACTAAACACATGGGCCCGGTTTCACAGATAGGGCTTAGATTAAGCCAGGATTAGGCCGTAGTTCAATTAAGACATTTAAGTAATTTTTATAAACATGCTTAGAAAAAAATATTACTTGGGTGCATCTTGAGACTAAACAAAGGCACTAATATACAGGTGCTGGTCATATAATTAGAATATCATCAAAAAGTTGATTTATTTCACTAATTCCATTCAAAAAGTAAAACTTGTATAATGTATACATTCATTCCACACAGACTGATATATTTCAAGTGTTTATTTCTTTTAATGTTGATGATTATAACTGACAACTAATGAAAACCCCAAATTCAGTATCTCAGAAAATTAGAATATTACTTAAGACCTATACAAAGAAAGGATTTTTAGAAATCTTGGCCAACTGAAAAGTATGAACATGAAAAGTAGGAGCATGTACAGCACTCAATACGTAGTTGGGGCTCCTTTTGCCTGAATTACTGCAGCAATGCGGCGTGGCATGGAGTCGATCAGTCTGTGGCACTGCTCAGGTGTTATGAGAGCCCAGGTTGCTCTGATAGTGGCCTTCAGCTCTTCTGCATTGTTGGGTCTGGCATATCGCATCTTCCTCTTCACAATACCCCATAGATTTTCTATGGGGTTAAGGTCAGGCGAGTTTGCTGGCCAATTAAGAACAGGGATACCATGGTCCTTAAACCAGGTACTGGTAGTTTTGGCACTGTGTGCAGGTGCCAAGTCCTGTTGGAAAATTAAATCTGCATCTCCATAAAGTTGGTCAGCAGCAGGAAGCATGAAGTGCTCTAAAACTTCCTGGTATACGGCTGTGTTGACCTTGGACCTCAGAACACACAGTGGACCAACACCAGCAGATGACATGGCACCCCAAACCATCACTGACTGTGGAAACTTTACACTGGACCTCAAGCAACGTGGATTCTGTGCCTCTCCTCTCTTCCTCCAGACTCTGGGACCCTGATTTCCAAACTAAATGCAAAATTTACTTTCATCAGAGAACATAACTTTGGACCACTCAGCAGCAGTCCAGTCCTTTTTGTCTTTAGCCCAGGCGAGATGCTTCTGACGCTGTCTGTTGTTCAAGAGTGGCTTGACACAAGGAATGCGACAGCTGAAACCCATGTCTTGCATACGTCTGTGCGTAGTGGGTTCTTGAAGCACTGACTCCAGCTGCAGTCCACTCTTTGTGAATCTCCCCCACATTTTTGAATGGGTTTTGTTTCACAATCCTCTCCAGGGTGCGGTTATCCCTATTGCTTGTACACTTTTCTCTACCACATCTTTTCCTTCCCTTCGCCTCTCTATTAATGTGCTTGGACACAGAGCTCTGTGAGCAGCCAGCCTCTTTTGCAATGACCTTTTGTGTCTTGCCCTCCTTGTGCAAGGTGTCAATGGTCGTCTTTTGGACAACTGTCAAGTCAGCAGTCTTCCCCATGATTGTGTAGCCTACAGAACTAGACTGAGAGACCATTTAAAGGCCTTTGCAGGTGTTTTGAGTTAATTAGCTGATTAGAGTGTGGCACCAGGTGTCTTCAATATTGAACCTTTTCACAATATTCTAATTTTCTGAGATACTGAATTTGGGGTTTTCATTAGTTGTCAGCTATAATCATCAAAATTAAAAGAAATAAACACTTGAAATATATCAGTCTGTGTGGAATGAATGTATACATTATACAAATTTCACTTTTTGAATGGAATTAGTGAAATAAATCAACTTTTTGATGATATTCTAATTATATGACCAGCACCTGTATTTTAGGATCAGTCAGTGCAAGTTTATTTCAGTTAAAACAGCTAAGAGTTACATTTTAGTCTAGCACTAGGTTCAAGCCTGGTCTGTGAAAGTGGGGGGGGTGATATCTTTTTCATTCATACTGGACACTAGAGGGGGCCCTCGCACAGATCCAGTCACAGAAGTAGCGAACTCTTGATTGATGCTCCAGGGATATAGATATGTAAACAGAAGATATAAACGTTTTGAATGATAAAATAAATACAATAAACACTCAATTACGACAATGTATTTTTTCATCTGTGTTATTCAAGCCATCTCTGGTATTTTCATAATAATTAAGTATATTTATAATCCATTGCTAATCGATGTATTAGTAGCCCATGGGGTAGTAGTAGCTTATCTAGTTAATGGAAGGCTCCTGTCAGAGCTAGTGTAATTACTGCATTTACGCGCTCCTCGGATGCTCTCATTTCCCGAGTTGTGAGTTAAGTCGGAATGTGAAAACAGCTCACTCGCGTAACTACAAAGATTTAAGGGAAATTATTTTTCACGTGCGTTCACATGAACGTTCACGTGCGTTTCACGTTCACAGTGATGATGCTTTTTACGTCTGTTTCGGTGAAACAAAGGACAAATATTTAAACCGATCGCTTAGGCATGTCACCGAAATGAGGCACCGAAATCTGCGTTCTGATTTGGTTCGGTACATACTGGTTACATATGTGCCATATTGGTACCGGGTTTCGGTACCCAACTAGAGGTCTTCACAGAGGACCCGAGACCCAGGACCCGTTCGGGTTCGGGTCTATATTTTAAATGGTCAGCCGGGTACGGGTCGGGTCCCAATCTATTACTTCGGGTCCCGGGTCTGTTTAACATTGTGTGTAATACCCGAGTCGATCGGAGAACACCGCACCTGCCAGTGATCAGTGTCAGTTGGCACTTTATGTGTGTTTTGTAACTTGCAACTTGTAAAAATAGGATGAGAAAAGTATGAGCGGGAATAAGGTGTAAAAAAAACAAAAAACAGCGTGGCGCGCGACCTCAGTCGCAAGAGGCAGTGCGCGGGCGGAGTTAATACAAGCTGGCGGTCGGTGATCATGGATTCCTTCATGAGTGATGTGAAAAAAAAGCTCAGACAAAATGAATATAAAGAGGTAAAATCCAGCGGCACCTCTTCTGTCTGGACCTCTTTCATGCAAATTGTGGACAAGGACAACAAAAAAGTAAGCGCAGTTAAGTGCATTACATGTGACGCGTTGTTAAAGTTTGATTCGGCTAAAACAGGAACATCGCATCTTTTAAAACACACAAGGTCGTGTGAGAAAAATGTCACAATGCAAACTTCGGTGGCGTCATTTATTAGACTGGGAGTCGTTCCAAAAAAAGCTAAACAGCTGCGAAGTTGCATTAGTCATCCGTCACCGACCGTGACAGCAAGTAGACTTTTAAAGCTGGAATAGTGGATTAAGAAGGCTATTTCTGTCGGCAAGAGAGAGGAACAGCCTAACATGGATGGAAATTTATTGGCAAAGAGGATTGCATCGCATGCAGTCAGTGAGAAGGCAACTAAGTTAACAGTTTAAGCCAATTTTTTTTTGGGTGCAGTCGGGTCTGTGTCTTCCCAGCCGGGTTCGGGTCCAACTTTCGAATAATGGTCAGGTCCGCGTCGGGTCCGTGCAGCATATTTACGGGTCTCTTCGGGTTCGGGTACGAATTTTGGGACCCGTGAAGACCTCTATACCCAACCCTAGGTATAACATGCCATTCGTTCACAAAAATCAGTAACTAGGCCTATATGTTATGATTATCAGGAGCAGTATTTATGACAAAACGGCTGATTGAGACACAAAAAAGCTGCGTTTATGTTCATTTTAACGTCTTGGGTTTGGGGGGGCTCGGACTCTGGTGGCTCATACAAACTTACTAACTTTATTTTATAAAAAAAAAAAAAACTAGTTTGGGATTGTAGACTTGTTTTACACTCTCAGGGATTTTCCTGCATAAAGAATTATGAGGCGGCAGTCTGCACCAAATTTTGTGCCGCCTCTGGTTGTGACAAAACTCAGGCAGGCAGTATATATTTATGTTAGGAAAATAATAATTATATTTTTATACAAGTTTACTTGACATTTCTTTACACAGAATCATAATTTCTATTCATTTTCCACTGATTTACGCGATCTTATGAGCATTAACTCAAATTCAGTGGCGGCTGCTGGTCTTTCAAAGCTCATTTTCGGCCAACATCATAAAAATTGTCCATTTATTTATACAGAAATTCTGCCCTACGTTCCTTTTCAAGTAAATGCTCTAGCCTACTGTATGAATGAATGAATGAACAAACTATCTAAAAAAAGATATTAAACTCAGAGGAAATGTGCGAATTAGGTTAAACTGAAACAAGTAATGTGGTGTATAATTGTGTGAAATGTATGATGAAAATTGGCTAGCAATTTCGCCAAGCAAATACCAAGAAATAGGTTGCAGCAGTTTCTTTCGACTACACTTGCAAAATCCGCGATGGGATTGAGCTCGAATAGCTTCAGCGTCAGCAACTTTTTTTAAAGTACAAAATCGCTGTCAATCAAAAGGAGATGCAGTCTTTTGACAGACCCTCCAATCATCACGCAGAAGCCCAGAGTCCAGGCCACTCCTCCATTCACCCCCAGAGACGCTGAGCGTCCGTGGGCGGGACATAATCACAGCATTTATCCAATGACCGTCTAGTTTCGAAGCACTGAAAAAAAGCTGTTCAAATCAGCCCCATTGAAGTCAATAGATGCTAAGCTTCAACAGGGAAATGCACTGTGACGCTATGGGAATGCCGACCTGCTACATGTAGCTGATGCTGAACGAACTCGTCTTCGAGATGAACGTGTTCTAGCGCATTTTTTGTCAATAAAATGTTAACACAATAGTATTTATTTGACCAATATTTGTTTGACATTATAGGGGAAGCCGAGCTTCCCTTGCAGTCTTAAAGAAATCCCCACTGCTCAAATTAGATGATCTTCTCTGTATGAATGAATGAATCAATGAATGGCGGAGACGCGCGGTTTCGTTTACCACACACACACGCTGAAGCGTGCGATGCTAGCTGTGTGTTCAGCGTCAGACGTCTCTCTAAATGAGGACATAAATACATGAACAACATCTCCAGAACTGCTCTGAGAGTCACTTCATGAGTATTTTACCATTTCATTGGAGTAAAACTAGTGTCACACATAACTGTAGAGGTATTCACAGCAACCCATCAAAATAAAAGTTTGGTTTAACTTGCAATACTACTACTAGGCTAATAGTAAAATTATTACAACTTTATTTTTTTAAGTAACGATCAAATTCCATGTTTTAATTTAAATAGTAAATCCCATTTGTTTGCCTAAATAAAGTTTGATTTTCAATCATTTAAAGATAAATGAAATTAATGTGTTATGCCTTAATTTGATAAGTAGACACCACAGGATTTCTGAGTAAAAAAGAAAACATTTCATAAGGCTATTTTAAGAATAAGTTTGAATAAATTAAGTTGTTCTTATTTTTATATTTATTTTATGTTCAAATAATTAGACATGCTACAACACTGAATTTGGCAGCAATAAACATATGGTGAAAGAAAATTAAACTTTTCATAGAGCCCTAAACATGTACTGTTTTGTTAAACTTTAAATAAACTAATATGAAGTTGTATAAGTTTCATAATTTTAAATAATTAGACATGCTTTTTATTAATAAAATGTAACAATTAAAAATGATTACAGAAAAATTAAGTGTAAAAATTGAATTTGGAAAACAAAACGACATTTGGGAAACAATAAATCAGATACATAGGGCCTTGTATTTAACAATTGAGTGTTTAACAACTTAATGTTGTTTATGTTCACCTACACTACAAAAGGGATTTGTTATATTTTATTTAATTAGTTTTTGTCAAATGAAACTTTATAATTGTCTTTTTTTATCATATATGTATCTTAACACCTAAAATACGTTGTGTGTTAAAAGTGTTTGTTTTAGCCAACTGTGTGGGTACATTGGGTACAGTGGGTAAAGTGTGGGTACATTGTGCATGTGATCAGGATGGTAACACCTCTGCCTCATTTTGAGCCGGGAAAAATCCTGACTCTTATTCATCAGTATTTGTCATATTCTCACAATTAATGTTAAGTTGTCGAGTAAAGTGAGACAGTACTTGTGTGTGGGTTATTCATTTTTGCACATTTTAATAAGGATCAGATGAGTGAGTTCAGCTTTCAGAAAGAAAACTAACCTGTTTGTTCCTCAGTATCTTCGTGTTTGACTCTGAATGCTTCTTGAATCGTCACGTCTTCACTCTCCTCTTTAATAAACATAATCTCTGTTTGTTCCTTAGTATCTTCATGTTTGACTCCGAATGCTTCTTGAATCTTCATGTCTTCACTCTCCTCTTTAATAAACATAATCTCTGTTTGTTCCTCAGTATCTTCGTGTTTGACTCTGAATGCTTCTTGAATCGTCATGTCTTCACTCTCCTCTTTAATAAACACAATATGTGTTTGTTCCTCAGTATCTTCTTGTTTGACTCTGAATGCTTCTTGAATCTTCATATCTTCACTCTCCTCTTTAATAAACACAATATGTGTATGTTCCTCAGTATCTTCTTGTTTGACTCTGAATGCTTCTTCAATCTTCATGTCTTCACTCTCCTCTTTAATAAAAACAATATGTGTTTGTTCCTCAGTATCTTCTTGTTTAACTCTGAATGCTTCTTCAATCTTCATGTCTTCACTCTCCTCTTTAATAAACACAATATTTGTTTGTTCCTCAGTATCTTCTTGTTTAACTCTGAATGCTTCTCCAATCTTCATGTCTTCACTCTTCTCTTTAATAAACGCCATATTTATAATAGTGTCACCTCGATCTCAGTTGCTTCACACATTCATTGTTTTTCTGTGAATTTAGACACCTTCTCCTGTTTAAGAAAGAGGCTAATTAATAGAAAGAAAAATAAATCCAAACTAAATGTAGTTGCGTCTCAACTAGGTCCCTAGTTCAGTAGTCAAGTCAGCACACTGGTAAGGGAGTTTGTCAGAGTAATGGCCATAAATAACCTGATGAGTCCAAGACACAAGCAAAATTAGCACTCAAAGGGACACAATATGGAAGGTTCGTATTTGTATTAAGCTTCATATTTGGCATTTACTCAATTGTAGGTTATATTTAATAAAATCCACTTTCCACAAAAATGTCATTTTTGTATGTGCACTGTTTTGAGCAGCAGGTCACGCCAGCGTGACTCGGGCGATTTAAAACAGTGAATCCTTCCGGAGATCCGAAAAGCTACAATTCTTCATCACTACTTGCCAGCGACTGAATTCGTTTTGGATGGACTGCTTTACTGTATAGGGAGTGATATGAGATGCCCCGTTTCTGTTACTAATGTGTGAATATGCTTTATTTACACATAAAAACATTCATCGCTGTTATATAAAATGTTACATTCAATAATAATCAATGGACTTTACATGGAGTGCAAACACTATAACGTATACTGAACAAATTGAATCAATGTAAACATTGCAACATGTTAAAACCACAAACCTTTCTTCAGCTGAAACCATAGACTACAAGAGATACAAGGCGACGCGTCTCCACTTCCGCTCACGTCCCCGTCAGCTGGAGCGAGCGCGGCTCCGCCCACTGAGTGGCAGAAATCCATGTAAGTTAAACACGTCTAAAATGGGGAAAAGCTGTTGTGCGATAGACTGTGCTAAACATTCAACAAGAATCCGGAGCGTTTTATATCGTTTTACAGACTGCCAAAAACACCTAAAGGAGAAGTAAATGGATCGCAGCACTTCGCAGAAAAAAAACTGGTATTCAGGCAACGAAGCGTGGATTTGCAGCAACGTTAGTCACTTTATGTCAGGTATGTTGAATTTTAGGATTAAAGAATAACCCTGCTAACACACGACGTAACAGTTACGTAACGCATTGGTAATTTCACGATTTACCAATAGGCAACGTAACCACGACGTCGTATGCACGTAATTTCATTACCATAATATTTGTGTACGTTCTTTATATGCTCTCTGATTACCATAATCCTGTTTTAAAAGAGTAAATAATCTTCAGACACAAGATCCTTAAATATAAAATGTGTTTCTTTTCACCAAGTCAAATATGGACGATTGCTTTTAATATAGGAAATTATTTAATAGATTTGTTATCAATATTCGCAATCCATATGTAAATATACTGTTTTCTGCTAAATGCATAATTACTGTTGCATAAATGTACTGTATATTTGGCATGGCAGAAATGGCCCCCTTTGGGTTATCTCGTTGAAAACGCTTGTGCTGTGTAGTACCCTTGTTTACGATAATTTAACCTGCCTATAATGCATCCATAAAACATATTAAACATCTCAGTAGTTCAAACACCATAATGTACCTTTATACAGCCCTATTAATAAATGCACATTAATTACACCCATAGGAATGTAGAACTGTTAAATATATTGAAATATATTTAAAAAATCCATAAAATAAAGTTTAAAATGTATTCATGATACATGTATAAATGTGTACGAAAAAATCTATTCCTATTTATACGCCTTAGTTTTTAATCAATGTTTTTTCATTGTTATTTCTACACCACGTTTACCATTTCTAAAGCTATTATATTATATTATTTTCACAAATTTCAGGTAAGTTTAGTCTCTAAAATTACACAAATAGTACATACAAGTGTTCCTGACACGCTTCCGTTGAATATTTACTTTATAAAAATGGTTTAGTGTCTTCTGAAAAAGTCCGTTAGCATCTCAACCGTGAGGCTAACTATAAGAGGTAACGTAACTATAGACTTGAGCTCTTGTTTCTGAAAGTTTGTGCTTTTAATGTCATCTTATGTGTAGATGAGCATTTTTTATATAAAGGTTTTGCTGGCAAGTTGTCAATGGATGAATGAAAGTAAACTAATTAATTCAACCTAAAAGTATGCACTGTACAGTAAATCGGATAACTTACGTCACTTAACGTTACATAGAGCGTGAAAATGGGCTGAAACTTAAAACAGGTTTTGATCCGTTAACACGTATTGATACCACTTGTTCTGTGATTTCAGAAAGAAAAAAAACTCTACGACACAGGAGAAGTTCCTGATATTAACATTTCTGAAGGGAGCTGCTGACAGAGATAATGAAAACACAGGTGATCTGAGAAAGCTTAAATACATTTATATGCATCTTTCACAACATATTTTGCCTATATCACCATGCATCTGTAATTTTATTTTGCAAAATTATGTGTGTGTTTGCTTGTTAGTTATTTTAAAAGGGTTTAATGTCCAAACATAAGTAACACTGTAAGAGCATTACTAAATAAGTAAATGACATTCTGTTATTAAATTGTATATTCTGTAAATTATTATTTTTCTCTTCTGCATTTCACCTCTGCTATAGTTTAAATAAAGCTGTCATTGTATAATAAATATGGTTGACTCTGTTTATGTTTCTAGATTCTTCCACGCTGATGGCCGTTCAGTAGAGTTGGAGCGTATCTCCTGTCGAAGAACATCTCTAGACATTATGAACCATATGACTTGTAAGTAATGCCTCAAACATACACTACCTAAAGTTTAAGGGTCAGATTTGTCATGTATTTGAAATACGTTTTTTATGCTCACCACTGCTGCATTTATTTGATTCAAATACAGTAATATTGTGACAACATCATACAATAGAATCTATAATAATTGTATTTTGTTGCGCCGTCCAGTGTAGACACGGTGTTAAACTCTTATTAAATATCATTACATATGATGTATGTATGGTGCCATCCATAATTGATAGAACGTTTCTATTCCAGAGACTGAAAATAATAATCAATAAACTACAAGATAATTATAACTTATTTCAAGAATAAGAATAAATAAAAATGCATCTGTGACTTAATATTGCTTCTTATTTTTCAGTGGGTTAAAAGTTCTCATTAAACACTTCTCATCTTTTTGCATTTGCAGATGTTGTGCATATTTATGAAGCATAATTTTTAACTTTATCTTGTCTTCTTTCTCTTTTTTTTGTTTGGTTTAGCTCCAACCCCAATTAAGCAGACCTGAGCAGTTGATCAAGGACCACCAGAAACTCTGCATAATGTTGGTCCTCCATGCCCAGGACTGGACACCAGTGTTGTAAGTCTTCAATCTAGAAGTCATCCTGCCTCTCTGAATTGTCATGCTCAGAATATATTGCAGGAGATCTCAACATTGTCTCTCAAGGTCCACTTACATGCAGAGTTTTGCTCCAACCTAGTGCAGTGCACATGAACAAACTAATCACGTTCTTCAGTTTTACTAACTATAAAGTCACAAACAGGTGAGCGTGATCAGGTGTGGACCTGAACTCTGGGTGTGAATCACTCAGGTCCCTTTTGCTAAGTAGTCACAGTACTTAAAAAAAAAAAAAAAGTAGTTACAAAAAAAAACACCTGTTCTGTCCAATTGTCTTTCTGTTCTCATACTGTATTTAATGCAGCCAAATTCTCAATAAAACGGTTTATCTTTATATATTTTACTGTTTCTTTTGTCAGTCAATGGGATAAATATGAAATAGTAACTGAAACACATCCCTTTAAGAATACATAATCAGCTCTCCCTTCCAAGAAGCTAGTCTGCACAAAAATCCTAATTAAAAATTTTATTGAGCCGTTGTCTGATGAAATAAAATAATACACAATATAAGAAAAATCAAATCAAATCACTTTTATTGTCACATCACCACAGCACAAGTGCCTTGGTGAGTGAAATTCTTATGAGCGTGCTCCAGACAGTGCAAAAAAAAACAAAAAAAAACAACAATTTACATATGGACAGTACATATTTACAGACTGTACAGAAGACAATGTGCAAAATACACATACATATACTCAGTACACATAGTGTACTATAAAGACATACTTAATTATCAACTACACATTATACACCGTATGTGCACATCTACATTATGTACACTATCTATACATTATGTAGTCTATACATAGTAATAATGTGAAGGTGCAACAGATTATAAATTAACAGCAGATTGGTTGAGCAGCAGATAGTTGTGCAAAGGTGCAACAGATTATGCATATGCAGTGTCGTGGATGTGCATTGTATGGTGTCCAGTGATAGCAGATGTGTGCGTAGTCCGGTAGAACTGTGTTAAAGTGCAGTGCATGGCATGTTGTGTGAGTGGAGTGTGTTGTAGGGTGGGTCATTTCTGACTGTTCATTAGCCTGATAGCCTGAGGGAAAAAGCTGTCCCTCAGTCGGCTAGTGCGGGATCGGATGTTGCTGCGGAAACGCCGCCTGAGGGCAACAGAGAGAGCAGTCTGTGGGACGGTGGCTGGAGTCTTTGATAATCCTCCGGGCTTTCCTTGTAAACCGCCTGGTGTAGATATCCTGGAGGAGGGAAGCTCACCTCCAACAATGTGGCGGGCAGTTCGCACGACCCTTTGCAGAGCCCTGCGGTTGCCAGCGGTGCTGTTTCCAAACCAGGCAGTGATACAGCCGGTCAGGATGCTCTCCACAGTGCAGGTGTAGAAGGACCTGAGGATTCTGGGGCTCGTTCCAAACTTCCTCAGCCGTCTCAGGAAGAAGAGACGCTGATGTGCCTTCTTCAGCACTGCATCTGTGTGAGCAGACCATGTGAGATCCTCGGTGATGTGAGCCGAGGAACTTAAAGCTGCTCACCCGCTCCACAGGTGTCTTGTCGATGGTGATGGGTGTGTGTTCTCTGCTCTGTCTCCTGTAATCCACCAGCTCCTTGGTCTTGTCGATGTTGAGTGAGAGGTGGTTCTCCTGACACCATTTAGTCAGGGTACTCACCTCCTCTCTGTAGGCCGTCTCATCGTTGTCGGTGATCAGGCCTATCACCGTTGTGTCATCAGCAAATTTGACGATGACATTGGGCTGTGTGTTGCTGTACAGTCGTGTGTACAGGGAGTACAGGAGTGGGCTGAGGACGCAACCCTGCGGTGCACCAGTGTTGAGGATCAGGGAGATGATGTGTTGTTGCCCATTCTGACCACCTGACTTCTGCCTGTCAGGAAGTCCAGGATCCAGCTGCACAGAGATCTGTTCAGTCCTAGAGTCTGGCGCCGCAACCAGTGTGGCAGGCACTATGGTGTTAAATGCCGAACTATAATCCACGAACAGCATCCTCACATAGGTGTTCTTATTTTCCAGGTGGGAGAGCAGTGTGCAGGGTGAAGGCAATAGCATCGTCTGTGGAACGGTTACTTATGCAAATTGTAGTGGGTCCAGTGAAGCAGGCAGCACAGAGCAGATGTAGTCTCTGACAAGCTTCTCAAAACACTTGCTGAAGATGGGTGTCAGAGCAACGGGCCTCCAGTCATTCAAGCATGTGATTTTATTTTTCTTGGTATGGGCACAATGGTTGATTTTTGAAGCATGAGGGAACCACAGACAGAGAGGGACAGATTGAAAATGTCTGTAAAAACCCGGCTAGCTAGAAACGCATGCTTTGAGCACACGGCCTGGTATACCATCTGGGCCTACGGCTTTACGGATGTTCACCCGTTTAAAGGATCGAGTTACGTCCGCGACAGAAAGCGTGAGTGGACTGACCTCTTCTGCAGCAGCCGTGTGAGCGCTCTCTGTGTGGGCGGTGTTATCAGCCTCGAACCGAGCATAAAAGGTGTTGAGCTCGTCCGGTAGAGAGGCGGCAATGTTCACAGTAGCTGGTTTATTCCCTTTAAAGCCTGTGATGTTGTTTTTTTTTTGTCGCACCATTGAGAAATTAGGTCACACGTGTGACCAAATTGGTTGCACTCTAGAGCCCTGAGTCAGTGGTTAAGGGCTTTCTCAATCACAACATTTAGTTTGCTCCCTAAAAAAGCTGTGAAAACCAGGAAGCATCGATGCTCACTATGTTCCCTTCTAGGAAGTTCTGAAGCTCAAAACTTAAGAGATAATTCGCTACGAAATGACACGTGATAGATTTTAAAACACAAACCATTATTATATTTCAGCATAAACATACATCACTAAACAGGTAATATCAAATATGTATTTAGAACTGAAATCATGCACATACATGTAACAAAGTATTTATCATAATGTGTTGAAAATAGCATAAAAAATGTATCAGTTTTACTGTTGTGCATAAACATCAGTAGTGATGTTGTACAATGAGGATGGAAATAGTCACCAGTGTGTCCTTACCAATGCCTGAATTTGTGTACACAATATATTTATTCACAACCTAGGGAACTATGAAGCTGATTGAGACACACCCTCTGTATGACAGTGGACCTTGAGGGCCAGAGTTGAGAACACCTGACGTACTAATTAGTTAATAATCACTCATGAAAAATGAGTACACTTTAATTTGTACAGAGATATGCAATATTTGACTCATATTCAGTGACGCCATTATCTTTTTCCCCCTTTTGTTTGCTTGTCAATCACAGCTACATAAAACCAAAGGCCATTCAGCCACAGGTCACTGCATCTTTTGCTGTGTAAGTTGATTTTTTTTTTTTGAATGTCAAACACATTCTCAGTATTTATATTTGGTTTGGTTTTAATAACCATTTTAGAGTCACCGTTTTGGTTAAGTTGCTGCACAACAATTTTACGTTTCACTGGAGTAGTGGAACACACTTTACAGTAAGTGTATTAGGGCTGTCGCGTTTCGTCGCGACTAGTCGATCTTTAAAAATCGTCGACTTCATTTTCTCCCGTCGGCTAACCGGAAAAATACCGGAAGTGGCTCATTTCACAGACGAGAATCCATAAAACATATTATTAGACTGTTTTCAAAGGCTGCGTGATATATTAAACCCATAAGTAAGCATACTTGTGATTTTACAAACGTAATGATTTAATGAAATAATTATATGCGATGCAGTGCTAATACAGTTGTGCTTTAATTATTTGCATGGATGCAGAGGTTAAGTGCGCGCTTCACACAGCGGCTCCTTTCACAGTTCCACAGAAACTTCTCATTTACATCTGGAGTGTCTCAAACTCCATCTCTGCAAGTCTGCGTGTTGTTGTGAGTTTGGGTTTTTTATAACGTTCAACTGGGAACGCAACGTGTGCCATTTCATCAGATTTGTAAGGTAAAGCATTAATAAACCCACGCAAGCACAGGAGAAAACATCGCGATTTCAAAATAAAAGCTCAAACCCTCACTCGTAGTTTACACGTTTTGATGTCCACAAATTCATCTAATTACAGCGGCTATAACTTTTCTTTCCTAAACAAATTGCCAAAAATAAAGATTAAGTGGACATTTGAATTAAATAGTGCTTGGTCAATATTAAACAAGGATTAGATCGTGCAGTAATGTGTATAAATAATTCAGGCGGCCAACAGGCAGGCCTTTGTTGTCATGCATAATCTACATTAGCTCTATTGTTTATTATGCATTGTGTATTTTAAGTTTTGTTCAATAAATCCATATGATTTCTTGCTTTTGATACTTTATTTGAACTAATTATTATTGCATCATTGCTATTATATATGTATTTTAAGTCATTTCAAAAGCTGTTGTTCACTTACATCAATTTTTATTACCACCAAAAAAATATATATAATTATAGGGACCCATGAAACCAGTTTTATTTCCAAATTCTTTTTTTTTTTTTTTTTTTTTTTAATCTGTTTTAATGGTTAAATTAAATTGAATTAATCAAAAAACCTGTCTAAATAATTGAGTTTTACAGTTTTATCTTTACTAAATTATGTTTTCCATTGTTTTCTGGATTCCATTTTAATGGTTCCATTAAGTTGTCATAATCAAAAGCATCTCCAATTAATTGATTTTATACTTTAAGTGTTTGTAACTTATTTTTTTTTTAATTATTATATATATATATATATATACTGCACATTGACATTTTTCACCTAATTAAATTCTGGTAAATACTATTTCTGCTAAATACTCCTTTAAAAAGTGTTGTTTGATTATAATTGTATTATTAGATTAGAACTCGTGGATATGTTGTCATTCTTACACTATAATACTGAACTTTGGTTTCAGTGATTTGGACTAGATTAGAGTGCAATAAGCAAGTGTCCATGTTGCACTTTACTTTTGCTTTAAAAAACGATTTCATAGAAAACGATACACTGCTTTGAGACGAAACGGACGTGGCGTGACGTCATGTGAAAAGGGCCTGTTTGACATGAAAGGTAACACTTCAAATAAAGTTAGAAAAAATGTCCCTGTAAATCACTTTAATGAGTCCAATATTACTTCGTAATGGGAAGGCACATTTTTGTAATTGAGGAGAAGGTGCTCCTGAATTTTTTACTGTGCCCCTAATATTTTTTTTATTAGCAGCACAATTGCTCCTAAAAAATAAAAGTATGCGTAGAGCCCTGTTTTGTGAGTGTGGTGGTGCTTATGAGAGGCTGCTCTGGTATGGGTGACTATAAGGCTGGGAGTTAAAAAAATCACAGTATACCCATTACAAAAAAAACTAGACTACACCACTGGTTTCAGGGATTTAGGACATGTTTGGATTTATGGATATGTTTTTTTTAAAGATTAGCTGTTTTTTTCCAAGGCATTGTTACATGCCAGTGTTTCCTGTCATAACTATGCAAATGTTTGTTTTCAAAAACAGTATCATAGTTACTAAACTGTTTCTTGTTATGGTTTTAAATCTGTATTTAACTTCAGAATGATCTCAAAGTAAGTCTTATTTTGTGGTAGCTGTGCTTTTAAATCAAATTACTATAATCTTAATTCAAGTGATGGACTATTCAGTGTTGAGTACTCTGAAATTAACCCTGTCTGGTTTACATGATTGAAGTTGAAGACATTATAAATTTAGAGAAGTAATTAAATGTAATCAGTTGCATTAATTTAGTAAAGTAATTGAAACAGTTACACTACTTATTACAGCTGGCCGTTTGTTTTTATTTATTATTATTCTGAGGTAAAATGTATTAGATAAATAGGTGATGATACTATTGTGTTTTGTATTGTGTATTGTTTATATATATATACCTATATAATGAATTGGTGTGTGTGTGTGTGTGTATATATATATATATATTTATCATTTATTTTTATTTGCATTCATTTATTACAATAAAATACTCGACATCAGCAGGTTCACAGCTGTGGCTGCATTTATTCTGAGGTAAATTTTACTTGCTGTATATTTAGTAAATGGTTTACAAGCTGTTGATGAAGGGGAAATCTGCGAGCAGCTGACTGACGCAAAAACTCTTGACGAAAGCGGTAAGAATAATAATAAATAAAAAAATCATCGCTGATGTTTGTTCAGTAGAGTGGGCTCTTTAAATTTTCGCACTGTCGTGACGACGCATGTCACGTGACAATATCAACATGGCGGATGTAGTACGTCCGAATTTCATTCATACTACCCACATTCATATAGACCGTTTCAACGGCAACAACATAAACAAACGTTACTTGCACGCTTTTGTGGCCCAAACTTAACTTCCGTTATACTTCTGCAAACAATCAATAACAACAGTGAGGTCCCTTTATAGTATTTTATTTATAATAATAAACCATCTAAATAACAAGTAAATCATAGATTAATGAGAGAGAGAAGTTAGCTAAAAAGTTAAACTATGTCTAGCCAATATGTTTTTGAGTTGCCAGTAGATGAAAAAAAAACGTTACTTCGCCAAACTTAAATGCGCCGAGGTTAACGTTACTCTACCAGACCCGTTCAACAAAATGTTGAGACAATAATTTTTTTCTAAAGACCTGTCTGATTTACCGATAGTTGCCTGGATAGTTGCGAAGAAGTCCAGAGTGGGCATTGCAACTGTATGGCAGGTTAAGTATGGCTGGCTAGCTAAACAATAGAGCTAACGTTACATTTTACAGTAGCATTTAGATAAGCTTTTTCAATACTGCCATTTATCCCGTTGATAAAATGTCTATCTGGGTCTATACAGCAATGGAGAGGTGAGTAGTTATGTGGGTACAATTTTGGTTACCGGGGAGCAGTGTGTCCAGGATGGACTCCAGAGTTACCCATCTGTCACTTCAAAACCAAGTGTTTGGTCATGGGTAACTAAGAAGGGGAGTATTTTAGCAATTATTACATTGATTAATAATAATAATTGTTATTATTAGAAACTGGTCTTTTCACATTTCATTGTGAAATTGGTGGGTTTTGTTATACATTACATATATCATGTCTATTTTCCTTAATTGTTGTTACTATAATGTATATTGATGTATAGTGTATATTTCAAATATCCTTTTAGGCTGATCCACAACAAGTAGCTCAGTGCAATTTCTTGAAACCTGGCAAGAAGATCAAACTACAAGCTCCCCTCTGCCTTCCCCCACTAAATCCAGATGGCTCATCAAAAAAGCTTTTTAAAGCCCTGAAAGTAAGTTGTATCTCTAACAAATCAACCAGTTGGTCTAATGTAAAAAAAATCTGTACTATGTACCAGTACTAGGTAAGGTAGGTAAGGTATTTTCACCATTTATTTTAGGAAGTTGTGCCAGACTGCGCTCTCTTTTCTGTCATGTGTGACAGCAGTGAGACAGACACAGCCTCTGAATCAGGTAGTCAGGATTTCAACAGCAGTCAGAGAGAGCAGGATGCTCACAGAGAGGATTTCAATGTGTTCAGCAGCTTAGCTCAGCCCCACAATGAACATGGTAGTGCTCTGAGCTGTCTAAAGTGCACAACATTTTATGATGCATTCATTAAACTGAACCCAAATCAAGTGGTGGAACTAGTGGTGTTACTTTTATTTTATTTTGTTTTTGCACTGTCCATTGAGCGGACCTGACTTGATTACATTTCACTCTGATTATACCCTGTATAATTTAGTATGTGACGAATAAACGAACCTTGACCTTGAGAGAAACACAAGGAAACAGAGCATAGAACCACTCTGGCATGATGCACGCAAGCTGCGCATAACAGCAAGCACAGCCACCAAGGTGCCTCAGCATAAGACAACTGACCCGGCTAAATTTCTCAATGAACAACTCTACCCAAAGTTCCAGGGGAGTGTGGCCACAAGGTATGGTAAAGAAAAGCGAGACAACTGACCCGGCTAAATTTCTCAATGAACAACTCTACCCAAAGCTCCAGGGGAGTGTGGCCACAAGGTATGGTAAGGAAAGCGAGGGAATCGCTAAGGAGCAGATTAGAGAGATGGGGCTGCATAGTGATGGACTGAGGGCTGGTGGTGTGTGCAGGAGACCCATGGCTGGCAGCAAGCCCTGATGGTATTATTGATAAGTTGCTAGAAGTAAAATGCCCCTGTTGTGAATTTGACTCATTTGTTTCCTTTTCTAATTTTTCTTATTTTTCTTTGCACCACATCTCCCACAATTCCAATTAAACTACATTAAGGGTGAACTCCATATGGGGCACTACATTACTCATATTCCCCTGGTTCAGGTCTATAAATAGACCTCACTTCCTTCCTTTGTCCCTTTTATGCATTGGTGAGGTGTGAGTGCTTGAATGGGCACCCAACCATGTCCTTTCCTTAGGATGCGTTAAGTAAGTTTGTTTTCCAATTGTATAGTTTGAACTTGTTTAGATATTTAATCCTTATTTGGATTGAGTACAATATTGATGTGTTGTTTGTATGAGTTTGTTTTCTCTCTTTTATATTGTTTGTAGTGACCTAAAACCATCCTGTTTATCCTGTGCATCATGTCCATCATGGTAGTCCTGCTCCATATGAATTTGTGAACTGCATGTCATGTCAACTACTAAAGATTTGTGATTCTTCCTTCACTTCAACTGAATAAAAGAGAGCAAAGGACTGGTGTTTCTTCCAGTGTTTTAATCAGACACGCCACCAAGTTTCTATAATTTAACGAACTTTGGATATTATAACATCACATATTCAACATATGGTCCTTCGAGCCGGAATTAGAAATTTGGTGGGATGGATTACTATGCAAGACCTCCAGTTCGGCGTAGTGTAAGGATGAGAAGGCCTCCTGCACGTTTTGCAGACAGTATGGTACGAGAAAGTGCTGCTCCTCCACCTCCTTCCTCACCAACCTTAGTCGTAAGTGATCATCAACAAATTGACAATGGAAATCCATGTTCCTTAAGACCTGCTACTTGCTCATCTGCTCAGTGTGAACAGTTTCAACATGACTTACATCACACTCAGTGCTTGCACATCCCTTAATGATGCACTCATTTCCACAAACCAAGACATCAGAGTGGAGGGCGGGCAGTACATTGTGAACCCAAAAGGCCCCAGAGGTTACTACAGGCAGTTACAGTTAGGGATGCACTGTCTCAGGCTGAAAACATCCTGTCTTGTTATTTGGACCCCAGTACAGCACCTGGAGCTTGATGTGCCTTATGACAATGGTTTTGTCACCACATATATTCAAAGGCTACATAGCTTTTAATTTAAACACATGGTACCAAACGTTGTGGATGACTTTGTTTGAGGGAAGACTACAGTTGAGTGACCGCTAGATGAAAATGGTCTCAAAATCAGCTCAATAATGGTGATCTGAAATCAGTCTAACAAGAAAAAGGGTGTGTTTTTTCTTAAGAAAGCATTGGTTGTTCCGGCCTTTTTGAGCTTTTTACATTAAATACATAAATACATCAAAAACCGAGGGAAAACGTATTCTACAGTACTTTATTCATCAATCAGTAAATCAGTTAATCAACAGTTGTTAGTGTTCATTGTTAAATATATACTCCAAGATGTCTGCAATGATTCTAGACTCAGCCATCGAGCTGACGGGCTTCTCCGTGCATCGCTCGGACAGAACGAAAGAGCTCACAGGGAAAAGCAGAGGTGGGGGCGTCTGTTTCTATATCAACAACTCGTGGTGTGATGAAAGGGACCTACACTCCATTAAATCCTTCTGCTCCCCTGATCTGGAATTTCATATGCTTCTGTGTCGACCATTCTGGCTACCGAGGGAATTTACAGCGATCATTATCACAGCTGTTTACCGTAGATTAACAGCGATGTTCGATCAGCCTTGTCAGCGCAGACATCTGCCTTTAAATCCGGAAACAGTGACGATCGAAAACAAGCCAGTTACGATCTCAGGAGATCCATCAAAGCTGCCAAACGACAATACAAAAACAAAGTTGAAGAACAATTCAACAACAACAACCCAAGAAGCATGTGGCAGGGCATCAACAACATCACAGGTTTTAAAGGGAATAAACCAGCTACTGTGAACATTGCCGTCTCTCTCTACCGGACGAGCTCAATACTTTTTATGCTCGTTTCGAGGCTCACAACACCGTGACTGCTGCAGAAGAGGTGAGTCCACTCTCCATTTCTGTCGCGGATGTAACCCGATCCTTCAAACGGGTGAATATCCACAAAGCCGTGGGTCCGGATGGCATCCTAGGCCGTGTGCCAAAAGCATGCAGATTCCAACTGGCCGGGGTTTTTACAGACATTTTCAACCTTTCCCTCTCTCTGTCTGTGGTTCCTTCATGCTTCAAAAAAATCCTCTACAAATGAGGCCTTCGTAGACTGCGGTTGTCACGATCCGGTTCATGATCTTACGCCCACTCACCACCAGAGGTCACCCGCTCACCACATGGACTCTTGCATTACACTCACTGTTGTACTCCACGTCAGACTACAATTCCCATCACCCATTGCACTGACGACACACAGCTGATTACACTGAACTCACTGCTGATTACTCTGAACACACACAGCTGATTGCACTGATCACACAGCTACTTTAAGCCATGGACTTCCTCTCTGTCATTGCCGAGTATTGTTTGAGCGTTTATTATCCTCCAGATGTTAGCCACAAATCCAAGCTTTTCCATGTTTTGTTATAGTTTGTTTAGTCCTTCTATGTTGTCTGGTTCCTGACCTTCTGCTTGTTACCTGGATTATCTCTCTGCCTTGCCCTCTGGATATTGTTTGCCGATCGTAGACCATGCCCGTTTACCTGAGTACTCTTCTGCCTTGCCCTCTGTATACCTGTTTGCCATTTGCTCGACCCTGCCTGTGTTTTGACCATGTCGTCTAATAAAAGCCTGCAGATGGATCCGCATGCCTCTCGTCTTGTCTGTCCCGTTACAGCGGTCTTAGATTAGAAAAAAGACGACAATCAAGAAACTAAGAATATCTATCAATTTTACAGTGACCGTTATTCTTCCAACTTCTCCCCAATAGAGTGTAATAATTTATTTGATAATATAATACAATATAATTATCTATACTAATGTAATTAATTGTATTCCCCACATTGACAACAATTGGAGAGATTGCTGTGATTCTGATTTGCATATTGAAGTACTTGATTCAGTGGTTCAAAACCTTAAGTTAAACAAATCTCCGGGCCCTGATGGCCTCACAGCTAATTCTTACAAATTATTTTGGAATGATATTGGATAATTATTATTTAATGTTTTTGTTGAATCCATTGAAGATGGATCTTTAGGTCCCACTATGAATCAGGGTCTGAATACATGAATCCCTTGTAAGATAATTAAAACGAAGCTATTGTTTCAGCTCCGGGAATTAATTTATTAAAGATTCAATATTGCTTTGATTAAAGTAATATTAATATTTAACTTATGATTATACCATGTTAACGACTCGTCCAGCGACCATTAACATCAGCATGTCTTTATCAATCTCGTTTCTCTTGCCTCATGGCCAACAAACAATAAAACGAGATTAATAATCTTTCTCAACTTTCGAGCGATGTAACATTTTCTTTATGGTAATATAAGTTTAAAATACTTGAAAAATCACATCCCCAGAGACAATTCTTTATAAAATGAAACACGGTTTATTTACAATACTAATATTCTAACATACATGATCTAAACTATTAAAACACAGACATACGCACACACATACATACAAGAGTTTTGCGAGTAACCTCAGAAAGTTAAAATAGCCCTCTTAACTATTTCAAAACTTAAACCAAACGGAAAGATCACGAACAAATGACTATGCTTTGTTACTGCGTTCAGATCGATTACCAGTTCAGTTAGAAATAGAGACTCAGTTTGAAATACTTGCTTTATGTTGATTAAGCAGGCTGTGTCTTTGTCTCGTTTCCACGTGTGTTTCCGCGTGTTGCTCGATCCTTTGTTCCTTTCCAACGTGTTGCTTCACGGAAATGTCCGATCCTTTTGTCTCGGATGCCACGTGGGTTGGTTCGTGTTTCTTAGGTGGCTTTGTTTGGAAACACGTGGATCCTTTTGAAATCTCTGCTGCGGTTGTTGTTTGATGTCACCGGGAAGCTTCTGCGTTGAGATGAAAGCATCGTTATGCTGCTGGTTCTGCGATGTTACGGCTTTTACAAAGTCTTGGAATCGCCTAGATAGTTTGTCTCAGCCGATGTTAAGGCGAGAGTCCAGCGGACCGGCTTCCGAGGCGTCCGTGCGCGAGTTGGAGAGCGATGAAGGGGAGAAGCAAGAGAGAATGAAGCAGTCGCGCCTCGTTTTAAACTGTCCGATTTGGACTCGCCCACAGGCTTTATAGAGACGCCGCTTCTTTAGCTGGCACCTTGTGACCTGTAGTGAAAGTTGACTTCCTGCCGATGTGGCATTACACCCTAAACCAGATAAAGATATGAGATATATGGATAATATTCGTCCGATCACATTGCTCAATAATGTTTATAAAATTTTCACACATATATATGTTATTAGATTAAAAGTGGGCATTAATAATTTAATAAACGAATCACAATCAGGCTTTCTTAAAGGAAGATCTATTCATACTAATATAAGATTGGTGGTGGATTTGGTGGAGTACAGTCACTTGATAGAGGATGATGGATTCATTTTATTTTTAGATTTCAAAAAGGCCTTTGATATGATAGAGCATGCTTTTCTTTTTAAATCCTTAGAACTTTTTGGTTTTAGTGAACAGTTTATCAGTGTTATAAAAATTATTTACAGAGACATGAATAGTTCAGTTTCTCTCCCTTTTGGTACCACTCAAAGATTTCAGATTGGCCGTGGAATAAGGCAAGGATGCCCGCTGTCCCCTCTTTTATTTATTTTAGCTGTAGATATGTTGTCCAATCTGTTTAGTCATGACTTATCTGTGAATAAATAAACAAATGTATTTGAGAAAACCTTAGCAATCAGTAAATTAGCAGATGACCCTACATTATTTTTACAAAACAAAGACCAAATTCCTCTGGCTATCTCTCTAGTCAATTACTTCTGCAAAGCTTCAAGCCTTCAACTAAATTTAAACAAATGTGAACTTTTGGCCCTACACCTCATTCAAGAGTTATCCTTGCATAACATTCCAGTTAAAGAGACCGTAAAATATCTAGGCATTTCTATTTCCAGAGATTTGAAGATTAGTATGAAAGAACATTTTGAAAATAAAATGCATAAAGCCGGTGGTATCTTGAATTGCTAGTTGCAAAGAGACATTGTACATTTTCGGGAGGATTCTTCTATCTAAAGTTGAATACTTATCTAGACTGATTTATCCAGCTTTTGCTTTAGCTCCCTCTTCAGGTATTATAAAAACAAGCAATCAAAAAAATGTACGACTTTATTTGGAGGCACAAAACTCATTATATTAGAAAATCTGATATTATTAAAGTGTATGAAGAAGGTGGTCTGAATATAATTTAATTTGAGAGCATGAATATTTTGTTAACTTAAGTGGCTTCAAATGTTTTTAGGTAATACTGAGAGCTTCTGGTATGCTGTGCCTTCAGCTTTGTTTTGTAAATTGGGTGGTATCTGCTTTCTTAAATGTGACTTTGATTTACCCAAACTTCCATTGAAACTATCAGCATTCCACCAACAAATCTTACTATATTTGGAAATTGGCGCATACACAAAATGTTACACCTCACAATACTCTTATCTGGAATAAAAGTACATTCTAAATAGAAACAAATCCTTGTTTTATGAGGACTGGGTAAATATACATATTTGGTCAGTTTTGGATCTAATGGATGAGAGTGGTAATATGTTAGATTACAATTCATTCACTTTAAAACACGGATTTGCCTGTCATCCAAAGCAGTTCTTCACCGTTATTAATGCAATACCTTTGGGTATAAAAATGTTAATGATATGTTCCCTTTCCTACTCAAAAATGACTGCGGTCCTTCCTTTGTTATATGTTGGTGATATTGAAATAGAGAATAAACTCTGCACTAACAAATATATAAGAAAATGTATCATCCAGTCACGCTACCCTTGTCAAATATTAAGAAATCAACTAGATCAAAAAGTTTGTGAACAAACTTTGAAGTTGGCTTAAGAAAGACTGACCTATTATATAAGTAGTTTTAAAAGCTAGCAGTTTGAACGTATTCATTTGAAGAAATACGAAGTTTAAATAAACAAGATAAACAGACAGAGAGATAGATAGATGGTAGATAGATAGATACTTAGATAAATAGATAGATAACATCTATCTCTCTACTAACTCTAAGGACCTGAGTGGTTGCTAGGCTATTATACGTAAGTGAAAGCTATAAATACTATAATTTTGTTTATTATAAAGCTTCTGTTATATTCCCATGTCATTATTGAGTCATACACTCATTCTTGCCCAACCTCTATCTGCGAACATGTTGCTATGGTGTATGTGTCTGCAGTTTCAAAATGCGGTGCAATGCTTTGTTTTAGCTAACAATGCTAATACTAACACGAGTCAACTCAATTACATTAGGCATGTTCGACTTGAAGCAGCGCTGCACATCGATGAGCGATTCGAAAGCATGCACAGCCGTCTGCTCTCTATAGCTGTGGGTACTCAACAGGCGGCCCGCATTGGGCCCGTCTGCATTAATTGTAATTCATTTTATCATAACATGATTCTACTCCACAACATCAGTCGAGTGTTTGAAATAACTTCATTTTGTGAGCTGATGTGCGGGTTTCATCACAGAATGAGGCAGAGATAATATATTCTATACGGTAATCAAGGATATAATGATTAGCTTTGAAATATAAATAACTTTAATAATATGAAAATACCAGCGATGTCTTGAAGAAGATAAACCATATATTGTCGCGTCATATGTTTTCTGTTATGTTGGATATTTAAATAAATAGCCAAACCGCAAACAGATTCAATCACCCACGCAATCTTGTTCATAAATGACAGGATTCATATGTCTATTAAAGCCATAATCACACTGTGACATTCAAATATGTTGCCGCTGACCAGAGAGAGCAGTTTATGTATATGAACCTTTACAAAGTATTTTGTATCATTATTTCTGTGTTACAGACATTCAGATAATCACAGAAGTACTGGAATAAAAGGTTAGTTCGGATACAAACACTACTACAGAAGCGATCAAAAAAGTGACTATGCTTCAAATAAAGATTGTATCAATTACAAAGTATTGTCAGCAGGTGGAAACAAGTGACTTAAAATGAGATTCGTTCAAAAACGTTGATTCAGGAATGAAACAAGTGAAGTCTTTATGAGCAAGTTATGAATCATTTGTTTCAACTTTTTTATCAATTCATTGAATATTGTATGTATAAATAGACTGCAGCTATTTTTAATAGAAACTCACATGTTATAGTATAAATAGTAAATTACATGTTATTTAGTTTAGTTGTCTTTTTTTCAGAATCATGGTGGCAGAACGGGGATATCAATTTTAAAAATAAACTATTGATACAATATAGTTCATATGAATATGAAGAAGAATGTTTCTAAAGAAATTTGTGAAAAATATTTGCTCAAGAATGTTTTGAGTTTTAGCATCAATATAGCAAAACAAACGTTTTACTCTTAAAAAAAGAACAAATAAGAAATTAAACATTATTTAAACTATGGACAAAATTGTTGAACAATACTTACAGAAATATAAGAAGGTTGAATTTATGAAGTTATTTAGTGAATTCATTCAAGTTAAGCTATTTAGATTAAATTACAGAAAAGTAAAAAAAACAACATGGGAAAACAGAAAAAAAAAACTGAACCAATGTCTTTTTTCCAAAGTGTAATCCGCATTAGTCGATTGGATCGAGGAATTGCATGCTCTCAGCTGGGTCCAGGGATTCAATGTCTCAATCTAGTGATTCCCCATTCTGACCGGGATCTAGGGATGCCGCAGCTTGACGGGATCTAGGGATACCTCATCCTGAAGTAGATTCAACGATTCCTCGCTTTTAGGTGAATCCAGGCATTTTATTTTAAGGACTTGTCTCTAAATATGCCGAACTTTCAGTTTCAGTGGTAGTTGATTTACCAAGTCGTCAAGGTCACCTGCAGAGAAATGGGCTGGGACAACATAGTCTTCCAGCTTACTGTCGAGAAGGATGAGCTTGGCATTTTTTTCTGACACCCCAATTATCTCGAGCTCTTCCTCCTGGATATGCCGGTCAATAATCTGGAAAAGAATGAAAACAATTCACATGTAGGGTAAAGGTTAGTGTTATGGAAACAATGTATTCTTAAGCCACTAGTATTTTCACCAGCCAAAAATGGTTTAAAATCAGTTATTATTTCTATATTTTGGCTGTAGTGTGTCAGTAGGAAATGTCACTTTACATTTCTAAATTTGTCTAAAATGACATGAAGAAATAGAACAAACTGAGACAGACTAACTCCAGAAGAACTATCGCAAGATCTCCAAGATGCTTCAATAAAGCCACCTGCAAAGCTACAGTTCTGTTAAAGTTTTAGGCACTTGTGTAAAATAAGGATGCGGTCATAAATAGATTTTCTTTATCAATTAACTTCTATTAACTAAATTAAATCAACATTTGGTGTGAGCATCCTTTGGGTTTTCAATTCCAGCCATAGGGGACCCTTGCTCTGCACATTTTGCATGTCTCCCTTATTTAACACCCCTGATTGAGATCATCAGCTCATTAGTTCAATTCATGGATCTCTCTCCAAATGAGCTAATTACTGACTCTTTTATCTGGTGAAAATACTAGTGGCCTTGAGCCCGAAACACACTGTACGATTTTAGCAATCCTATAAGGTCACTGCATGTCACACTAGGGATGCAGCGATTAACCAATTTTACTATTAACCGCGCTTTAAAACATCACAGTTAATTAATCGTAATGGCTGTTGCACGGAACAGAACTGTTGAAGCTTGGGCAAAATGAAAACAAAGTTACACTAGCGGCGGTACACCAGCTTAAAATGACGTGGTTATCAGAGACGTGGACGCTACCACACGGATTAGAATAACTATGACAGAGGAACCAAACAGCGATCCTTTATTTACCCCAGAGAATGTCTGAAGTTGATAGTGTGGGACAATTTTAGGTGCGCCAAGAATGACCAGGGCGTCATTTAAATATTGCCGTAAAAATAGCAGTTAAAGAGTATACATAAGGGATAATGCACAGCTAGCCAGCCTGTTCTCATTGTGAAATTATTTTAATGCACGACATCGACGTGAAGGCAAGTTCGTTATCTCTAGCATTCTGCCCGTTTCAGACAGAGATGAAATAGTGCGGTGAGAGAGAGAGCGAGAGATAGAGAGCGAGTGATAGAGAGAGAGGGGACAGTTGTGTGTATGAATTAGTCTACCTGCATCTGCGCGTCACTACAAACTATGAAGATTTGAGTTTAGTGATTTAAACAGTAATTTTACCCCCTTTTTGCTGATTAATATAATGTAGCGATCCAGTATCTAAGCTATTTTATTAATGAAAGTCACTGGGCAGCGTTGACAACAAGTTTCTGTCCTCCTGAATGTTTGTGTGGGCAGCTCGATCTCGATCTCACAAACCAAAATAATAGACATGATTTTCTCAGGTCATATGTATAATCAGATGAATAAAGATTATTAAAATGAATAAGTATGGATGACAGTTGATTACAATAATAGTTCAGTTTATTCCCCTCATTAGTAACCATGTCCTCTGTGGGATAAATCAAGTTAATATTAATAATACTTAATTAACATTGTGATTTATCGTCCATGTTATAGTATTATTCAGAAGTCTTTTTTTCACCATCTTTCCAATTTCTGTAACTCAGGTCTAAAAGAAATGTAGAAAGAATATACAAAATGAAAACACCATAAACATTTGTGATCTATTTCCATTTTTTATTTTCAAAATGGAAATACTGACATGGATGTTTATAGAGCAGATGTCACCCTTTTTAATTCCAATTGGAGAGATGGACTTTTTTCTGTAGTATTATTTTGTGCTGTATTATTGGTTACTGTGTTATTTCTGTTTCAAAAGGCAGCAATAAATAACACTTTAATATCTAAAGATTATGTAATTTTATGTTGTGAAATTAATAAATGCCTAATAATTGTAATAATCTTGAAACCATGATTATTCCTCAGACTATAATCGTACCAACAAACTCTATAATCGTTGCATCCCTAATCACACATGGATCTAATGAACTTGGCTACGACGTGTGTAGGCTGTACGATGATGACATATATTGAATCGTCCGCTACAACGTTATAGAAGAATAAAACTTCATCAGCATGTACTAGTGGTAAAAAAAGAGCATGATAAATCACACTTTAGCAGTTGTAGTTTTTATGTGTGCTGAAAAAAGAGGAAGGCATAAGAGCTTAAGGTAAGCAGTTTTATGTTTTAGCGTCGTGTCGCATTGATTTCATGTCGCATTCTTATTGTTTGGTCAGTAAACGTGGATCGTACCAGCAAACACACTGCGATAATCATGCTGTATCGTAGGCTACCTTTGGTCGCAAGACCGTGACAACGGCTATCTTTGAACCTCTGTCAGTGTATGAAATAAGAGCGCTGAGTAGAAGCAGCATTTTCAGGACAGCCGAAAATCGTGCAGTGTTTAGGGCTTAACTTTTTCACAGTACTGTGTATTTTATATATATATATATATATATATATATATATATACATATACAGTGCTCAGCGTAAATGAGTACACCCCCTTTGAAAAGTAACATTTTAAACAATATCTCAATGAACACAAAAACATTTTCCAAAATGTTGACAAGATTAAGTTTTATATAACATCTGTTTAACTTATAACATGAAAGTAAGTTTAATAATATAACTTAGAGAACAACATTTTCAGTTTTACTTAAATTAGGGTGATGCAAAAATGAGTACACCCCACTGAAAGTCTCTGGAGCAAAGCTAAATTTTAGACTACAAATGTCTAATTTAACAATAATTCAACCACAGGTGAGTCTAATTACACAGGTGTTCAGCAGACAGTTGACTCTAAAAGGGTGTTACTTAAAGAAAACCCCTTCCCATTTCATGCTGTCAGCACATGGAAGAGAAATGTCACAAGACCTGAGAAAGAAAATAATTTATTTACACAAGAAAGGTGAAGGCTACAAGAAGATCAGCAAAGCTTTACTTATCAGTCAGAATACTGTAGCAAAAGTGGTACAAACATTAAAAAAAAAGATGGAACTGCAACCATCTCACAGAGACGTCCAGGTCGTCCACGGAAGTTAACACCTCGACAGGAGCGTCTTCTGATGAGAAGGGTTGAAGAAAATCGACATGCAAGTTCACTGCAGTTATCTTAAGAAGTAGAAAGCCAAACTGGGGTGACTATTTCCTACGGCGTACACACTTCAGAGGAATGACATGCATGGGTGCTGTCCACGAAAGAAGCCTCTCCTAAAGCCCAGGCACAAAAAAGCCCGCCTAGAATTTGCCAGGGCCCATGCTGACAAAGATGAAGACTACTGGGACTCTATACTCTGGAGTGATGAGACCAAGATAAATGTTTTTGGGACTGATGGCTTCAAAACTGTATGGCGTCGCAAAGGTGAGAAATACAAAGAGAAATGCATGGTGCCTACAGTGAAACATGGTGGTGGCAGTGTCCTTATGTGGGGTTGCATGAGTGCTGCTGGTGTCGGGGAGCTGCATTTCATTGATGGCATCATGAATTCACAAATGTACTGCTCTATACTGAAAGAGAAGATGCTACCATCACTCCGTGCCCTTGGTCGTCGTGCACTTTTCTAACATGACAATGATCCTAAACACACATCTAAGGCCACTGTTGGATTTCTGAAGAAGAACAGGGTGAAAGTGATTCTGTGGCCAAGTATGTCTCCTGATCTGAACCCAATCGAACACCTATGGGGAATTCTGAAGAGACAAGTTGAGCATCACTCTCCATCCAGCATCCAATCTCTAAAAGAGGTCATTCTTGAAGAATGGAAAAAGATAAATCTGGCAAAATGTCGCCAACTTGTTCATTCCATGCCTAGAAGACTTGGTGCTGTCATTAAAAATCATGGAGGCCATACAAAGTACTAGATTTAGTAGTTTTTCTTGAGGGGTGTACTCATTTTTGCATCACCCTAATTTGAGTAAAACTGAAAAATGTGTAATCTAAGTTATATTATTAACCTTACTTTCATGTTATAAGTTAAACAGATGTTATATTAAACTTAGTCTTGTCAACATTTTGGAAATGGTTTTTGTGTTCATTGAGATATTGTTTAAAATTTTACTTTTCAAAGGGGGTGTACTCATTTACGCTCAGCACTGTAATTCAATTTGTCTTGAATGTAATCATTGATCTGGTCTAAGTATATCTGTTCTTCCTAAGTAAGGTCTTCTGAGAAATTGATTATTGGAAAGTATAACTCGGTGTGTGGTAGCCGGCCTCTCACCATTTTATATGTTCTTTGTATTTCCTTTGTCATCATTCCGATGCCCCTTTGTGCTCTATTATTAATTCCAAAGGAGAAAATGAGCACCTCTGGCTTCACTGCAATGGTGGCCTTTTCCATAAGATTACCCACATGCTGGAATTTCGCTCCCGGGAAGCAGTCAATTTGTAGATCAGCATAATCGAATATTGGAATTCTCGCCTCGTTCAAATCTCCGATAATGACGTATTTCTTCTTTAAATTTAAACTTCAGTCTTAATTTTTCTTGTTTGTGTATACATGTTTTTTCGGTCTACCTACTGACCTAGGGGTCTCTGGCTCTTGGGGGAGTACTTTTTCCACCATGCGGTTAATCTCTTCTTCCAATCCGGTGTCTGTTGTTTCTCCCATCTGTGCTATGATTTCTTGATTTTCTTCTAGAAACCTAGTCAACATAGAGCGTGGTACACTGTCTGTCAGAGAGCCCTCATTGGAGTTTTCTGAGAACAAAATCGGTGAGGCTTCAATCCTGTTGAGAGATGGTCGTGAATTTTCGACCCTCTCTGCAACGGGCTTGTTGTTTTTCTTTTTTTCCGTATGAGTCATCCCTGAGTCATCGAGCCTAGCCTGCAACTCTAACTGTCGCATTTTAACTTTCGTATCCGCGTCGACCCGATACAGTTCAAGCTGATGCTGCAACTCATCTTTCCGTGCTTGAGCTCGGTCTTGCGTCTCTAGCTGCAATCGAGCCAACCGCAATTTTAAAATGCGTATCGATCTGAGATACTGGTGACCCTTCAGTCGAAAGTGAAAAAGGTTCAAATTTAGAAAGAGGTGGTCCTACCTCCACACCACCACCGATAGAATATGCACAGGCAACCGGAGTAACTGAATCGCCAACAGGAGAATGCAGTGGAGCAATTTCCTCTTCCGCCACAGCTGCACCCGATCCTGCTGATTCAAAAACATTATGCACCGCAGGTAACACATTTTTACTAATTAAACCAGCCAACAAACAAGCTTTTAAATCCTTCTTAAGCAATGTTTTAGAAACAGGAATTTAAAAATGTTGAGATATAAGGAACAAATCGTCCTTTCTACACATTTCCAACACTGCAGCACTAGGTTGATTTACGAACTCATTTAAATCAAAAGTCGCCATAATAATTTAATGAGCAAAAACATAATATAATAGTACAAACGATTCCGGACCTATACATACCTAACCAAGATCTAACTACCTCCTCTCTAGTCTTCAGAGGGTACCAATTGAGAGGCAAGCCTCCCCTCACGGAATTCCTCCAAAACAACAAACTAAAATAATAAACAAAACAATAAATCAGTAAACCGTTGTAAGAACCGGCGCTAGACACAGTCCCCCTGGTTTACACTACCTACCCGGAGATCGCTTGCACCACCATTATTAGCCTATGTGCTCATCAAAACAAAAATCAAATCCTGGACGAGCCCCCAATTTATGTTACGAACCTCTGTTTAAGTTAGCCAGGAAGAGGAACGCAACATAAAGGGACACGTGAAACCAAGATATCATGCAAAAACATTTATTTAAATAACCAGACAAAACGTGACATAAAGGAAACACGTATCAAAACGAAAAGAAGAGGTTCCTAAAGCATCTAATGTAAAATTCAAGCCATGGAACATCTCCAAAATATAAAGGCAACAAAAAGATAATCAACCAAAATTAGAAAGAAGAATAAAGATAAGAAATCTTGTTTGCTGGTGGATCTTCTGCCCTTCCTCCCATGCTCCACTTCATCGTCCTTAATATAGGTCATCAGCACTCATGCCATCAGATGCAGGTGCTCAAAAGGCGGACCTAAAACAATCAGACTCCAACAGAGAGAGATTAGGAGAGACATGACGTCATACAAAAGAGGACACACCCTCAAGGCATAAGCCGTAACAACTGTGCCAATCAAGAACTGGGCCAATCTTTGGAAGCCAATGGGGGTGTTATCTGTCATTTTTGTGGTGATTTTTGCAAGTGATGAACTGAACGTATGAGATCATACATCAGCCTCATGGTCTATTTCAGTCTGGGAGGTGGTGTGTAATTGGGTTTTTCTAGATTGTCGTCTATATTTTGCTGAAAATATCGTGTCTCTGTTGTATGTTGTGTTTGTGTTAATGTCTCTGTTATTTCTGTTGCTAGTTGCAGCTGGCGCTCTGGGAGCCCTTATGGAGGCCCGAACAGAGTCAAAGTAAACGGCTCTCTGTCTCCCTATCTTTGCTCCAGGCCGTGTAGTCTCCACAAACTCGTCGTCTTGTACATATTCATCATAGTGTGTTTGATTTTCAGCTCTTTGAACATTCTCATCATTTCGTGTTCGGTTCTCTGTTCTATCAATTTCTCTTCCCAGTCTGGAGCAGTCTCTCCTATACTGATACTGGTCAGGTATATTTAAATTGTTGTGGCCTTTCCTGCCCTTCTTATTCTTTTTATTATCTTGAGTGATTGGTTTATATATAAGTTGATCAGGACGTCTCAGTGTTGGTTCTTCATCATCAACACGAGTCTACATTTTCTGGGATCATAATCTAGGTGGAAGTCTCTCCTAGTTGATTCCCAGTCATCAATCTCTCTCTCAAAATGTATCCTGTTGCCATAATATGTGTTTCTGTTGTCATAATCTGTCCCTCTAGAGTTATAATTGTTTTTTCTGAAGTCATTGTCGGTTTTTCTGAAATCAGTCAATTTTTCTGGTGTAATAGTCGGTTTTTCTAATATCACAGTCGATTTTTCTAATGTCATAATCAGTTTTCCTGGAGTGATGGTTGAGTTTTTGGTTGTCATAATCTGTGTTTAACTCTGATTGGAGGAAGTCAGAAATAATGGGGAAACGTCTTTTGTCTCTATCTACATTTCTTCTCCAAGTTTCTGAGTGCTCAGCCTGTAGATGGGCTCTTGGGGGGGAGGGGCATCCTCCTTCCAAAGATGGCCAGAATTATTCTTGAATTCTCTGTATGAGTGATCTCTGTCTTCAAACCGTCTTGGGAAATGAGGGATGCCGGCACGATGCTGTGCTCTCCCGTGATCAGCTGGCCGGTCACCTAAGTCTACATGTCGACGTGGAGCTTCTCCTACTCTCATACGTGCTCGGTATCCGTACATCTCAGCTGTTTACACGTTTGAAAATAAAAAATAAAGTTTCAGGAATTCCTATTAACACGACGCTCAGTGAACTTGCGACGTTTCGAAAGCCAAACTGCTTCTTTTTCAGGCTATTGTTCAACTAAGGCGTCGTCAAGTATGTAATCAAAGCAATGATAGCAAAACACGAGTGCAAGATGTTGCCAGCTCGAGTTATTCAGTGTGAAATGACTAAGCACACGCTCCTCCCGCCGTATTTTTTTTAAATTTATTTTGTATTATAACTATAACAAATAAAAATACAATTACATCAAGACATCCAAATACAAAACATAAATAAAACAAAAAAGGGTTTACAGTCTACATTAAAGATATAAATATACATTTTGACAAGAATATAAAGAAAATACAGCAACTCAATACCAATAATCCAAAATACAACATATATTAGATCACTTTTCAACTAATTTCAGCTCTTTAGCAAATACAATTGTATCTTTACATTTTTTACTATCAATAAACTGAAGAGAGTCCATATATAAATGTACATCAACCATAAAAAACTTCAAACAAGGTTTAGAATTATTTATTTTACTTTTATGAATATGAAACTTACTAAATAAAATCATAAGATTCAGCATAAAGTTAACAGATTCAAATTTGATTCAAAATAAAATAAAACATCTTTTGAAGTCAAATCACAACTATAACCAGTTTTTTCTTGAAAGTCTCTCCAAAACATTTTTTGTATAGATAGTTACATTCATAAAAAAGATGTACCAATTTTTCTGGTTGATCTGAACAAAATAAGCAGTTTTCATCAATATCCATACATTTTGACAGAGTATAATTTCTAACATAAATGTTATGAAGGATTTTCAAATGTAATTCCCTAAGTATGTTAGAAGTACAGAATCGACAAGGGAGCGACCAAGCTTTTTCCTATTTAATGTCTGTGGAGCAAACATTCCAGAAAAATTTCCCTCTAGGCTTTATAGATCTAATTTGATAAAATATTTGTCTAATAAATGTATTTGTACACTTTTTACTATTAATGTCAACCCCATTTAGACAAAGTACAGGTTCAAATCGACATATATTACATGACAACATGACATCTCATCAACATCAGTAGACCTGTGGGGATGGCTTTCATTACAGAATGATATTCTTTATATTTATTAGGAAATAGCCATTTGTTCATGAAATTTTCATAAGATAGTTGTGGCGAGTGGGGCGGGGCCGAGAGCCGTGGGAACGGAGCGAGGCCGGTGGAGTAAATGGTAATGAACGACACCTGCGCCACTCACCGGTCTCGAGTCCCACGGAGGAGCTTGGAAGGGTTAAATGAGGGTGGCGACAGTGGAAGACGAGAAGGACCAGGCCTGGATTTTAGTTTGTGTTTTGTGTGCGGCAGTCGTCCGTGAGGGGCTGCCGCTTTTCATGTTTGTTTATTTTATTATTAAAGTTATTAAAGGTTCGCCGGTTCCCGCCTCCTTCTTCCCGTATCTATCAACTTCGTTACATTGGTGCCGAGACCCGGGAGGAAGGAGGGACACGCTGTCAGAGAGCCCTCGCTGCTGAGGGGGATCGCGGTGCTGAGGAGATCGGGCAGCAGGAAGTAGCGGAGACCGCCAGTGGCTGCCCGAAGCAGTGGTGCTGGAGCAAAAGAAGAACAGGTGGGACGGAAGACTCGCTGCCGTGCTCCTGGGTCGAGGAGGGGTGGCTGCCGTCCGAGAGGGAGCGGAGGAGTCGGCCCCGTTCGCCTGGAGGCCGAAGCCTGCTAACATCCGCCATGTTTGGGGAGGAGCAGGGAACGGGGGACTCACTGCCGGCTGCCCTCGACCGGAGGAGCCATCGCCGTCCGCCAGGAGGCGGAGGAGCATCGGGCCGTCCACCAACGATGTCCAGTACCATTGCATGGCACAGCGAGTGAGCCGCTCAGCTGGTTGAGGACCGAGCGGCAGTGTTTCCGGGAACCGGACCGAGATTTATTTTTTCCTCTCTCCCCTGTCACTCCTCATCCTTCCGTCTCCTTTTCTCTCGCCTCGTCTGTCCTTACCCCCAGGTACGCCGCGGCCGCCCTGACGGAGTGACGACAGTGGAAGACGAGAGAGGACCAGGCCTGGATTTTAGTTTGTGTTTTGTGTGCGGCAGTCGTCCGTGAGGGGCTGCCGCTTTTCATTTGTGTTTGTTTATTTTATTATTAAAGTTATTAAAGGTTCGCCGGTTCCCGCCTGCTTCTTCCCGTATCTATCAACTTCGTTACAATAGTAAATTAGCTGATTGGCCTAAAATGTCAGATAAAAAATAAACACCTTTATCATCCAGCTTTGTAAATAAAGAGATTTCCGGTTAACTGTAATATAAGCATTATTCCACAGGATTACTTTATGTGGGGAAACGTTGTGTACATAGCATAACTTCAAAGCCTTAAAAGCTTGTTGGTGGAAATTAGACAATGCCACAGGTCATTTATTAACGGAGTAATCACACAGTAACAAAAAATGCAACCCTCCAACCGTTTTGAAAATATTATATGGTATAAAAAAAACCATATTAAGTCTGATTTAAGTAGACAGTTTCTAAGCCATTTTATTTTAAAGGTATAATTTAAATTTCACGAGTTCACACTTACATATAATAAACTGAATAAATGGTTATGCGTATTTGGCGTGCTGTCTGAGGAGAGGGCTCCGAGCTTGGTAATCGTTCCCGAGCCCGGGGTACTCCCCTCGCTCGGGGAGAGGGGTCCGAGCTTGGCGTTTAGCCCAGACGCAGAAGCCTTTCCCCATACTGGGGTGGAAACAGGCTGGAGGTGAGGAGTTGGGGTGGTGGAGGGACGCTGGAATACGAGAGATAATGGAGGTAAGGCTGCTTGATTATTTATAGGGGTTCTCTCCGTGTTTATTGGATAAGTGGTGTGATTACTGATGATGAATTGGCTGTGTTAATTATCTGCGCGTGCTCCTCCCGAAATTTGTTAATAAAACATCACAAAAAAAATCAAAAAGTTCAAATCCACCCTCATTTCTTGGCTCTTGAAGAATTTCCTTTCTTAAATGATGATGTTTATTCCTCCAAACAAATTGTATAAACAAATCATTCATTTTTTTACAAGTAAAATCGTGAACAAAAAGAGATAATGCCGGATAATAGACCCCTTCAATGTTTGTAAACATCGGAAGCCTAGGTTGGGTGCGCGCGCAGCTTGGGGTCAGAAAAATGGCGCGGCTAATAGACCGGCATATTGTGTCAAGGAGAAACAGACAAGCCTTATAGATAGATAAGATACTTTTTTATTATTATTTGTACCTTTCCATTTTTGTCTTAGGTGTCTGGCTTTGTTTTGTGTACACAAACAAGGAGGGCACAAATTCAGGACTACTGGAGTCAAGTGATGCCTCTCCTACAAAAAATAATTGCACACATTGATTACAACACGATCTACTGTTGTCATAGTGAAAACGCTAATGTAAAGCTAGTCTGCTATCTGCTAAGTCTGTAGCATGCCACAGGTCACAATTTATGCCAGATATCAAACTTCACCTAACTATTAAATCAGTCTACAGTTTACAGAAAACATTTATTTACTTATCATGGCTTAACTCTACCGTTGTTGGCACAATGTTGGCGCTAGCCTGCGGCTAACTACTAGCAGCTGGCTACGTCTGTAGCATGACACAGGTCCATGACATTTACAACACTATTAACTTGCATAGCTTAACGTACAGAAAACTGTTCATGCAATCCAGGCTTTCGAGTTTAAGCAAACAGAAAGGGATGATAAAGGATGACTTTAACGTTTCCTGATATGAAGTGAGCGCTACCAACACGAGCCTCTTTGATCGTAGTATTGTCCCAGTCTGCCCGTTTAATAGCTTGCAGTCACAGATGTCGTCTATTTTTTTTAAACGGATGAGATCCTGCAGGAATCCTGAAAAACAAAAAAAGACTCACAGTCCACGACGCAACAAGTAGGCATTTTGTCTAGGGCTGTAATGGTGGGCGTGACAACCGCATCACCGGCAGTAGTGCACGTGACGTCACACACCGGGTGTATTTAACTTTCTCATTTAAGGCTACTTTCCTATTTAACTGTATTATTTATTTTATATTTATTTTAGTGTTTTGCAGGCTGAGTGTTGACTGGCGTAAGTGCTAAAATAAACACGTATGTTTGTTAATAGATGATTGAGCCTCATTTATTTATTTTATGCTTCAGAATTATATATATATATATATATCACAACACCGCCACCTGTAGTAGTTGGTCCATTACCACCAGCGGTGGTAAAATCTGCCACCGTCACAGCCCTAAGTTTTGTCTTGTGAGAAATTCTCTGGTTAACACAATGGGATGGAATGAACGTTCTGACCCCGACATGCGCACTGCGAACTTCAAATTTTCCTGTGACGTATACCGTGAAGGGGTCTATTAAATCTAGATACCCCTTCTACTTTGGTCAACAGAACTCTGCCAATAATAGTCAAATCTCTTTGAAGCCAATTATTAAAGATCCTTTGAGCCTTTTTAGTTTAGGGGAAAAATGTTATTCTTGCCTTTCTGTTAGATCCTTTGTAATATTTATTACTAAATATTTTATATTTTTTTTTATTGGGATATTGCAATTTCCAATTTCCATTTTTTAGTTTGAATTATAAAGACACATTATTTCACATTTTGTAACATTTATTTACTAACTGTAAAGTTGCGGGTAACTGTTCCTTATCTCTCAAAAAAAGAACAGTATCATCCGCAAGCTGAGATAATATAATTTCCTTACTAAAGATGGTTATTCCTTGAAAAGATGGAGAGTTCAGGATTGTAATGGAAAGAAACTCTACAACTATAAGAAATAAAAAAGGGGATAAAGGACAGCCTTGGTGCACTCCTCTACAAATAGGAAATCTTTTAGAGGTATTTGGATATAAGTTGATGGAGCTAATAATACCTTTATGAAACATTTCAATAATAGAGATAAATCTCTCCCCAAAACCAAAAATCTTTAAAGCCCTAAACATAAATTGATGCTCGATTGTATCAAATGCTTTGTGGAAATCTAGAAAGACCATTAAAGCATCTGACTCCACCAAATTTGCATAATCTAACAAATCCAAAATTATTCTAATGTTCCAACTTATGTGTCGACCAGCCATAAATCCCGTTTGACCCTCACTATTGATTTCATTTAGGCCTTTTTAAGCGATTTGCATAAATATGAGATAATAATTTATAATCTACATTCAATAATGTTATAGGACGCCAGTTGTCTAAAATCAAATGATCTTTATCAGGTTTAGACAGTAGGGTTATTAATCCTTGTTTCATAGAATTTGATATTTCACTCGTGTCAATACATTCCTTATACATCTCAAATAAAGAATTTTCAATTATATCCCAGAAACAAAGATGAAACTCCACTGAAAGACCATCTGTGCCTGGCGACTTATTTTTTTTCATTGAACTGTGACCATCTCATATTTCCTTAGTTCTTCATCACAAAGGTCTCTAAATTGAGTTGAGATGGATAAGACGAATAGCTTAACTGATTCCAAAAAATGTGAACATTTATCTATTTGAAATATAGATTTATATAACTGAGAATAAAAGGATTCTACATAATTTGAAATCAGTTTTGGATTTGAAGTAATTACATCATCAATTTTCAGAGAGGAGATCACTTGTCCTTTATAGTTCCGTTTTTTTAGCGAAAAATAATCGAGACGCATTGATGACGTCATCATCCCGCGACTCAATGTAATGCTGATTGTTGAATTAGTGAGAATGTGCTTCCAGTGTCAACTATGGCGATGATATAACTGTCTCTGATAATTATGGGAAGGGAGATGTTCTTGTAGGTATGATGGTCTGGGCTTTGGTCAAGTAGCACAATTCGATTGCCAGCCTGTGGTAAGTTGCGCTGGGGTTCTTGAACAGTGGAAGTTTTCCTATTCTGTTCCTCCCCATTGACTTGACTCCAATACCTCCTATACTCATCAAAATCTCTTTCAATTTGTGTTCCAATCCTGACTAACTCTCCCACGTCCTTGACAGTTCCTCGTAATAAACTGGCGAGTCGCGGATTGCAGCTCCTCAAGATGGATTGTACCACTTCCTTCTCAGACATATTCTTTTTCCATCATAGACATAAAGCACGATATTGAAAAGCAAAGTCCCTGAAACTCTCTTTAGCGCCTTGCTTCCTTTCCAGCAGTTTCCTGGCTGCCACCTCCCGGTAGTCTTCGCTTAAAACGAGTGCAGGAATCTCTCCTTGAATTACTTCCATTTGGCTACACTTCTCCTCTCTGCCATCCACCAATCTTTGGCGGTTCCTTTCAGTACAGCTGAGAGTGACGCTAGAATGTCATCATCACTGAGGGGACGAACATCAAGGTATTCCTCACAACGTTCAATGAACGAAACTGGATCATCTTCAAGGGTATTGCTGAAGCTGGGAGTCAAGTTTTACTGGAGGGTTATACTAAATTGCAGACTGGTTGGTCTGATTATGAACATGGCTGGACGGTAAATTATAAGTCATGTTGCTAGGTGGTATGACACACTCACTAACTAGAGGATCGGCTTTGGGGATTATTGGGGTAGATGAAAATGGTCTCAACACTCAAAATTTTTGCTCTAGTTGCCGATCTCTTCTTTGCAAGCAATCTAACATAGATTGACCCAGGTCCTTGACTAACATGTCCATCTGCTGTTTAACCCTTTCACACTCACGTTGAACATTATTTGACATCCTATCTTCAATCTTTTTACATTACTTAACTAACTCGTCACCAGAAACTTGATCACTAACCATCTGACATGTCTGCCATCTGCTTTTCCAAAGCTGTGATTCGGTCATTCATGGCTGTAGCTGAAAAGCATGGGTTGGGTTCTGTTTCTCCCTTTGTTTCCAGTGTTGGTGGTGGTGGAGGAGGAAAAAAAAGAGTCATCCTCAGGATCATTATCCATAGCTCTTTTGCTTTCCTCATCAGAGTCAATATACAAGTCAATATACTATATATAAGTCACTGAAGGTGTTTATCAAATCTCCCATTGGTTCTCTTCTGGCAGTGAAAGACTCAGAGTTAAACTTGCACTAGGTATGACTTCAACCCCATCCATTGCAGATTATGGTGATAGGGTTCTAAGTGACAAAGAAACTAGGACAAAAAAAAATCTAAAGTTAAGAATTTTCTGGCCTGATGGTCCCTGTTCGGGTGCCAATCTGTAACGGTCTCCTTAAGAACACCTTAGAGAGGCGAATTACAACATAATTAGAGGGAGGGACCCACCGACCAAACTTGCATTTAAACAAACGAATCAAAACACCAAATTTGAAAGATCAGGAAAAATATATTTACTTAAATGAAACACATCTAAACAAATCAAAATAGGAAACAAAAGGAAAAATACACACTACCACAATCCTAGCACTGACGTTCAGCAATGCCGATGAAAGGAAATCAAACCTTATATGACCATTGTCATGTAGTTTGTTGAGTAATCTCTAGGAGTTATTAGAGTCAATTGTCCCGTGCAGTGATGAAGTGTCCAGTGATTGAAGTAATCCAAACAAAACAGTTCAAAAAGGATCCCAACCGCCAAACATAAATTGAGGCCTTGATACCGCTGTCCTCTGGATACTGAACCCACAGAGTCCAGGCACAACAGCAGCATAGAATCCACAAAGTTGATGAATTGAAGATCGTGCATATATATAAAAAAGTCCTTCTATTTACAAAACATATAAACTAGCATTAGCATGCCATTTAAAAGCCAAACAGTAACTGTAAAACATGAAAGACACAATACAGCTTGTCCATGAGCAAACCCAATTTAACATAGCTCAGAAAGAAAAGCGCCACTTACTTGATTGAGCTTAAAACCACAGTTTCTCAATCTGGACTCTGTGTATCTTGGGTAAACCATGAGAGACAAACCATGCTTCCCTTCACCAAACCATACTAAGTTCTTCTCCCCTCTTACCTGGCTAAATATAGAGGAGCAGGCTACCTAGTTCCCTAGAGCATGGGAGTAGTATGACATGCAAAAAACAAAAAAAACATGATAACCAAACTCTGGGTGGTTACAACGGTCTGGGGAACCCGTGGCCGGCCTTTTCCCCACCGACGAACCCGCAGACGGGTGGACCTGAAGCAGCCAGACAAGCCTTCCGCTTCAGCTCCTCCGAGTCATTCCTGACTCTCAGGTCAAGATGAGGAGAGCGTTCTCAGAAACCTCAGGAGGCAGGGCCAGACCGTTCAAACGTTTCTGCCCACCTTCAACACGCTCTCATCACTCAGGTCTGTCACACCCACCCCCAGGGGTTTGGTGTGCAGAAAGAGTCCATCAACATCAGCCTCTTTCAGTGTGGCATTCGGGAGATGCATCAGGCTCTCTCCCCCAAGCACCCATTCCTTCGCCACCAGCGGCCCCGCGTGATAGGAGACACTACCGGTTCTCTTCTACGGCGTACGGGCCCCATGCCGGCCACTTTTCAGTCCAGTGCTTCGCTCTCCATCACCCTGAACAAGGACGCCAATGGCTCTCCTTCGTGGTGGGGGACGTCGCTTCCTCCAGACCTTGACACCCCAACACAGGTATGTCTTCCGCATCACAACAATCCGCTTCCTCTATTGCATTTCTTTCACGAATGGTATCGTCTGCCAGGGGTATCGCTTTGGGTTCTCCGCACAATTCGGTCCGGCTACACACTTCAGCTTGGCCGAAACCCCCCTCGCTTCGACGGGGTTCACCTGACAGTAGTAAGCATCGCCTCGAAGGCTTCTGTGCTACATCAGGAACTTTCCTCCCTCCTACTAAAGCAGTAGAGTAAGTACCTCAGTCGGACCTGAAACAAGGCTTTTTCATCCGCTACTTTCTTGTACCAAAGAAGGACGGCGGTCTACGACTCATTCTGGACCTGCATTGTCTGAACCTCTTCCTTTACAAAGGGAAGTTCAAGATGTTGACGTTGAAGACTTTTATGTCCCAGATTCAAGTGGGAGACTGGTTTGTCACTGTCGACCTGAACGATGCCCTATTTTAACATTCAGGTCGGCCGGCGGCACAGGAAGTTCCTTCGGTTTGCCTTTGGAGGAAAGGCTTACCAGTACAAGGCTCTTCCCTTTGGCCTGGCCTTGGTTCTGAGGATGTTCACAAAGTGCATGGATGCTGCTTTGGCACCTTTGAGGCGCCAGGGCATTCGTGAACTCAACTACCTGGAAGATTGGCTCATACTGGCCCACTCCAGGGAGTTAGTGAGTTATCACAGATATATCGTCCTCCACCACATTCGTTCTCTTGGCCTGAGAACAAACACCAAAAAGAGTGTTCTCACCCCTTCTCGACAAACTGTGTTTCTGGGGGTTCACTTGGATTCCGTTCAAATGCAGGCCTGTCTGGCTCTTGCCCGGATCTCCAGTTTCAACGCATGTTTGGCCCACTTCAAGCTAGGCCATCATATCTCTGTGAGCACTTGTCCCAGGCTCCGAGGCCTTTTGGCCCCATCCTCCCCTGTGCTACCTCTAGGATTGCTCCACATGAGACCATTCATTTGGTGAATGAGACTGTTGAGGATCTGCTCCACAGGACCAGCCACTCGCCTAAGGGTGTCGCGCAGTTGCTTTTACACCCTCTTAATATGGCGAGACCCCACTTTTCTCCAGAGTGGAGTCAGAATGGGTGCAATTCACTGTTGCCACATGGTTACGACGGACGCATCATTGACAGGCTGGGGCGCGGTCTTCGAAGGCAGACCGCTGCACGGTGTTTGGACAGGAGAGTTCCTCTCCTGGCACATAAATTGCCTGGAGCTCAGAGCCGTCTTCCTGGCACTGATTAACTTTCTCCCCCTTCTCAGAAGGTGTCATGTCATAGTCAGGACGGACAACATGGCGGTGGTATTCCACATAAATCGCCAAGGAGGTTCACGGTCACGCACTGTTGTGAATTCTTTATATTATGTATCTTTTAATACCATTTATACTATTAACACTTATTTTTTATCTGGTTAGAGCTTGCATTATGTAAATATGCACTACGCTACTTCAAGTGTAATACGTGTTTGGCGTAAGTGACACGTTATTGGTTACGCATACAGAGCTGACAGATTGTGATGGTTTCCACCAGTGCAGCATCTCTGAGTGCAGGGCAAAAGTTACTGACGAAGTAAGTTTATTCCATGACTTTGTTTGTAATACTGGATGTTTATACTGCCGAATCTGTTTCTACATTAAGCCTGTGATGTTGGTGGTTCGCGATCTTTATGATCATTGACTCATCACGTGAAACGCATGTGGAGTGCCCCGTAGTATCGCGGCTACTCTGGCTAATGTTTAATATCTCGTTTAAATATGTTTCTCATTCCTTACAATATATTCTACATTTGTTATGTTTCATATCATAATGAGGATGTTGCATAATGTATTTTAGGTTGTTTATATGCTCCATTACATTCTGTTTACGTCCAGTAATTATTAGTTCACTAATCGCACATTGAAAGTTATTGTTTATTTGAAATGCACTGTTTTATGGGAACAGTATGCAAATATTTTTGTTAGACAATTAGTTATTTACTTATGTTTATTGTTCATTGCAGAAATTACCTCCAATGCATATCAGTGTGTGTATATGGTGAAACCCTGCACATAAATAAATGGTGGAAAGACATTATGATGACTCCGACTCCCTGATCAGAGTGCTGAAGTGGTTAACACCTTTAAAGAACTGGCATTAGTGGGGCAGTCCCCAACACGCACCCTGAATAGGCTTGCGCGCCGTCTTCTCCTTTGGTCTCAGAACAAGTTCCTCTCCCTGAGAGCAGTTCACGTTCCATGAGTTTTGAACCTTGCAGCCGATTTTTTGTTGAGGCAGAAACTCAGGCCAGGGGAATGGATGCTGAACCATCAGAGAGTAGTCCCGATTTGGGATCTGTTCGGCGAAGCGGAAGTGGACCTCTTTACATCGCAGGAGTCGTCCCAATGCCCACTTAGGTTTTCCCTGAGTTCCCCGGCACCTCTGGGCATAGACGCGTTCACCCTTCCTTGGCCGAACGTGAGACTGTACGTGTTTACACCAGTCAAGCTAATTCCAGCAGTCCTGTGCAGGGTGAAGGAGAGCAGTGTCCATCTACTACTCGTAGCCCCATTCTGGCCATCTCAGACGTGGTTCTCAGAGCTGATTCCTCTTCTGTATCGGCCCCCTTGGGAGATTCCGATCAGGCAGGACCTGCTCTCTCAGCTTCAGGGCAAGATCTGGCATCCTCGGCCTGAGATCTGGAAGCTGTGGGTATGGCCCATCCAGGGCCACTAACCTTGATTTCTAGTTTTCCTGCCGAGGTTCAGGAGACTATCGCTAGTGCTAGATCCCCGCTACTAGGAAGCTTTACTCTTCCAAATGGAGAGTCTTGATGTTTGACCCATGCAGTAGACCCAGTTAACTGCCCTGTTGGTCCAGTACTGGAGTTCTTGCAGGAGAAACTGGCGGCAGGGGCAGCCGCTACACCTTAAGAGTTTACGTCGCGGCCATTGCTTCTCGGAGAGAGCTGAATGAAATTCCCCTGGGGAGGCATCGGATGGTCTCTGCATTTATGCGTGGCGTCCGGCAGCTGAGACCAGTACGTCCTATTGGAGTTCCTTCCTGGGACTTATCAGTAGTACTTGAGTGTCTAATGGCAGCCCCGTTTGAGCCCTTAGAGTCAGCTCCAGAGTGAATTCTGACTCTTAAGGTTACTCTTTTGTTGGCACTAACGTCATTGAAGAGAGTTGGGGATATGCAGGCTCTCTCTGTCAGCGAGATGTGTATGGTCTTCGCCCCAGATCTGGTCAAGGTGACCCTGCTGCCTAGGCCTGGCTATGTCCCCAAGGTTTTATCCACATCGTTTCACTCTCAAGTGGTCAAGCTTCACTCCTTTCATCCTCCTCCCTTTGCTTCAGGTGAGGATGAGAGGCTTCACATGCTCTGTCCTGTCCGAGCTTTGAAGATATATGTAGACCGCTCCAAACTTTGGAGAAAGTCTCCCCAGTTGCTGGTGTGCTTTGGTGCTGGCTGCCGTGGATTTGCCACATCGAAACAGAATTTCTCACTGGCTGAGGGACGCTATTTCGCTTACTTATGAGGTGCGTGGCCTTCATTCACCTCTCAGCATTCGGGCGCACTCTACTAGGAGCGTGGCTTCCGCTCAAGCTCTTTTCAAATGAGTTCTCCTAGAGGATATTTGTGTAGCTGCAAGATGGTCCTCTCCGCACACTTTTATCAGGTTCTATAACTTAGATCTTGACACGGCTCCAGGTTCTCAGGTTCTGTCTGTTTGAACCCGCCTTGTATGCTTTCTGGTTCATTATCGGGCCAAGTAGGGCAGCGTTCTTAGCTTGGCGTGTTTGGTATATTGTTCCCAAAGCGTGTAAGCTTTACGCAGCATCGAGTGATCCTATGAAAGAGAACATCTTGGGTTACTCGCGTAACCCTTGTTCTCTGAATAGGGAAAGAGACGCTGCGTTTGTGCTCCTCACGCTGCCGACAGGGACCTTTTTCGGCAGAGAAATCTGAGGAGCAGATGGCGCATTCGCCAGTATAAGATGCGACTTCCGCGCCATCAGCCAATTCATTGCCGTGATTCTATACGGGTTTCAGACAATCGGCACGCCCAGGGGCATTCCCAAAGTGTGTAAGCTTTAAGCAGCGTCTCTTTCCCTATTCAGAGAACAAGGGTTACGCGAGTAGCCCGAGACGTTTTCTTGCATGTTGTGCAAGGAGCTCTGTGCATTTTTTTCTGCACGCTGTCAACAAAATGAACCGGTTCAGGATCGGAAAGACGTGAGACTGACCAGCCAGTCACCGGTCTGGGCCGATCATGTGGAAAATCAGCTGATTCCAGTCCCTGGCCGGTCGACCAGTGCATCTCTAATTTTTTATTTCTGTGTTATATTTATTTTAATACTGAAGTAGCCTTTTTATGCTCAAGTACATTCATTGAATTTACTTCATTTTGCATTCTGTTGATAAATGTAATCATACTTACAAACAATAACTTCAGGAGTAGCAGACTGAGGAGTCCTTTTGCATCCATCTGGATACTGCTGAGGTTGTGTTGGGTTTGGACCTTAAGGATATAGAAAATAAAGCAAGGGGTAAATATAAACCATTCATTCATATATATGTCATACATTTTAGCCTACACTAACTTAACTGGCAATGAGTTCAGTCAGCTGCTGAGCTCTGTTTCCACCGTGAAGTGACTCTGGGTACAAGGACCTTGTAAGCTCTTGTGAAGCTGGTGAGGTTTAAAAAACAGATACAAATGTATTTGTTTAAAAATAGATAACTGATATATACCCTTCATTTCTTATAGAACCATGTGCTGTATACACTCACATCCACACGTCAAATCCTCAGCTTGCCAGGCATGATTACTGATCAGCATCTCTGTAAAGGATATGCTTTTCGAAGTCACCTCCTGTGTGGGTCGATCAAACTGTTGGACTGGTGGAGCAGCAGGAAGACCTGTGCTATCCTGCTGGAAAGCATCATCTTCAGAGTCCATCACAAAAGTGCTTGGCTTCCTTTCAAAAGAATGTTTCTTAAAATGAAGTAATGTGCATCACTTCAAAGCACTGAGGAAATCATATAATGTGGAAACCAGTTTATTAGGTGTAATAACTTGAGGAGGCATGAGATCAGTTCAAGATTGCCTTTACTCAGCGGAATGCATCAACAAGCAGTACACTCAGTCCCATCACAGGTGGAGTCAATTTGCACACACACCAAGTTCTTCTCTGCTACTTTTGAAGCAAATGCCCACAGCATTAACCTGCCCTCTACAGGTCATTACAACAATTGACAATTCAGAGTGACTTTACAACATTAGGAGAACAGAAAACAAATATTACCAAAAATATAACACCTACATTTTACACCTGACTTTTCTCTGGCCTGGCTCCTCTGCATCTGACTGAAGGTCAGATCGAACCTTCCTCCTTCCTTCCTCGTAGCCGTCTTTAAAACAAATTAAAAATAAATAAATCTTACATCACTATAAACATTCCTAAAACTACATTTAAAAAAAGAGTTATCCAACATACCAGTGATGAACACCTCTTTTATTTCCCAGGACACCCAGTCCTGGCGTGTTGTCACCTGCTGCTTGATCGCTGAGTATAGGGACATTCCCTTAAGGTGTGGCCATAAGCATACTCCATTCCGTATCCAAACACTCAGTACCAACTCCACTTCTTTGGTTTTTATGAACTCCATCACTTTGTACATGTCTGAACATAAATAATGTATACAATAAATAAATGAAAAAAGATCTGAATGCTGCAGTGCTATTACATCACTCCGTGTGCAGTAAATGAACTGCAACAAATCGGCCATGATGTGGTAACCTCACATACTCAACGCGTTTCAGGCTAGGTGAGAGGTTATCAACGAAATAGATCCCAAGCTGAATGGAGTTTATGGGATAGTGAAAGAAAGGCTCCATGTGTTCATATTCTCTGTAGATCATATAAACTTTCTTCTGACACTGAAGAATATTCATCACTAAACAAATGCAGCCTCCAATTTTGACACAGCTATCTCTCACACTTAAGAGATTAAATCTAGTGCTACCGACAACAACCTCCTGAAACTGGTGAGTGTCATTAAAACCTAATGGAGTTGGGCCATTTTCATGCTGTTTCTTTAAGTCAGTTCTCACATTTACCAAAGAACTGTCCATTTCTGAGAGTCAGAATGGTGTGGAGTTCTTATCATGTTCTTTATTTGTCCCAAGAAATGTTCAAATGGAAACCCAGATATTAAGTCAAGTCCATGTTTCTTGACATCCTCAGAAAGATGGGTTAGTCCATGTACATTGTAGCTGACAAATTCAGGACCATAGAGCTCACTAAAATGCTTTAAGACCTATACACAGAGTTGGACTGGAGAGCATGAAAATAGCCACAGATAACAACATAAAGTTGTTGTACACTGGTTCTTAGAGCACATCATGAAGAATCACTGGACCAGTGTACACAAGAAACTGTCACAACTCTGTTGCTTTCCACCTCAGTCTCTCTGAGAGTTGCCTAGGTTTCCTAGCAAAGTCTGCAGGAATATAAGGTCTCAAGCTAATAAGAGCATCTGAGACTGCAACATTTTGGCATGCAGACAAACGACAGCATAAAGGTCCTGAAGCAAGCCATAAATCCAGCAGTTTTCTCATGATACCAAGACATTCAAGGTGCATGTAATCATGTGGAAAACATCGGACCATGCCGATTCTTGCATCTTTTAAAAGTGAAGCTTCAAGATGATGTTCCTCATCCGAAATGTTGAGGAGGCTATTAACCTCAGGAAAGGTAATTCTGTGATTAATGTACACACCAGACTGGATGCACTTGTCACAACCTGAATAACCGTGTGTGATTTAATTCCCTTTATAAAAGCTCTAGCAGGAGCATCACAGGTGACAGATGTGACTTTTAGCAAAAAATGCTTTCCATTTATGACAAATCCCTTGCTTAACTCCTGCAATTCACTGACTGGGTCTGTTAAATAGGCAGTCAGGGATGTTGGCTTGGATTTACCACATATCAGGGCAATAACAACTGTTTTTTTGTATAACCATGCAGTAAGCCTAGAATTGGCCAAAACTGCAATGACAAACTTTTAAATAGAGGCAGACCATCCATGTTCAATTGGATTTTAAATGCATACTTATCTGGAACAAAAGACCTGATTTTTTCCAAGGTTTTGGAAAGAGATTTAAGAATACCAAAATAATGGTATGTGCCACCCGCAGCATTTTGGATACTTTATGAAGTTGCTGTTTTTAGGAGAGTCCTGCCATCTTTAGGTAAAAAAGGATGATGAACTTTTAGGATACCTAAGAGGGAAGTCAAAGCCACTAAAGACACACCATAATTGACAGCCCAGTTTCACAAAAACTCAGTAAGGGAAGAAATACTGCCATCATCTTCCTCATGTTCTCCTTCACTCTCTGACTCAGACAATGCATCATCCTGACTGACATCAAACCAGCTCGGCTCCTCATCATGCACTGCAGCACCATGATAATCTGTTTCTCCTAAATTACTTCCAAATGCAGTGAACTTTGCATTGACCTTCTTTACTGCTCTTTTTCTAACATTTCGTCTATCCATGATTGTGTAATGACCTGTTTTTGCTGGTTTCAGTGTTGACTCTGGAGGAAACACAAACACACAAATTCAACACTATGATAAAGTAAAATTAATAGGCTAAATATTAATCACAATGCAGTATATAAAATGTGTTTGTGTGTGTGTGTGTATATATATAATATTAAACACCGTTGTCAAAAGTTGATATTATAGCTTTATATATAATAGATTTAGTTGCACTAGTCTTTATGTATAGTGTTTCTTAAGTAAAGAAAACACTTATTCAAACAACCAGTTCTTCATTTACCATTAGAATACAAGCAAGCAGAGAAACATGCGACACTTCAATGAATGACACTATCAGTCAAACATCATAACTCTTAAGCAGTGAAAAGAATTAAAAAGAGCTGAAACCTCATAACTCCATTGGATCCTCGAACTGTCAGTCAAACCTCACTACTCTCCCCACCTCTACAGTGAATGAAGTGACTTCATTAGACTTTTTCACACATAGCCGTAAACTACATTCACGCAGTGTGCATTTATTTCCGCTGCAGCTGAAACTACGGCATTTCCATGGAGTGTTTTTTCACTGCTTCTCTCTCGGCACTGCCGCGACTCAGGTTCGAGGATGTTGAAAGAATAGTTGGACGGCATTCAACAACTAAAGAAGCAAGGCTGAGCAAGGGCTATACATTCTTTGTTGAGGAGTTTATACAAAATTATCAAGGTAAGTTGACAACTAGCTGGTGCTAGCACTTGCAACAGTATGAATGCTAACCATTTCCTTTGTTTTCCGTCTCAAATATTGTTGATCTTAGAAGGTGGTAGTGAGCTAGGCGTTATCGTTCCATGAGGAAAAACAAGGAGCCCCACACACTTGAGTTTATATGTAACGGTAATGTCCCTTTTGGCTTATGAGATCATTAGATCAGCTATTATTGTTCTGATAGCAAGTTACACCATTTTAGTTAAAATAACTGCGGTTTCAGATTTTAATTCCTCTTTCTTTCAACTGCACCTGTCATAACATTGTCATTTTTTTTTTTGATTGTCTTAAATCTTCTGCGGTTGCAGAATATATGTCTTGTTTTTTTCTGCTGTTTGCAGCTTTTAATTAAAAGCACTTAATGTAGCTGACAGCACAGAATTACAATTCATTAGCTAAGCAAGATGGCATTGGAATCGGAAGAGGACGTTAGTGTTTCTGCATATATGTGCTGCTGTTAAAGGATTGTGCAACCATCTGACATCACTTTTGTATCAGACGGCCCACTATGTGCAGCTTAATTTACAGACCATCCCACCACCACTGGCCTGCACAAGTGAGCCACAGAGATGGCATTGTCCAAGAATACAGGCATGTATTTTTCTCTTCTGCACTTGGTAAGAACACTATTAACTCAAAGAAAGTATATGTAAACATTAAAACATTGTAGACTACTAATAAACAAGTGTGCAGATTAAGTAACAAATATATAAATGAAAATCACCCAAGATCAATAAACAGCTGTTAACTATTAATGCTTGTTTTAACACTGCATTTGTTTGCTTTATACTAAGGGAGTCCATCCAGAGGCAGTGAGTGAACTTCATGTCCTGAAACCAAAATCATTTGGGAAGACTGGACTCAAGTCTACCCTATACAAGGCTTACACAGGTAATTCACAACTGTGTTTGTTTGTGTGTGTGTGTATACAACTGCAGCTTAATGTTTTCATGACTGATAATTTGTGTTCATAAAACACATTTACTGATGGTAAGTATTGGAGGTATGCACTGCAACTAACTGAACAAATAACAAAAAAAATGTATTCTAAAAAACTACTGGCAAGTTAAAACACTACTATTGTAATCACAGTCATTCTTAAAAATCTAATATAATAATATACATTCACTGCTCAAGAAACATTGGTCCCTGATAATTAACCATAAAATAGTAATTATGCCACATCTGATTAATACTTCCTAACAAGGTGAGTGGCACAACAGAATCACAGATGTGGTTTTCCTTTAACCTTGCCACCAGAATTCTGAGGCATGCAATGGCCTCTATTTTTTCACAGTCCTGTTTGCTGAACTGCTTGGCACATTTAAAAGGTGGAATGATCAGTCTTGCGCCAACACTGGAGAGCATATCTTCAATAGTGAACCCCTTGTCTGCCATGACCACATCTCCAGGCTCAAGCAGGTCCAAAATGCCGGATTTCTAAGTAAATTCTTTGTCAGAGATTGAACCGTTGTAAAGCTTGGAGATGAAAGTCACTGCACGACATGGAGCTACCCCAACCAGTCCTTTGAATGTTGTAGTACTCTTGTAACTGAAGAAGATACCAGAGTGGAGTGTCAGCGATGTAGGGCTTTCACAGCAGATGTCTGTGCAGTCCAGGATGACTTGCAGGTTTGGACTGAACAAACGGTAATTCTCTGGCATGGAGGAGCCAATTTTTTTGCCTGGACATCCAAATGGGTACTGAACCCAACACAAAGAACTGGTAATTAGCCCAGGTGATAATGATCCTGCTCACCATGGCCACACCGAAAATGTCAGTGATAACTTGTTCCCTCAGTCCAGCAGCTACCCGACAGCAGTAGATGAACAGTTAATCTATAAGCTGGATCTTCCGTGCAGGGCTAGGGCTTGGGAATGCTTCCTGACCCATTCTCTGTGCCTTGGTCCAGTACACCAGATTGTGGCAGACAAATAGACTCCCAGAACACCTGGAAAACTTACTGTGAGGGAAACTCTGTGTAATATCTGATTCTTGGATATGGTGTATAATGTGTATTGATAACTGCAAGTATGTCTAATAGTACACTGTGTGTACGGAGTATATGTATGTGTATTCTGAACATTGTCATCTGTATAATTCTGTGAGTATGTACTGTCTATTTGTAAATTGTTTCTGTACTGTCTGGAGCACGGTCTCAAGAATTTCACTCACCAAGGCACATGTGCTGTGGTGATGTGACAATAAAAGTGATTTGATTTTAAATGTAAATGTAATATATATATATATATATATATATTATTAGATTATTATTAAATGTACTTCTGTTCACCACAGATTTTTTGATTGTTGATGTTGCCTAAGTAATTATTAGTTGTTGTTTTTGCAGATTCTTGGCCACTGGAGACTCCTACTGCACCATAGCTTTCAGCTATCATGTGGGAGTGAGCACCGTGGCAGGGATTGTTGGAGAGGTTGCCAGGGCAATATGGGACACCTTGGTGCAGGAGGTCATGCCAGTCCCCACCACTGAAGACTGGCGAAGCATCGCCACTGACTTCTTCCATCGGTGGAACTTCCCTAACTGCCTTGGTTCCATCGATGGCAAACATGTTGTGGTCAGGGCCCCTGACAACTCGGGTTCCTTGTTCTTCAACTACAAGGGGACTTACTCGGTTGTGCTCCTAGCAGTGGTAGATGCCCAGTACCGCTTCCAGGTAGTGGATGGGGGCAGCTATGGGAGGACGAGCGATGGTGGTGTGCGGGCCAACTCCACCTTCGGCCAGGCACTATGAGATGGGACCCTTGGTCTGCCACAGGATGTTCTGCTGCCAGGTGCAGAGCATTTGGGACCACAGCCACACGTGTTTGTTGCTGATGTGGCCTTTTCACTCTGCCAAGACCTCATGTGGCCTTTCCCAGGACACATGCAGGCTAAGGGTTTTCAATTACAGGCTGTCACGGGCAAGGCTGATTGTTAAGAATACCTGTGGTATTCTCACATCTCAGTGCCATATGTACAGATGAGTAATTGAGATCAGCCCTGCCAACATGGATGCCTGTGTAAAGGCTACCTGTGTCCTGCACAACTTCCTGAGGAGGTCCACAAACATAACCAGGATGCCCATCGTCCGGAGATGGAGAAGCTGCTGGCCTACATGAGGTCACCCGAGTGGGCAGCAACAATGCCACACGGAGGCCATCCGTGTCTGGGAGAAATGTATGACCTATTTCTCCACAGAAGGAGCTGTCCCCTAGCATCCTGTGGCATAAACCATGGATTTTAACAGCTCTTTTAAGAGCCACAAATTAATTAAAAAGAGCATGATTTTCATAAATATACTATGAAGTGTGACAACACCCACTCCCCTGGTGGAAAAAGTACACTTCCATAATGTGCTTAAAGTGCTCTATTTTCGCACACTAATTTTGTACTTAATATACTAAAAATTATTATTTAATATTTATTAAGATAATCTTAAAACATATGTGTGTACTCAACTGTGCAATTTGTGAGACACCATAAAAATGAACAAAAATGTGCCAAAGATGTATTTAAGTGCATTATGGTAGTGTAAAAAAAAAATTACACCTCAGTACTGTCAGACTTTGTTTCCCTCTTCCTTGTGTTTCCATGCCCATATATAGTCTTTCCTGTTTCCCAGTCATTATTAGTTCAGTTAGCCCCAGCCGTGTGTCTTGATTATGTTCCAGGTGTGTCTAGTTAGGTCTCCCTATTTATAGTCTGTTCTGCCCAATGTTTCCTGTCGGTTGTTAAACGTCATGTTTGCTGTTTCCCTGTATTCTGTGAGTTCCTCCGTTCGTTGTATACTCCTATTCCCAGTAAAGTCTTCTGTTTGTTATAATCCTTGTCTCCTCATTCCTGGCTCCCTGAGTGTTGTGTGACAGAACAACCGACCAAACAAGATGGAGGGCGCCTCCGCCCGCAGCTCATCCTGGTCTGCCGCTCGCAGGGGACCTTCGCTGCCGTCGCGGCCATCTCAAGCCCTTCGACATTCGCGGCACACGTAAGCCTGCCAGCCACCGCAAGCCCACCTACAGAGGCTCATGTGCCCCTGAGCTTGTTGGTGGCGTATGAGGGGATGAGTTGGAGCAGTGAAAAGAATTAAAAAGAGCTGAAACCTCATAACTCCATTGGATCCTCGAACTGTCAGTCAAACCTCACTACTCTCCCCACCTCTACAGTGAATGAAGTGACTTCATTAGACTTTTTCACACATAGCCGTAAACTACATTCACGCAGTGTGCATTTATTTCCGCTGCAGCTGAAACTACGGCATTTCCATGGAGTGTTTTTTCACTGCTTCTCTCTCGGCACTGCCGCGACTCAGGTTCGAGGATGTTGAAAGAATAGTTGGACGGTATTCAACAACTAAAGAAGCAAGGCTGAGCAAGGGCTATACATTCTTTGTTGAGGAGTTTATACAAAATTATCAAGGTAAGTTGACAACTAGCTGGTGCTAGCACTTGCAACAGTATGAATGCTAACCATTTCCTATGTGTTCCGTCTCAAATATTGTTGATCTTAGAAGGTGGTGGTGAGCTAGGCGTTATCGTTCTATGAGGAAAAGCAAGGAGCCCCACACACTTGAGTTTATATGTAACATTAATGTCCCTTTTGGCTTATGAGATCATTAGATCAGATATTATTGTTCTGATAGCAAGTTACACCATTTTAGTTAAAATAACTGCGGTTTCAGATTTTAATTCCTCTTTCTTTCAACTGCACCTGTCATAACATTGTCATTTTCTTTTTTGATTGTCTCTTAAATCTTCTGCGGTTGCAGAATATATTTCTTGTTTTTTTCTGCTGTTTGCAGCTTTTAATTAAAAGCACTTAATGTAGCTGACAGCACAGAATTACAATTCATTAGCTAAGCAATTGTCTTCTCAAACAGATGGCATTGGAATCGGAAGAGGACGTTAGTGTTTCTGCATATATGTGCTGCTGTTAAAAGATTGTGCAACCATCTGACATCACTTTTGTATCAGACGGCCCACTATGTGCAGCTTAATTTACAGACCATCCCACCACCACTGGCCTGCACAAGTGAGCCACAGAGATGGCATTGTCCAAGAACACAGGCATGTATTTTTCTTTTCTGCACTTGGTAAGAACACTATTAACTCAAAGAAAGTATATGTAAACATTAAAACATTGTAGACTACTAATAAACAAGTGTGCAGATTAAGTAACAAATATATAAATGAAAATCACCCAAGATCAATAAACAGCTGTTAACTATTAATGCTTGTTTTAACACTGCATTTGTTTGCTTTATACTAAGGGAGTCCATCCAGAGGCAGTGAGTGAACTTCATGTCCTGAAACCAAAATCATTTGGGAAGACTGGACTCAAGTCTACCCTATACAAGGCTTACACAGGTAATTCACAACTGTGTTTGTTTGTTTGTTTGTGTGTGTGTGTATACAACTGCAGCTTAATGTTTTCATGACTGATCATTTGTGTTCATAAAACACATTTACTGATGGTAAGTATTGGAGGTATGCACTGCAACTAACTGAACAAATAACAAAAACAAATGTATTCTAAAAAAAACTACTGGCAAGTTAAAACACTACTATTGTAATCACAGTCATTCTTAAAAATCTAATATAATAATATACATTCACTGCTCAAGAAACATTGGTCCCTGATAATTAACCATAAAATAGTAATTATGCCACATCTGATTAATACTTCCTAACAAGGTGAGTGGCACAACAGAATCACAGATGTGGTTTTCCTTTAACCTTGCCACCAGAATTCTGAGGCATGCAATGGCCTCTATTTTTTCACAGTCCTGTTTGCTGAACTGCTTGGCACATTTAAAAGGTGGAATGATCAGTCTTGCGCCAACACTGGAGAGCATGTCTTCAATAGTGAACCCCTTGTCTGCCATGACCACATCTCCAGGCTCAAGCAGGTCCAAAATGCCGGATTTCTAAGTAAATTCTTTGTCAGAGATTGAACCGTTGTAAAGCTTGGAGATGAAAGTCACTGCACCAGACGGAGCTACCCCAACCAGACCTTTGAATGTTGTAGTACTCTTGTAACTGAAGAAGATACCAGAGTGGAGTGTCAGCAAAGTAGGGCTTTCACAGCAGATGTCTGTGCAGTCCAGGATGACTTGCAGGTTTGGACTGAACAAACGGTAATTCTTTGGCATGGAGGAGCCTACTTTTTGCCTGGACATCCAAATGGGTACTGAACCCAACACAAAGAACTGGTAATTAGCCCAGGTGATAATGGTCCTGCTCACCATGGCCACACCGAAAATGTCAGCGATAACTTGTTCCCTCAGTCCAGCAGCTACCCGACAGCAGTAGATGAACAGTTAATCTATAAGCTGGATCTTCCGTGCAGGGCTAGGGCTTGGGAATGCTTCCTGACCCATTCTCTGTGCCTTGGTCCAGTACACCAGATTGTGGCAGACAAATAGACTCCCAGAACACCTGGAAAACTTACTGTGAGGGAAACTCTGTGTAATATCTGATTCTTGGATATGGTGTATAATGTGTATTGATAACTGCAAGTATGTCTAATAGTACACTGTGTGTACGGAGTATATGTATGTGTATTCTGAACATTGTCATCTGTATAATTCTGTGAGTATGTACTGTCTATTTGTAAATTGTTTCTGTACTGTCTGGAGCACGGTCTCAAGAATTTCACTCACCAAGGCACATGTGCTGTGTGACAATAAAAGTGATTTGATTTTAAATGTAAATGTAATATATATATATATATATTATTAGATTATTATTAAATGTACTTCTGTTCACCACAGATTTTTTGATTGTTGATGTTGCCTAAGTAATTATTAGTTGTTGTTTTTGCAGATTCTTGGCCACTGGAGACTCCTACTGCACCATAGCTTTCAGCTATCATGTGGGAGTGAGCACCGTGGCAGGGATTGTTGGAGAGGTTGCCAGGGCAATATGGGACACCTTGGTGCAGGAGGTCATGCCAGTCCCCACCACTGAAGACTGGCGAAGCATCGCCACTGACTTCTTCCATCGGTGGAACTTCCTAACTGCCTTGGTTCCATCGATGGCAAACATGTTGTGGTCAGGGCCCTGACAACTCGGGTTCCTTGTTCTTCAACTACAAGGGGACTTACTCGGTTGTGCTCCTAGCAGTGGTAGATGCCCAGTACCGCTTCCAGGTAGTGGATGGGGGCAGCTATGGGAGGACGAGCGATGGTGGTGTGCGGGCCAACTCCACCTTCGGCCAGGCACTATGAGATGGGACCCTTGGTCTGCCACAGGATGTTCTGCTGCCAGGTGCAGAGCATTTGGGACCACAGCCACACGTGTTTGTTGCTGATGTGGCCTTTTCACTCTGCCAAGACCTCATGTGGCCTTTCCCAGGACACATGCAGGCTAAGGGTTTTCAATTACAGGCTGTCACGGGCAAGGCTGATTGTTAAGAATACCTGTGGTATTCTCACATCTCAGTGCCATATGTACAGATGAGTAATTGAGATCAGCCCTGCCAACATGGATGCCTGTGTAAAGGCTACCTGTGTCCTGCACAACTTCCTGAGGAGGTCCACAAACATAACCAGGATGCCCATACCATCGTCCGGAGATGGAGAAGCTGCTGGCCTACATGAGGTCACCCGAGTGGGCAGCAACAATGCCACACGGGAGGCCATCCGTGTCTGGGAGAAATGTATGACCTATTTCTCCACAGAAGGAGCTGTCCCCTAGCATCCTGTGGCATAAACCATGGATTTTAACAGCTCTTTTAAGAGCCACAAATTAATTAAAAAAAGAGCATGATTTTCATAAATATACTATGAAGTGTGACAACACCCACTCTCCCCTGGTGGGAAAAAAGTACACTTCCATAATGTGCTTAAAGTGCTCTATTTTCGCACACTAATTTTGTACTTAATATACTAAAAATTATTATTTAATATTTATTAAGATAATCTTAAAAACATATGTGTGTACTCAACTGTGCAATTTGTGAGACACCATAAAAATGAACAAAAATGTGCCAAAGATGTATTTAAGTGCATTATGGTAGTGTAAAAAAAAAATTACACCTCAGTACTGTCAGACTTTGTTTCCCTCTTCCTTGTGTTTCCATGCCCATATATAGTCTTTCCTGTTTCCCAGTCATTATTAGTTCAGTTAGCCCCAGCCGTGTGTCTTGATTATGTTCCAGGTGTGTCTAGTTAGGTCTCCCTATTTATAGTCTGTTCTGCCCAATGTTTCCTGTCGGTTGTTAAACGTCATGTTTGCTGTTTCCCTGTATTCTGTGAGTTCCTCCGTTCGTTGTATACTCCTATTCCCAGTAAAGTCTTCTGTTTGTTATAATCCTTGTCTCCTCATTCCTGGCTCCCTGAGTGTTGTGTGACAGAACAACCGACCAAACAAGATGGAGGAGCGCCTCCGCCGCCCGCAGCTCATCCTGGTCTGCCGTTCGCAGGGGACCTTCGCTGCCGTCCGCGGCCATCTCAAGCCCTTCGACATTCGCGGCACACGTAAGCCTGCCAGCCACCGCAAGCCCACCTACAGAGGCTCATGTGCCCCTGAGCTTGTTGGTGGCGTATGAGGGGATGAGTTGGAGCCCAGCCCCAGAGCCCGCTCCTCGCCAGCGCCCTCCAGTGCCCGCTCCTCGCCAGCGCCCTCCAGTGCCTGCTCCCGTGCTTGCTCCTCGCCAGCGCCCTCCCGTGCCCCTGCTGGTTCCGTCCAGCACTTCCGTGCCCCTGCTGGTTCCGTCCAGCACTCCAGTGACCCTGCTGGTTCCGTCCAGCACTCCAGTGCCCCTGCTGGTTCCGTCCAGCACTCCAGTGCCCCTGCTGGTTCCGTCCAGCACTCCAGAGCGCCCCCGAGAGTCAGCACCACCAGAGCGCCCCCGAGAGTCAGCGTCACCCCCGAGAGTCAGCGCCGCCAGAGCGCCCCCGCGAGTCAGCGCCGCCAGAGCGCCCGAGTCAGCGCCGCCAGGCGCCCCGAGAGTCAGCGCCGCCAGAGCGCCCGAGTCAGCGCCGCCAGAGCGCCCCCGAGAGTCAGCGCCGCCAGAGCGCCCCCGAGAGTCAGCGCCGCCAGAGCGCCCCCGAGAGTCAGCGCCGCCAGAGCGCCCCCGAGAGTCAGCGCCGCCAGAGCGCCCCCGAGAGTCAGCGCCGCCAGAGCGCCCCAAGAGTCAGCGCCGCCAGAGCGCCCGCGAGAGTCGGTCCCGGCCAGCTCTCCTTCGTCTCCGCTGAAAAAAAGCATGTTGGCTTGGAGAGACATGTTAAACAGATTTTTTTTTACGGTTTCTTTCAGAATTATTACAAACCATTTTTAAAATCTGTAATGTTTGGTGTAATAAATTTATGACGCTATTATTTCAGCTTTGTGGAATCTTTTATTAAAGATTAAATATTGATTTGATTGAAGTGATATTAATCTTTAACTTATGATTTATACCTTATTAACGACTCATCCAGCGACCATTAACACCAGTATATCTTTAACAATTTAGTTTATCTTACTATCTTTCCAATGAAAAACAAACTAAATTTGTACTTTATCAAATTTTGAGCAAGGTAACGCGATCTTTGTCAAAAAGTTTAAAACTTAAAAATCACACATCACAAGACACCATTCTTTTTAAATGAAACAAGGTTTATTTGCTAACTGTTATTCTACAATACATGGACTAAACGTACTAAAACACATGTACACATTATGCATACACACACAAGTCAGTTTGAAGAAAGTTAAGGCTAGCACTCTTTTTCTATCTCGTAACTTTAACTGGAGTAGCTTACAAGCAGAGACTTCGCTATCTTGACTGCATGCAGATCAATTCACCACTTTCCAGCAACAACAGAGATTTGTTTGGTTTACTTGCTTTCAGTTGAGTTTGACAGCTGATCTAGTGTTTCCACGTGGTCGATGGAAACCTCCAGCTGCTGTTGGTTGTTGCGTGATGTAACTGGGGAATCCCTCCTGGGATTGGCGGTTGCCTGGTTCCTTGAGAAAGGCGACACTTGAAGTACTTCTCGGAGTTTGTCGAAGTGTTTTGTTCTTTAGGTTCGTCAGTCTGATGGTAAGGCGGTGAGCGCGATCAGTGACGACGCCAAAGTTTTTTAGCAAGCCTTTGTTTCTCTTTTAAATGGCCCGATTTGGGTCCACCCACGGGCGACTGTCCCAATCAGATTTTTCCTTGTGGGGCGGAGCCCCGCCCCACACAGCTTCTTTCTGTGCATACATTATCTGCTACTCAGTTTATCACATGGAGGAAATACCTCTAATCACTTTTTATAAAACTATTCATCATTCATACGATGCTGAGAATTGACATATAGTTCACACCAAATTGTTGCATTTATCATGACCATTCATACGAAATTAAACACTAGTGATCTGTTTACCAGGGAAAAGTTATACGGCAAGGATTATAAATATCATATGTTCTAATAACACAGTATGCTTATAGAAGACATAAAATACAAACTTAATATGTATTGTCTCTTAAGTATATTGCTTTAATGGCAGAAGCAATTATTACATGTCCTTTTGAAATACTTTATAACAGTTTGAGTCTCTTTGTCTACTACAGGAGATAAAAAGGCGGTTCCTATGGAATTCCAGAGGATGAAAGGGGCTTTCCGGGGGTCAGGAAGTCACCTTTTGATGTGTATCTGTGGAGGTTCAAACTCGAAGCCTCACCATAAAACAGTCTTCCATTATTGAATTATGCGTTAAAGGTCATCCGGAACCATGTCCAGATACAGAGGTCCTTGTCCTGTTTTGGTGGAATTACTTCTAAGTGATAAGAAACAACAGTGACGTCCTGTTCTTAAATACCTCCAGATGTTCTTCTCAAATTTATCCTTGTTTTTAGAGGTCTCATGAGATAAGGCGATTTAGGGCAGGAAATCGGCCAGCCAGTTGAATGCAGATCGATCGTGTATTAACTTTTTGCGACTTGCAAATGCTGGGGGGGGATAAGTTCCTTAGGAATGTGCTATTCCTCATTCATTTTGTGCGTTTTCTCTCTCAAAAATGCTCTACAGTGACATTCTTATATTTTAGATGGAAAAGCTTAAAGCTCTTGGATATCTCCCTCTTCTTTTCCTGGGGTAATGTTCCAAGGACCAAAAGTGGACAGCAGAGCTCCAATACCCCCTTGTAAAAAATGCTCATAAGATTTGAGCATATTTTACAGGGTAAGACGTATTGGCAAGCACCAATACTTAAATGTCTGTCTAATATTGTAATGTGTAAAATAAGTTCTGAAGCTATACATATTAAACTGCACTTTCTTTTAGAGTTTTTTATTTAATGTATTTTAATATGACTTTTTTTTAGGTTTATGTCCAGAAAAAGAACAAGAGGTCACAGAAGATAATGAGGCAGAAAGTCAGGACTTGACAGAAACTGTAGAAGAAGAGGACATTATCTCAGAGAACAATGTAGAAGTGGAACGACTGGAGGATGATGAGCAGATCAAAGAACAACAGATAGAAAGTAGAAAGGACGAACCAGAGAGGCCTGTTGAGGAAGAGAGAGACAAAAGTCCAGAAAAGAACAAGAGGTCATCAAAAGTGATGAGAAAGAAAGTCAGGTCTTGAAAGAGACTGTAGAAGATGAAGCTAACATTGTAGTGGAGGACAATGTAGAAGTGAGAAGACTGGAAAATGAGCAGATCGAAGAACAACAGATAGCAGGTAGGAAGGAAGAAACAGAGAGGCCTGTTAAAGAAGAGAGAGACAAAGTGACAAAAAAGACTGAACAGGCAAAGGGGGTGAAAAAACAGGCAGAGAAAAAAAAGTTTAATGCACTTGAGATGGAGGAAATGGAAGAGAGATGGCGGGAGTCGTATTAAAAGCAAATTGGTGATTAGAAGAAATTGAGGTGAAGCAAAGACTAGATATAGGAAAATGTTGCACTCCTATTACTTATAAATGGGAGAAAATGTAATGTTCAACATGGAGAATTAATCCCAGCTGCCATGAGAAGCTCCATTGCTATTGAAATAGACAGTATTCTGAGATGCGCATGAATGACTGTGCATGAACATTGGCTGGTTTAGTCTGAGAAGTAAGCTTTTTTAAACTCTATTTGAACATAAGAAACTAAAGTTGTTAGACATATTTCATTGGTGATTTCAAATATGAAATGTAATTGTAAGCTTAATTGAACAGTTTTCCCATTCCAAGAGATAGGATCTGCTCTCACTGTAGATGCCCAAGAGGTGTTTCAAAGATGACCGCCGAGTGAAATTACTTGTCTTAAAGGAACTTTGGGTAAAGCCAGTGCAATGAACAAGGAACAATGTGAACTTCGGCTCAATGAAAACTGTTCTTTGACATGCACTTGAACTAATGCTAAAAACTTTCTTTTTTTTTCTTCACAGCAAATCACCTGTCAACATGGCAGCAAAAAGAAAGCGCCCAAAAAAAAATAGACAGGTATAAAATGTTATACAATACAGTTTAGCTCTGTGGTCTCAAACTCAGTTCCTGGAGGGCCACAGCCCTGCACAGTTTAGCTCCAACCAACTCCAGCTAACTCCTGCACTTACATCATGGTGCCAGGACAACTGTCTCTCTCTGAACCTGCACAAAACTAAAGAGCTGATCATGGACTTCAGGAAGAGACAGAAGCGACCCTACACCCCTCTTATGATCAGTGGGACCCCGGTGGAGAGGGTGAGCAGCATCAAGTACCTCGGTGTAAACATCTCAGAGGACCTGACTTGGACTGCACACATTCAAACACAGGTCAAGAAAGCCAGGCAAAGACTGTATCATCTGCGACAGCTGAGGAAATTCAGGGTCTCACCAGCTATCCTGAAAACTTTCTATTCAGGGGCCATAGAAAGTGTACTGACTCAGTGCATCTCAGTGTGGTATGGAAACGTCTCCAATCGGGACTGCAAAGCTCTGCAGAGAGTTGTGCGCTTAGCTGAGCGCATCTCAGGGTCTGCTCTCCCCTCTCTGCAGGACATCTACCTCAAACGCTGCAAAAGCAGAACTGCTAAAATCATCAAAGACGCAAATCACCCTGGTAACAGTCTCTTCATTTTACTGCCATCTGGCATGCGCTTACGGAGCATGATGGCAAAAACTGAGAGACTTAGGAGGAGCTTCTTCCCTCAGGCCATCAGGCTCCTAAACTCAAACTCGGTCTAATAACATCAACATGACTCAATTTAATAAACAGTAAGATATTCACTATTCTCCATCATCCGTATTGCTGCTATGTGTATATACAGTATATACCTTGTACAACCTGTTTGCACATTCCTCTTGCACATACCTGCTTATATTATTATTTATTAAGTCCACAGTATACTATCCTGCACATTTTATTTTATTGCACATCTTATTCTTCTTTATGTTTTCTTATTATTTTTATTTTGTACCTATATTTATGTATATTCTCCTTGAATCTTGAACCTTGAATCCTCCTGCTTGGAAGCTTCTAGGGGTGCTTCTCATAATACTCAAATTCATGCTTCCTCAGTTACTTGTTTTCCTGTCCTCAAGCCTGTGACCCGGAAACCGATCAAACTCAGCCACCTTGAAGGACATCTGAATTCTCTAATTCAGGGGTCACCAGACTTGGTCTCTGAGCGCTGCTGTCCTGCAGAATTTAGCTTCAATCCTAAGTAAACACATCTGAAGCAGATAATCAAGGGCTTGGGCTTGGTCTTGGGTAAGGCTCAGGAAAACTTTGCAGTTCTTTTGAGTTGATTACCTGATTGGAATGTCACCATATTCTAATTTGTTGAAAGAGTGAATTGGTTGGTTTTTGTTAAATGTGAGGCAAAATCATCACAATTAAAAGAACCAAAGACTTAAACTATTTTAGTCTGTGTGCATTGATTTTATTTAATACACTAGTTTCACAATTTTAATTGAATTACTGAAATGAACATTTCCACGACATTCTAATTTATTGAGATGCACCTGTATTATTTCCAAGCATACTGTCCCCGCGAGTATGACACATGGCATGATTTCTGCTAATAATCCCACATATATTTGTAGTGTATTAAAAAAGGGTTAAATAAGAGAACCACAGCTTCCCCAAAGGAATGTGGATTGAGTGTGTGAGCTGATATTGAGATAAACAGTTGTCAGGGCTCTAGAGTGCGACCAATTTGGTAGCATGTGCAACCTAATTTCTCAATGTTGTGACTAAAAAAATCTGAAGTTGCACCAGTGCGACCAGCCGTAAAAAAAAAAAAAAAAAGTCTCCAAGACTCTGAAAGTCTCCCTGTGGTTCAACAACAGACACACGTTAGGCCCATACCGTGGTCTAAACCAATCAGAGATAGTGAAGGGCGGACCCCCCCTCTGATTGGCCGTGGTCCAGATATTCCTGTACGTGTGTGTATGTTTGAAAATGCGAGTGCTGCTGCAGTCAGACTGAGAGAGGTAAGTAGTAGAGATGTGCGCAGTGTTGCCAAATTAGTGACTTTGTCCTTTCAGACCCCCCTAGCGACTTTTTTTTCAAAAAAGCGACTAGTCACAAATCTAGCGACTTCTTGGACAAACTTTAGCAATTCTCTGATCGTTGGTTCTGCCGCAACGGCGCAAGATCAGCACGCACGCAGCTCTTTCTCTGCTCTGTTCAGTGAGCATCTGAGAGGAGCAGCCCGTTCAGTTAAAATATATATTATTGCTTTAATTTTACATGCAATTATAGCCGAAATCACAGTACAGAAATTGTCTTTGTCTTGTCTTATATTGTGTATTATTTGATTTCATCAGACAACGGCTCAATAAAATTATAAATTAGGATTTTTGTGCAAACAAGCTTCTTGGAAGGGAGAGCTGGTTATGTATTCTTAAAGGGATGTGTTTCAGTCACTATTTCATATTTATCCCATTGACTGACAAGAGAAACAGTAAAATATATCAAGTAAAACAGTTTTATTAAGAATTTGGCTCCATTAAAATACAGTATGAACACAGAGACAGACAGAACAGTTTTATTTTTTTCTGTAAATACTTTTTTTAATAATGTTTAGTGAAATTATGTGGTAGTCTGAGGTGGGATGGGGGCGCCAGATTTTTTTATAGGTTTAAGGGGGGGCGCGACCAAAGAAGTTTGAGAACCACTGAACTAGATCATCTCTTCATTCAGACACAGTGGAAGATCTGATAAGAATCAGTGTAGAGGGGTCAAGTCTGGAAGATGATGCTAGAGCGTTGATGCTAGAGAGAGTGGCCAGCTGGTTTAGCCAAGGCCAAGATCAAGAAGGCCAAACTACAGGAGTTGTCTATCTGAGTGGCATGTGACTGCATAGTCCATAAGACATTGATCCATGTGATGTTCAGTTTGACGCCCTTAAAACACTTAATTTAGATTTTCTTTTTATTTAATTTATCTTGAGATGTTTTAAGTTTAAATCTCAGCTCAGTAAAGCACTTTAAGCCCCAACACTTTTTCAGTAAGTTACCTTTCTTGTAGAATTGTGCTTCAAATAAATTACTTTATGTTGACCAGATTGTTAGTTAATCGTTTACTAGTCAATATTGCCTAGATGAAAATTTGGGTGCACCTAACTTTTGTGCTGGTGCACCTAAGAAAAAAAGTTAGGCGCACCAGAGCAACCAGTGCAAAAAGTTATTCTAGAGCCCTGGTTGTTCCTGTTCAGTCTGTTAATAAATATCATATTCTTGATATTAAGCTATTCAAATCAATTCCGGTGGCCTGGCAACTTCTCCTGGTGCTCTCAATGTGGGCCATTTGCATGTGCAATATAGGCTATACTCTCAAAATATTATAAATTTAATTTCTACCATTTAAATTCTCGAAACATTTCGACTTTATTCTCAAAATATTACGACTTTAACCTCGTAATCTTAGATTTTTATTTTATTTTTAACGTGGTACTAAAACGCCGCCTTAGTATACACAGGTGAAAAAAAAGTTAAATAAACACTTTATTTCAGTACACTTAGTACACTTCAATAATCTACTTAAAGCAGAGGTCTTCAACCCTGCTCCTGGGGACCCACTCTCCTGGAAAGTTTATTTCCAACCGGCTTCAGCAAACCTGCCTGCAATTTTCAAGCAGTCTTGAGGAGCTTGATTGGCCGATTCAGGTGTGTTTGATTAGGGTTGTGGCTAAACGCTTCAGTACAGCGGGTCCCCCAGGGACAGGGTTGAAGACCTTATAGTTAGTTCACCCAAAAATGAAAATTATGTCAGTAATCACTCACCCTCATGTTGTTTCAAACCCGCAAGACCTTTAATAATTAATTACATTTATATAGCGCTTTTCTGCTTTTCTAAGCACTCAAAGGGCTCTACATTGTCAGGGGGTATCTCCTCATCCACCAACAGTGTGAAGCATCCACCTGGATGATGCAATGGCAGCCATAGTGCACCAGAACGCCCACCACACACCAGCTTACTGGTGGAGAGGAGACAGAGCCTGCGTCCCAATTTGCATACTATCCATCCTTTGTGATAGTAGTAATTTTCAATAGTATTTAGGGCAGATAGGGTGGATATTATGCACATTGGGATGCAGGGAGAGCGATAAAGCTAATCAGCTCCATTCAGCAGATATGTGGATTATTAGGAGGCCATGATCGATATGATAAGATCTAAACTTAATCTTGATAACTCTGCATTTATCTTTAGCACACAGGATGTAGTGAGAGCCCTCAGGAGAACCAGAGAGAGTGGCCACTCTGGAGGCACTGCGCTCAGCAGCTAAGGGGATGTGTTTCGAATTTTGTTCCAGAGCTCTATGGACAGCAACACAGTCCCTCAGCTGTGGAAACATTGCACAGTTATTCCCATCCTTAAGAAAATGAAGACCAAAACACTGAATGACCTACTGCCTGTGGCTCTTACCTCTCTGGTGATGAAAGCTTTGGAGAGGATCCTGAAACATCATATAATCAGAGCAACGGACTTCCTGATAGATCCACTTCAGTTTGCATGTCGTGCAGGAAGGGGTGTTGATGACGCAAAAACTCTATATTTCATCGCAGCCCGGTGAAACACTCCATATTGATAAACTTATGGAATGCATAGTTGATATAAAAAAGTGGATGACAAGTAATTTCTTACTGCTAAATTGGTGTTAATTATCAGACCTAAAATCCCCACAAGTAATAACCTAGAACACTGTCTAACACTTGATGGCTGCTCTGTCGATTCTTCGTTATCAGTCAGGAACCTAGGTGTGCTATTTGATAGCAATCTCTCCTTTGACAGCCACGTTTCTAGCATTTTTAAAACTGCATTTTTTCCATTTTAAAAATATATCTAAACTGAGACCTATGCTCTTAATGTCAAATGCAGAAATGTTAATTCATGCATTTATGACCTCAAGGTTAGATTATCGTAATGATTTAAGGGTGGATGTTCTGCACGCTTAATAAACAAACTACAGATTCAAAATGTTCAATTCAAAATGCAGCAGCTAGAGTCCTTACTAGAACCAGGAAGTATGACCACATTAGCCCGGTTCTGTTAACACTCTACTGGCTCCCTATTAAACATCGTAGATTTTAAAATCTTGTTAATTACTTATAAAGCCCTGAATGGTTTAGCTCCTCAGTAATTGAGCGAGCTCTTATCCTATTATAGTCCTCCATGTCCACTGTGTTCTCAAAACTCTGGCCATTTGATAATACCTAGAATATCAAAATCAACTGCCGGCGGCAGATCCTTTTTTATTTAGCGTCCAAACTCTGGGACAATCTACCCAACAATGTTTGGGAGGCAGACACACTGTCAGTTTAAATCTAGATTAAAGACCCATCTCTTTAACCTGGCGTACACTTAACACACTTATACTCTTCTAATATTCAAATCCGTTAAAGGATTGTTAGGCTGCATTAATTAGGTCAACCGGAATCGGAAACACTTCCCATAAAACACGATGTACTTGTTACATTGTAAGATGATTGACATCTACATTAATATTAGTCTTTTTCTTTCTTATTCTATGGTCATAGTAGCCACCCGATCCGGTCCTTATCCAGCCCAGATGATCACTGCAGTCACCAGATCCAGTCCGTATCCAGATCAGATGATGGATCAGCACCTAGAGACAACCTCTACAGCCCCTACAGCCCTGAATGTCAGCGGAGTCTAGTGGCGCTTTTCCACTGCATGCGGTTTTTACACACGGTACGGTACGGTACGGCACGGCTCGGTACGGTACGGCTCAGTTCGGGTCGGTTTGCATTTCCACTGCAGTTTAGTACCGCTATAGAGTGGGCGGGATTATTCACACGTCGTTATAATTGCGCCGCCTCTACTGTCGTTACATCATCGTAAACGCGCCACAAACAAACTCACAACAAAGAAAGGAGACGGAATAGTGTTCTTCATTCTCGGCATGTGGATGTTTTAACAGCAATGGAGAGGTCTATGAGAATGCTTGGGATTTACCTCCAGCAGCAGAGACTGTGGTGACAGTGCCGCGGGCTGTAGATGAGGAGTGCAGGGATGTTCGTGCAGGTGTGCTGCGTTACTTGATTAGTTAACTATTCATGTAGCGTGTTCTGTAAAATGAATTATCAATAAACTTTTGAATATTTCAAAATATACAATGTATCCCTTGTTTTTTTATTTATGTGATGGTTTTTATAATCGTGGCATTAATCATTTGTCTTTTTCAAGAGGTTCATTACATGCTCATACAATAATACATATTTAATATAGTCTGGAGGTACACTTATTCGATCAGATTGTTTTTAATTGAAGATTAACAAAGGTAAATTGAACACAGATACAAAGGTAAAAATATAAACAGAAAACATACTCTGAAAATATAGCAAGTTCAAAAGTAACGTTATATAGATAAGGCTTTTTCCTTCGGCGTCGCGCCATCAAGCTCTCACTGGATCCGCTCCTCGGCTATCAACGAGAAGAACATCTGTACTTCCTCAACAGACAACGACACTGCTATTTTGCAGTTGATGCAAAAATGTGCGTTTGTTTAAACAGAAGTTGCGTCCGATCCTTCGCTGGCTGTGCTGATTTAAATCTAGCGGGTAGGGCTGTAGAGGAGGGTCTCGTGTCGCAAGTTCAGTGACGCAGTAATGACGATTTTCTCCGGCCAATCAGTGATCAACAGGGTTTACACGTCACGTTTTGGTAACGGTACGGCTCGCTTGGAACCTCGGCTGAGGTGGTACTAAAAAAGTACCAGGTACCAGGTACAGTACCCAGTGGAAAACCCCCCAAAATTAAACCGTACCGAACCGTACCGTGCCGTACCATGCAGTGGAAAAGCGCCATAAGACACCTAAATAAGCCCCAGAGACAGATCTCCAATGAGGACCCCATCACCTAGTCAGCCATCGGGAAAAGATCACTGGAACCAGTTGAGCCCTTACAATCTGACACTGCTGTAGTTGGAATGAACTGCTGGATCGTCTGGCCAGAGGGGAACTGGCCCTCCCCCGAATGAGCCTGGTTTCTCACAAGGTTTTTTCTCCATTCTGTCACCGATGGAGTTTTGGTTCCTTGCTGCTGTCGCCACTGGCTTGCTTAGTTAGGGACACTCCATTTCCAGCGATATCATTGACTTGATTGCACAGATTCTATTTAAAATGAACTGAGATGGATGATGCCATCACAAAATTCAATAATGAAAATTGAACTGAAAATTGAGTGTTAAATCTTGTCATTTTACATTATTGACACTATTTTCCTATTTTGATATTGTGCAGTTGCTTAGTTAGTTGCAACCTTTGGGTTACGATTCTGACTCTCTAACCATTAGGCCACGACTTCCCCACTCAGAGTAATATCCAAAGTTAAGTTATTGGTAAGACAGCTTATGGTTAACTTAACTTATGGGGTAGCGAAATAAACTTTTCTGTTCACTTCAAAATATTGGACAAGCGATATTACATAAAGTAAAAAATTATAAGAAAATTAAAATAAATAAATAACATAGTGTCATTGTTCATATAAGGCAAGGAATGTAGAGATAAAGAGAAATCTAAATTTGTTGAATGTTCCAAAATATTTTTTTTTGCGATGCCACTGTCACGAATCTGGTTGCCATTCCACCACATGGACTCTTGCACCACACTACAGCTGCACATCATTCCACCTCAGACTACAACTCCCATCATTCACTGCACTTACGACGCACACACTCCCAGCTGATTGCACTAATCATTCATTGCACTGATCACACAGCTGCACCCATCACCCACTCTATATAAGCTTTGGACTCCATCTCATTCACTGTGAAGTCTTGTTTAGCCTCGTCTGACATTTCCGAGCATTTTCCCTGAGTTTTTTTCCCTGTGTTTACCTGGACTCCCTATACGACTTTGACCGTTTGCTGCCTGCCCCGACCTTTGCATTGCCCCTGTTGCTGATTCTGCCTTGCCTTCGTTACACCTGTTGCTGTCTCTGAACCTTGCCTGTCTGACCTCCTCTTGTTGATTAATAAAGCTGCATTTGGATCTCAACGCCCTGACCCCTCTCTTTACAGAAGACTTCGCCAAACAGCTATCCAGCAGCTTTCCTAAGGAACCCTGGCCAGGTATGGAACCATTCAACCAGCTGCTCGACCTGAAACAGGGGAGTTCGCCTATTGAGGAATACGTCACTCAATTCTGCGAAATATTTTGCAAGGTACCGTTTGATGAGGTTGCATTAAAATACATTTTTCAAATGGCGGCCACAACAACACCCCATCATGTCATTGCTGCCAGTCAGGAGCAAAGTCAAGTCACAGCTGATCATCGTGAGTCCAGTCAAATCTCAGCTGGTCATCCAGAGTCGCACCACGTCTCAGCTGGTCATCCAGAGTCGCACCACAAGCCGGGGTCTGCTCTCGTCATGCCTGCCAAGCCGGGGTCTGCCCTCGTCATGCCTGCCAAGCCGGAGTCCCCGGCCAGGATGGCTACCACGCCTGCGGATGCGCCTCTTTGGCCAGGACTGATTGCTAGTGTGTTAGATCCACCACTGGTGTCGGTGCGAGCAGCTGGCATCCCCAGGTCCGCAGCATTGTCTGCTCCGTCCCAGGAGCTCGCAGAGTCCGCTCCAGAGCCCGCTCCGTCCCAGGAGCTCACAGAGTCTGCTCCATCCCAGGAGCTCGCAGAGTCCGCTCCTATCCAGGAGCTCACAGAGTCCGCTCCGTTTCAGGAGTTCACAGAGTCCGGCTCTCCAGGGCCCCTGCTGGTTCCGTCCGGCTCTCCAGAGCCCCTGCAGGTCTTGTCCGGCTCTCCAGAGCCTCTGCTGGTCCCGTCCGCTCTCCAGAGCCCCTGCTGGTCCCGTCCAGCTCACCTTCATCTCCGTTGGTCCCGCCCAGCTCACCTTTGTCTACGCTGGTCCCGCCCAGCTCACCTTCGTCTCCGCTGGCCCTGTCCAGCTCACCTTCTCCGCTGGTTCCGTCCAGTTTAGCTCTTTCTGAGCACCCCCGAGACTCAGCGCCTCCAGAGCGCCCCCTCAAGGTTATGGTTTTCCCCAAGGAAATTGTTTTGGGGAGGCCACCTGCCTACCAACCCACGGAGTCCCCAGATCCGCCAGGGCCGCCCGAGTCCCCTGATCCATCATGGCTGCCCGAGGCCCTGGATCTACTATGGCCACCTAGAAAACTCCCTACCTCGGTCCTTGAGACTATATGTGCTCTCTCTGTCTCTTGTGTCTCAGTTTCCTCTAGGTCCCAGTCTCTGCCGTGGGTCTCAGCTCCACCCTGGTGGGCGCCTGTCTCGTCTGCTCCGCTCTGGTGGGCGCCTGTCTCGTCTGCTCCGCCCTGGTGGGCGCCTGACCTGCCAGAGTCACTTCACGTCTCGCTGACCCGCCAGAGTCACTTCACGTCCCTGCTGACCCGCCAGAGTCACTTCACGTCCCCGCTGACCCGCCAGAGTCACTTCACACGTCCCCGCTGACCCTCCAGAATCTCAAATGGCGGACGCAACAACTGATCTGCCAGAGTCTCGTCACGCCACAGCGGTTTACCCAGTGTCACTTCACGTCTCTGCTGTCTCGTCCGCCCCGCCCTAGTGGGCTCCTGTCTCATTTGCCCCACATGGACCTGGCCCTCCGTTCCCTCCCCCGGTTCCACCTCCACTCCACCGCCCTCCTGGATTGTTCCATGTGTGAAGTGTCTGGAAGCCGCTCTTTGGGGGTGGAGTGCACATCACTCCACCTCAGACTACAACTCCCATTATTCACTGCACTTACGACGCACACACTCCCAGCTGATTGCACTAATCATTCATTGCACTGATCACACAGCTGCACCCCATCACCCACTCTATATAAGCTTTGGACTCCATCTCATTCACTGCGAAGTCTTGTTTAGCCCCGTCTGACATTTCCAAGCATTTTCCCTGAGTTTGTTTCCCTGTGTTTACCTGGACTGCCTATACGACTCTGACCGTTTGCTGCCTGCCCCGACCTTTGCATTGCCCCTGTTGCTGATTCTGCCTTGCCTTCGTTACACCTGTTGCTGTCTCTGAACCTTGCCTGTCTGACCTCCTCTTGTTGATTAATAAAGCTGCATTTGGATCTCAACGCCCTGACCCCTCTCTTTACAGCCACCTATTGTTTTTGACATATTTTAACAGTGTTCTCAGGGGCTTTCAAGACGTTGTTAGTGATCTCTACCTCATTTTGTGCTGATATGTTAAACTGTTTAGAAAATATTGCAACAATTTTTTTATGATAGTGGACAAGTGGTTTTTACAAGCCTGACAAAATTCAATCAATAAATCAATGTAACTTTTGAAGAATTAGTTCATAACTGTCTAAGCAAAATTCACACAAACTTGCCATCAGTGTATGCAGTTTTTTTTATAATTTCTTCATAATTTTTTAACTATTAAACTTGTTTTTTTTTATCTTATAACTGAAACACATCTATAACCATTTTTAGCAGCACTTTAATGAATAGAAACAAGTGAAGCATTGAAAAGGGAAGTTTATTTATAACACTCAGAAAGACCAATATTTGTTTACAGGTCATACAAAAGAACATAGCGTAGCTCCCATAGTAATAAAGACTTGAAAAACTGAAAACATGCATACATAGTATATCGTCGCTGTCCGGCGGAAACCTATGTCCAAAACCATTATTTTTCAGGAAATAATAAAAACTGCATATTTTCTTAGTTATTAAACATTGTATTGTTAAAGTTGGTATTATACCTTATATTTATATCATATACTGTTGTGTACCAATATTAACACAACATTTCTCCAAAATCATGTTTAATCGGAGATACAAGATTTATGACTTGGGAACAGGGAGATACGAGATTATGCTGTCATTGATAAGAATGGTACGGACACAGACGTTGCTGCTGCCCAAACATACCTTACCTAACTTATCTGTTCGCAAACTTACCTTCGTGGCTCACGGGCTTCCTTCTGCACCGAAGCATTACAGCTATCGATTTTTATCAAAACAGGCCTACTCAAATGTATCTAACCTAGCTATTTTCACTCGTTATTGTCTAAAAAACAGACAGAGTTATCCAAAGATAGACTTACTTGGTGCCAGTATACAGCCCTTTTTTTCTCCCATAAATAAAAACCTTGCTACTTGGGGTATTTTACATGCACAGTGCCAAGAGAGGCATGGTCAAGAAGTAGGCCTAACAGCTAAACTTAAAGTCGGTAAAACAACAATAATTTAATGGTGGTATCCAAAACATTTAATTCAATTCAAGTATTATATTAGATACATTTTAAAACTTCAATGCACATGTATAATACGCCTAGTAATAAGTAGATATTTAAAATACATCAATAACTGATATAGTTTAACACAGATAAAATCATAGTTAAGGCTTGCTTTACTAAACCCATTACTGAGTGTATTTGTGTTTGTGAGAAGGGTGAGCCCTTGTCTGTGTGTCTGTGCATGTATCTGTGAGGCTCTGTGTGTGTTGTTACATTGCCATCATATGGACTGTCTTAATACTGTATCCTATATTTAGCTAGTGAAGCAAATTGTCGTAAAAGCTGTGAAAGTCCTTTGGGATGACTTCCTTCAGGTCTTGGAGGTGTTTGAATTTCAGCTCTTGATCTTCAGGCGGTCTGAATAGAGTGAGGTGACTGTGTGGCTGTCTGAGGTGGAGTTTCGGAGTTGGTGACTCGGATGTGGATGCCAGTCATCAGAGTGGTTGATTTTGAAGTCCATCGTTCCATTGTTGTTGTACCTAATAGCACAAAATATAACACAACAACATAATCCCTGTAAGATTTCATAAAACAATATGCCACATCAAAATGTCATGCCTACAGTATATTGGTAAGACATAAGATTTGCATTGGTAATTACCTGATGGCTCTGATATCATAGACAGTTGGGTCACCGGGCCTTACTCCAGGCGCAGACACTTGCAGAGCCTCAGCTTGGTGAAGTCCTGGAAGAAGGTGTGGTCAATGAACTTGACTTCATATGTATGAGGCTTCACACGGGCCCTTTTCATCAGGTTAACATACTCCGCTGAGAGATACACATCCTGGTCCCTCAGACACCTCTCGATGACGCTGTGAACGGAGTCGCATTCCATCTGAGTATGCCCTTTCTCAAGGTACTTCTGAATGATGACTTTGTTTTTCTTCATGGAGAACAGAAGAAGTGCATTTCTTAGAACTGCATTCCGGTTCTGATACCCGCAGCCGTCACTCCACAGAATAAATGTGTCAGGCTCAGTGTGTGCAGAGAGGTAGTCAACAATGCATGAAACAAACTCACTGGCAGACAGGGATCCCTCGCCTTCATGCCAGACATAACGTGGCACTGTGTGTCAGCATGTTGTACACGGTAAAATTGTGAACAGCAAGCTTTGTTTTGTAATATAAGGCAGAGGCTTTTAGCTTTGGGCACAAAAGGAGGGCTTGTAAGTCCATACATACGACCATGATGTTGTTGCTGGCCTTGCTTTTGTCCTTTTTTGGGTGGTAAAGGCCTAGGTTGAGACGCTTGAACTCATCTGTGAACACTTGCCTTGACAAAGGTGTTACATTCTTCTCTGCTGCAGCGCGACAATACACTGCATACAGATCAGCCATCGACTGAAACACAGGTTCCAGATACTGTTTGGATGTTGTGGATCTGCAGTAGTGTGAGGGCACCTTTGGGAGGACCTGCAAAAAGTTGTGAATGAATTCATGGCCTGCCACTGAACGACGTGCGTTGCTGTGTTTTTGTCCCTCAGTGTCTGCTTGCGTGTGTCTCTCCTTTGCCCAGTTAAGGGCAGACCACTCGCCTATTCCTAGGGTAGACAAAAACATACCTTTGCAGACGTGTCTTCTCTGCCCGCTGACCCGTAAAAACAAGGAATTTGATCTTCGGGAATTTTCAGCCCCCCTTCTCCTTTGCACAGGGACCACATCAATTAGACCATGCACATACACCCTCTTCTTCTCCCAGGTCATATGTTGCCAAAAGTCATTGAAAATGTTATTCCTCTCGGGCTCGCCAATTGCACTGCAGTGATGTTTAGCAGACTTGGCACAATGCTGCTGATGAACATCTAGGCCCCATAGCCCGTGGCTCCCTCATTATTTCCTTCTGCTTCTTTTTTCCAATGTATGACTTCCCAACCATTCTTCTTTTCTTGTTGATGACTTTCTTCCAGGTGTTTTCAGCTCTCAGTCTTTTCCTTGGAGGTGCATCTTCCTCAGCATCTGAGCACGAATTATCTGCATCCAGGTCCTCTTCGCTTCCACCATGGAAAACTGCAAAATACACAGACACAAGCCAAACATGCATGAATAAGTTACATCTTTATAAACTGTCAACAGTGCGGGCTATAGTTGAAGGGGTAACACTTTATAATAGTGTTCAGTTATAAGTTACTTATAAGTTATTAGTTAATGATGAACTAATAATTTTCAAAACAAGACTATATGTTCATAAATGATTAATTAGTTGTATGCTATCATTTTATAAATGTTTGTTGATTCAGTTATAATTCATTTAAAAGGACAAACATGCAGGTATGCTAGAGCCATATTTTTAAGAAGAGTATTTTATTTGTTTTCAAGCATAAGAAATTGAAGTTTAGAAATGCTACAGTCTGGGGATTGCAGTGGGTTATGATAAATACTTTCACTAATCAGCACAGACTTGTGTTATGTGTAGGATTTAGTGATGTGAGCCTTGTGGTTGTGGTTTTACCTTCCACTGAAGCTCACATCAGCTGTACATGCATTTAAAGACTCAACGTGTGTCAGAGAAGACAGCTGTCTATACCCTCACCAGTCAGCATTTACATTAAAGTACACACACTACAAAGTGTTCAACACCTGTTATAGATGATGTTGTAAACACATGAATCAATCATATAAAAAGCTGTCTGCATCCCCTAATCTAAAGTGTAAACTATTCATCGCTGCTATATACAGATATTCAGTATATAGCATACCACTTATTAATCATTTGTGAATGTATAAACTAATATTTTAAAACTAACTTATAACTAAGTTTACAAAACATTCATAAAATGTTAGCATGTCACTTATTAATCATTTGAATGTATAGTCATGTTTTGTAAATTATTAATTCATAATTAACTAATAACTCATATCTGACTTATAACTGAACGTTATTATAAAGCGTTACCATTGAAGAACCTTATCCAATTTAATGAGAAATTGTAGAAAATCATCTAACCTACCGGTGTCAAACTGCACCTGTTCTGGAGCCAGCAGCAAGGCCTCCTCTCCTTCCAGACCACCAGAGAAATCTTTTCAAACACATGGTACAATTAGTGTGAATATTTGTTTTAACAAATGTCTATTGTGAAATCCATCTGCATAAAACTCATCCATTTTGGCATGTGAAAACATGATTATCTCTCAGAAGTTCACTCTACCGGCATGCACCACTGAAGCATCCACCAATGTTGCTTCCTCTCTCTCCATCAGAGCTCTCACTCTTTATTAGGGCCCTTGCCTGATCATATAGCACATTGACCATCTGACAGAGTTCCTCTAAGGACACAGACATGGGCGCTGCAATTTTTTTTTATTAAAGGTCCCATGGCATGAAAATTTCACTTTATGAGGGTTTTTAACATTAATATGAGTTCCCCTAGCCTGTCTATGGTCCCCCAGTGGCTAGAAATGGCGATAGCTGTAAATCGAGCCCTGGGTATCCAGCTTCGCCTTTGAGAAAATGAAAGCTAAAATGGCCCGATCTGGAATCTTCCCCGTATGTCGTCATACGGGGAAAGGTTACCGCCCCTTTCTCTGCTTTGCCTGCCCAGAGAATTTGGCCGCCCATGAGAAAATGAGATACAACCGTGAGGCGACCGCAGCATTTTTTCCTCGAGACATCATGGCTTGCAAAGCGAAGCATGGCAGTTGCTCAGTGTTTGGATGTACAAATGAACACCGAAGTATTTTTGTAGTTCCTTCATCCGAGACTATGAAGAAACTGTGGGTTCATTTTATTTTCTCTGGTAATGCGCCGACAACACTTCCCAAACATTTCACCGACGACTCTTTCCTCAACTTGGGCCAATACAAAGCTGGCCTTGCTGAGCGCCTGAAACAAAGTCTGGATCAGTACCAACTCTCCTTGGCTCAGCTACAAACCTCGGACAAGTAAGTCAACTAACGCTATATAATTTTGTTGTAACATTAGCTCTGCAGCTAACAGCCCAGTTACTGTCGCTAAAGTAAAGGTAGATAGCATCAAGTATGTGTGTGAATACACACACTGTATGATGTTGTACATTTCTTTGTTGTTTGGATAACCGTTCTGATGTTGGTGTCGTTAATGGCGCACGCGATATCCAAATTTCAGATTGCATCGCTTGATGTAATTGTAATAAGAAAGATTGTAAAAACTAATATAAAATTTAAAATATGTAAACAAAAGAATTATGTAATATAATTTCATATATATAATTTTAAGTATTAATGTTATTTAGTAAGCATGCTTATCTTCTATCTTATTACAACTTGCATCTGGAATATATACAAAGTAATAAATTGAGTACTAATTTATTGTCTCTACACAGGCCAGCACATCAAGTGCTTGCATTCAGCTGCCTCTCTCAAGGGATGTTGTCTGCCAGACAGACCACTTGGAAACACATACTGTAGGCACACAGCTATCCATAAACACTCTGCGGCCCCACTTTAGAAGTGAAGGTATTTACCTGCCACCTTCAGTACATTTACTTTTGATGTAGTTAGTAAGTTTTCTGGCATTTCTCTTTGCTTTCATTATGTGTTGTTTCATTAGACTTTCCTTAGTAAAGTACATTTTGGCCACAGCTGTCCAGGCAAATGTCTCCTCCAAAGATTTCGGTGTTGGTACATCCGATGCAGACCCTTTGTGCCTGTCATCTACACCTTTAAAGAGACCACCCAAAAGACCTCGTCTAGACTTCGAAGAACAGCTGGAGGACAATACATTGGAGGACAGCTCTTTAGTACAAGCTTCAAAGGGACATGATTCCACTTATGATCCTGCTGACTCCAGCATAGCATCGTTAGACTCTACACTTAAGTCGTAAGTTACTGACTGTCAAGATATACAGTGTGTGTAGCTCGCAATCTAACATAAAGGTTTAGTCCCATTGAGACTGTTGTTGTTTATAGCATTACTTTTAGGATTGTTTATGTGCATAAATATTATTAAACCAGCAGCAAACAGGGTGATGGTTAAATTACAGTCAGATGAAAGCTCAATATGTTTTACTCAAAATGAGTTTTCCTTTCTTTGTGGTTTGATATAGAGAAGATTCATCCACTCCCAACCACAACAGCAAAAAGTACATAGTGTACGAGAACTGCATCATGGAGTTGTTTAATGTTTGTCCAATCTGCACGCGGGCATGTGATGTGAGGACCCAAAGGCTGGGGACATTCCTGTCTGTGAAGCAGCGGTGTCCCCATTGCACATTTAGAAGAGACTGGAATAGCCAGCCTATCCTTGGGAGTGTGCCATCTGGAAATCTGCACCTTTCTGCCGCCGTGTACCTGAGTGGTGCATCTTTCATACAAATCGAAAAGGTAAATTATGTGCAAATGTAGTGACTTTGACTGTGAATTACTTAAATTTAGATCAAATTACATGTATGTTTTATCCCCCCACACCAACAGGTCTTCAAGGCAATGAAGCTACAGTTGTTTAGGTATGAAACATTTCGACGTCATGCCAGAGCTTTCATTGAACCGGCAGTTATTCACCACTGGAAAGCCACACAGGACGTGAATCTGCAGCGGCTAAGTCATGAGGGAAAAGTGATACTTGGTGGTGACATGAGAGCTGACTCTCCAGGTATTCATGCTTTACTGAAATAGTGTAGTTTATACAGTGTTTAGATATTATTTGAAGTTAAAAGGAGTGACCTAAATAAAATGGTATACGTAATATCAAAGTATTGAATATTGATTATTGAACAAAATCAGGCCACTCTGCAAAGTATGGCAGTTATACAATGATGGATCTCCATACTAACACCGTTGTGGACATTCAGTTGGTTCAGGTGAGTTGTCAAAATTGATTTTGCAAAGGTGTTATTGGTTATAATTTTAAAAGCAAAGTCTATAATGCCTTTTCTGTAAATATATTCTTTTTTCTGTGATAACAGAGCAATGAGGGTGGTGGTAGCTGTCACATGGAAAAAGAGGGCCTGGCAAGGAGTCTCGCGGCGTTAACCTTGATTGCATCGTCACTGATCGTCATCCACAAGTACAGAAGTTCCTCAGAGAAACATAACCCATTACTACGATGTCTGGCACATGGCAAAAGGTATATAGTCAGTGGCAATATGAAGCTGATTGACGTCCATAGTCCATTATACCATACAAAATCTATCAGTTTTGCTCCAGCCTTTTCCTTTCTTTGAGTTGTTCGTGATATCTTTTTGTTGCGAAGGACCTGATGTTCGATTTTTTTGAAGCTTGCATAAATATCCCATTTGGTGAAAAGACTTTTCCTTACTTTGAAATTGTTACAATATTAGTAAATGGTAACAAATGCTTTGAAATGTATTATGAAATACTACAATTGATTAATCACTAAGTTTATGAGTATCTTAACTAAGTGGAATGTATTTTGCTTTCATTGTAAGGAATTTCAAAGAAACTGGAAGCAATCAGTAAGCAGAAAGACTGTGAGAAACTCAAGAAGTGGATGAAAAGCATCAACAACCACATATACTGGACTGCAGCTGGCTCAACCTCCGAACCAGAGAGAATTGCAAAGTGGGCCGCTATCCTGAACCATGTTCGAGATGTCCATACACATGAGGATCCTCTTTACTAGGGATGAGCGAGTACAGCATTATCTGTATCTGTTAACCATATGAATGATCTGTATCTGTATCTGTACTCGGACTGGGCGGGGCCTAACCCGGAAGTGGGCGGGATTTAACCTGGAAGTGGGTCGGGTTGTCTTGAAATGGGCGGGGCTTTAACCGGTATGTTATTTTAAGCATGCAATTGATATGGGTTGATCAGAAATTGTTATATTTATTGCTGATTAGAAAACTATTTACATGACAGCATCAGCATTGAGCTTCAGATCAATGGTTTTGATCACGATAACAAACGAACTATATACAGAACAAGTTTTGCAACAATGAATACAACACATGCGGTTGCAATTATGAAGTAAAATGTAATGAACAATCTCAACATAACTTTCTTTTTTTAACTTTTAATTTTTTTATGATCAGTGATATTTTTTATTATTTCCACACCAGGTATGTGTGTGTGTGTGTAGCTAATTAATTTGTAATATAGTTTTATACCACTACTTCCTTTTTTTTTATGAAATACAGCAAGAAAGTGTCAGACACTCAGTGCGTGAAGTAAAAAACTGGTTAGAAACCAGCTGACGGTTTAAAAAGAAAAAATCTCCGACAGGCAGAGACGCGAGTCGCATTCTACCAAGCACCACGTCTGAACAAACCCCACGTTTACCAAAACTCTACTGGTTAATAAGTAAGTACTACAAAAAAAAACAAACCTGAAGCTGAAGAAACCCTAACGTTAACGGAAAAACCGCGAACCTGAGTGACTGAGGGAGAGACAGAGAGAGAGCGCGCTGTTCTCTTCTCAGTGTTCTGTGTGTGAGTGAGCAGAGCGGGACACAGCAACACAATAAGGGGCCGCTCACATATCGCGTCTTTTGCGCGCTCAAGTTCGTTATTTCAAATGTAGACGCGCGGTATGCGCACTCATAATGGAAGCGACGCGGTCGCGGTGCGACGCGCTCGCTTTTTCCAGGCGCGTCGCCGCGCATCGAGATAAAAACATCTCAACTTTTCAGAATGTCGCGCACCACGGGTCATGTGGACGTTTTTAGGCGCGATATGAGACGGGCCCTAAATCTGTATGTGTGTAGGGGAGGGCGCTGTGACTAGCCTATCACAGAACGCAGACACAGTCAGCTACCCAATGAGAATGTTTATTCAATCCGAGCACAGATATTGACTCGTATTACTCGTATGATACTCGTACTCCGCAAAAGTGCTTTATCCGTACCGGATACTCGTTTCAGCCGAGTATCCGGCTCAACTCTACTCTTTACCCCAAGTGCGAGCATGTGATACGCAAGACAACTGACAAGAGTAAATGGCTCCAAGCAGGTATTTAATCAATATACAGCCTAAATTTCAAAACTGCAAACAGACAACTACAGTTATTTAGTAATTTTCAGAAATTGACCAGAGATCATCGTTGTAATATTGTGTACTTTATTGTTTTCAAATATGATATTTTCTTATTGGCTGCAGATACTCTAGCTTTCAACAAGTTGGAGAAGTTGCTGTCAAACAAAAGAACACTGAAGGATGTTTCAAAACTGAGCCCCCACCACCAAACTTCATCGTTGGAGGCTTTCCATGCCGTCATCCTTTGTTTTGCCCCAAAGAATGTTGTCTTTCCCTTTATTGGAATGCTGTGCAGGTAAAAGAAAGTTTGTTTACTCCATAGTTTTGGTAATTGTAGACTAAAATATCTGTCAATAGTAACACGTTTTGTCTTGTACTTACAGACTCTACCTGGCTGCTATGCATTATAATGAAAATGGGGACCGACCACAGGCCGAAACGGAGGTGTACCTCTCTTCAAAATCTAATTTCCAAAGTCTAGGAAGGGAGAGTGCAGGGTTAAACCTAAAAAGACACAGCAGACCTTTGGTAAGGATTCAAATCAAACAACACATATTTTGGATTTTTATACAATTATTTTTCTTGATGAAGAATCAAATAAATATTGAAACACAGTAAAAAAAAATCCAACAAATTAAAAAAAAAAAAAAATGGTTTGTTCTTGTGTTTTATAATACAGGTTATGTTGCTGACATGATGGACCTACTTTTTGAGAAAGTCTTTGTCAACCCTACGCCATACACAGATGAGCTGTTGGCCATACCTGTTCCAGAGTACCTATCAGCTCAGTATGAGAAGCCGGACAAGGAGGATGTCATTGCCAGCTTTGTGTCAAGGTTCAAACAGGGGGCAGTTTAAACCCTACGTAGTGGCCTTCTTCATCAGGAAACTCTGAGCGGATGCGCAGGACCACACAAGCTGGAATAATGACCCGGATTCTGCGTCCCAGGAGGCCCCAGCACCAGCTCACAAATGAGCAATAGGAGAGATACCTGTAGCGACTGAACAATTGATTCTGATATTTAGTCTTGCAGAGATTTAACATTGGTTGGTGTTATTGTTATCTAAAAAAATATTCATATGCTCTTATGGATCATGTTCAATGCTTGTTTTGTAACAAGTGTTTTTTTTCTCTCTGATGTAAATAAATCTTGACTCTGTCTACACTATTGAAAGAAAATTATTCACACGGTTTTTTGGTGGAATAAACAATCAAGACTCAAGACAAGACTTTATTTCTTATTTTATTAACTACTGTAACAAAGCACAACTTACTGGTGTATTCCTTTCAAATGTAGAGGACCATAGTCAGCTCTGTATATTTGGCCAGCATTCTGCAGAGAGTAGACATTGAGGCAGACAGGATACAATCCAGGATGGTCAACCATACAGGTGAGCTGTTCTTCGACCTCCCGTAGTCTTCTAGTAACCTAATTAGAATTACAAATGGTAACTGTCAATTTTAGGCACAATTTTAGGCACAATTTTACAGAATGTCAAATGAAGAGACAAAGTAGTTTACAATTTAGTGGTGAGAATGCTACCTGGGGTATCTCCAAGCAGCAAATATTCTCAGCTTCCGAGGGCATGGTAGCACATTTTCCACAATGGCACCTATCCAAAAAAGTAGATGTAATAATGCCAGACGTCTGCTTAATATAGTGGCGCTGGTTATTGTCTATAGCTGATAATATATATATATATATATTTATGACAGAGTGGGCAAGCAGGTGTTGAGTAGAGGTAAATCTTCAGGAATAAATCATGGGTCATGTTTAACATGACTTAAATATACGTGAACATGGACAACATTGTCATAAAAAGTTTTTCCAGAATACAGTCTTCTCCAAACTACAAAAATTACTGATATAGATGCTAATCCAGCTTTAGGACGATAGCAAATCAGAGCAACATGAAAAGCCAACAACATAGGCTAGCATTAGCTACATGATAATAAATGTAACGGCATAACGTTACATAAACATACCAACTAAAGTACCGTATACAGACACAATATTTTAAACTAACCATTCTGAAACGTTCTGCTGTAGCCGCTGAGTTGCAACTTCTTCGTCCAGTGCTTCTCCATCTGGATCAGATTCTGGGTCAAACTGAAAAGCTTGAACGACTGCGTGTCTACGAGCCATTGTGATACATCCACTGTCAACATTAGCGCATGGTACCGTGGCCGCAAGCTGGTTAAGGCCACGCCCACCATCCACCTTGCCCCGCCTCTCTCCTCCTCATTAGCATTTAAAGCTACAGACACAGAAATGGCACGTCCTAAGGAAAGCTCATTGTGGGACTTGCTCATAGTGGCTGAAATTCTGCACCAAGGATGAATTTCGGGAAAAAGACTTCTGATACAGTACTAGGGACCACTTAGGCCTATATAAAAGCATCCAAAAAGTAGCATGTCATGGGACCTTTAATACAGTTCAAATGATCGTTTCCCTAAGTTATATGGCATATTTACGTACAGTGGTGGGCAAAGTACACAGATCAAGTACTTGAGTAAAAGTACAGATAGGTATAATAAAATATTACTCCAGTAAAAGTAAAAGTACTGCTTTTTCAATTTTACTCGAGTGAAAGTACAAAAGTACTAAATTTTTTATGTACTTAAGTAAAAAAGTACTGATAGACAGATTTATTTTGCAATTTTATATAGACTACTTTATTTAATTTTATATTAGCACATATTTGTATAATCATACTGCTCAAAATACCTGGGTTTTTCCCAAAATAACCACTATATAGAGTCAAAATATATATTTTGTTGATATGGACTACATTGATGAGAGTGATGTAGTAGTTCACTGTGAAGCTTACACTGCCATGTACCTGAGAGAAAACAGATTTCACCAATGTCACTCATGTTTTAGAACTTGTTGTTTTGCAGAACGTCAGTTATATATGACATTAGAATTAGGCCTGAAATTAGGAAGAACATTTTAAGGAAAATCTAATGATATTTTCATAAGGATTTTTTTTTCTTCTCAAACCTTGTCTGTGGTGTAAAAACACCCCTGCCCAAATGCCCCCAGAGGGCATCACTTCCCACTCTGATAATTACTGTAGTTACTATGTTCTGAACATCACATCCTTTCTTTTTCCCTCAGATGGAATCTATCTAGGTGGCTGAATAAAGATATTTGGACTTTATATCTAAAAATTTCCTCAACTTAGCACCAGCAAGCTTGTTAGCTAGACAGTTAGCATCAGCTAACAATATTTACTTATTTTCAGTATGGTTATGAATAAACATTCATATCTGTCTACTTGGCTAGCTGATCTAAACAATATAAAAATGTATACTGTTGATAAACAATATAAAAACAGACGTCACATAGGTCTAAATGCATAGCATTTTAATAAAACTGCTAACGTTACAGCAGCGGGGAATATGAACGTGCAGTAGTTATTTTATTTAATCGGTGTTATTTTAATGTTTTGTTTTTTGACCTAAAACAACGTTAGAGACACTGATGTTGATCTGTCTGCTTTTAAGCATTTCAGTGGGCTTAAATAGATCACAGCAGATTTAGTTCACAAACAACTGACAGTTTTGATTGGGGGTCCAAATGTGAGCCCTCCCCCCAGATATATTTTTTTAAGTTCAGTCGCGGATCAGATCGTAAAAACAAACAGGCCAGGCCATCAACGAATGAATAGAGGCTTATCAATGGAGTGGGAAGTGCGGAACTCCTTGATCTGTGACTCCAGCAGTTCATTATTCAGACTATTTTCAGGGTATCATGCTAGAAACCTTGCTATAATACTGAGCCATTTAAACGTGATATTTTTTCTCATTTATTCAAAAATTGCCGCGGTATTTTTGACCGTCCCCCAAAGTATATGGTGGTTACGCCCATGTACGCTTTCACAGCATCAGTAGCGCGCTCACAAAGATCTCCGGTTCTTTACTTGTGAGTTCAGTTCACTGAAGAAGACTCGCTCTAAACGGATCATTTGAATCAGTGAGTTTTCGACTCGAGAACAGCTGCAATTGGATCATTGCAATTCGTCAATGAATCGTTTGTTGCGATTTGCGAACCGATTGAACAGGTTCATTGAAAAGAATCAGTTTGTTTATGAATCATACACCGCTTCTGCGTCTCGGAGCACGTGATGTATTATAAGGAGTAACGATATGTTTTATGAAATGTAGTGAAGTAAAAAGTACGATCTTATGCTTTGGAATGTAGTGAAGTAAAAGTAAAAGTTACTCAAAATAAAACTACTCCAGTAAAGCACAGATACTTGAAAAATGTACTTAAGTACAGTAACGAAGTAGTTGTACTTCGTTACTGACCACCACTGTTTACGTATGATAACGAGGCAAGAAGCCAGCTTGCTTAAAGTGATGAACATGACGGCAAAGGCAGCTACTTGTTGAACATGACGGCATGTCTTGACATATTGTAAGCTACAATCCTGACATAGTACATACAATTATTGTGTTGTTTTTGACATGTGGTGTCTTATCTGCAATGTACAGGGTTTAGTCCGCATTGCAGTGGACTATCTTGCGCGAAGTTCCGATCCTCAGACGAGCGCCAGAACTAGTGAGGGTCGAGATTTTTTTTCTTTAAGCCCCACGAAAATCACGTTAGCTATCTCACCAAACATGACAACAAAACCAATGCATAGTGGCTAACTAAGTTAACGGCAGGCAATTTTTGTGCTTTAAATTCATTATTCTCGTCAGAAATAAAACCATGGAAGATTTCAATCAACAAGATAGCTAACGTTACCCTCCCATGCTATACCTAGCGGAAAGAAAAATCTAGCATCCTCAGAAACGATACATTACACCTTAGCACTAACATTACTTCAAGATCGAGATAAAATTGTATATATAATATATAAACTGTTATTATATAATTCATATAACTGAATCATGAATAACCAGTGTGATGAGGACATTTACCTCAGAGGACGTGTTGCTCGATGAGGACTTTCAAACTTGAGAAGACGTAATGCCGCGAGCCGGTTCCCGCGGAGTGAAGAAGAGGTGGAGTTACGAGACTTCTCAGACAGTTGAAGTGTCCAATGGAGTTAAGACATTTGCTCTCAAGCTTTTTTCAACACTTTAGATTGGTTAATAATGTGTAAAAATAACAGACACACGTGGGGACTGACCAATAGCATCGATTTGTGAAAATATATGAAATTTACCACATTTGGACATAGGAGGTTTCTGCCCGACAGCGACGATATTCTATGTTGAGCAACAGTTACAAAAAAACACTTTTTTTTTTTTTTTTACAAATTTTGAAAATGTATAAAGTGAATATAGCAGAGCTACTTCAAAAGTAAGTAAATACATTTTGCTGGGCTGAAATTGAAGTAAACCAAGATTATTTCCAGAACAAAAATTGTATAGCATATTGTATAGCACTTACAATAGTTAAACAAGATGCGGACATTTTTTTTATTTGAAATGACAGAGGTGGGAGATGGGGCAGGTGATGTGTCTGCTTTTGAATGACTGTCAGTAGGACCATTATCATCAGCTATAAAAAGGTCCAATTCTTTCAAGTCATCATTTGTCAGAAGAGAAGCGGATTGTGTAGGTGGTGAGAAGGTTATAAGTGGGGTGTTTTGTTAGTGTATGTCTGGATGTGATGGTTCTGGATATGCGAGGTGGGTGATACAGTTGTTGTGTATGGTAATTTGCATTGCAGGGAGGTCTAAACGGGAGTCCATTAATGTGCCTGTAGTGGCTGTTTTTGGAATTTGCACTGTTGACCTTATGACATTATTTCCTTATAACGTTTGTTATAAGATGTTGTTTTTATTGTGAGATGTGCATGTGTGTATAGCAGAATCACGTCTGACTTGTAAAATGTGTCACATTTGTGACAGGACTCTGCTGTATGATAATGGTATGTCTTTGAGTTGGTGTTTTAATGGACAGATGTATGATGTTGGCTGTGACATGTTCAGATGTTGTTGGCTCAATAGGAAATGTGGTGTCTGTGCAAGCTATTAGTGAAAATGTGGTGTCTTTGGTGTTTGACAGGAATTTTTTACCTTGGAAGATGCGTAAAGAGAGGTTGGTCATGTATAACCAAGATGCAAGGTTCAGGTTGTGCTGTAGTCCCAAAACTGTAAGTTCAACCACCCCAGTTGTTTTCGCTATGGTGTAAATTGTTTTTTATAGAAAAGTTCCATCTTACAGAATGTTATGGCCTTCACTTTCCAACTGAATGCATTTGGATCTGACATTCACCTACATAACGAACATAAAAGAAACAATATGAATTAATATCTCTTATGATACAGTTTTGGTTACACTACTTTGATAGTCCACTTTATACATTCTAGCAAGCAGATGTAAAGCAGCAAACTCTTAGACAATGAGACTTGATAAGGGTTAGTCAAGTCCCCTTTATTTACATAGCTCTTTTAACAATACAGATTGTGTCAAAGCAGCTTTACAGTATCAAATAGGAAAATAGTGTGTCGGTAATGTAATAGGACAATAGTAAACTCAATTTTCGGTTAAAGGGGTCATATGATGCGATTTCAAGTTTTCCTTTCTTTTTGGAGTGTTACAAGCTGTGCATAGATAAGATCCCTGAAGTTGCAAAGACTAAAGTCTCAAAACCAAAGAGATATTCTTTATAAAAGTTAAGACTCTGCCACGCCCCCATAAAATGGCTCATTTAAACACGCCCCCACATGTCTACATCACGGTGTGGGAAAATTTGCATAACACTGCCCAAACGTATACACAATGAGAAGGCGGAACTATTATTCTTGCTGTAGTACTGTTGCTGCCGCCGGCGCTATGTCCTTGAGACACTGTGTTTTGTTGTGAAAGCGAAAGTACTTTGTTTGGGCTTCCGAAAGAGGACCCAACTAGAAATCAGTGGTTAAGTTGTGTTTACAATACTGTACCAGAACAGTTCAACCCAAATATTAGAGTGTGTGCACTGTGCAGCGCATTTTACGGAGGACTATTTCCATAACTTGGAAGAGTAGCCTACAATTCAAAGCCAACTTTACAAGGACAGTCTGACGCTTCTGACTCACAGCCTGTAAGTACGTTTCTGCAACTGACTACTCAAATGCAAGCTTTGAGCAGTGTAGAGTAGCGCTTATTTGTTTGTGTTTCTCCGATCACAAATACAGACATGGCAATATTTACGCGGCGCAATGCAATGCGTAAAAAGACAGTATAAGTCATTATAATCAGTAATTAATTCATATATCATGTGAGCACAGAAAACAACTTAATTTTTTCGGGTGGGGACAGAGCCTCTTACTCTCCCACTTGCATGACATGCCTCTTTTCGGAGTAGCTGCATGCGGCTACATCTTCTTGTTTGACAGGTGTCAAGGCACAATACTGCCACCTGGGAGGTCAACCAGGTGCTGGTGCTGGAGTATTTAGTTGTGTTATAAGTGTCCTATACATTTTAAATATTGTGGTTCTCGTCAATGCCGGTATATTGTCACACCCTACACTAACACAACGTCAATATTTCATGCTTTGAATATCACGATTATCTTCAATACTGGTATATTGCGACACCCCTAACCTGTATAGAATCAGTTCAGTCTCAACTTGATTGCCATGAACCATTCAGTGTGTTACAGATTTTTTTTTTTAAATACGGACTCCATTGCAAGTGTCATGCAGACTGTTCTACCACAGCTAGATGTAAAGAAACTGGAAATGAGTTGGTGTCCAAGTTAGGCATGGCCCACTCTTAAAAGAGTGATTGATGCTGATAAAAGGCCGGGGCCAAAGGATCACAAACACATGGTAAGAGTCATCATCAATTTGATGAGAGAAAAATTCCTTAAACCCATCCATAAGGACTGCTCAGCAGTAGCAAAAGACATAACCCACAAGTATCTCGGAAGATTTTTAGACAAAACTGAGGAAGGAGAAATAATTGGATGTGGATATTTCAGCTGAAGACCAGATTTGAGTATGTCAATAGCAATAATACACTCTCCTGTCTGAGGAAGCAGAGATGCGAACAAGTAATGATGACCAGCTGTAAGCTTGTCAACGCATTGCTGCATTTTGTACATACAGTAGATACAAATCCTTTACTCAGTTTAGTAAAACTATGCAAAAAAATTATTACTGCTTTCATTTTTGCAGTTAGAAAATGTATTTATAGAGTGAAATAAGTTATAAAATTTGTTAAGAGGTCAGTTGCAAAAGGTGTGTATCGTTTGTTGTACAGACGATCAAGTTTGTATCTTATAACTTATTTGTCATAATATAACTTTAATGCATTATATCTTTATTGGAAAGTGTTTGTCTCCTCCTCTCTGCTGCCATCTTGTTACTCCTAACTAGGTTAGGATACCTCTTATGAATAACTCATTCTTAAGTCTAGGAAAAACATTAAAATTACGTTGTTCTTACAGTTTTGATACACTTAAGACTTAAGTTTTACTCTGATAAACTTTTTACAAACTGCCTCAGTCACATGTGAGCAAGATGTGGTGCCACATTTACCTGCAGTCTGAACGTATCCTAACTATCATTTTTTTTTATTTTTTTTTACTCTGGAAGAATTATATTACCCTAAATAATTACTCTTACCCTATATTCAGTGAGATCGATTTCCAAAAGAAATTGCCCTGTCGGATAAAATTAAGGGCACTGGCTATAAGTGTAAATACCAATTAGATGCTATTTACGCTAAGTGAAAATAGTATATAACGTGTACATATAAAACATTTCTGCAATTTATACAACTTATTGCAAATATTGGCAATTATCTGCACCTCAGTATTGCAGTACATTATAAAACAGTATGAAATGATAACATATTGAGTGTAAATTCATAACATATTGAGTGTAAATTCAATTTAATTCACATTATTAAATGGATGCCACCTTATTGGGACAATATAAGGGGAGGAATGGTATAAAATTGGTCAAAAGTATTTTAAGCGGCCCCAGAAAACATTTGATGGAGCTTTTTCTGCTAAATGATTATCTACAATTTACTAATTTCAAGTGTTGCTGTACTAATTTTCAAGTGTTGCTTACTTCCTTTCTCCAAACTGCACTGTTTGGTTATTTAAAGGGATAAAGGCATCTCGTTCCAATCCCGTAAGACCTTCGTTTATCTTCGGAACACAAATTAAATATTTTTGACAAAATCCGAGAGCTTTCTGGCCCTGTATAGAAAGCAATGGAAGTACCACGTGCAAGGCCCAGAAAGGTAGTAAGGTAATCGTTAAAATAGTTCATGTGACATATCAGTGATTCAACCATAATTTTCTGAAGCTACAAAAATAAATTTTGTGTATAATACATTTTGTGTGCAAAGAAAAAATAATACTTTAATCAAAAAATTTAACAAAAAACTGCGTCTTGGTTGTAAAAAAACACATGGTTTTGTAGTATAGTGTTACACACAGAATTAACCCCCCCCCCCCCAAATAAAAGTCGCGCTCTCTCCCGAGGGCTGTGACGCACGCTGTGACACACCTGTCAATGTATGGGGGCGGAACTTAGCGATCAGCTTTTTGGACAAAATAAACTACATTTTTAATAAATGTGTATGTGTGTTTTGTGGGGAATGTGGCTTTATCTGTATGATTAACATCTGTGTGGCTGATATCAGCTGTGATTAGGGAATGCAACGATTATAGATTTTTGTTGGTACGATTATAGTCTGAGGAATAATCACAGTTTCACGATTACTATGCATTTATTAATTTTACAACATAAAATTACATAAACAATCTTTAGATATTAAAGTGTTATTTATTGCTGCCTTTTGAAACAGAAATAGCACAGTAACCAATAATACAGCACAAAATAATAATGCTAAAGAAAAAAAAGTCCATCTCTCCTATTGGAATAAAAAAAGGTGACCTCTGCTCTGTAAACATCCATGTCAGTATTTCTCTTTTGAATATAACAAATGGAAATAGATCACAAATGTATTTGGTGTTTTCATTTTGTATATTCCTTCTACATTTCTTTTGGACCTGAGTTACAGAACTTAAAAAGATGGTGATTTTTTTAAACTTATGAATAATACTATATAACAGGGATGATAAATCACAATGTTAATTAAGGATTATTAATATGAATAATTATGATTAATATTACTAATATTAACTTTATTTATCCCACAGAGGACACTGTTACTAATGATGGGAATAAACTAAACTAGTATTGTAATCAACTGTCATCCATACTTATTCAGTTTAATAATCTTTATTCATCTGATTTTACATATGGCCTGAGAAAATCATGTCTATTATTTTGGTTTGTGAGATCGAGATCGAGCTTCCCACACAAACATTTAGGAGGACAGAAACTTGTTGTTAACGCTGCCCAGCGACTTTCATTAATAAAATAGCTTAGATACGGATATATCTTTGTAGATTTACATCTTGGAAGGGAGAGCTGGTTCTGTAGTCTCAATGGATTGTGTTTCAGTCACTATTTCATATTCATTCTGTTGTCTGACAACAGAAACAGTCAAATATATCAATGAAAATAGTTTTATTGAAAATTTAGCTGAATCAAAATACAGTATGTTGGCACAGAGAGGCAAACAAATGTAATAATAAAGAATAAATGTAGATTTTGCATGTTCAGAAGAAGAGTTGCTCTGTCATGCATAAATGTAAACAGGTTTGTATCAGTAATTGCTCAGTGTAAAGAAAGAGAAGTAATGGGAATTTGGTGTTTCTTTTTTCATGTGTCTAATAGACATGAACAAGTTCTTCGAAAAATATCTATGACCTTTGAAACATGTCTACTCTTCATGCTTTATGTTGAGAATGGTTTCAATAATAATAAACATACATATTTGTCCATGGAGTATTAAAAATATGAAAAGTAATAATTTAAGGTACATTTAGAACAAATAAAAATGTGCGATTAATCGCGAGTTAACCGCAATGAAATATTTTTATCGATTGACAGCCCTAATATATATATATATATATATATATATATACACTCACTGGCCACTTTATTAGGTACACCTTGCTTGCTGGTTGGACCCTCTTTTGCCTTCAGAACTGCCTTAATTCTTCGTGGCATAGATTCAACAAGGTGTTGGAAACATTCCTCAGTGATTTTGGTTCATATTGACATGATAGCATCACACAGTTGCTGCAGATTTGTTGGCAGCACATCCATGATGTGAATCTCCCGTTCCACTACATCCCAAAAGTGCTCTATTGAATTGAGATCTGGTGACTGTGGAGGCCATTTGAGTAAAGTGAACTCATTGTCATGTTCAAGAAATCAGTCTGAGAGGATTTGAGCTTTGTGACATGGTGCATTATTCTTCTGGAAGTAGCCATCAGAAGATGGGTAAACTGCAGTCATAAAGGGATGGTTTTGGTCAGCAACAATACTCAGGTAGGCTGTGGCGTTTAAAAAATGCTCAATTGGTACTAAGGGGCAATGTGTGTCAAGAAAATATCCACCATACCATTACACAACCATCAGCAGCCTGAACCATTCAGACATGGCAGGATGGATCCATGCTTTCATGTTCTTTACGCCAAATTCTGACCCTACCATCTGAATGTTGCAGCAGAAATTGAGACTCATCAGACCAGGCAAAGTTTTTCCAATCTTCTTTTGTCCAATTTTGATGAGCCTGTGCCAATTGTTGCCTCTGTTTCCTGTTCTTAGCTGACAGGAGCGGCACCCGGTGTGGTCTTCTGCTGCTGTAGCCCATATGCTTCAGGGTTAGATGTGTTGTGCGTTCAGAGATGGTATTCTGCATATCTTGGGTGTAACGAGTGGTTATTTAAGTTACTGTTGCCTTTCTATCATCTCTAACCAGTCAGCCCATTCTCCTCTGACATCAACAAGGCATTTTTGTCCACACAACTGCCGCTCACTGGATATTTAATATTTTTCGGACCATTCTCTGTAAACCCTAGAGATGGTTGTGCGTGAAAATCCCAGTAGATCAGCAGTTTTTGAAATACTCAGACCAGCCTGTCTGGCACCAACAACTATTCCATGTTCGAAGTCACTTAAATCCCCTTTTTTCCCTGTTCTGATGCTCTGTTTGAACTTCAGCAAGTCGTCTTCACCACATATAGATGCCTAAATGCATCTATATGTGATGCATATAGATGCAAGAGTTGCTGCCATGTGATTGGCTGATTAGCAATATGTGTTACTAAGCAATTGAACAGGTGTACCTAATAAAGTGGCCGGTGAGTGTTTATAGTGGAAATGGCTAATAATCTTTATAAGTCTCTGCAGCCATATAGTGGTAATTTAATATACTTTTTATTTTTAAATAAGTGTTTTGTCACGAATCTGGTTGCCCTTTCACCACATGGACTCTTGCACTACACTCACTGTTGCACTCCACCTCAGACTACATTTCCCATCATTCACTGCACCGACCACACACACACACACCCAGCTGATTGCACTAATCACACGTTGCACTGATCACACAGCTATCTCCAATCACACGCTCACCTGAGAGCCATCACACACACCATACAAAAGACATTAATTTCCTCTTCCTCCTGGCTGAGTATTGTTTAGCGATTAGCATTTTCCTATGTTAGCTACTACCGAGCCATTCCGTGTTTTGTTTTGTGTTCAGTCTCCTGTATTGTTCTGCGGTTTTCACTTTCCTAGTGTTAGCTGCTTTACGGAGCCATTTCTGTTTTCTGTTTCTTATTTTAGTTTCAGTCTAGCCCAAACGAGTAGTGCGGATTCATTCCGCTTTCGGTTCGTTTGTCCAATGTAGCTCTTGTAAATCGGGCATGATGAGAACTCAAGGCTGTTCATTCCATTTTTCAAACTGAGAAACAACCTTTCTTTGACTGAATGCACATTGCATTGACGTCACGGGTAGAGGTCTGCACGGGCTAAAAACTGAAGCCCGAACCAGGCCCGTACCCGAGCGGCACAGTTAAATCTAGAGGCCGAACCCGACCAAATCCCCCCCCCCCCCCAACGAATAGCCAACAAAATAAAAAAGGAAAAAGGCTGCATTTCACGATTGCATGCAAAGAAACAGATTAATCAAGGCTCTGCCATTTCACAAACATTTACCAGTTCTGAAAGTTTGTGAACATCAGGTGCAGCGGTCGCATACATTCTGCCGAGTTTATGAATTTTGTATGGACAAGAAGATAATTCTTCCACCGTGCAAATTATGGTCATTTTTTGTCAGTTAAGGCTCGTTAGCATTCTGTCTTTAAATCAGACATAAGATCTTAAATAAGATTGTATTTATTTGAAGGAATTAATCATTTATTTGAATTAGCGAGAGAGAGAAAGACAGACAGAGAGAGAGGGATGAATGTTGCGCATGCATGTGACCCTGCGTCTGCGCGTGTCTCTCTACAAGCAATGAGGCTTAGTTACTTCAAAAACAGCGATTTTGCCGCCTCATTGCAGATAAATATAATGTTGTGACTTGCAAGTCAGTAGCCTGTCGAAGCTATTTTACTAATAAAAATGTCCATGCTGTTTGTGCTCTGCGCGATCTCTGATATCTGTGTGCAATGTGTGTGCGTGCGTGAAAGCAGCGAAGCCTCTGCATATAGTTTTGGTTTAGCTACAAACCCGAACCTGACCCGAGCCCGAGGCTATCCATTAAACATTAACCCTAAACCCGACCCGAAACGGGACCCGCGGGTTCGGGTCGGGTAGCAGACCTCTAGTCACGGGACGTGTCTAAGCCCAAAATCTGCGACAATTATGAAAATTTGCGAGCTCTTGCAAAAAGTTTGCTTGATTTTGCGATAAATTCAGCGATCGTAGAATCGCAAAATCCTGGAGGGACTGGTTTCTTACAGCTTGTGCAGAAATTCTTTGGTTATGCAAACCGATTGCTGCAGCAGCTGTCCGGGTGGCTGGTCTCAGATGATCTTGGAGGTGAAGATGCTGGATGTGGAGGTCCTGGGCTGGTGTGGTTACACGTGGTCTGCGGTTGTGCCGGTTGGATGTACTGCCAAATTCTCTGAAACGCCTTTGGATACAGCTTATGGTAGAGAAATGAACATTCTATTAATAATAATAATTAATAATTTGTTACATTTATATAGCGCTTTTCTGGGTACTCAAAGTGCTTTACATAGGGGGGAATCACCTCAACCACCACCAATGTGCAGCATCCACCTGGATGATGCGACGGCAGCCATATTGTGCCAGAACGCCCACCACACACCAGCTTATTGGTGGAGAGGAGACCGAGTGATGAAGCCAATCATCACTCTGTCATGGGCAACAGCTCTGGTGGACATTCCTGCAGTCAGCATGCCAATCTGTGTGATAAACTGCACATTTTACAGTGGCCTTTTATTGTGGCCAGCCTAAGGCACACCTGCATAATCAATCATGCTGTCTAATCAGCATCTTGATATGCCACACCTGTGAGGTGGATGGATTATCCCGGCAAAGGAGAAGTGCTCACTAACACAGATTTAGACAGATTTGTGAACAATATTGGAGAGAAATAGGCATTTTGTGTACATTGAAAAAGGTCTTAGATCTTTGAGTTCAGCTCATGAAAAATGAGGGCAAAAAGTGTTGCGTTTATAATTTTGTTCGGCGTTTATCCAATATGGATGGAACTCTAATTGCTGCTATAGCAAAAAACTATTTTGATATTTTAAGAACAATTACAGAAGAATAAAATAAAGCATATTTACTTGCCTTTTGAAACTTAGAAGGGTTCAATTTGAAAAGATTATTTTAGCATCGCTGTCATCAAGCAGGTTTCCATCCAAGGATTTTTTTTAGAAAAAAATATTTAACGCTTTAAAATATTTACAATATAGCTGATGGAAATGCCAATTATAGATAAAAATTATCATGTGTCGACACAATCTTTTTCCATTTAACTTTAGCGCATAAATTCTATATCGATACTTTAAATGTCAAAAATTCAGGATCTGTGTTTTTTTTCTTGTTGTATTATTTATTATGAATAGATTGAAGAATACTAAGAAAGTTGATTTCTAACGACCTGCGGGTATGCATTATTGGTTAAGAAGGTGCCAGACCTTTTATGACATTAAAAGCAAAGAGTAAAATCTTAAACTCTATTCTTAAACTATTCATTAAAAATGATGCATCTGACTAAATCTGCAACCACTACTTGACCTAGGTGAAAAGTAAATAAAATACATTAAAGTGGACTTCCCTGACTTCCTGTTTATACTACAGACAAGAAAAGTAATGATTGGAAACGAAAAGGCACCCAATCCCTACTGCGGTGGTGATGGAACTCCGTAATATTTACACTATTTATAGTGAAATCAAAGGCCAAAACACTTTCAAATAAATGAAAACAGATTAGGTCAAATCAAAAGATTGACTAAAAAGATGATAAATGAATCACTCCACACAAGAATGTAACAATTTGCAAACCTTTTCTACTACAGAGATTCACCATCTCAACTACGCCACATCAACACTCAAGTTTCTGTGGAGTAATATAAAGGACACCAGTCTTCAGATGAGAAATCAGCAGGTGCTCTTATGTATAATCAGTGAGAAGGTGATAATTCAAAGACAGAAACTCATACAGGTTTGGGACAACTTGAGGGTGAGTAGAGTACATGATGACAACAATTGTTTTGGCAAGCTGTAAAACTTCAGTTTCCTTTCTGCACTGTAAATAATTTCTGTGATTTCACAGCATATAACTGTAATATTTCACAGTAAATTACATTATTATCACTTTACAGGCTTTAACTGGGATTTTCACAGTATAATGCCATATTCGGGACTTTTATTGTGAAAATAATGTATGCGGAGCATTTACAGGAATCTACTGTGAATTCCTTCCCGCCTCCACGTGCTGTGTCATCTGACTGAGCTCTCTCGTCGTCTCCATTTTCTTATCCGAGTCCAACGTATTCAACGGTAAGTGTTGAAATGTCAAATTAAATGCATTTTTTATCTGATAGTGCATGTAATTTAAAAGTATTCACCAAGTAGAGTTAGTTGTAGGTTCTGTTGTCACGTTGTTAGCGGTTAGCTTAGGTTTGAGCGCGCCAATTTTTTAAAACCATAAACAGACGTTGATTGTAGTCATTGTATCGTATTAAAGGGGTGGTTGATTGCGATTTCACTTTTTTAACATTAGTTAGTGTGTAATGTTGCTGTTTGAGCATAAACAATATCTGCAGAGTTGCGGCGCTGAAAGTTCAATGCAGACGGAGATATCATCTTTTAAAATTCTGGAAGTTTAATGCCTACAACGAGTTACTTCCCGGGTCTGATACATCACAAACCCAGATAAACCCTGCCCCCAGGAAACTAGGGATGCATGTAAAAATCTATTCATTTGAATGGCGATTCAGTCTTCTAACGATTCTAATGGATTCACAAGTTTCAAAATCATTAAAGCAGCGGTTCTTAATACTGTTACTCGTGTCGTCCTGCTCTGCATCTCTCTCTCTCTCTCTCTCTCTCATTCAGATCATCAGATCAGCTCCAACAAACTGTTCCAATTATACACTTATTTTCACACAGCAATGAGAAGCATTATAAATGGACACGCGTGTGGTTGCTGTGCTGTGTTAAAGCTTTAATCAGGATAAAACCGTATATTAAAAGCTAACAGAAGCACTTACAATTAGCAGCGTATTTAAAAGTATGAGACAACAACAACCAAACATACCATTAAGAGCCGTGCTTGCACAGGTTCTGCACGATCCTCTTCACTAATATCCTCTGGGTCTCAATCGGGCTCAAATTGATAAGCATTATAGACAACACCACTGTTTACAATTCAACCGGAGCACATGCCACTGAGGTGAGGGACGGAATGTTCAGACGTGCTGTAGAGGCGGTTTAGCGAATCACAACACACTGAGCCAGCTAACCAATCTCAGCCCATCGCGTATTTCTGAAGGAGGAGCTTCATAAAACCAGGAAATAAATCGAAGCGTTTGTCAGAGAAGGGACAGAGAGATGTGGAATAAAGGTAAAAAACCAAGCATGAACACATGCTAGACTGCACCCCATAAACACAATCAAGCCTAGAAAAAAAAAAACAGTCAACCACCCCTTTAAGTTAACGTTAGTAGTTAGTATCTGTGAGAAATTAGCTAATTTTTGGAGCCTCATTTCGAAAAAACAGTCATTATCTCAACTTTAGCTTTTCTTAGTGCTAACAGCATCTCTTTCCCTTAACATTAACTGGCCTTCTTCATAATTTTCTCCCCTGCTGTGTGTGTGATACGGAGCAGCCTTTGTCTGCTTCATCAACTGAAAAATGAAGTGCACAATCTGATAGTGCATGTAATTTAAAAGTATTTTATCAAATAGTTAGTTGTAGGTTATGCTGTTGCGTTGTTAATGTTACCATAGGTTTGAGCATGTCAAAATGTTTTACGAGAAATGAACAGACCTTGGTTGTAATATTAATTGTACCGTCTTTTGATTTTGATTCTGTGAGACATTAGCTATGGTGGGCAGAAGTTAACGTTAGTTTCCCCATTGTTAGACCGTTTTGCAAGTACATTAAGGTTGGTTTTATAACTAGACAGTCCAAAGGACTTGCAGTGATTTGTAGTTAGATTATACGTTTATAATTATTGGCTTTTAATCGTTATCTTGTGATAGTGTTTGTATTTGTGAATCACCTCACAGCAGTAGTGACTAGTTACAGGTTGTTAAAGTAGCTTTCTAGCCAACTAACGTTACACCGTGTATTTTAAGGTTGACAACCTGAGTTGTCTTGTATATATTCCATATTTTCACGTTTATCTTTACCTAATGTGTATATATTGTTTATTACTTGTTATGTGGTTCGGTAGTGTTTAGTAATTTTTGTGTTTGATCCTAATATATTAACTTGGTGTTATTAGGGCGATTTTCTAGCTATATCAGTAATCACAAGATTGTTTGTTTTAAATACCTGTTAGCTCTGTATTTTGTTTTTCTCAACTGAATCGAACACAATGTTCAACTGTAAATTCAGTTTGTGCGATCATGTGTCTGAGACTGTTATTGAGTTTATTCTGCACTCAAAACTGCATAGCAACACTCCTAACTATAAGTACCATTGCAGTGTGCCTGAATGCTCTCGGATGTATCGCAAAGCAAATGTTTTGAAAACTCATATGTACAGAAAGCATACAGGGCTCGGATCATCTGTACAATCTTGCAAGCAATTTGAAACTCCCTTAAAATATGTGGCTCAGTTTAAGAGTCTTAAGCTCCCTCATAAAGCATTTGAAGTCACACATATGGGAAGGTTTAGAAATCAAATGCCCAGTGAGGTTGTGATTGCAGCTTTACAGTTGCATCCACTTTAGCCTCACAATTTTCAAGGAAACAGATGTCTCCAGCACGGGCTGGGACGCTACATGCAACGGGCAGGCAGCCTCGGGGCTCTGGACAGGGCCCCGACTGCTTTGGCACATAAACTGCCTAGAGCTGTGGGCATTTAGCCTTACGGCAGTTCCGGCGACTCCATCCCGAGACGATCCGGCTGATCTGGAGTTGATACGGGGAAGCTCAGGTGGACCTGTTTGCTTCCCCTGAGTCCTCCCACTGCCAGCTGTACTTTTCCCTGACCGAGGGCCCCCTCGGCACAGACGCACTGGCACACAGCTGGCCTCGGCCCTTACGCAGCATGCTTCCCCAGTGAGCCTACTCGCACAGACACTGTGCAAGCTCAGGGAGGACGAGGAGCAGGTCCTGCTGGTTGCGCCCCATTGGCCCACCCGGACCTGGTTTCCCGAACTCATTTCCCTCATGACAGCACCTCCCTGGCGCATTCCTCTGAGGAAGGACATCCTCTCTCAGGGGCTCGGCACCATATGGCACCCGCGTCCAGATCTATGGAACCTCCATGTGTGGCTCCTGGACGGGACGTGGCAGACTTGAGCGGTCTACCACTGGCAGTGGTAGAGACCATCATTCAGGCTAGAGCTCCTTCAACAAGGCAAACCTACGCACTGAAATGGAGTCTGTTCGCCGAGAAGACCCCCGAAGATGCACGATTGGAGTAGTGCTTTCTTTCCTGCAAGAAAGGTTGGAGCGTAGGCTGTCATCCTCCACCTTGAAAGTGTATGTAGCCGCTATCGCGGCTCACCACGATGCAGTGGATGGCCGGTCCCTGGGAAAGCATGATCTCATTGTGAGGTTCCTGAAGGGGGCCAGGAGGATGAATCCCTCCAGGTCACCCCTTGTGCCCTCTTGGGACCTCTCTATTGTCCTGGCTGGACTTCAGAGGGGCCCCTTTGAGCCGCTGGACTCAGTCGAGCTGAAGTTCCTGTCTCTTAACACAGCGCTCCTGACTGCGCTCACTTCCATTAAACGGGTCGGGGACCTCGAGGCCAATCTCAAGACGAGCTGTGCCCCCTGGGGGTGTGAGCTCACTCCACTCGGAGTGTTGCCTCCTCCCATGCGCTGGCGTACGGCGCCTCTTTGGCAGACTTCTGCAGAGCTGCGGGCTGGGCGTTACCGAACACCTTCGCAAGATTCTACAGTCTCTGCATTGAGCCAGTTTCTTCCCGTGTGTTGGGTAACAGGTAATTGGCGGGAAGAACTGTCCGGTGTCACACTTGCTGCGCCATTCCCCCTCACCCGGGGATACGAGCGCCTTTTTTCTCCTCCAGTTCAGTTCCCCGGACGGTGAACCCTGGTGGAATCCTCCAAGCACCCCCGGCAGTCAGACTAGGCGGAGCAGTGGTGTTAGCTCGCCCGGGTCTCCGGTCAGCCCCTGTAATGGGCTAGGTGTCCATATGGCCTGATTCCCCTTCGGGTAATCCCATATGTGTATTCTTCCACGGTAAGGTTTCCCTCACGGTAAACCCGTGTCTTCTCTTTGACAGAGCTTCTGTCAGGTTCTGCTGGCAGCTCTCCTCCCTACTCCTAGGTAGGATCTGCCCCAGAGTCCAGTCGTATGTAGTACTGCCCCAAGCCTGGGCCAGTCCATATCAGTGTCTCCACATGTTACCTTCCTTCGGGCAGGATGTGGCCTCCGTAGCGCCCTTCTCCGGAAGGCTCGCTTCCCTGCCGTTACGGCAAGCTGTAACAACAAATAGGAAAGACCTGAAGCCGTCTTTCACTGAAGGTCGAAATCCCTTCCGATTTCCGTGGGGAAAGGAACAGCGGCTTGGCTATCTCCAGCAGCAATGTACTCAGTGGTCCCGGTGGCCACCAAGGTTAGCGAATTTGCGCTGGGGTGGTAGGAAGGTTGCAACCTCTTGCATGACATTTTGCTTGTCAACATCTGCATGCCACAAGGTTGTGATGGGGTTCAGCTTGTGGCGCTTTCCATAGGACCCCTATGTCGTCACGACATAACTCGTAGTGACCAACAGATAAGGAACGTCTAAGTTACGTACGTAACCCCCGTTCCCTGATGGAGGGAACGGAGACGTTATGTCCCCATGCCACAATCTTTAACCATCGCTGGTTTCCAGGGACTCGTTCTTGGCTCCTCAGTGTAAAACCTAATCAGTGGATGCACCTATCGCCCTTTTATACCCTATGCACGGGTAGTGGCTCAGGTATGCAAAATCCACTAGCCAATTTCATTGGCGTTTTCTCTTAAGTCAGAGATGATCGGGGCTTCCAGGTAAATCCCCTATGTCGTCACGACATAACGTCTCCGTTCCCTCCATCAGGGAACGGGGGTTACGTACGTAACCTAGACGTTGTGCATTTCATATGCTGTCACATCCTACAGCCTCATCATCTGCAGAGAGCAACTGCCTCTCAATCACACACACACACACACACAAAAACACACATTGATGGACTTGCACAACAAACTGTTGTTTTTATTATGTAAAACCCTAAGAGGCTGCAAGACACTATAAGTCCAGGCAGATATATCAATAATACATACAAATATTATTAATATTGCTATTATGAATGATATGAATATACTAATATTAATGAAAATGAACTATAATTTAAGGTCCTATATTGCATGGTTCTTTATGGAACCCTATAAAATGTTTTTTATTTAGCACAAAAAAATGGTACTGTTTTTTGGTACTGTTTAGAACCATTTTGCTTAGTTCATACTGTTGGTAATGACAATACATCTTGTCAAATTTTTGTATTGTCGCATATTTTTGCAGGATTTATTGTAGTTGTACATATTTATACATTTATTAATGAATTGATTGATTTCAGCATTCCAACATTTTAAATCTACATTCACCATCTCACTCTAAAAAATATTGCTGCCTTGTATAACTTTGGAAAAAAAACTATTTTTAAACTTTTCATTAAAAACAAACACTTCCATGTGGAAAAATATTCACGATTAAATTTAAAATGTTATGCTTATTAATAGTTTGCAAGATAGTTGTTGGGGCATTTAAGTTTAGGTATTTTATAGCATTGAGGGATGTGGAATTGGATCATGCTGAACATGCGTTAATATGTTAATAATGAATAAGCATTAATATGTGCTTTATTAATACCAATAAACTGCAAATAATATTGTAATATGCAAAGCTAATTAGCAAATAGTTAACAATGACTTCTACATATTCGATTTCTACAAATCTTACTTTAATATTTTACAGTAAAATTATATTTTCATTTTTAATAGTGAAGGCGAAGTGAAGCATTCTGAACAAGAGAAGCTTTCAGCACAATTGTATTGGAGAAAGTTTAATTAATCTGAGCTTTTTAAAACGGTTCATGCTGTGGCCATCTATTGGTCTTAAAATGAACAACACCTTCCAAAGTGCTGTGATTCATTACAGCTGCTGGTTTCACATCTGGTTCTACAACTGGTTCCTTGTTTTAATTTATTGTATAAAAATAATGGCCATTGTCAAAGTCATTCATTTGTGTCAGTGTAATGCCACTAAAATAATTCAAATAAATCAAACAAACTCATGAATTAAATCTGTGATCTGTCAATGTTAACTCTGCCTCAGTACTTAGACTGTTATTTCATGGGCAAAGTTAATTTGACCATAATATATAAATTAGGATTAAAAAAAATAATGCTCATTTTAATGTGTTATTATGTAAAGGAAACGGCGCTGAGGTTCGCTTCGTTTGAAGCAGATACTGAAGCAGTCACGTGGTTTTCAGGTGAATGAAGCTTCAGACGTCATAGATCACGTGCTTTTGGCAAAACAAATCAAGCTCCGATACAGTGCTTCGATGTGAGATGTTTCGTTTTTTTTTTATACAAGCTTCGAAGCCTCGGTGTCGAACGTCACATCAATAATCGTAAAAAAAATTCTTGGAAATAAAAAAGGTAATTGAAAATCTATATATTTTTTCTATTTTTAAATAACATTTGCATTGCAACAACAACAACAATATGTTATAAAAAGCATTTCTAAGTGATTTGGGGACACCAACTGGCCTTATTTGGAATAGCGCCTAAACGGAATCTTAAATATATTTATTTTATACATATATTTATAACATAAATACGGTCAATATACAGTTATGTACACATTTAGAATGTAAAATTTTATGCAGCAAGAAATCGTTTAAAAAAATATAATAAATTATAATAATAATATTATTACATCCCAGGATTCTGCGGTTTTTAAGTTTCGTTACATCAATATAGGACATTGACATTCATTCTGCTCGTGCCATACGACTAATTTGTTTTATAAAGCGTTTATGTTGAAATGGGTAGAGTGAAAAAAAAACATTTATGGTTAAGATCAGGAGGACTTGCACGACTTATTGACAAGTTCGACAGTGTCAATATAAGGATGAAGAAAACGGATTGGAGTTCAGAGGTATGGTCAGAACTGTCTACAGCTGTTTTTGGAGTGAATACTAATCAAAACCGTAAATGGCTTTATGTTGTTTGGAAACAAAACAGAAGAGGACTCAGAACACATGTCATGAAAACAAAAAGCTATGATGATAAAGGCAGTGAAAAATCTGCAGACCATCCCTCACCTTTTGAGCTGACAGACAGTGATGGAGAGCGCGGCGTGGCACCAGAGCCTGCGGACCATCCCTCACCTGTGGAGCTGACAGACAGTGATGGAGAGCGCGGCGTGGCACCAGAGCCTGCGGACCATCCCTCACCTGTGGAGCTGACAGACAGTGATGGAGAGCGCGGCGTGGCATCAAAGTCTAAGCATCAACAGCAACATCAAAAGAAGCCATACAGAAGCACAAGGCCAGGACCCAAGTGTTTTACACTTTACATTTCCACATGGAAATGGAAAAAGATAAGGCCTTTGCCTTTGCCAAGTTTGCCTTTGCAAAATCCTTGCTGCACACTTGTTTTCACTTACCGGCATTTAAAGGTTGCTCGCAGTAGAAAGTATTGGTGTCCATTTATGAGAGTTAAGGCATCATGTTCCTTTAAATTTTGTAATGCGCATTATATTTTCCGGATTAGACAAAAACCATTGAGCAGTGACAAATTCCAATTCAGGTGACAAGAATTGGTAAGGTTACTCACTTCAAAGGGGAGGTAGGGTCCCGCCCTGCAAGTTCAAGTTCAAGTTCAAGTTGAGCTTTATTGTCATTCCACTACATGTGTGGACATATAGTGGGACGAGATGTCGTGCCTCACAGGACCACGGTGCTACATAAATACAGATATACAACACGAAGTAAAAACAGTATAAACCTATACACAAACTAACCTACTGTCAGCTTTGACTATACATATGCTATATATAAAAGTGGTTACCTATACATAAACTAAAAACAGGAAACAAAAATACAAACTGTACAAAAATACAAACTGTACAACTGTGCAGATGACTTCAAATACTGTACATGTGCAAAAGAGAGACATTCAAGCAGCTGGCTGGGGAACAGTGTAAGGTGATTTGTGGTGCATGAGCCAGTAAACATACATACATTACAGTCGTATATTACAGTCAGTCTTTTGTGGATTTGGACACACAATGGTGTGTGAAAGTGTCTAGTGCATGTGTGTTGTTACAGGTGTTGCTACAGGTGGCTTGTGCAGGCCCGCTCACCTGAATTCCACAGAGATAAAAGTTAACAGTTTTTCCTGAGGTGGGGGGGGTTGTTTGGGGTTTCAGAGGGGCGGTGTGATGTGAGTTCAGGGCTCTCACAGCCTGGGGAAAAGCTGTTTAGCAGTCTGGCGGAGCGGGCTCTGATACTCCGCACCGTCTACCTGAGGGTAGGAGCTGGAAGAGACTGTGGGAGGGTGGTGGGGTCCTCCACGATACTTTTTGCTTTGCTGGAGCATCGTGTAAGGAAAATGTCCAGGATGGAGGGGAGAGGGGCACCAATGATTTTTGCAGCGGTGTTCACTGTCCGCTGGAGGGTCTTGCGGTCTGCTGCACAGCAGTTTCCGTACCAGACAGTGATGCAGCTGGTCAGCACGCTCTCAATGGTACCCCTGTAGAAGGTGGTGAGGATGGGTGGAGGGAGGCTTGCTCTTTTCAGCCGGCGGAGAAAGTGTAGGCGCTTGTTGTGCCTTCTTGGAGATAGACTTGGTGTTGGTAGTCCAGGTGAGGTCCTCTGTGATGTGCACCCCAGGAATTTAGTGCTGACTCTCTCCACAGTCGAGGTGTCGATGGTCAGTGGGGGGTGGTCAACAGAGTTTCTCCTGAAGTCCATCACAACCTCCTTTGTCTTCTCCACATTGAGGGACAGGTTGTTAGCGCCACACCATTCAGCCAGCTGTGCCACTTCCTCTCTGTAGTGCGTTTCATCGTTGTTGCTGATGAGACCTACCACTGATGTGTCATCGGCAACTTGATGATGTGGTTGGAGCTGAACTTGGCAGTGCAGTCGGGTCAGCAGCGTGAAGAGCAGCGGGCTGAGCACACAGCCCTGTGGGGCCCTGTGCTCAGTGTGGTAGTGCTCGAGGTGTTGTGGCCGACCCGAACTGACTGAGGTCTTCCGGTTAAAAAGTCCAGGATCCAATTGCAGAGGGAGTTGTTGAGGCCCAGCAGGCTTAATTTATTGATGAGCTGTTGTGGATTATTGTGTTGAATGCTGAGCTGAAGTCGATGAACAGCATTCTAACATATGAGTCTTTATTTTCTAGGTGGGTAAGAGCCAGGTGGAGGGTGGAGGAAATTGCATCATCCGAGAGCGGTTTGGGCGGTATGCAAACTGGAGCGGATCGAGTGTGTTGGGGAGGCTGGTTTTGATGTTCTGCATGACTAGCCTCTCAAAGCACTTCATTATGATTGAGTCAGTGCTATGGGACGGTAGTCATTTAGACAGGACACAGGTGATTTTTGGTACCGGTATGATTGTCGTGGATTTGAGACATGTGGGGATGACTGCCTGGCTCAGCGAGGTGTTGAAGATATCTGTTAGGACATCTGTCAGCTGTTCAGCACAGTCTTTCAGCACGCCGCCAGGTATATTGTCAGGACCCGCAGCCTTGCGTGGGTTAATCCTAGATAGGGTCTTCCTTACGCCGGCTGGAGACAGACAGAGTGCCTGGTCGCTGGGAGGTGTGGGCAGTTTTGTGCAGATGTGTTGTTCTGCATTTCAAACCGTGAATAAAAGTGGTTGAGTGCATCTGGGAGGGATGTGTCGTCACACAGGCCTGTGGCGGGGCTTGTAGTCAGTGATGGTCTGAATGCCTTGCCACAGGCTCCGTGTATCTCTGCTGTTTGTGAATTGATTATTGATTTTATTTCCATATAACCGTTTTGCATTTTTGATGCCACGGGACAGATTGGTTTTGCTGTTTTGAGGGCCGCTTTATCTCCTGATCTGAACGCTTCATCTCTGGTTTTTAGCAGCCCACGAACCTCTGCTGTCATCCATGGCTTCCGGTTTGCACGTGGTGATGGTCTTGGTGACTGTCACATCATCAATGCAGTATTTGATGTAAGCAGTCACAGTTTCAGTGTATTCCTGCAGGTCTGTATGGTTATTATAGGTGGCCGCCTTTAAACATGTTCCAGTCTGTGTCCTGGAAGCAGTCCTGCAGTGCTGAGGTAGCATTGTCTGGCCATACCGTGATCTGCTTTTGAACCGGTTTGGCCAGTTTGAGAAGCGGTCTGTATGCTGGGATTAGCATAACAGAGATGTGGTCCGAGTATCCGAGGTGGGGGCGGGTTCGCTTTGTATGCGTGTTTCACTGTTGTGTAAACAAAGTCCAGTGTGTTATTTCCTTGTTGCAAAGTTCACATGTGGTTTAAAAGTTGGTTTACCAACTTTGGTTTATTACCAGTTTTGGTAAAACTGGTAAAAAAGTTATCAGAAGAGAGGCAAGATTGCCAAATTTAAGTAAAAACATACTCAAAGTAATTTCCAGTGAAGTTCAGAAAAGCTGCAGACTGCAAGATGACGTGATCCTTGAGCTGATGTTGACACAGAAAATCATGAGAGACACAGATCAGTCATACAGATTTTGCCCAGGATATGTCCAACATCTGCAGGTGGATCCATTTGGAGTTCATCTATACACCGAGACAGGATTGGTCATTCTTGTACAACACCTCAGAAAAGGACGTCCTGTTACCTTGCATTTAGATGCAACTGGAGGGGTTGTGAGTCGAATTCCAAGTCAGACAAAGAGGGTGTTGTAATACAGCATCAATCTACCAGGGCATGGAAAAGACAAGCCTCCTCTTCCTGTCTCTGAAATGATAACAAATGACCACACCATACCGTATGTGTCTTTCTGGTTGCATCAGACTGTAACCAAGATACGGAAACTCACTGTCTACAACATACACCAGGTTAAAAACCGACTACAGTTGGGCACTCATCCATAGTGTCCTGTGGTCATTCAACAAGCAAGACATACATGTGTATCTGTTGGAAAGCTACAAATTAGTCAAAGAAATTACACCATGACAGACTTCAGTAGACAAACTCTTCTTCACTTACGTTCTGCCCATATAAATAAGGCAGTCCAAGGAGCTATTGGCAGAAGAACAACTGACAAGGGCTTGAAAGAATTTTCCACTCACTGTGTGGCACAACTAATAAACACCATAAGTCTTAATGTCACGGTATGCACGGGGATCCAGGAATGAGGAGACGAGGATTATAACAAAAAGGGTATTTAATGTAGAACAGACGGAGGAGACACAGGAACACAGGTAAGGACATCTATACAGGCTTCGACGTAGACATTAACAATAACCGACAGAAAACATGAGGCAGAACAGACTATATATAGGGAGACATAACTGGAAACACCTGGAACGTAATCAGGACACAGACGGAGACTAATCAACTAATGATGGGGAACAAGAAGGACCATACAAGGGTAGGGAAACACAAGGCAGAGGGAGACAAACTGTGACACTTAAGAGGGCAGTAGACATTTTCAAGTGCATGTGCCATGTCTTTTACACAAACGCAAACACACAGTGTGTAAATCAGTGTCTTCAACAACTTCATGATCACATTCGTGGAATAAAAATTCCAGAAGGCACACTGGATGACTACATCCCTCCAGAGGCTAAAACAATACTGGCCAGGTCACCATTTACAAAAGAATTTGCTGGTGTACTTGACGCTGTCATGTCTATTGAAGATCCAGAAGAGGAAACAGAAATGGGCAACAACAAATACTATTGTCCAGGGATAGTGGATATTCTGATGAAAGACTACATGCCAATTTTTCCACTCTGGTCAGGTATAATGCTTGGTGATTTAAAAAGATACAATGACAGGGAGTCTATCAGAGATGGCGATGACCTACAGAAAACCCATGACACGAATTGTCATGCTGAAAACTGGTTCTGTATTGTCAAAGACAAAACCTTACAGAAAAAACTGCACCATCGGCCAGCAACATTCATACAAAAAATGTATGCATCATTACAAGGCCGGTACAGGGAGCGCATTCGCACTCGTGCAAGGGCCAAGTCTGGAAGATTTTAATGCTAGAGAGTGTGGCCAGCTGGTTTAGCCAAGGCCAAAGATCAAGAAGGCCAAACTACGGGAGTTGGCCACCCGAGGGGCATGTGACTGCAATGGAGGATAGTCTATAAGACATTGAGCCATGAGATGTTCAGTTTGACACCCTTAAAACACTTCATTTAGATTTTATTTCATTTATCTTGAGATGTTTTAAGATTAAATCTCAACTCAGTGAAGCACTTTAAGCACCAACACTTTTTCAGTAAGTTACCTTTCCTGTAGAATTGTGCTTCAAATAAAGAACTTTATGTTGACCAGATTGTTATTTAATCGTTTACTAGTCAATATTGCCTATATGAAAATTTGGGTGCACCTAACTTTTGTGCTGGTGCACCTAAGAAAAAAAGTTAGGCTAGAGCCCTGCCATGTGGTCCCACACCACATTCCAACAGCCAGAGCCTGTCTGATAGAGGGCTGCTGCCAGAAAATCCTGGTGGTTCAACCAGGAACACATGTTTAGAGTCTGCCATCCCTGACCACTCAGCTGTCTGTTCAGGTAAAATAAAATTTGATTAACTTGGTTAATCCTGAAGGATTTTAGTAAAATAAGAACTAAAATAGAATTATGCACATGATATTGATGTTATTGTTTCTGTGTCTGCTTATTAAGCTGTCCAAGATGAAAGAAGGGGGAAGAGGTCTGCTTGATGTCCCAGGCACACTGGTCTAGGTCTAAGTTCCAGGACTTCTGTCCAGGCATTCATTCCAGAAGCTGTACGTCCTAAGGGTGGTCCAAGAAAGGACACAAAATGAAGAGGCAAAAATAGGTGAAGTTTTTGCCTTGTCCTGAGAAATTTCTTTATGTGTGCTTCTACCATGTGGACAGAGGATGAGCAATAACTGCCTGTAAATTTATACAAATGTTGACAACAACTTTGAATGTTGCAGGTCGACGGCGATCCTCACGGACTCTCAACTGAAGAGGATCCAGAAGAAGCTCTCGTTCCAAAGAAATGGCTCCTATCAAAAGCACTGACCCCACAGCTTCCCAGGACAAGGATGAGGAACGTCTTATATGTGGGGAAACATTTAACTCATGCTTACCTGTGGAAGTTTGGGTGCAGTGCCTCTTTTGCCAGCTTTAGTCACATGAGGCATGCACTGAGGGTGCAGAACATTATATCTGTCACAACTGTGACAATGAGTAGGCTAATGCGTTTTGTCATATAGTGTTGTTTCAAACTTTCCTCTGTCTTCTGAGAAAATGTCATGGGTTCTTAAAGCCTCTGTCTTACATTTGTTTCTGCAGCCACTAATACATGGTGACGTTTCTATGCTGTTTTTGTTTGTTTCTTGGATTCATTCAAGGAATGTTGCGGTCTCCTCATCGTTCCACACATATCTGATGTTTTCGTCATCGGGTTTTAGCCATACCTTAGCTTTTCCACTTCCATCAATTAATTTACAGTGTTTGCATTTAGATGTTTTATAAGAACTGATATTGCTTATAATAAAAGATTCTAAAAAAATCAAGTTTGTACTGTCATACATGCATACTTTTGAAACATTTGATGAAAATAAAATGTAAATTATTAGTTTTTTGTGGAAAGATAAAGGACAAAATATGTTTGCAGTTACATATTAACAAGGTCATAGCCAGGTATTTTTAAAGAGTAACACAAAAATCTAGCTTGTTTTGTTGTGTTACTTTTGACCCACCTGTGTGTTACTTTCCTCCCAACTGATAGAGTTGAAAGTAACAATGTGCAACTTATGTTTAAAGTGAAATTATACTGAAGCTGTTCTTGATTTGTACAAAATACAACCTGGTATTGATACACCACACTTGTGAGTTAGTAACCACAGCAAAAATATACTGTATCTGTCTGAAACAGTGGTTCCCAACCACATTTCTGTAGGCCCCAAAGCACTGCTCATTTTCCATCTCTCCTTTGTCTGACACACCCAATTCAGGTATTGGAGTCTCTAATAATAAGCTGATGATCTGAATCAGGTGTGTTTGATTGAGGTGCATGGTTTAATTGTCTTTTAAGTAAGTAAAAATTATTTATATATCACCTTTCACAGACAAGGAATCAAAAGTGCTTTACAACACTATCAGTAAAACAAATCAAACATACATACATTTTAAAATGATTTTTTTTCCGGAAAATGCTACTTTCATCCCCGCACTCCCCTATATTTGTTTAAAAACAATATAAAGGTACAGTCATATTACTTTCATGTTAACGTTACTTAGATTATATGATTATCAATAATATCTTCACTTTGTAGGAAGTGCATCTCATACACAAGGTGGGATGTGCACCAAGGGAGAGAGAGAGGGGACTGGTTTGGAGTACTGTGTACCTATAACGATGACCACTGACAAATAAAATTAGCCATCTGAAATAATAGTGAATTAATTCAGTATGAAAATAATATATAATGAAATTAAAACATTGGTCCTGGAAATAATTAGTTAATAATGACATGTATTGTAATCTGTGAATATTTGTTTAAGTTCAGGTAAATAAGAAGCTGTTATTATTTAAAGTCTTAATAAATGTAAAAATTGATAGCTCTTAATTATTATACTATAATGTTGAGTCAAATATTAGGGGCGGAAATCATAAAGACATTAACGAGTTCGTTTGCCCATATAATCATTAGGTAATCGAGTAAACTTTATTTGGCTTGCTGTCCGCTGATGAGGGGCTCGATGAAGCAGCTTCGGCTCGAGCTCTGATATACCCCCCAAAAGAGCAGAATAAATTGGGACAGCAAGTTGGACAGGGATGAATGAGATATTTGAAGATTAAGGTATCCGGGATACTCAAATATTTGACGGCTAATGGTGATACCCCCCAAAAGATGTGGAATTTAAGTTAAGAAAGGATGATGGTGAGATACCTGTGCTTGGAAGTTTGATTAGGTGCGTCTTGCCATTGCACTGCTGCGGCAGTGACTTTCTGAAAGAACTCCTGCGGGAGTATTTTAGGACTGGAGGTTTGAGTGCGGGGCTGAGAACACCCGCGCACATCTGCACCGTGGAGCCCTATGAAGTCAAATAACAAGGGACCCCAGATGTCACGGATGGGGCAGGGTGCCCTTGGTCCTAAGGGAGGCAGGCCGCTGATGTCCAAAGCGAACCCCGCCACAGAAAGAGGCAGCCTATGGAGTATAGATAAACGAGGGTTACCGTGCTTCAAACGAGGGTTTGAAGGCATAAGGACATGAGGGCCCGCTGCACCCGAGGGACGGACGATCCTGGTACCTCCAGTCCACTTGTTCGGATGGGAGGGCTCACACTGCAATCCGAACGGGAGAGCCTCCATGGATAAGAACATGGAGGATCTCACAGCGATTCAGAAAGGGAGAGCCCCACTGCGCCAAACGTAAGGCTCACACTGCGATTCGATCGGAGAGCTCCCACGCGGTTTGAAGGAGAGAGCCCCTATATGAATCAAGGGAGATCTCATTCTGCCATCAAAACGGGAGAGCCCACACTGCGACTCGAACGGGAGAGCCTGGATGGAATCTGGATGGGGGAGCCCACACAGCGATTTGAATGGGAGAGCCCACTCCAGGAGTGGTAGCTTCCGCCAATCCGAAAAGGGAGAGCTCTCACTGCATCCAGACGAAAAAGGAGCCCTGCGGGGCTAGGTAAGCGGGGGAAAGCGGAATATTAGAGGGGAGTGGTGCAGACTTGGAGGGATGCTAGTGATTGGTGAGCTTGTCTAATGTGATGGAAGAAGAAGAATTTGTCATTGTCACATACACAATTATACGGAGTATAATCAGCAGCAAAAAATGTGTTCTCTGCACACGACCCATCCAAGTGCACCCACACCCGGAGCAGTGGGCAGCCGACGATGCGGCACCCGGAGAGCAGTTGGGGGCTCGGCGCCCCGCCCAAGGGTCCTACCCTAGCCGAGGACCGTTTTGCCGGAGCAGAGACTCAAACCCATGCCCCTGGGCCACAAGTCCGGCACTCCATACACCAGGCCACGGCCGCCCCTGAAAAGATGAAGCACTTCATGGATTTGCATGTCATCCTTTCGCAGGGGCCATGCTAATCTTCTCTACATACATCGATCAAATTTTGTATATGTGCCGCCATGACGAGATCAGCTCGAACGTGAGATTCGCAGGTATGGGGTGTCCACTGGCCCAGCATTTAATTTTGGTGATCGGAAACAACTTTCTGGGCTGTTGAAGTGGCTGCTGGGGTTGAAACGATTCTCAATGTATTGATATGATGTGTGACGGTACGATGCATCGATGCCACGCGTAAAATATCGATATCTGTAGTAAAAGGCACCTTTATTTTGGCACTCTCCAAGTTTCGCATGATGTCCGTCTATGCATTACAGCCACTGCGTGCGTCCTCGTTCAACTCGCGTGTCAGGACTTGATATAAGGACTGCCCGAAGGCAAAAGGGAGCATGTAAGATGCTCGGGATTGTTGGAGTAACAGTCGAGCGCTGTGAGAGAAGTTTTCCGCGCACGCATCTGAATCACCTGATCTAAACTTGGCCACCTCTTCGGCCACCCTGCTCAGTTTGCATCCACATCAAACGAGACTTCCAGACGCGTGCTTCTGCTTTGCCTCAGCACCAGGCGCGAGTCGAATGAGGGTGGAAATTGTACACCAGCCAAACGAGCTTCAGTAGAGCAATGATATGCTGTTAGGCTATATGTCAGTAATGCAAACTTCCCTGTCGGCCGTCACGGCGCTCACTCTGATCGCGGTGTCATAAATAAGCGCACAAGAAACTATGGGCATACGACGTGGTTCTGTCATCGGTAAAGTCATTAAAGCTGCAAACTGTGCATGCATGTATGCATGCATTACATTTCAGGACGTCTCTCAGATGCATACTAAAATATAGGCTATCCTGCAATTGCAGATCACAATGAGGCTCAAGCTGATATGGATTTTGATTAAATGCACAATGCACTTATGCTAGAAAAAATGCGCAATTTTTCATTCATTTTAGAGGTACAAACAAAAATGAAACCATTTAAATGCATAAAACAACTCGTTTTACATTCTGGCATTTATGTGCTGTTGTTTTTTCACATTCTTATCGCCAACTGCATGTCTCATCCATGAGTATGTAATGTTAGAGAACACGTTTGGGGATTTTGAGAGCCAGAACCAAACTGACAGAGCGATAAAGCTATAGTTAACCCCTTTGTCACGATACCTGAAGGTGAGGAATAATACAAAAATTGTCATGTTACGAGATACAATAATTCGCAAATATCTAAATTACAGTTAAGTAGAAATTCACTGTATTGAACTGTGTTTTAGGCACTAAAATAGACTAGTATTTTAGTCGACCACATTTTTATATTTAAATTAAGATTTACGTGCCACCCCAGGCTGGTTGCTGGCCCCCCCTCCACCGTTGCAAAAATGAAGATTGAATGGCTGCATTTCAGTTGGTCGGTTTTGTTTGGGTTGGTGGTGAATTCTGAGACTCTGAGGAAGCCGAAGAAAGCCAAATTGAACATGGCATCTGGGGTTCTATGGACGGTTTCATCAAACCTCCGGTCTGTATTCGTTTAAGGGGTACTGACGTTGGGCTCAGGTTGTTGTGCTGTGGGATATTTCACATACATTTATTTGTGGCGACCCACTATGATATCAAAACTGACCAATTTTCCGAAAGGCTTTGTTGAATAAGCATGAGCATGTAATGCACGTTTAAAAGTCAAATCGAAGCTGGTGTTTTTTTAACCACTGTATTTCTGAAGGAACACTGTCTTTTAGAAAATGTTCTGAGGTCATTTTCATTTCATCTTGCATGTTATGCCTGATAAAGCAGAGCTTGTAAGCTCAGTTTACAGCCCGGGCAGCCGTGTTACATTGGTGAAACCTCTATCGTTAGTTCTCCCGCTTAAGGCGCCTCCTGCTGGGCAGAGAAATGAATTTGCACCTTCGATAAGTCCGTCCAAGTAGTTATCGCTGCATCTCAGTCCGCCTGATTTATGTAGCAAACATATTTTGCTTGTTATCGAAAAAGAATCTACTCCAGAGGACTTGGCTGTTGATATTGACTATATTGATGTCTACCGAAGATAAGTAAGGCCATGAACGCGCTGAGGGTTGCTAACTTAACGACTTTTGTCGCTAGATTTAACGACTTTTCAGACCCCTTTTAGCTACTTTTTTTTTTTGAAAGCGCCTAGCTTACAAATCTAGCGACTTTTGGAAAACTCAGCAACTTTCCAAATGTGGCCAGTACTGTCCTGCGGCAGCGAGATCTTGAGTTACACCTCTCCCTGTGTCTGATCTGATCAGTGAGCGCTGGCTCCGGCTGAGAGGAGCAGCACATTCCAGTGACCGCATGGCAGCTGACATAGCTGTGAATGAGCTGCGCATGTGCACACGGTGTTGGCACGGACCAATCACTTGCCTGCTTCCTTTGTTTGAAATAAAACTATTTAATTTGACAGTTTTTTCTCACTGTCGCAGAGTTTTAGTTCATTCCAGTTTCTGAACGCCTCTAAGATCGCTTACTGGGCTACGTCTGAGAGACTGTACTTACTCATACACAACAATAAACTTAATTAAACATATAGTAAGAATTGTATCATTGCAGATGATGTAACTGCTGGTTTTATAAGTTCAGTTCCGTTGTCTAACAGAAAATATGTAACGTTAAATGATAACAGTTTTATACTGGACACTCGGCTTGTATATTAAAGTACATTATGTGAGCACGGATTAGGGAAAACAGTTACCGTCATTTTAGGCAGAATGCAAAATAGGACGTGATTACGCCATTAATATGCAAATTTACGCATGACGTCATCCAGCGACATTTAACGACTTTTCGAGCAAACTTTAGCTACTTTCCATTGAAAATAGTTGGCAACACTAAACGCACGCTATGCAGTAACGCTTTGTTTAAGTTGTTGCCGCTGAAACAGTCCATAGAAAGGACTTTTGAAAAGATCACTTGAACGACATCATCTGATTCGAAGTAGGGTGATCTGAAGTGAAGTAGCCTGCAGAAAACATGAAACAGCTTAATGAGATTATGTAGCAAATTTCGTTCCATGAACGAGAGCAAACATTGTGTAATTGCTATTAAACAATCATCTCTGGATAAGAATAAAGCATTATCCAAGGTGGAAGTCATGCGGCCAACCTAAATAGATAAAATCAGGGTAATCATGTTATGAAATGGAAAATAAAAGCTTTGTGTTAAGCTTGATTTAGCACCCTCAAGAAGCTTTGACGTTAAAGGATACTTGGAAGTGGATAGGCCTGTATAAGAGAAGTCGTGAGTGCTGGAGAGACTGCGGAACTGTTTTTGGGGCCGCTGTTGTCGACCGGACGGGAAGGCTGGCGGACGAGGAAGTACGTGCAGCTGTAGTTTTCCCCCCCTTGTTTGCCACGGCCTCTGGATTAGCGCGCGAACGCTGATTGTTTTGAAATCGGAGGAATGGCGGCAGCAGGATGGAGAGATGGACGAAGCGCAGTTATCGCTGGTGATCTTGAAGGTGGAGGAGAGAGTAGTCTTCTGGAGCTTGGTTTGAATGAGCGCTGGATTTGCGACCGAACTGCTCAGAGGGAGTCTCTTGGTTTGGATCCGTGGATTCCGATGATTTGCGGGTTGCGACTGATGGAGTCTCGGTACAAAAGAAAAGTTCGTCATCTGTAGGAAAAGCTGGAATTCCGGTATGTTTGGCCTGGTTCTGAACAACACTACAGGATGTTGCTGAAACAGCTGAGACTGGAGAGAGGTAAGCAGCTGCTTATATACTCTGGCTGTTGATTGGATGATTAGATGGGCTCGCTCCTCCCTAACTTACGTATTAGAACTTCATTTAGTAGTATTTGTGTCAGTGATACTCACAGTCATAAAAAGCCATTAAAAAAAATCTTTGTTGTTTTAAAATAAGGTAATTTGAAGATTGAATGTGAAATTATTACAACATAAAAGTATTTTTTTTAAACTTTAATGTTACATGGGTTTAATTAGGATTGGCTTGTTACTGAAAAATACTTACCAGCCCTAGTTGGTTTCTGCATGCAAACATTGGTTTGCCTTTTAGATAGAATTACACACATTACTCTTTAATTGGTTGTTAGCTTCATTGGCATATATTTTAAATGTATCTTTGTTTTCCGTATGTAACTTTATATCCAATTAAATGTAAATCCAATTTAATGTATATGCACTACAGGACTTTTATTTTAAGGTTTTAATATGCTCAGATTCTATTTCTGCTCTCTTGAGTATTGAAGCAAAACATTCAGACTAGACAGGATTTAATTGTTGAAATGTTATATGTTACAGCAAAAAAAGGTTGAGAGTAATATTCAAGTGGGTTCTAGCGATGGGAAGTTCGGATCATTTTACCGACCTTTGAGTCTCGTATACCAAAATGAACGAATCTTTTTTCGAGTCATTTCGTTCTTTTTAGAAAAGCATAATTCAAATGTAACGTGTTACTTTCCTAACACATCTACTACTTATGCAAAAGTTGATCACACTACAAACAATACAAAACTATAATGCTATAAGAAACAGAAAATATTAATTAATTGTTTACATGGGTCTTTAGTCTATGATTAGCTCACCTCACCTCTTATCTGACATCGGGGTTGAGCTGTTCGTTCATCACGTGACAGACCCATAAGCTAAACCTATGCAGTCAGAGCCGGAAAGAGAATTGGTTATTTCACCTTTTGAGTCTTTCGAATCGTTCGTTCTTTTGTCATGTGACGTGACAGCATAGAGAAATTAGTTAATTTGCAAGCTTCCTTACAAACGGGTGCATAGTTATTATTATTATTATCATTATTATTCACTCTTACAGTTAGATGATGCGTTTCTGGTCTCAAATTGTAGCTTTTTATTTCTTACCGTTTATAAATGTGTGAATTTCTGTCATGATGGTTATTTTCCATAACACTGAATGCGGTAACAAAGGTAATAAACAAAAGAGTTGGTTATTATTATTAAGTCTTTTTCCCCTAGACTGCATAGGTTAAGCTTACGGGGCTGTCACGCGATGAACGAACGTTTCAAAACCCAAGGACTCAAAAGGTGAACTAATCAATTCTCTTTCCAGCTCATACTGCATCAGTTATGTGATGAACGAATGACTCGAAAAACCTGAATACTCGAAACAGGTGAACTAATTCGAGTACAGAACCTATAGATCTATCTACTGATGATGCCATCTCTCAGGTCCTGCACTCTTCCCTCACACACACCGACAGCAAAAATGGCAACTATGTAAGGCTGCTAGTCATTGACTATAGCTCAGCTTTCAAAACAATAGTCCCCATCAAGCTAGCTGATAAACTCACAGACCTCGGCCTAAACTCTTCACTCTGTGACTGGATTCAAGACTTCCTCACCGGCAGACCTCAAGTGGTGAAAGTAGGCCAGTTCACCTCCAGCTCCATCACCCTGAACGTAGGAGCCCCACAGGGCTGTGTCCTGAGTCCCCTGCTCTACTCTCTCTACACACACGACCGCGTGTCCTCTCACAGCTCCACTTCGATTGTCAAATTTGCTGATGATACTTAACATTTTGTAAAATTGTATGTAGAAATCAATTTTATACAGCAATCAATTGTTGTTACTTTTCTAACTGTACATAAATGATTGCTAAACAAATGTAGACATATGATTACCTCCCCATTCAACCAGTTGTGTGGTTTGAGGCTTTTGAACTCTGTTAGGTGCAATGTATATGTCACATCCATGTCAAGTGACTGAATCGCTGCAACTACTACCTCGCTGTCCTTTGAATTCCAAAAAGCCTAAAAACCATTAGATTTAGAGTATAATTGAGTATGTGATGAATAAAAGAACCTTGACCGACAAAAAAACAATAATTTATTACACAATCACTGCACAACAAGAAATTACTAAAGACCTAGCATATATTTGACCATAACGCTGGCACTTTCATGAACATACTTTATAGGCAGTAAACTTCCACTAAAAACTTCCATAATTTTTTGGGCTTTTTTCGTCTTTTAGTTTTTCTTTTTGCTAAGTTCCACAAGGACACATCATTTATTTATTGTTGTCTACAAGTACAATGCTGAATAAAATGTTTTTGTATGTATTAAAAGCATGCAAATGTATCCATATTTGGTAATTTTATTCAGTTATGTAATCAAGTTGTTTTGTTTTTAACACTCCCGAGCAGGATGTTTGAATGTTTTAAGCCAGTGGTTCTCAACCGGTGGGGTGGACACTCTCCCGGGGGGGGCGCGAGTAGGCTACAGGATGGGAGGAAAAAAAAACATTTGCAAATTTTTTTTATCACTAAACTACTGTCATAAAAAGTTATAGTTTTGTATATACATAACTCCTGAATAAAAATTAAAATGTGTTTGGACAGATTTAAACAAAAGAGTTTTGAACAAATTTGATTGCTTTGTCGATAGTGAGCGCAAATGCAGGTGATAAGCGGTTTTATTAAGTGAGTCATTGAGTCGTTCATTCAAACGATTCCTTCAAACTGCCGATTCATCAAGAATGAGACAGATGTTTGTGCATGGGTCATTGAATCTTTGAACCAACCGATTCGTTCAAAACACTGAATCATTCAAAACACCATTGAGTGTTGCTGTGAGATGCGCTATGCTGTGATCTTTGTTTGGATTCATCGGATCTATTTTCGCAGCTAAAATAGACCAAAACAGTCATTATTTCGTCTAAAATGTAAGTGACTTAATATTATTAACTTGTTTGTTGAACTGTTATATGAAATCATTGTCACATTTTCAATCGTGAGGTGAAGGTAAATTAAGTGATGGTCATTTGTCAGCTCTCTTGGTCGTCAGGTCGTGTGATGCATGTTGCTGAACTGTATTCAAATGTTATAAATATAGAAACACCACATTTTGAAATTTAACTGCAGTATGTCAATTTAGTTTATTTGTGTGTGCTGTGCTCATAGACTTTAGAAAACGGTGCTCATTTGTTTGATTTCTTCTCGAGAAGCTGCGCAAGCCTCAAAAGTTTAAGGTCCTTGCACCCTGACTGAGTCCGAAACTGTCATATTCGTTTTTTCATATTCGTCATTTGGTGTCTCTCAATTGTCAAAAACACCCCTCAAAATATTTGCTACGGATGCGAAAAATGCAGAAAATCGAACCATCCGAATTAATTTTTATGATGGACGGAAGTTTCAGAGGCTGCAAACGTATAAAACGTGAGGTCGTATTTAGTTTTATATATATATATATTCGTTTTTCGTTTATTATTCATTTATTCATTATTCGTTTATTATAAAATATTTGTTTATTCGTTTTATATATATATATATATATATATATATATATATAACGAATAAACTAGTCAGAATATAGGCTACAGTTAAAGCTTTCCTTTAGTTTTTGTGAAATACAAGCACGCACGCAGCCACGCACACACATACATGTTTAAATACATGTTGTTAATAAATAAATAACAATAAATTGTTGTAACAGCAATATCTCCAAGTTTTGTTTTTCACTGTAAAAATGTAATGATTTGCCAATGCAAAGAGAGTACCGCCACTTTTTCCCCCCACTTCAAGCAATGATTATAACACAAACAAATCATCCTCCTGGCGACTTTTTTTTTTGTCAAAAGCGACAAATCCAGCGACTTTTACTGGTGTTTTTGGAGACTTTTGTGGTGTTTGAGACTCGGCACGAATCACTCTGCAGTTAGGCCTACTGTGCTCAACGAGCAGCGGGTGCTGCCGTGAGCCCCTCTCCCGTCCAAAACTAGACCTCTGGCATGGCCGCAGCAGTCGAGGGAACTGCGACATGTTCCCCAGCCTTGCAGACTTTATCACTGATGCAGGCACGTCACACGATTTCTCCTCCCTATTTCAATCAGCGTCTGAGCACCTGTCAACAATGAGAAAACAATTTGCGACGTACTTTAAAGAGGATTATCGCTCTTTTGCGTGGGTTCGAGATCCGTTTGTGTGCACAGCAAACGAGCTATCAATTGATATGCAGGAACAGCTTATTGAGCTGAAGAGTGACAGTAGACTGAAGGAACTCTTTAGCTCCTGCCCTCTTTCGTCATTATGGGCAGCATTGATGCAGGAATATCCTGAACTCTGTGACGTCGCCTTGAAGATTCTCCTTCCTTTCGCGTCGACATATTTGTGTGAGGCAGGATTCTCAAAAATGACTGCACTCAAAACGAAATACCGCAATCGTGCACAAATCGAGGATGATTTGAGGCTATGTTTATCAAACATTGAGCCAAGAATTGAGGATCTTTGCAAGGCAAAGCAGGCTCAGGTCTCACATTAACATCACCTACCTGCAAGCTTCTGTAAAAAAAATGCAAATGATGCCTAAAATTAGGCCTAGTAATAATAACAATAATAAAGCATAAATTAATATCAGAGGTCTGGTGCCAATTCCCAATTATAGCAATAGCCTAGTAATGATAATAGGCCTATACTGATGATAATAATAATAATAACAACAACAACAACAATAAAGCATGTAACCTCATATAATTATAGCAATAGCCTAGTAATGATAATAGGCCTATACTGATGATAATAATAACAACAACAACAACAACAACAACAACAACAACAATAAAGCATGTAACCTCATATAATTATATAGCAATAGCCTAGTAATGATGATAGGCCTACTACTACTCATAATAATAATAATAATAATAATAATAATGTCTGCAAGCTCACATTAGAAGTCTGGTGCTACTGTCAATTATAACAATAGCCTAGTAATGATAATAGGCCTACCTACCGCTTTTGATGATAATAATAATAATATTAATAATAATAATAATAATAATGTGGGCCTAAAAATAATAGCCTAGGGCTATCTATCTATCTATCTATCTATCTATCTATGCAAGGTGGTGTGGGTGGTGTGGGTGGGTGGTGGGTGTGTGTGTGTGTGTGGGGCTAAATGACCAAAAGTAAAGTAAAGAAAAAAAACCTGTTCTGTTTAATTGTCTCTCTGTTCTCATACTGAATTTTAATGCAGCCAAATTCTCAATAAAACTGTTTTACTTTATATATTTTACTGTTTCTTTTGTCAGTCAACAGGATAAATATGAAATAGTGACTGAAACACAGCCCTTTAAGAATACATAACCAGCTCTCCCTTCCAGAAATCCTAATTTATAATTATATTGTCTGAGCCGTTGTCTGATGAAATCAAATAATACACAAGATAAGATAAGACAAGACAATTCCTGTGCTGTGATTTTGGCTATATTTGAGAAGCAGAGAAGCAATAATATCTGTTTTAACTGAACGGGGCTGCTCCTCTTTAGACCATGATATGGGCCTAATGTGTGTCTGTTGTTGAACCACAGGAAGACCTTTTCTTTTCTCGAACGGCTGGTCGCACAGGTGTGACCTCAGATTTTTTTTTGTCGCACCATTGAGAAATTAGGTCGCACTCTAGAGGCCTGCATGGTCCCAGTGAAGAAACAGGGCAGTCGGTAAAATAGGCAGGTCTTACTCCTTTTAAATATCTGGGTTGAAGGGGCAGACACAAAGTCAGATGTTATGTTGCTGGTTGTCGCTGCTCGTGGTAGAGGGTTTGGAACATCAACGTTTTTCCAGGGTGTGTTCTCATCCAGTGATCTACTGCTGTTTATTTATCACTTCAGTGGACCGAAGATGCTCCTGTCAAGTGGCTGAAGACGATGTGTGCAGCGGGTAGCAAAGACAAAAATGTTCCAGTTGCCAAAAAAAACAAGCACGGACAGCTCCTGCAAGTGTGCAGGAGACACTCACACTCATTGCGAAGTCTTGTTTTGCCCCGGCTGACATTCTGAACGTTATTCCTGTATTCTGTGATCTTCCCGTGTATGACTCTGGACTGTTTACTTCTGTTGATTCTCTGCTGCCTGCCCTTGTGATATTGCTCCTTGAAATTCCGATTGTGTTGCTGCCTGCCCTGACTCCTGCCCGGTATTGTTTACGTCTCTGCCTTGCCTCTGATATTCCTGACACTGTTGTTTGATCACTGCCTGTTTGACCCTGTCTAAGTTTATTAAAGTGAGATTGCAAATGGATCCACATGCCTCAGACCCTTTGTTACAGAACTATTTACACAAAAATTAGTTCCGCTCGTGTTTCATGAATGAGGCCCATTGATTGCAAAAATGGGAACTATGTAAGACTGCTATTCATTGACTATAGCCCAGCTTTCAATAGGCCCTTTTCACAGTAACGTCAGAGAACGTCCGCCTTTCGGCAAAGCAGTGTATACGTACTTCCGTTTTACATTGCGGATGCTGAATATTGGTAGGAATATGCTCATAAACAACACCTAAGGTAAAATTTTGAATAATATATCTTACGTACTTGAATGTTCTTATATTTGGATACTTTTGATAACGTTATTGTTAATTTCAAATTTACTGTTTTTAATGTGTAATTGATTGGACGGGAAATTAGGTGTTGCGGCAAGTTTACTAACTGTTGTTAACTTTATATATTAATGTATAATCACTCATTTCTTCCATGAGTTATATCCTTAGAATAAGTATCTCAAGATAAGCTAAATATCAGTTAAATTTCATATACTGGTGCGATAAATCATTTATTTCTCTGTCTCCATCTTTCAACAGTTTAACACCCAACAAGCATGGCACGGTCATCTTCTAGATGTTACTGTAGTGTTCCTTGTTGTTCAAACAACAAACAGAAACTCCCATATTTAAGTTTTCACGATTTTCCAGTGGACGCAGAAATACGTGCCCAATGGGTTAGGGTGATCAAAAGAGATGAGGGACCGAGTTTTAAAATCCTTTGTGGGAGCACCTATGTGTGCAGCCAGCACTTTTCCCCAGAGGATACATATACAACAGAGAGTGGATGAACTAGGATTAAAAAAGGAGCAGTACCATCAAGATTCGCCTGGAATGACTGGGGTAAAGGTAGGTTGACAGTGTTAAGTATGGTAGTGCATAAAATTTAATAAATAATATATTAAATTATACAGTGCCTTACAATTCATTTAAGGTTGTATAAAAAAATGTGGATACAATTTTTTTATGTATGGAGGTTGAGGATTGAGCATGTTTAGCATTTTTACACAGCTTGCATTAGACCGTACAAACAAAGTATATTAAATCATCTTGTTGCCTTTAAAATTGTTATTAGGTGTTGTTGCATTTCATTCATTCATTCATTAACAAACTCGAGAGTCAGTTTACCAGAGAGCAAAGAAGAAGTTTAGAGCTGCTGTTCTGGATGTATCTGAGGAGATGCCTCTCCCAGGAAATATGACAGAGGAGGCACTGCCTGTAGGTGGAGCTGCAAAAGATCATGACTATACCTACCATCCTTCTCCTGGTTAGTATGACAAAAAAAAGTAATATGTTTTTCTGTATTGCAGAAAACTTCAGCCAACTTCAGAACAATAGCTCCAAAATACTTTCAACACATCACCATCAACACGCGTGGAGATCGTATACTCAACCATTGTTACTCCCCCTTCTGGTCAGACCAATTGGACGCTACACTACAGGACTGTTTTGATCACGTGGACTGGGACATGTTCCGGGCAGTGTCTGATGACGACATAGAGGCGTATTCAGATTCTGTAACGTGTTTTATCAGGAAGTGTATAGAGGACGTAGTACCGACCAAAACAATCCGCATCTACCCCAACCAAAAACCATGGATTAATAGCGATGTTCGATCAGCCTTGTCAGCGCGGACATCTGCCTTTAAATCCGGAAACACTGACGATCGGAAACAAGCCAGTTACGATCTCAGGAGATCCATCAAAGCAGCCAAACGACAATATAAAAACAAAGTTGAAGAACATTTCAACAACAACAACCCAAGAAGCATGTGGCAGGGCATCAACAACATCACAGGCTTTAAAGGGAATAAACCAGCTACTGTGAACATTGCCGCCTCTCTACCGGACGAGCTCAACACTTTTTATGCTCGTTTCGAGGCTGATAACACTGTCCACACAGAGAGCGATCCCGCTGCTGCAGAAGAGGTGAGTCCACTCTCGCTTTCTGTCGCGGATGTAACCCGATCCTTCAAACGGGTGAACATCCGAAAAGCCTCCTGACCGGCTGCAACACCGCCTGGTTTGGAAACAGCACTGCTGGCAACCGCAGGGCTCTGCAAAGGGTCGTGCGAACTGCCCGCCACATTGTTGGAGGTGAGCTTCCCTCCCTCCAGGACATCTACACCGGCGGTGTACAAGGAAAGCCCGGAGGATCATCAAAGACTCCAGCCACCCGTCCCACAGACTGCTCTCTCTGCTGCCCTCAGGGAGACGTCTCCGCAGCATCAGATCCCGCACTAGACGACTGAGGGACAGCTTTTTCCCTCAGGCTATCAGGCTAATGAACAGTCAGAAATAACTCACCCTACATCACGCCATGCACTACACGCACACACTGCACTAACACTAGAGATTGACTGATATATCGGTTTACCGATATTTTTCCCGATATTTAAGCATTTTACCATAATTGGATATCGGTTTTGAAAAAAAAACGATAACCGATATATATATATATTTTTTCACATACACAATTACACAGAGTATAACCAGCAGTGAAATGTGTTCTCTGTATTTGACCCATCCAAGTGCACACACACTTGGAGCAGTGGGCACTGTTCACTCAGGAGAAGCTCCAGCACGGCCACCGCATGTAACTTTTAACAAGATTCACTTGTTTGAAACACGCTAAACTATATTATCATTTACTATAGAACCATTTATTCACCAATAAACATCTAAATAAATACATCTCTATCTAAATTAATTATTTATTATCTCCGCAAGCAATCGCAGTTTGAGTATAGTTCTGTGTAAATAGATAAACCGTGCTGTCAGCAGTTTTCATAATTTAGAATGACAAAAACATTTTTATCATTTTAATAAAACATGCCAGTTAAGAAATGCAATAAAATACGATGTTTTGTTTGTTATAGCTTATTTCAATATTCCAGAGAATATTATTAATTGAATTAACATTATCCAATGAATTATTATTCACTCTTTAGCCTATTCAACAGCTTATAAACCTACTAAAACTGTAGTTTATGAGTTAAAGTTGATATGACTTCTGTCCTTTATTTTCTCCATTTGAAAACGTTAGACATTCTTTTGCTTATTGTTAATATCAGTGTTGCTGATGATGCTTTTTATAAATAAAATGTTTTTATTGTTGTAATTTGAAGATACAATTTTACATGAAAATGTTTATTTTCAACAGGTTTTGGTGTTGTTAAGATGACTGAAAGGAGGAAAAACCAAAGCAAAGAATGGACTTACTTCACTCTGTTATTTATTTACTTTATAACAGTAAATTAATATCGGTTCTGCATATCGGTTATCGGGTACATAAATGTACAAATAATCGGTATCGGTCCTAAAAAAATCAATATCGGTCGATCACTAACTAACACATCTGCTATCACTGGACACCATACAAAGCACATCCACGACATTGCATATGCATAATCTGTTGCACCTTGCACAACTATTTGTTGCACAACCAATCTGCTGTAAATGCATAATCTGTTGCACCTTCACATATTACTATGTATAGATGTGTACATAATGCAGACGTGTACATACGGTGTATAATGTGTATTGGTAAATAAGTATGTCTTTATAGTACACTGTGTGTACTGAGTATATGTATGTGTATTTTGCACATTGTCTTCTGTACAGTCTGTAAATATGTACTGTCCATATGTAAATTGTTGTGTTTTTTTTTTTTTTGCACTGTCTGGAGCACGCTCGTAAGAATTTCATGCACCAAGGCACTTGTGCTGTGGTGATGTGACAATAAAAGTGATTTGATTTGATTTGAACTTATGAAGCAGTACATTACTTTGTTACTATAAGGTTACCCTTATGAAAGGAAAATATATTTACCAATATATTTCTTAAAATATATTGTAATATATTATTTTCCCTTTTTATTTTCCAATATATTATATATTCGCATACATTGAATAATATATTGATGATACATATATTATATATTGCAATATATTGCAAAATATACAAATGATTGCCGCTTTCAATATATTACAATATATTGAAAGTGAATATATAATATATGCGTTTATATATCCCAAAATATATGCAATATTATATTTATAAATATCTACCATAATGTATTTCAATTTATATGGGAAAATGTTTTTGTAATATATGTAAAGATATAGTGTCACATGTATGTTTAATACATGGTAGAATTTATTATAAATATATGTAAAATTATATGGAATTATATACGTGAAATATATGTATAGATATGTGTTCAATATATTGTGGAATACATTTTAAATATATGGAATATTATATGGAATTATATACATGAAATATATGTACATATATTTGTTCAATATATTGTGGAATACATTTTAAATATATGGAATATTATAAAATATAATGTGAAAATATGTGAAATATATATACACACAATATGTGTACATATGAGAACATGCACATACAATGTATATACATATATGGTGATATATATAGTATATTTACATGTAACATCTAAAATATGAATTAATAAATATGTAATCTGCAATATACGTGCAAACCTTTATACCACATATTAACACAGACTAATGGGTAATCTATCAAAAGCCACCTTTATTTTCTTTTAATCAGGCAGATAATAAAGAGCTACACAGGCCTACCAGTATTAAAACCATATGGTCAGATAAACTTAACAGTGCAACATTTTTAAACGGTACCATTGAACACAAAATATACAAAATATAAATTATAAATTAAAGCAATTTCAATGTCTGTTCTAAACATTCAGCAGTGCTGTTATAAAATATAAATAACATTTCTATAAAAGAAAAACAAAAAAATAATAATTCTAAAAAAATAAAAACTGGGGAAAAGCCAAGAAATATGCCAAAAGAACAGTGCGTTATCCTGGTTAGGAGTCCATCTTGGTTCTTCACTGATTTAAACGAGCACACTTTTGAACTTCACCTGGTGTCTTAGCTCACAGATTCTACCATTAATGGATTTTCTGACATCAGCTTCCTTGGCCGTCGGAAACTGGTTTACAACAGTATCTGTGGAACAGAACAACAATGATTACTCTACCCCTCCTCACTCCTCCAGCTGCCCCTCAGGTTTGCGAAAATCTCGACCCCCTCCCCCCGCGTGGTTGATTCTGGAAAGCACCAGCTCTAAAAACTATTTACCTAGTAAAGCTTGAAGTTTCCTCGGGTCGAGAGCCTTCCGACGATCAGCACAGGGATCCAGCTTGCTGACCCCTCCTTTCAGGTTGGACTTGAGGAGGATATCCACACTGAAGAGCCCCATCAGTAGCACCCGTGCCATCCCATTGGGGGTGGTACTAGCTTTTGCAGTCTCCCAACAATGTGACGAGACAGTGACTGTTCCATCATTCCCGATTTTCACCTTTTGTAAACAAACAAATAAATGTAAACAAATAAATAAATAAGACCTTAAGCCAGGGGTGCCCAATCCTGCTCCTGCCGATCGACTGTCCTGCACAGTTCATCTCCAACCCTAATCAAACACACCTGAAGCAACCAATTAAGGTCTTCAGGATCACTTGAAAATTAAAGGCAGGTGTGTTTGATTAGGGTTGGAGATGAACTGTGCAGGACAGTCGATCGGCAGGAGCAGGATTGGGCACCCCTGCCTTAAGCAAAGAAATAAACAAGGAAAATCACCACAAGCAATAGAATGTCAAAAAAGCTTTAATTTTTGTTTAAAGGACAATTCCGGTGAAAAATGAACCTAGGGATAATTAACACATGGTTACCGAGTAGATCGTTCTCTGGGATGCGTTTTCATGATAATCGAAGAGTTTTATCTCTAAAAACAGATTAGCTTATAACGCTAGTATATGGGGCACAGACTAAGTTAAAGTAAATCGCTAGTTAATACCACTAACAAGGCTCAAAATAGCCTCACACTACCACGGTAGCATAATGAGGGTCCTTACATGCAAACCGAAGCATTGAGAACTTTGTAAGTGTACAAACAGTTTAATAAGAAGATACTTTATAAAGACAGTACAATACGCATATACAGACAGCAGCCATCTTGAAAAACAGTCTCGACAAGTCGAGCGACGAACGCGTGCTAAGTGATATGAACTAAGTGATATGAACTGTAACTTGGAATCTCATATGGTCCGTTGTTTCCGGAAGAAAGCACTGAACGCAACAGAGAAAATAAATAAATAAATTATTTTTTTAAACTGAACAAGTCACAGTTCATATCACTTAGCACGGCATTCGTCGCTCGACTTGCCCCTAGGTTCATTTTTCACCGGAGTTGTCCTTTAATTGTTTTAATTTACCAATTAATAAATACTTACTTGTGAAGGTCTGCAAGGTGTGCAAAGTGACGTTTCACCTGGGCCGTCACTCTCAGCATCTTTGGTGGCGCGGTCTACAACATCTTTGTTGGTGGGGTTGTTGATGGAGACAAGCTTTCTCACGTCCACCAACAACCCTGGAATTTCTAAGAAAAAAAAGTGCAACAAGATTATACAGACAGCAACCATAGAAGCAAATATGTGCCTGAAAACCACATCTCCAGTTTTCTAAAATGAACCCATTTAGAGCTGAACTTGTCCAAGAAGCTACAAATCAATTGGCATTATTAAAATAAACGCATCAAAACAGGAACAAGTAATAGGACTGACACTGACCTCCATGGGTGTACAGTACATCGTTCTTGTTTGCACACATGGCTCATTAGACAGTAGCAATCAGTATAATGATACAGACTGCAACCGATGGTTGATACTTGTTACTTGCACAATCACATGGAACAAATTGCAACATCATTTTCCTGCTTATACCTGTGTAAGTGAGTGACAAATATGTTTCGTCAAGGGTCAACCTTGACCCTGACATTGTCAAAACCCACCTTTTTAGACTTGCTTTCCCCTCCTAATTTTCTTCGTCTTTTTGATTCAAGTGATTTTTGTTCATTAAGTTCTTAGTCTTTTAAATAGTAATTTATTAATAAAGTTGTTTGTTTCTTTCATTCTTTTGTAAAGCGTCTTAAGGGTATTTTGAAAAGCGCTATATAAATATAAAGAGGTATTATTAGTTTTTATTTATTCTTCAAACATGCTCTGAAAATGCATGCGGTCAACCTATCTGACCACATAGGTGGGCGTATTTTAGCGTATTTAGAATCACCTTCAGGTATAAATGGATTAAAGGGGTCATATAATGGTACATGCACTTTTACAAGTTGATTGTACTGAAATGTGTGTTGGCAGTGCCTGTACACAACCATCATATAATGATAAAAATCCATCCAGTGTTTTTTTTTTTAAATCTCCTTATATGTTTTCCCCTCTCTCAAATGAAGCCATACGATTTTGTCACATCACAAAATCGACGCCCCTCCCACGATTGTTGTCAATCATAGTCCGCGCAAAATGCTTTCATGTTTGCGCAAATCATAGCTCCTGTCTGAGTATGTGTTGTTCATGTGCCTATTGACTGTCAGTCTCACAGACTGGTTATTTTTTAAAACAGATCAGTAAAATGTTAGTGCTTCCGCCCTGACAGTTGTACCTAACAACACTGCATAGATAACGTTATGCATCACTGACAAGCCTACATTTACCGGAAAAAAGTTTTTCATGACCATTAGCTGTAACATCAATCTGTCAATGAACTAACGTATACATCAGTAAACACATAGCGTTCGTATCTCACTACTCTACCCTGCCAGTACACACAAAGATAGATCAAAGTGACATTACTTTAACCAACCATTCAGAAACGTCCAGTTTTCCAACTCCGGTTCAAATTGATTCGGTTGCACAGATGTGTCCTCAGAGACTCCCGCTGCCATTCTTCAAAATATAACGTTACCCTCAACTGTTATCAAGGCAACACAGAGCTGTTTTTGACCAGGTAAAATGAGTGTTTTCTTACATTACTAATGAGAATTTTTAATTAAAGTATATTACAAACTTTTAATTTAGACTCTAAAGAATCACATTAGCTTGTACAAAAAGTGGCATTATATGACCCCTTTAATACCATTTGATTTAGAGTAATATTTGATGATATAATACTCAATACTTGCCTTTAACTACCATGTTCCGCAGTTTGGCATTTTCTTTTTGTAGAGCCTTGATCTGGCTCTGCAGGTCTCTGGTAAGGTCACTTTCCTGGCTTGACAATTCTGCTCTGTCCTCAGACAGTAATTCCTCCTCCGCCCATATTTGTGCAGCAACCTTGGCCTTTTTCTATAGGGCAAAGATGTTCATTTTTAATATTTAATCATGGACAATCCAATACACAAATGATCCCTAATCTGATATATCAATCTTTGCTGTGTAATTACCTGTTTAGGATTTCCAGAGCCAGAGGCTTTGTTGCCAGTACTGGTGGTATCTTCCTCACCAAAGTCTAGGCATTTGGCTTTCCTTACCCTCTTGCCCGCCATGTCCTCTGGATATAGTTCCCGCTCAGCAGCTCTGAGTGTAGCCTCTTTTTCTACAATCACATAGGATAGATTTTCTTAATGCCAAAAATCAACACCATTACAACAATGAATAATAAATAAAAAATAATTGTGTCCCATTTTCAGACTTCTTTAAAGAGGTTTCATGAACTGTTTTGTTTTTTCAATTATGTAACCTAAGTGTTTATGTATGGAATTGTTTTTCGTCCTGTAAACCACTTGGCCAATGGAAAAAGACCTTGCAGTGATAATGTAGTGATCAACAAACGTAACACTCACTGTACAGTTAAAAAAAATAAAGGTTCCTTTTTACATAATCTTGAGGTTAAGTGATTTTTTTTTGTTAAAATAATTGTTAAATAGCTCTATATTATGATAGTTCATTAGAGTGTTTGTTCAGTAACAGGAGTCTCCATGTCTCTCTAGATCTTTATTAAACAGAAAATGCATTTTCAGTTTAGTTTCAGTTCCAATTTTGTCCAACCAGGAGAGAGAATTCACACAGGATACAGATTAAACCATTTCAATTGGAAGTGATGACACAAAGAATTGAGCTGAAAAATTAGAACTGAAACATTATAAAATGTAAGCTAATAAATTGGTACTCGTTTCTGATTGGCTGACATCGACATCGAGACTCCTGTTACTGAGCAAACACTCTTTAGCAATTATTATCAGAATATAGGATTTAACCTTCTAACAAAAACTATTGTTTTGACCAATATCAATTACCCTAGATTTAATACTCAGATATGTTATAGGGGAAATTAAATCATGGCACTGCCTCCTTAAAACTAACTATGCATATTCGGGTAATGTAATGATAACCATTGTAAAACATACAAACATCATGGGATGCATTTACACAATTAGAGCTAACTTAGTTAAGTTAGCCATTGTAAAACTGTCAAATATGGGATACACATTTTGATAGATAAACAGAAGAACAGACATTCTGTAACGTTAGCTGTATTTGCTAATACAATAACTGGTAGAAAATAAGTCCAAGTGTGTATAACGTTACGTTACTTGCCTGCTAACTGAAGAACAACCGCGTGTTCGACGGGCCATCCAGACGTAGGCTTCTTGTGATTTGTTGAACGGCATTCAACAAAATATTTCTTGTCAGTATCAGCTGGGTCGAAATCGATTATCCAACTGATTGGAATTATGCTGGTTTGGTCTTTGTCGGGTCCTTCGGCCCAACTAACAAGGGCAAACCTATATTTTGACATTTTTTACCACCTCGATGTTGGTGTAACAGTCCTCTCCTCTCATGAGTCTCCTCGCGCCTTGAATCTCACCTTCCCGCTCAAGCATTGCGCATGCGCAAGAATGCTCCTCCGTCCTCTCCTCGCGCCCAGAGCCGTTGCTCGTGCTTGAATCACACACACCTTCCTGGCTCTGCTCTTGTTTATATATATTTTTTTCTCTGTATTAATGACTATATGTGTGTGTGTTCTTACTCCTTGTATCGTAAAGATTTAATAAAAAATAATAAATAAATAAAAACACACACCTTCCCGCTCAAAGCATTACGCAACGCATGCGCGAGCTCAGTCCTTCGTTCGTCGCGCTAAGCAATCGGTGCTGAGTGAGTAGGCTGCTACTGACAAAGAAAATGGACCGAGTCCGATTGAAAAGGAAATATATTCTTCCGGGTTCTGATCAAACTGATATTCCAAGAAGAACAAGATGGTTATGGAAAAAAAGGTTAGTTTTTTAGTCCACGGGTCCACGACCCACTTTTGGTCGCGACCTTGAGAACCCCTGATTACACCATTTATCTTTTGGATCTATTGATATGATCACGTCACAGTAGCATTTTATTTCATAGATGCATGTATTTCCTCAGAGGGCAACACAAGCTCCGAGCTAAACATTTAAATAATACGATGTTTAAAAAATAAATATGAATCAGTGTTTTCTATCACTTGCACAGGAAAGAAATGAGAGAGACCAAGATTGATCAGCCAAACCAGGATCTGGTAAGTCATGTAAATGTAAAACTAGACCTTACTTGTGCTGTGCTGTCTTTAGCCAGAACATCCTACTTGTCACAAAATAGAAAGAATAACTATTTGTCTTCTTATTTTAAATAAATACTATTGTATTGTCAGATGCATCTCCTGCACAGAGGTCTTCATTAATATCTTAAAATATGTGTAGCCTACGAGTACATTTTGGCAATGACAATATTGTTAGTAATTTTGCAATACACTTTTTTAGCTTTTCGTTGAGTTACAGATTTTGGTCAAATTTGTTGCATTGATTACGTTGAAACTGTCCTTTCTTTTGTTTAGCCAAGAGCTCATGCCAGTTTTGATGCCTGGATCCCCGTAAGTGAACCATCTTCAGAAAGACTATCAGAAACTACAGAAGAGGTCAATGTAAGTTTCAAGTGCTGGAAAACTATAAATATTATATTGACATGCATTTAAATCGATCATTTGCATTTAAAGGGACACACACAAAACTGTGTCGTTTTGCTCACCCTCAAAAATTTATAAAATGTATAATTGTAACATGCTATATAAAAATATCTGTGGGGTATTTTGAGCTAAAACTTCACATACACACTCTGGGGACATCAGAGACTTATTTTACATCTTGTGAAAAGGTCATTATAGGACCCCTTTAATGGTATCGGTACCGTCTACTGAATTTGGAATCGTGACATCCCTAATACAGTAATGCTAACATAGGAGATGCCCACTCGAGATGAAACCATGCACAATGTGTTTGTGCTTAGAGGGTGGGGTACTGCAAGAGAAAGCTGTGCTGGATGTACAACACTTTTTCTTTTTTCTTTAGGTAACTAATGATGATTCTGAACCTTGGGTTCCTCTCAGTGGACAACAAAGTTTGTCAGGAGGAGCTGAAGTCTGTGTAAGTTTCAACTGTGTGGTGTTTAGTTGAACAATGTAGGCTGCTCTTTTGCAAGATTCTGTCCAGTAGCACTAACATTTATAGAGTTATAGCATATAAGTTTTGTTGAATATTTTGGTTTGAGCACAAAGTGTAAAATGTATTTGTGTGTTTCAGTGGCGGCTGCTGATCTTTTAAAGAGGGGAAGCTCATTTTCGGCCTAAATCATAAAAATTGTCCATTTATTTATATGTAAATTCTGCCCTACGTTCCTTTTCAAGAAAATGCTCTGTAACCCTGTCGTACCAACTAGGCGTCTTTTCCAGTGACTTGACCAGTGTCCTCTCAATGGCCAGCAGAGCTAGGCTGCTTAAACGGCCTTGGCCCATTGTGTTACGGGTGTAGGACTTGAGCCGCTTTAAACAGGAGAAGCTCCTTTCTACACCTGCAGATGTAGCTCCAATTGTTGCCACTAATGAGAACAGTTTGTAAAGCTGAGGCATTGCACTGTCCAACTCCATGTCTTTAAGGAACACCAAGTAATCACACAGCTTTCCCCTGTTACTCTGCAAGTCCTGATCTGAATACAGGACTTGAAGTTCAGACCTCAGTCTCCTGAATCAAAGTGATGGCCATAACTTTTCAGGACACTTTGGAAGGCCTCCTCTGGAAATGCTTGTCTCATGTCATCAAATTTCCCTGGATTGACTAATTCTAAGAAAAGCATACTTTCCAAATTTGAAAACATCGAGGAATCTGCTCCAAGATGTTATCAAGGATGGCCATGTACAGATTTCTGTAGCGCCTTGGGGATCCTGCAATTGGGTCAGACGGCGCTTTCATCTCATGGGCTCATCTCTTGGGTCTGATGTGAGATCTGCTGCTTTGGCATAAACAGCTTGAAAGCCCCTCTGACCTCTTCTTTTGACAAATGCAAGAAGAGACTCAATTCTTTTCTTGCAGTAAAGAACATCCATCGCTCTGCTGGACAATATCAAAGACCACATCAGTCTCAGAGAAGATTTGTTCATATGTGTACAACATGAACACAAACTCAAAATCCTCCAGTTTCCTCACGAAGCCTTTGGCACAATCCAGTGTATCATCATCCATTGTATCTGCAATGATGTTATCAAATGTCTGCAGGAGGCCATCATAATTGTTTGCCACAGTGCTCACTATCCGTGATGTGAAATTCCATCGAGTAGGAGCGTTTCTGGGCAACCTTGAGCAGCCTGCAGACTCCAGAAAAGACGTCCTCTTTGTGGATTTTGAGAAAAATGTGGCAAACCCAGAGAGTGATGCAAAAAAAATTCTGCATTCAGGTAAGCATTTGGCCCCCTGTGACAGCACCAGATTCAGTCTGTGTGCATAGCAATGCACAAACATTCCACTGGGGGCTATTGCTTTCACTTTGGCCTGCAGACCATTGAGAGCTGAAGCCATGACAGCAGCCCCATCATAGGTCTGTGCCACAAGCTTATCCTTAAAATTGTAGCCCTGCATGTTCTCATTTAAAACATCAAAAACGGACTGAGCATCTCGCCCCCCAGAAACATCAAAAAATCCAATGAAGCGCTCCTGAATTTTACCTGCACTATCCACATAGCGAACAATGACAGAGAGTTGGGCACGGCAGGATATATCAGTGGTTTCATCCACCTGCCATCCAAAAAAGGGAGCATCCTGAATTTCATCTCTGATCTGATCAGAAATGGTGGCTGCAAGAGCAGAGATCAAGTCATTTTGAATAGTGTGTGACATACCAGAAAACACAGTTGAGGACTCGAATTGTGTGGACAGGACAGAGTCATATTTAGCTAATGTTTCTGTGAACTCTCTGTAATTCCCCTTGTTGGATGATTCACTACTCTCATCATGTCCCCTAAATGACAGCTCCTGCCGGCCAAGCAAGGATGTCACATCAATAAGGCGGTTTAGGAAGGCCCTGTTTTGTTTAACAGTTTCATTATGTTTAGCCACTTGAATGCGAGCACCTTCATTGATTGCATGCTCAACCCTGATCCTGCCCATGCAACTTAATCTTGCACATGCACTCACATGTTCATTGCTATTTTCATGCCTTTTATATGCCCTGTCAAAGTTTGACAGATCTCCAAACCCCAATTATGACCAAACAACACATCCATGAGATGGTTTCATCAAGAGACATGGCCAGCAGTACATTTTCTTTTCACAGCACTTCCAGTCAGCCAGCTAACTTTGTCATACCAGGAGAGCTGAAAAGACCTGTTACTTTTCCCTATCTTTTGCACTAAATCAATCTTAGGTGTTGATCTGCCCTGCTGTTTAATTCTAAGTTTCTCCTCGTAAGGAAGACTTTCTAATGGCTTTGCCAAAATCAGGTCGACAATATTAGCACTGTCTGCCATCGTGTGCAGTTTGCTAGCTGGCTAGTTCAGACTATATGAATTAATGAACAAACGATCTAATATATATATATATATATTTAACTCAACGGGAGGAAATGTGGGAATTATGTTAAACTGAAACAATGAATGTGGTGTGAAATTGTGTGAAATATACGATGAAGGTTGCAGCAGTTTGTCTTTCGACTACACATGCAAAATCCGCGATGGGACTGAGTTGGAAATGGAGACACAGAGTGATACGCGTCATAATCTGAAGACCACGCCCACGCCCACACCAACCGTCTCTTTGCATTGCGAGAAGCTGCCGCCTCCTTGTCATTTATTTATAAAAAAAAAAAAAAAAAAAAAGTCTAAAAGCTGATATGTGACAATGTGTATAGCAAACAAGCTAAAAAAAACCAATAAATACGTTTTTATAAGCTGTCGACCCCAAAAAACGAGCGTTTTAGGACATAAAAGTGGATTAAAAAGAGATGACAGACCCTCCAATCATCACGCAGACGCTCGGAGTCCGGGCCAGCCCACTCCTCCATTCATCCCAGAGACGCTGAGCGTCCGTGGGCGGGACATAATCGCAGCATTATCCAATGACCGTCTTGTTTCTAAGCACTGAAAAAACTGTTTAAAGCAGCCCCATTGAAGTCAATGGACGCTGGGCTTCAACAGAGTAATGCACTGTACGCCACGGAATGAATGAGAAGGAAATCGAGTCAGCCGACCTAAGTAGCTGATTCTGAACGAAATTGTTTTCGTTCGAGATGAACGTGTTTAACGCATTTTTAGTCAATAAAATGTTAACATAATAGTACATATATTTGACCATTCATTTTTTGACAATTATAGGGGAAGCTGAGCTTCCCTTGCAGTCTTAAAGAAATCGCGTCTGGTGTGTTTATAGTACTTAGTAGGTTACATAGAACATGCTACATCCTGTTGGTGGCTGGCAACTGTGCATGTGACAAAGGTTAATCAATACATTTTGTGTTTTTTTTCTTACAGACCCTGAATGAAAATTCCTCTCACTACGACTTTGACAATGGCTCTGAAGATGCACATGATGTCGGCCACATTACAGTGAGTATAATGTGTACAGTACATTTCAGGCTTTTTCTTAGACATATCCTAAGAATCAGACATGTTTCATTTTGGTAACATGGAGGTTGGCTTGTGTACAATCTATGGATTTTTATTTTGTAATCTGTTTCTTTAGGTAACTAATGATGATTCTGAACCTTGGGTTCCTCTCAGTGGACAACAAAGTTTGCCAGGAGGAGCTGAAGTCTGTGTAAGTTTCAACTGTGTGGTGTTTAGTTGAATATATGGCTGTTTGCAGGTGGGAAGCTAGAATGAATGCCCTGGTCATCTCACTGTCAGTCAGAGCATTAGCATGATGCCTGTTTAGTGCACTCGCCAGATCAGCAAAATGGTAGATCAGAGACCAGGGGCCTCATTTATAACCATTGCGTACGCACAAAAAAGGCACTGTAAAAAGAGGCATACGCCACTTCCGACACATAAGTTATGATTTATAAAAACAAACTTGACGGGAAAATTTGCATACCTCCACGCAAACTCAGACCCATGCGTACAAACATTTTGGAGACGGAGCAGTTTGGCGACACCGATGGTGAGCTGGAGTTAAAAAATTTTTTTTGTCACTTTTAGACGGAAAATGTAAAGAAAATAATATATAGGCCTATAGCTACAGAAAGATAATGCAAATATAATTTCACTCACCAAGCCTATTTCTTGAAGCAAATATCCATCCCTTTTTAAATGCCCGCTCCATCGAGCGCGTTGGGCCGTTAAGTGAAACTGACGGCATATATAACGGCAGATGAAGTAAAACCATAAATCTTCATTATGAGTCCTATAATCATAAATACAGTGCATGTTCACAATAAGAGTTTAAATAAATAAAAGGATGATTTAAATAATGTTTTACTTCTGATATAAACATTTAGATTAAATATGCCATTCTTATCAATGGAGTTAAACATAAATTACATGAAATCATTACTGAGAAGTTACATCATTTAATATATTAAATAAATAGAAACATTTGTAGTGGATGCGATGCATTTGAACACTTATGTGGTTTGCTGTGTTTTAATGTTTTCACTACAGAGAGAATTGCTTATCGTGATAACAGCAGATTGTCTGAGAAGATATTTTTGTGCAAATAATGCACAACAAGGCCCATCTGTTTCCATTAAAATTTAAATCAATTAAAAATACTATTTGGTCAGTGCAAAAGATTGAGAAAATCTTTCTCTGAAATGTAGCCTATTTTATAGCCTAATATTTTATAAATTTTTTCAACAAAAAAAAAACAAGGATAGGCTACTAAATGATTTTTATCAATGTAATGTGACGGCACATCCCGCATGTTTTCCAAATGTCTTGTACCGTTAAACATGTTATCAGGTGGATGAATATGCATATGCAAATGCATAGTAAATCTAGGCGTTGTAAGCTCAATATATGGTTATATCATGGAGGAAATGTGTGTGCGCACAATCTTCCGCTGACTGGGATTTATAAACTGAATGTTGCGCAGGTTCTGGCGTACAAACGCTTTCATAAGTCTGAATATTTTATTGCGTACGCCATTTTAGGCTTTAGGTCGCACATACACTTTTAGTGAGGATCCTACACACAGTTTTATAAATGAGACCCCAGGACAGTAAAGTTAAATTTGTTGAAAGTTATGTTTCCCATTAATCTCGCTAGCTCTACTGGATTGGGTGTAGTTAAACTTTTGACTAATTCACTGAACTAAAGTGATATTCTGAAGGAAAACACATGTAGCCATAATGTTTAGTTTTACAAATATCAATGGGGCAGGTGATTTTTATATATATATTTTTAGACTTGCAACAACTCCACTACATCCTCAAATTAAGGTACAACTTATTTATTTCCTATCCTACACTACTGTATGAACTGATTAATCAGGTGTGCCTGACATTAATCAGTTTATCCAATAGTTATGAAGTAGTAAAATCAAATACAATTTTATATAGCCCACAAATCACATTTGTTTCAAGGGGCTTTACAATCTGTACAGTCCAGGTACAGTAGAGGTGTGCAAGTAGTCCAATAATTCTTCCTCAGATATGTGTAGTTGCCAGCAGCATCTTTTCACCTGATGACGAGGCATTTTACCGTCATTATGTACTACATTGGTTCTAAAGATTTTGATTGTGTTTTTATTTTAGTTTTCCACATCCTCTAACTCACCTAGTTCCCTTGCGTTACCTCTTTACCTTTATTGTGTGTGAGAGCAGGCCTGGAGTAGCCATTGGGAGAACCGGGAGAATTCGTGGGCCACTCTGCCCGCTCATAAATTGGGCCGGCAGACTCGCCAGCTTTTTTTTTTTTTACAAACACAGAATAACGTATATGTGTTTAAGTTACTGTGTGACTGATAACTAAGCCAATAACACTAGATTTGAATTTAACATTAAACTTTGACGTTTTCTGTTGTCAGAGTGCGCGTGCGCTCTCTCTTCTGCTACACAAGCACGTGTCCCAGGTCGTTGCCATGGAGACAAACCGAAACCATTAATGCTGTGGTGTGAGTTAGCGAGAGTGCGCTAATCACAGGAAGAATAAATACAATAGAATAAAATGGATAGTAAAAAAAAGATGCCTGGAGGAGCTGAAAAAGCCAGGTTAAAAAAAGAAAGGCATTGGAGGATGATGCGGCCAAATGTGCCAAACTGACAAATATTTTTTCTAGAAGACAAACGAGCACACGTGAACTGTGACTCAAGGTACAGTGACTAGCAACATTTACAGTTATGCATTTGGCAAACGCTTTTATCCAAATTGACTTATATTGAAGGAATTTTGTTTATTCAGTTTAGGTTTTTTTCTATTGATTGTCTGTTTCAATTAAATGTAACATTGTAATTACATTGACATTGATATAAAAAAATAGTGCAAAAAGTATATTTCTTACTGCACTAACTGTAACTTCATTTTTGTTTGAATGCAAACCATTTTTTCATAATGTAACAGTTGGAATTTTGTTGCAGAAAACTCAGTATGTGATTTGTTATTGATATTTATGGCCATATTTACATTATTCATATTTTTTATTGAAACATGTCAAAAATAAATATAACAGGATAGTAAGAACAGATCTGTCACTTCATTTATCCAGATTCCACCACGGTGGGAGGGGCTTGGATGGGGATAGGTGGTGGGCTGATCTTAAACATTACACTCCCGGGCTGAAAATGGATCCCACTCCGGCCCTGTGTGAGAGAGTCAAATAATAACAGTCAAATAACATTTCTAATCAGAATTTGTATTATAGGGACTGCATGCTGACTGTGGAGATTCTATTCCCAGAAGTCCTACTTCCCCACTCTTGTTTGAAGATGAATGTTCAACAGAGAGTAAACCTCACTTCAATGATGAACCTAATTGCAGCCAAGCTTCACCAAATACCAGTAACTGTATTCCTGATGACAGTCTTGGATCCATTATTGGAAGTGAAGAAGAATATTCCCTTTTATTTGATGAAAGCCCTGATGAGTCAGTAAATGAGGAATCTCATCTTGGAGAAGTCAGTCATGAACAGTTTCCTCTGGAAAAAGAAGAGCCACTTTACACTGGTTCACGACTAACCCAAGCTCAGAGTTTTTTACTTATACTTTCATTTGTTTTGAGACATGGACTCACAGGCATGGCTCTCTCTGATCTCCTAGATTTGATCAATATTCACTGTCCAGAAAACACACAGTTAACCTCAAAGTATCTGTTCTTAAAAGAGCTTAAGCCTGTAGAAGGTCACCTACAATCTCACATATATTGTCCAAATTGTGAGTACTACATCGGTGACCAGGATAGCGAAGGACAATGTGTTGTATGCCACACAACATGGGATAAAAACAGCTCGCTGAAGAATGGAAACTTCTTTATATACTTACCAATACAAACACAGTTGGAACATCTTCTTCAAAGAGAAGATATTGCACATTGTCTCAAGTCAAGAGATAGTACATGTAATTCTGAAAATTATGAAGATATTGGAAGTGGTAAAATGTACCATGATCTATACAAAATTGGAGGCCCGCTTCACTGTACTCATGGATACTCCTTAACCCTCAACTGTGATGGAGTGCCTGTATTCAAATCATCACTCTATGGTATTTGGCCATTATATGGTATTGTAAACGAGCTTCCTTACCCTGTGCGCAAAGAAAATGTTCTGCTTTTTGGCTTGTGGTTTGGTGATAAAAAGCCAAATGTTAATACATTTTTAAAGCCATTCACTTTAGAGTGTCAGAAGTTGTCAACTGCGGGCTTTAAGATAAAAAGAAACAGCATTTTGGAACAATGTAGAGTTGTGGCAGCTCTTATGATGTGCGATTCGGTAGCTAGGCCCATACTTCAAAACATGACCCAGTTTAATGGTCGGTATGGATGCAGCCTCTGTTTACATCCCGGTGAACAAGTTGAAAAGGGTCATGGCACTGTCAGGGTCTACCCATACAAAGACGTTCCAAAGAGGGACCACGCTTCAACCGTAATTGATGCAAGAGAGGCTTTACATACCAAAAAATCTGTGAGGGGTGTTAAAGGGACCACATGTCTGATAAAGATTCCACACTTTGACATATCTGGCATGCCTCCTGACCATATGCATAATGTACATCTTGGTGTGGTTCGCCAAATGGCAAGCATGTGGCTGGACAGTGATAACCATGAGAAGCCATATTACATTGGCAACAAAGTGAATGAACTTGATGAACAGCTCTTGCTAATCAAGCCTCCTTGCAATATCACAAGAGTGCCCCGATCTCTTCAGCAAAGGAGATTTTGGAAGGCTAGTGAATGGCAGAATTGGTTACTGTTTTATAGTATCTTTGTGCTAAAGGGAATTCTGCCCCGGGTATTTTACCAGCACTGGTTAGTCCTTGTCACATTTATGTACTTACTATGCAAGGACATTATTACAACAGAGGATATAAAAAAATTTGAGAAACTTGTTGTAGATTTTGTCAAACAATTTGAAACACTGTATGGAAAGACCCATGTGTCATTTAATGTACATTTATGTCTTCATTTGCCAGAATCGGTCAGGAATTGGGGACCTTTGTGGGCTCATTCTGGGTATATTTTTGAGTCATTTAATGGTGATATACTGAAAATGTTTCATGGCACTCAGTGTGTCCCTTTACAGATAATGAAACAATTCACATACAGACAAATATTGCCTCTTTTGAGGAATGATGCTCTGAAAATGCTGTGCCTGAATGCATCCAGCTATTTAGTAACTTATCTGGCCGAAAAAGACTGAAGCAGTTTGAAAGAGTCTGCGATCAACTTGTTACCCTTGGTTTGCATTATTCTCGAAAACTTTCTAGTGAAGAGATACTGGTCATGAGAGAGCAATTTCCAGTCACCGGATACAGTCGTGAAAATATTCAGCAGACTTCTAGTCAACGGAGAACTGTATTACTCACAGGAGTTCACAAGGGTAGTGAAAAGGAACAGCTTCACTGTGCTGTTGCTGAATGGACACATAATCACTGTATACTACTACATTGTAGTAGAGCAACATGGTGACAGAAAATGTTTTGCTTTTGGAAGAAAGTATGATAGATCGCATAATACACTGGTTAATGTTGAAAATGTAGTTGGTCTGAAAAGGGAATTCGGGCAGGAAACAGATATTTAATGTGACACTGTTCAAAAGAAAATGTATGCTAATTGATCTGCCACAATATGCAAGTCTCTCGCATGTATACCTCCAAGATCCAGTGTGGAGGATTGAAAATTAAAGGGCAAAGTACATTTTGAAAATGTACATTGAATGAAAAAATCTATGAATATGTTTATAATCTTTCTAATTTACAGTCAAGGGTGAATGTGGTCTCTGCAACTCTGTTCCAATAAAACTGTTGCTTGTGTAATGCAGATTTTGTCTTCACTATTTTCTTTATTATATAGCTATACCATGCATATGCTATTGTTTATTTGAAAGTATAAAATGTAACTATATATATATATATATATATATATATATAGCACATATACATATATTGAGTATATTTAAACATATATTACAGTATATTAAAGCATATAAAGAAACTATTACATGTAAAAATATAGTGCCTTTTTTGGTTTTGATTGCAATATATTTTTTTTTATATGTATCAATATATATACATATATGGTCTATGCATATATTGCAATATATTGGAAAATATAAATTTTAAATCCCATATATGAGAATATATTGCCTAATATATTACATGATATTTTCCAATATACTGCAATATATTTTTGTTTCATAAGGGTAGTAAGTAGGACAATTATACATGTTGAGGTGTATGTGTTTTCTTCCTTTTAAGGTAAACTGGATTCTGCTGCACAAAGAATTCAAGAGTTGGAGCTTGAGGTTTTGTCTCTTGAACTTGAAATTCAACAGCTGACGGTTAAGCAGCAGCAGCCGCTGATTTTCAAGTTCTGTGTCACAGATGAGGACTTCCGTTACTACACAAGGTTCAGCTAAAAGAAGGTCTTCACCGTATTTTGGGAGTCAGTTTACCCCTCTGCTTCAAGGCTTTTGTAATGTTCCAAGGCACAGCGGACAGCAGAAGACACACCAACCCTCAGCGAAAACTTCCACTCATTGACGATCTATTCATGTTTCTCTGTCGTGTTGCTGCTGGGCTTCAAGAGAAACCCTTATCGTCCATCTTTGAGGTCAGCTTGTCCACAGTTAGTCGCATCATCTTAACATGGACAAGCTACCTTTATCAGGTTCTCAGCTCACTACCATTGTGGATGACAAGGGAGCAAGTGCAGGCCACAATGCCTGACAAGTTCAAGCTTTACTGCCCTCAGGTGAGGGTGATAATAGACTGCACTGAGATCTGCTGTGAAATGCCGTCGTCTCTCATTACAGTCAGAGAGATTTTACAACTACAAAAATCACACTACCTTTAAAGGTCTAATTGGCATTGCCCCATGTGGGGTTATCACATTTATATCTAAACTGTAAACAAGCTCCATGTCAGATATTGAAATAACTCGGCAATCACAGATCTTGCAATTACTTCAGCCAGGAGATGGTGCAATGGCCGACAAGGGGTTCCAGATTGAGAAGATGCTGATAGAGTTGGGGGCAACACTTATCATTCCTCCGATGAAAAAAATTGAATCAGCTCAGCTTGGAGGACACCAAGAAGACCCAGCCTATTACTCGACTAAGAATTTTAGTTGAGGGGGCCATACGCAGAGTGAAGGAGTACCATATTTGGGATGGGCTTGTTCCTCTGTCTATGGTAGGTTCAGTCAATCAGCTGTGGGTCATCTGTTGCCTCATGTCAAACTATCAGGGACCTCTTGATATCAAAGGACACAAACCAGTCTGAAGTGTTTCATCCAAAATATTTATTGGGTGAGCCTAAATCTTTACTGCTGTTTGCTGTGTTTGGCACTGTGTAGATGAAATCTAATTAAATAGAAGTGTAAATAGAACCTTTTTCTTGGATTTTGCATGATGGTAGGGTTACATATTTTTTCATTGTTATTAATAAATAATTTTGTGAATCATTCTGTAAACTGTATTAACCTTTTACATAAAAACATAAACTAGAAAACTAAAAACTTTTTTATTTACACATGCAAGTATGTGTCAGGAGTCCAGGCCGGCGTTCCTCTCTCTCACCACCAGAGGTTGCCATCTCCCTTCCTCCTGGACTCATTTTCCCTTCATTCCACACACCTGTCACTGAGCACATCCTCAGTTGTTTCCCATTCCCTGATAGCACATGTACATCTCCGAGACATCTATTTGATGTCTGCATTTACATCTGCAAGACATTTTTTAGGGTGTTTGCTCATCTGCAATATGTCTATAGGACGTTTCCTTTTAGATGTCAAATAGACGTCTATTAGATGTCTTTCAGATGTTTATGATTTAGAATGTATGTAAAACTGACATCTGAAAGACGTCTGCCAGACGTTTGTGGACAGTAGATGCTTTCCAGATCAAGAGATCTTTAACAGACATCTTGCAGACGTATGTGTGCTATCTGGGTTGTCACTGGCATTATATTCCGTCCTCACGCACCACCCTGTCTAGTTAGATGTGTATGTATGTGTTAATGTATTACTGTGTTCCTGCTACCTGACCGAGTGCGTTCGTTTTTTGCGCTCGGGACACCAGCACTGCGTTGCCATCTGTGGTGTCCCGTTTTTGAATATAATTTTGTTTTTTGCCTGCTGGCATTTTTGTTTATTAAATTACTTGCTTACCTGCATTTGGACCCAGACCTCATTCATTCCATGGGCTCCCTCACTGCGCCGTGACAGTATGGTTATTTAAATGAATGAAAAAGCCTCCATAGCACCTCAAAGCAGTCTACAAACAAGGTTGGAGGCACTTGCAGCCATAGAACATAAGTACATAGAGATGAATGACAGACAGAAAAGGCCATATATATTTACATACAATGCAACGTTGACTGAGAAACACAAAGATAACTGTAAGGAACAAAGTATTTACAAGTCGTTACTTGTATTGCCTTTAGATGTGCATAAAAACTATTTACATTTTTTAATTCTGCCTCAACGTAACAATACATCCATGTAGATGTTATAATAAAAATAATCTTGATTCTTTCGCATTGAGCTGATGAACTCCTCATCCCGAAAGATTCTTTCAACTGTGAAGTCAGTGTGCATATCTGTGATGATATCGCACCACTGAAGTCCACTTAAGGCCAGCTGGCCTTGAACCTGGTAATAATACTTGTGGCTCTTCTTAAGGCAAGCCTGGCCTCGAACTGTGATCAGGTGTCTAACTTGAGAAACATCTTCAACATCGCAAGTCTTTACCTCTGCCAAACCAAATGGTGGTGTTTCTCTTGGGTTGAATACTTTAGCATCAAGGCTTGCTGCGAGGTGAGGTGTATCAGGGTGGATGATGGTCAAGTCAAGTTGAGCTTTATTGTCATTCCGCTACATGTGTGGACATACAGTGGGACGAGATGTCGTGCCTCACAGGACCACGGTCCTACATGAATACAAATATACAACACAAAGTAAAACAGTATAAACCTATACACAACTAACCTACTGTCAGCTTTGACTATACATATGCTATATATAAAAGTGGTTACCTATACATAAACAAAAAAATACAAACTCAAATACTGTACATGTGCAAAAAGAGAGACATTCAAGCAGCTGGCTGGGGAACAGTGTAAGGTGATTTGTGGTGCATGAGCCTGTAAACATACATATATTACAATCACTCTTTTGTGGGATTATGTGCACACAGTAGTGTGTGAAAGTGTCTAGTGTGAGTAGAGGAGAGTATGTTACTACAGGTGGCTTGTGCAGGTCCACTCACCTGTGTATCACACTTGAATTGCACAAAAATCAAAGTTTGACAGTTTTTTCCTGTGATGTGGTAAGGTTGGGGGTGATGTGAGTTCAGGGCTCTCACAGCCTGGGGGAAAAAGCTGTTGAGGAGTCTGGCGGAGCGGGCTCTGTGTGCCATCTTTCTGAGGGTAGTAGCTCAAAGAGACTGTGGGAGGAATGGGTGGGGTCCTTCACGATACTATTTGCTTTGCTGGAGCATCGTGTAAGGAAAATGTCCAAGATGGAGGGGAGAGGGGCACCGATGATTTTTGCAGCTGTGTTCACTGTCCGCTGGAGGGTCTTGCGGTCTGCTGCACTACAGTTCCCATACTAGACAGTGATGCAGCTGGTCAGCATGCTCTCAATGGTTCCCCTGTAGAAAGTGGTGAGGATGGGTGGAGGGAGACTTGCTCTTTTCAGCCGGCGGAGAAAGTGTAGGCACTGTTGTGCCTTCTTGGAGAGTGACATAGTGTTGGTGGTCCAGGTGAGGTCCTCTGTGATGTGCACTCCCAGGAATTTAGTGCTGCTGACTTTCTTCACAGTCGAGCTGTCGATGGTCAGGGGGGGTGGTCAACAGAGTTTCTCCTGAAGTCCATCACAACCTCCTTTGTCTTCCCCACATTAAGGGACAGGTTGTTAGCACCACACCATTCAGCCAGCTGTGCCACTTCCTCTCTGTAGTGCGTTTCATCGTTGTTGCTGATGAGACCTACCACTGATGTGTCATCGGCAAACTTGATTATGTGGTTGGATCTGAACTTGGCAGTCCAGTTGTGGCGAGGGGTTGTGGCCGACACGAACTGACTGAGGTCTTCCGATTAAAAAGTCCAGGATCCAGTTACAGAGGGAGTTGTTGAGGCCCAGCAGGCTTAATTTATTGATGAGCTGTTGTGGGATTATTGTGTTGAATGCTGAGCTGAAGTCGATAAGTAGCATTCTAACATATGAGTCTTTATTTTCTAGGTGGGTAAGAGCCAGGTGAAGGGTGGAGGAAATTGCATCATCCGTAGAGTGGTTTGGGCGGTATGCAAACTAGAGCGGGTCGAGTGTGTTGGGGAGGCTGGTTTTGATGTTGTGCATGACTAACCTCTCAAAGCACTTCATTATGATTGGAGTCAGTGCTATAGGACGGTAGTCGTTTAGACAGGACACAGGTGATTTTTTTGGTACCGTTATGATTGTAGTGGATTTGAGACATCCCACACTGCATCACAGAGACATCACAAAAATCAGAATACTGCCTTAAAATGTCTGGTTCCAGATCTAGCCCTCTTATCACTGCAGCTGACTGGGGAGTTCCTCTGAGAATGCGAGCTGCTAAGGCTTTGGAAGAAGACTCTCTGCGAACATGGCATATTTCACCAAATCTGCTAGCTGTAAGTCGGGGTTTCCGTACTTGGGTCCACAGCTGGCATTCTGACTGTAGTTGTGTTTCTGCCTCAATAGCACCAGAAATGTGCTTTGACACATTAAGGCTCTCTAAGTGGCACTGTTGCTTGTAGTTGGGCTCAAAGTTCAATTGAAATTTAAAATTGTAATCTTCAACAGGCAACTGAGGAAATTCTGGGGCACCAGGGTGTTTTGTAATGTTTCTTCCTATCTCAGGAGGGCACTGGTACGAGAACACAGACCCAAAAGGCACAGGGCCAAACTTGGAGTCCACAAAATTAAGTTCCTTAGCCCATGCAGCAGTTTGAAAATTCCTGGTTGCGGAAATTCCTGGTATATTCCATATGTCTTGCAGCTTCTCACCACTGGCCATGATGTGAGGATCTGGAAGAGGCCCTGTTATAAAAGTGAGATATGTCAAGTTAAATTTGCATATCATTTTAATGTCACCTAACATTTCATATAGCACAGTGATCCTTAATCCTGGTCATAGGGACCCCCCACTCTGCACATTTTGTATGTCTACCTTACTGTCTGTGTTTGTGTGTATCTGTACCTGTTTTTCTACCTATCTATCTCTGTTTGTCTGTCTGTATACCTATCTTTAAGAATCTATAATTTGCAAAATAATATCAACCAAATGCTTCTATTAAAAGTAAACAAAAATAAACGAATTAAAAAATGTCAAATTAAAATGACAGGTGTGGGTGGGTTTATTCTGACTTACCACCATATGCTCTGTAGAGTGTACATTTTACACCAGTTCTGGTGCAATTCTTGTTTTTTGTTGGTTTACACACTGCCATGTCATTAGTCGCCTCCAGTGAAATTCCCTGTAATATAATAATGATGATGATAAATGATTAATTGACTGCTAGTCCAAAATCACTAAATATATTGATGAATAATAAAGTCTTACTTGTGTCCTAAGCCGGTGCCAAGTCTGCAATGAACTGGTGCATGAACTGGCAAAGGTACCGTCTTGAATCCCATGGTACTGTAGTGAGCACTTTGAAACAGTAATGCCACTAAGTGATTGCAAAGTGCTTTTCCAGCACAGCAGGTACACAACATGCAATTCAGTACCACAGGAAACTCTTGAGCACTAAATGTAACCTGATAATAAAGATACGTAAATAAGTTACTGCACAACATTTTTACGTTTCACTGGAGCAGTGGAACACACTTAGGCTTTAGAGTAAGTGTATACAGTTTGAACATTTTTATTATGAACACCAACTTTATCACACAGATTATTTCTCAGTCTTTATTGTCCTCAAACAACCCTCTTCTGCTTTAAAAAATATGAAAAAAATTGTCATTTTAGATTTTGCAACATAAAATCATTGACATCAGACTGAGAAACACACTGAACCACAATGGAACTTTGTGGGATAATGCAAAGTCTGCAACCGCAGTGGAACACAGCAATCAGAAAAACCTGTAGCATCCTAATTTTTCCTAATGGACCCATGACAACGCCCTCTCACTGTCACCTCATTGACGACTACATTCAAAACTGTTCCAAAACAACGTTTTGGTTAAAGGGCACATCATTAGCCATTAGTACGTTACTGGCTTTTATCTAACAAAACAAAATTTATAGCTGACATACCATACATAGAAACATGATTGTTTGTTGTCTGTATTACAGTATTTTAAAGACTTGAAGACCTTCTATTTGCAGAAGACAAAGCTAGCAACTACCGTTATCCTAACTCCTTCGCTAACGTGGACAATACAAAAACACTTGCCTTCATAATCAAACAGGTACTGCTCAATGAAGAACTTGTATCCTTTGTCAAGTTTAGAACGTTTGTAACGAATAATTCATCTGCAATTCACTGTACATCACTTAGCCGTATTTCTGGTAAATGTAAAAGGGACTGGGTAAACTCCATATTGAGGGCGCGATAGCGTTCTACTGTGCTGGTGGAAGTAACGATACACTGCTTCGAGTCGAAACGGAAGTTGCGTGGCGTCATGTGAAAAGGGCCTATACTATAGTCCCCATCAAGCTAGCTTTTAAACTTACAGACCTCGGCCTAAACTCTTCACTCTGCTACTGGATTCAAGACTTCCTCACCAGCAGACCTCAAGTGGTGAAAGTAGGACAGTTCACCTCCAACTCCATCACCCTGAACGTAGGAGCCCAACAGGGTCTACACAAGAGGTTGCAAAGACTAATTGACTAGTCGACTTCAGTACTCTGCCATGACGCTTTAAGCTTGAAGTCGACTATTCGCTGGTCCTATAGAGGGCACAATAGGATAATAAATTCACATTTATGCTCCGTTTCCAAACAGTTAAAATTACAAACTGATTCATACTCTGAATGCGCTCCACAAGACATGTGTGATTATATTACTGGATGCTCGAAATTGAACGGCAGAATGCACGTTTTAAACTGCCTATTGTACAGGTAAGTTAATCACATTCTAATCTAATGCGCTGCTGCACTGTAATACACACACATAGACTACAGACAGTAGCGCATACAATACATCATGCGCAGATCGCACGCACAGAATCATTCAGCGCGAAAAAATTTATTGTCAACACTGTTCTGTGATTTCTCGGTAAAATAGCTTAGAAACTGAAAAGTTCTAGCATATATTTCTTAATAACTAAATCCCACAGCTTCACTACTAGTAGAGAGACGCTGCCAGGTAGAATTAATTCACACACGCAATTGCTCTCACTAATGCATTCATTCATATAAATTTTATCTTTACTGTACTACTTATCTGTATCTGATTTAGAACGAGTAGGAATCTGTGAGAAATATAACGACCCAAAGACTAAAGAACTGATAAAAATAAGCTGTTATAGGTGCAATAGTCATGTGGGCAGCGCTGTGTCTTATTTCATAGCTGTGCACAAGGTATTTGTCACAGCTCCAGACTTATTTGTTCATTAATGACGTAATCAGCGACTAGTAGACTTTGACTTGACTTTCATCATATAAAAGTCGACTTTTTCAACCCCTATTCCACACACACGACTGCGTGTCCTCTCACAGCTCCTTCTATTGTTAAATTTGCTGATGATACTGTGGTTCTGGGCCTCATTTCCAACAATGATGATACCGCATACTTGGATGAGGTAGAGAGACTTACATCATGGTGCCAGGACAACTGTCTGTCTCTCTGAATGTGAGCAAAACTAAAGAGCTGATCGTGGACTTCAGAAAGAGACAGCAACGGCCCTACACTCTTCACGATCAGTGGGACCCCTGTGGAAAGGGTGAGCAGCTTCAAGTACCTTGGTGTAAACATCTCTGAGGACCTGACTTAGACCACACACATTCAAACACAGGTTAAGAAAGCCAGGCAAAGACTACCATCTGTGACAGCTGAGGAAATTCAGGGTCTCACCAGCAATCCTGAAAATGTTCTATTCAGTGGCAATAGAAAGTGTATTGACTCAGTGTATCTCAGTGTGGTATGGAAACGTCTCCAATCAGGACTGCAAAGCCCTGCAGAGAGTTGTGTGCTTAGCTGAGCGCATCTCAGGGTCTGCTCTCCCCTCTCTGCAGGACATCTACCTCACACACTGCCAAAGCAGAGTTGTCAAAATCATCAAGGACTCAAATCACCCTGGTAACCGTCTCTTCATTTTACTGCCATCTGGCAAGTGCTTCCGTAGCATGATGGCTACGGAAAAACTGAGAGACTTAGGAGTAGCTTCTTCACCCAGGCCATCAGGCTCCTAAACTCAAACTCAGTCTCATAACATCAACATGACTCCATTTAATAATCAGTTAGATATTCATTATTCTCCACCATCCGTATTGCTGCTATGTATATACCCTATACAACCTGTTTGCACATTCTTCTTGCACATACCTGCTTATATTATTATTTATTAAGTCTACAGTCCTCCACATTATTTTATTGCACATTTTATTTTATATTTTATTCTTACTTTTTATTTTCTTCATTTTTTTCCATACCTATATTTATGTATATTCTCTTATGTTATTATTTCATATAATTGCACTGTCCATGGAGCGGACCTGACTTACATTTCACTGCTGATTAGATTCTGTATAATTGTGTATGTGATGAATAATAATCTTGAATCTTGAATCACTTATGCATAGGTGAAATATTATCTCAGTTTAAAGTGTTTGAATGTAGGGATTGTTTGTCTATTGAAGCAAGAAGGATTTTTCCTCTTATGATTTATTGTTATTTCTATACATGGCCTAATTTGTCCGTAACAGAGTTGACAAAAAATACCATAAAGACATCTGTTTTTCATAAAACACTGATTTATTCAAATTAAATATGTTTTTAATAAGATACTAGAAAGAATTTATGTTCATGTTCGTGTAGTTTTTTCTGAACTATCTGAAATGCCAAATGTATTTTCCAGTTACAGAATCACCCAGCACATCTCTGTCAAGGTGGTGTGATCTAGCTCTGTGACAGCCTGTATTTGCTTAAAGGTGGAATTCCAGCGTGTTACAGCGACCACTGGAATGCTTTTGCCATTGCCAAAGAACACTTCAAACTTGTCTATGAAAATTGTGCTATTATGCAGTAGAGTTGCAAGCTTTGACACTTTGGAGAAGTATGCTTTTTTTCATGTTAGATGCGTTATCTGTGATCATAAATTCTTCCTTATCAATTATATTGTATTCTTCCAATATTTCGTCAAATGCAGCTACAATGTTGTCAACCCTTTTAATCTTCTGCATTCAAGGAGGAAGGACTTCAGAGTGTATTCATTAGCTGAAGTTGCAAACATGAGCTGTTACTCCTAGATAAGACGTCAATGTGCAATCTGACCACAAGCGTTACAGAGATTAATTTCTGATCTGCCAGACTGGATTTGATACCCTCTTTGACTCTGGTCACTAGTTGAGGTATCTCTTTGAAGGCCATGTGAACCATGAACTTCCTCTTTCTCACTGCTGAGTATTGTTTAGCATTTATCACAGTATTAGCACTTATCCCTGCTTAGTGATAGCTACTTTACGGAGCCTTTCCTAGTTTTCTAAGTCAGTGTAGTCCTGTTCATTGCCCGTTACCTGATCATAGTTCTGTCGTGCATTTTCCCTGTGTCTTGCCGATTTGGATTATGTTTGCACCTTGCCTGGACTCATGCTTGTTATCGGATTACCTCCCTTGTCAAGCCCTCTGGATATTGTTCACCGACCGAAGATCCACACTTACCCTAGGAATACTCGTGTGTCTTGTCCTTAACATATTCCATATGCCATTCAGTCAAGCATCCAGTAATATAATTACACATGTATTGTAATTATTGTAGTATTGTAGCCTATTCAGAGTATGAATTAGTTTGTAATTTTAACTGTTTGGAAACGGAGCGTAAATGTGGATTTATTATCCTATTGTGCCCTCTATAGGACCAGCCACTAGTCGACTTCAAGCTTAAAGCGTCATGGCAGAGCACTGAAGTCGACTAGTCTGTGCAACCCCTAGTGGGGAGCGAGCAGGGAGCAGGGCGTGCGAAATATAGTCGGAGCGCGGAGCTGGTTTTTATCCTGTAAAAAGAGCGATCGCTCTGTCTCGCTCCGGTTCCGCTCCGATACCGCTCACACCACGAGTCTAGCGCATGCACAAATCCACCCAGAATTCACCTGTGCCTTCAACAATTAACAAAACTGTCAGCCTACACTTCAAATATCGTTTGTTGTGAAGGAGAGATGGAGTTCATTTCCAAATGTTTCCAAAGGCAAACCGACAGGTCATACAGGCGCACAATTCCTGTCCCCCAAAAAAAGCAGTCACGCAACAAACCCACTCCACATCCGCCACGCAGGCAGTGTGTCCCAGGCGCAAGTTTTCGGTTGAAAACGGCAGGTGTTAGGCATGCAGAGGAATTTTAAATGTATTGAGTAATTAAAATTATTAAGTAAACAATAATTAAAAAAAATAATTTAACTGAACTGTCAAGTTCACTTAACTTATTTCTTTTAATTATTATTTACTTAATAATTTTAAGGCAACGGGTTCCTCTTTTTTAAAAGTCAAGTCAACTTATCACAGTGTATGATGCCTTGAATAGAACTTCTCTCACACTGTTAGGCAAGATAGACGACTCACTCTTCACCTGTGTTCTGATTAGGATATCATGAATGCTGGACAGGAATATGACAAATAGAATAGTCATGGTTTCAGTCTTCATATAGTACTCTGATACAGTGGTTTTCAATCCTGGTCCTGAATACCCACAGCTCTGCACATTTTGTATATCTCTCTTGTCTGACACAATATGATCTGAATAAGGTGTTACCTAACTAATGGGAGATATACTAAAGGTGTTGAAAACCACTGCTCTAATGCACAGTTATCATATGACAAACATTAACGGGTTTATTCATAATTCCTGTTATATCTATCGAATTAAAGATGAATATCTAATATTTCCATTAGTTTGTTGTGTGTCTGATACTAGAGCACAGTATTGTAAACATCAAAAATGATAATATAAGAATTATGTAAGTAATGATATCAAGCAATATATATATATATATATATATATATATACAGTGCTCAGCGTAAATGAGTACACCCCCTTTGAAAAGTAACATTTTAAACAATCTCTCAATGAACAATTTTTTTTTCCAAAATGTTGACAAGACTAAGTTTTATATAACATCTGTTTAACTTATAACATGAAAGTAAGGTTAATAATATAACTTCGAGAACAAAATTCAAAATTTCAGTTTTACTCAAATTAGGGTGATGCAAAAATGAGTACACCCCACTGAAAGTCTCTGGAGCAAAGCAAAATTTTAGACTACAAATGTCTAATTTAACAAGAATTCAACCACAGGTGAGTCTAATTATTCATTACACAGGTGTTCAGCATACAGTTGACTATAAAAGGGTGTTACTTAAAGAAAACCCCTTCCCATTTCATGCTGTCAACAATGGCACCACATGGAAAAGAAATGTCACAAGACCTGAGAAAGAAAATAATTTATTTACACAAGAAAGGTGAAGGCTACAAGAAGATCAGCAAAGCTTTACTTATCAGTCAGAATACTGTAGCAAAAGTGGTACAAACATTTAAAAAGATGGAACTGCAACCATCTCACAGAGACGCCCAGGTCGTCGCCCATGGAAGTTAACACCGTCAGGAGCGTCTTCTGATGAGAAGGGTTGAAGAAAATCGACATGCAAGTTCACTGCAGTTATCTAAAGAAGTAGAAAGCCAAACTGGGGTGACTATTTCCCATGACACAATCGGCGTACACTGCAGAGGAATGGCATGCATGGGTGCCGCCCACGAAAGAAGCCTCTCCTAAAGCCCAGGCACAAAAAAGCCCGCCTAGAGTTTGCCAGGGCCCATGCTGACAAAGATGAAGACTACTGGGACTCTATACTCTGGAGTGATGAGACCAAGATAAATGTTTTTGGAACTGATGGCTTCAAAACTGTATAGCGTCGCAAAGGTGAGGAATACAAAGAAAAATGCATGGTGCCTACAGTGAAACATGGTGGTGGCAGTGTCCTTATGTGGGGCTGCATGAGTGCTGCTGGTGTCGGGGAGCTGCATTGCATTGATGGCATCATGAATTCACAAATGTACTGCTCTATACTGAAAGAAAAGATGCTACCATCACTCCGTGCCCTTGGTCGTTGTGCACTTTTCCAACATGACAATGATCCTAAACACACATCTAAGGCCACTGTTGGATTTCTGAAGAAGAACAGAGTGAAAGTGATTCAGTGGCCAAGTATGTCTCCTGATCTGAACCCAATCGAACACCTATGGGGAATTCTGAAGAGACAAGTTGAGCATCACTCTCCATCCAGCATCCAATCTCTAAAAGAGGTCATTCTTGAAGAATGTAAAAAGATAGATCTGGCAAAATGTCGCCAACTTGTTCATTCCATGCCTAGAAGACTTGGTGCTGTCATTAAAAATCATGGAGGCCATACAAAGTACTAGATTTAGTAGCTTTTGTTGTGGGGTGTACTCATTTTTGCATCACCCTAATTTGAGTAAAACTGAAAAATATGTAATCTAAGTTATATTATTAACCTTACTTTCATGTTAAGTTAAACAGATGTTATATTAAACTTAGTCTTGTCAACATTTTGGAAATGTTTTTTGTGTTCATTGAGATATGGTTTAAAAGTTTACTTTTCAAAGGGGGTGTACTCATTTACACTGAGCACTGTATATGTGTATGTATATATATATATATATATATATAACATTATCTTTGTTTAGATAATGTAAGAGTATTTGTAATGTTAACATTATAATACCATCACATTATTCATTCAGAAAAGTTAAATCTCACACGCTATATCAGAGGTTTTCAAACTTTTTTGTCAGGCGAACCCCTTTGACCTAAATTATTTACTTGAAATACCCCCTGAGATTTTAAGTAAATATTTCAATCATTTAATGGTACATTTGCATGTAACTTTAAAACATTTTTGTTTTATCAGTTTTAAAGTTTCAGTAGTATTTATATAGCTAGTGTTATTACTATTGCTATTATTACACTCAACAAATTAATATTACTTTAATAAACAATGTAATTATTGCAGAATGTTTTTAATACAGGTTTTCCCCAAAATATATTTTTTATACATTTAAGATTTTACATTTACATCACATTTGTATAAATCTGTAACATTTCTGTGCAAAACGTTTTAATTTAATTTACATATATTTTGTATAAATTTGTTAATGGTAAACATACCAACTCAAGAACACCCCTACAATTCCCTCACGGACCACCAGCGGTTCGCTAACCCCACTTTGGGAAACCCTGCGCTATTTATAAATATGCATTATTTCACTTTATATATGATACCTTACTGGAGTTCACAAAAATTACATTGGATAAATAGATGTATTTCAATCAGCAAGGCAGAGTTTGTTTGTTTAATGTAACGTTAACCTAAACCTTACGTTACCTTCAACATGAGTGATTTAGACCTCTGTCCAGTTGCTGTGTACTTTCCAAAATACAGCTGATGGGTTTCAACATGCCTCCTCGGATACCAAACGCTGTAAAATAAAAGAAGAAGCAGACATGCCTCCTGGTCCCACATATAGGCTCGTAAATCGCGGTAGCAACAGATCCAGGTTGGTGCTTTACCCGCTACTTCCGGGCTTCTTACCACCGGAGCCTCGCTTTCGATTTCAACAAGGCGGCTGCGTGAAATCAGCATATGAATAAAGCTTTGCATTTGGATCCGCTCGTCTCAAGTCTCGTTCACTCCATAACAATACAAATACAATTTTTCAAATCTTGATATTAATACCACAGCAAAAACACTAGCCTAACTAATATAAAGTTAAAACATTATTAAAGATAAGCGACAGCCAGTAAATAAGAACACCGGGGAATAACAAGTAGACCAGACGAAATCAAAACTGAACAGACATGACTATAAATAAATACACAGGATAATTATAGACAATAACTAAAACACAGCTGGACGGAATTAACTAATAATCACACTCAATGAGGACAGGAAACAAAACCAAATAAGGACACAAGAGGCAGGAACACAAGATACACACGACAGAGGACTGACCATTTGTCAGTGTTCAGATACAGAAATTAAATAATTATTTAAATAAAATACAAATAAAATTAGCATATTCTTCACTCTGTGTTGCACCTTGATTTTTCATTGACATTAGAAATTACTGGCAAGAAAACCACTGCATTTTAATCATGAATAAATAAAAAAAGAAAAGTGCAATGTTTGATTTATATTCGATAGTATAATTTAAAAATCTGAAGTAAAAACATAATGTGTGACTTTAGCTTTGTGAAACTATCTTACGTGAAACAAACAGCAGACGGGCTGAATGCTTTTTCACTCTCTGACAGCAGGTGGCGCTTATGAAAGAGTGATACAGAGGCTGCATCCGAAACCACCTACTTCTCTACTATATAGTAGGGGAAAAGCAGTAGGCGAGCGAATAAGTATGTCCGAAACCTCAGTATTCATAATAGAGTAGGCGAGAATTACCTGGGTGACGTACTAATTCTCGTGAGATTCGGACGTGCGTCTACTTAAAGTGCATCCAAATATGCCTACTTTCCTACTATATAGTAGGGGAAAAGCAGTAGGCGAGCAAATAAGTATGTCCGAAACCTCAGTATTCATAAAAGAGTAGTCGAGGAGTTCCGGGAAGTCCAACTGCTTCAGCCCAGATTCTTGAGTGCTCAGCGAGGGATACTTTTCTATCCCAGGAGGCCACGGGAGATCAATACGTCATTATCGAACGTGATAGAGAACAGCGACGAGGCTGTTTACAAATGTGAGTATTACAAATCAAAAACTCGGTTCCCTGTATTAAAATCGCATTTGTTGAGCTACTGTATAGTAATCTGTTGATTTGCTTATGTTGTAAAGATGCTAGAGAGTAACGTTACAGTATATTTGTGATTTTGCTGTAAAACAAGTTTTATTATGTATATAGCGAACAGGGGATCTCCCGTAGCACACGTACGCCAGAGTGAATTTACATAAACCATATAAATCTTAAAGACAATTACTAAATGTATATTTAAAATGAGACAGGAAAATATTCTAAAAGAATTACAGATGAGCACATCACAACATGAACAGACATCTGAGTGAGTGATGTATGTGTGCTGTTATATAGAATTCACTCTTGTCAACACTGCTTTAGATTAATGTAAATAAACAAATCTACATGGAGTAACTAAACATAAGTTATGCATTTTATTTGTCCATTAGTATTGTCGATGAATTGAGGAACATTTGTGTTGGATAAAAAGTGAGTTAACACAGCAGCTACCTCAACATGTAAATATAGTATTGAGCAGATACATCACAGAGGTGACTGAATCTTGTCTGGATTTTACAGGGACAGATGAGACACACGTGTTTATCTGGTGCAGAGTGCTGATGAAGGAATGCTGCCATCAAAGGCTTTGAGTGAGTATACTACTGAAATGAATACAACATATTTTAAATCTTAAGGTGAAGTTTATTTTAATTATTTACATTTTAAACAGACCTATTACAGCGCTTTTCTGATTCTTGATTGCTGTACATTTGCTGCAGATATTTTGTGGTGGAGCAGGTGACGGTGGCATTTGTGGAAAAAAAGGAAAACCTGAAACAAAAATATAAAGTAAGAAAAAGAAAGAAATAATTTTGTTACTTCTAATACAGAAATCAGATGACATTGTGCTGTTAAAATTACTGCTTTTGTATTATGTTTGTGTAGTTTTGTATGATCTTAAATGTCTGCAGACTGCTGTGAGCACTGAGGATGGAGAAGTCCACAGCAGCATCCTGGAAATGGTCCAGTGTCATGGATGAGACACTCTGTTACTCCACCTGCCCTTACTGTCTCATCTGGACTGGATGTTGCTGTGGTCGCTTCATCCTCAGTGACCCCATAGCCAGCGAGAAAGACCAAAAGACACTGAGGATGTGAATTTGGTCAAGTTTGTTCTGCTGGTTTCTGTTAATCAATGAAACCCAAGTTTCAGAAGCTTCAAAAGCATCGTCAAATAATTTCACGAAGAATCTGAAAGTCAGGCTCCATTGACTGATATTGTATGAACAGAAACCAGCAGAACAAACTTGACCAAAATCACATTTTGTGTTTGAAAATACACACACACACACACACACACACACACACACACACAAGGATTGAACAGCATTTATGCGAGTAAATAATGAATTATATGTTTGGGTGAACTAACCCTTTGAAGCCCCAAATATAAATTGTATGAAATATATGTCAGCATTTATATTATAGTAGTATCTTGAATAAATAAACTTTTAGAAATAAGCAGCTTAGCATTTACAGTTACATTTTATTTAAAAAAAAAATATATTTACATTCATGCATTTGTCGACCCCAATCCCCCTGCACCTACTTGGAGTAAAGAGCTTTGCTGAAGGACACACCAGTGGTGACGGCTGTGGAGATCAAACCAGTTCACTTCACCACAAAAGTAATGAAGCTATATTAATAATTAGTATGTAATTGTAAACATATGAAATTAAATTTGGCAAGAAATGTAATGCTGACAACATGAGATATAAAGCGTTTTACCCTGTGTAAATGTTTTACAGGTAGTGGTGCTCATGGAGAGCACAGATGCACAGATGTTTGGAGCAGACGGAGCAGCAGACAAATTGTCCCGCGTCCTCCTGCTCTTGTTCAAGATTGTGTGGTATGGGGGGCCTCATCCTCTCTGTCCAATGATAGCCTCGATGTTCCTTTCTCATCCATGATTAGATTCAGTTTGACAGCAGCAATGAGGATCGTGATGCACGGCAGAGACAGGTGAATGTAGACATGGTGATCAGCTGCTTCATCAGAATAAAGCTGCAGAACTGGCTCAGCTAGTGATGGCAGTAGGGTGTGGCTTCATTGTCTGTAAATACACGATTGTCAAGGCAAGGCAAGTTTATTTATATAGCACATTTCATACACAGTGGTAATTCAAAGTGCTTTACATAAAATGAAGTGAAATAGACATTAAAAACAATAATAAAAACAAGGAATAAAAAAACAACAAAAAATTTTTATGAGTTTAAAACAGTCAAGAATTGAAAATGACTATACATAGTGCAATCAGTTCGGAGGTAGCGCAGTGCTCATTCAACAAATGCACAGCTAAACAGATGAGTTTTGAGTCTGGATTTAAATGTGGCTAATGTTTTAGCACATCTGATCTTTTCTGGAAACTGATTCCAACTGCGGGCGGCAAAATAGCTAAAAGCAGACTCCCCTTGTTTTGTGTGAACCCTTTGTATTTCTAACTGACTTGATCCTACTGATCTGAGTGGTCTCTTAGGTTTATATTCAGTGAGCATATCTCCAATGTATTCAGGTCCTAGGCCATTGAGTGATTTATAAAGCAGTAAAAGTACTTTAAAATCAATCCTAAATGTAACTGGAAGCCAGTGTAAGGACCTGAGGACTGGTGTGATATGCTCAGATTTTCTGGTTCTAGTCAGTATCCTGGCAGCAGCGTTCTGGATGAACTGCAGCAGTCTAATGGTCTTCTTGGGAAGGCCGGTGAGGAGACCATTACAATAATCCACCCTGCTGGTGATAAAGGCATGAACAAGTTTCTCCAAATCTTGACTGCAAACAAAACATCAAATTTTTGCAATATTTTTGAGATGATAGTATGCTGATTTAGTTACTGCTTTGACATGACTACTAAAACTAAGGTCTGTCTCCAGAATCACCCCAAGATTTTTGACTTGATTTTTAGTTGTTTGACCCCTAGAGTCAAGGTATGCATTCACCTTGAGAACTTCATCTTTGTTTCCAAATGCAATGACTTCAGTTTTTTCCTTGTTTAACTGAAGAACGTTTTGGCACATCCAACTGTTAATTTCATCAATGCATTGGCAGAGGGAGTCAATGGAGATATAGTCATTTGAAGATAAGGCTAGGTAAATCTGGGTATCATCAGCATAGCTGTGATAGGCAATTTGGTTCTTTCTCCTTATTTGACTTAGGGGGAGCATATAAAGGCTAAACAAGAGCGGTGCGAGAATTGAGCCTTGAGGGACTCCGCATGTCATGGATGTCCACTGACACTTATGCTCTCCTATATTCACATAATAGCCTCTCCCTTCTAAGTATGACCTGAACCATTTGTGTACCATCCCAGAAAGCCTGACCCAGTTTTCCAGTCTCTGTAGATGAAGTATGCTATGATCGACGGTGTCAAACGCAGCACTAAGATCTAGTAGTACCAGCACTGATATTTTGCCAGTATCAGAATTAAGGCGAATTTAATTTAATATCTTACTAAGTGCTGTCTCTGTGCTGTGATGCTCTCGGAAACCAGATTGAAAATTGTCCAGATATTCATTTAAATTCAGCTGATTAAAAACTACCTTTTCAATAATCTTACCTATAAAAGGAAGATTTGATATTGGTCTATAGTTTACTCAACATGGTGTTATAAAGATTGCACTTTTTCAGATGGGGCTTAACAACTGCCGTTTTCAGGGAGTTTGGAAAAGTCCCAGAAAGAAGTGAGGTGTTCACTACTTCTAAGACATCTGCTTCTAAACAGTTTAGCACACTTTAGGATAAAAGATGTGGAAAGTGTGTCAAGAGAGCAGGTTGACGATTTAAGGTGCAGTACTATTTCTTCCAAAATTTTGCTATCAGTTTCTTCAAAAACAGACATGGTTACTTCTTTTTGAAATTGCGGTCGAATCTGTGTGACCTCTTCATAACTAGAAGATATGCCAATCTCCTTTCTGATATTATTGATCTTCTCAGAAAAGAAGGAAGCAAACTTGTTGCATTTGTTGTCGGAGAGGATTTCACTGGGAATCTGACTTGGGGGGGGTTGTCTGTCTCTCAACAGTAGCAAAAAGAGTGGTACTGTGAAACTATCTTACGTGCGAGTGTTATTTAAGTTACTATTTATAAGGTTTGAGAAGAAGGTCTGTCTAGCTGTGGCTAGTTCTACATTGAAAGCATGAAAGCTGTCTTTATAGATGCTATAGTGAATTTCAAGTTTCATCTTCCGCCAAATCCGCTCAGCCTTTCCACATTGTCTTTTCATACTCTGAACTGCTGTTGATTTTCTCCATGGTGATTTCTGCCTGCCATTCTTCTTGCAGACTGTGACAGTACATGCAGCATGTAGATTCCACAAGAGGCATTTTCTTTCCTGTTTCTGTTAGAATGTCGGCAGCTGTGTTTTCCCGTCTCCGGAATGTAAGCTGCTGGCAGTGGGAGGCAAAGTCTTCTTTTTCCCAAAAATGTGTTGTTTGAGCACTGTGCTGATCTGCTGAAGTTAAAACCTTAGAGAAATCTGAGAAAAGTATATAAATAGGGAGCAAAGCGCAGAGTAATAAGCATCCGAACAGTAGCGAAGCCGGAAGCAATCAGTGTTCAGAAAAATGTTTGAATAAAGTTTGGTTTCATGTGTTGTTGACTTGTATTTATTTATTGTCATGGTTACTTTTATTTATTCTTTACTCATTTATTCATGTTTCCTATTGTTGTCAGTAAATAAAATATAATTATTTAATTAACATATGCATTAATTCATTACTTGACTGAAAATTGAGATGTATTCACCTTGGCTGCATTTCTCTAGTAGTGTGTAGTCATGCATAGCCATGGCATATGAAAAAGCAAATTCCATTTCGCTTGTTTTATTTAAAAAGAATTAATTATTGGTCAGCATTTATCATTATTATTGTTCATAAGTGTTGGGCTACCAATGCTTTCTGAGGTAATCTTAATTTCTAAGTAGTAATACTTACATTTTTCAAATGTAAAAACAACAGTCTTCTCCAAAGGTAAGATCTTTGAGCAACTTACCAACGTCTCCTTTGTGCAGATATTACAAACATTGCAAACATGGAGGAAAACGCACTAGGTAGGGTTGTGGATTTATTGATGCTATGAGGTATTTGTCCACCTGTCGCTCTTATTTTCTTTTTATTATTATTACTGTAGAACATACAAGCTCAGGGAAAGATGGTAGTATCTTTAACAATGAACAATCATAATGACCAAAAAAATAAAAATAAACATAACTATAATGGGTTTGTGTACATCATAGTATGAAATTATATACACGGAAAAAAGATAAAATATCTTTGAATAGTCATAAAATTCATACAATCATGATGCATTAAAATTGCATTTGTTTTTGTTATTTATAAGCCCAAAGGATGAAACGAGAGAGACATTCAACAAGAAAAAGAGGAAAACAAAGGAGAATTTAAGACAGTTTTGCATGTGAATGAACAATTTTGCACATAAAATTAAGAAATTAATAACATATTCAAGAGATAACAATTTTGGTTTTTCATAATACAAAATAACATCTTGAAGGATTAAACAGTGGGTTATATTATTAGAATTAAAAATATAAAAACTTAAATCAACCAAAAATATATTGGTTATACTACAATCACAAGGGCAGCTGTTTCTTCAACAAGAGCGAAAATGAGCAAATTTTGTCAACATCAAAATATTTACAGATAGATTAATTAAATCTGTTGCTCATATCTTTTAAGTTTGTTTTTGCGCTTGTTATAATGTCATAGATCACATGATATCGTAAACATGGCGGATCACATTCATATTCAATGAGATTTGGCTATAGAGTAGGTACTCTTTTAGCACTCAATAAGTAAGTACTTATTGAAATTACGTACCTACTCATTGAGTAGGTGGTTTCGGATGCAGCCAGAAACTCATTCTTCTCACTGGTGGCTTTTTTTTTGCGCTACAACATGTGATCAATCAGTCTTTGTCAGGTGACATCACACTCACGAGAATCGAAGTGCATTTTGGGTATCGCCGCCATTTGTAAGGTATCAAAGCTGAGGTGTTCTGTAGTTGGAGAGTGTCTTTTTCATTTGCTTCAAAATGGTACGTTCTTTTTGTGTTAACGTCTGCTATAGTTAATTGCATGATAGAAAAGGTCAAAATTTCACCACGAAGAACAATATTTTAGTTCTCACACTTGAAAAAAAGACAAAACAACAAGAGGCGTCGCCGTGCCAGATGGCCCTGGCTGTAGCGGTGATATGCAACATCATCATGTTTGCCAATATATCTTCGTTTATGTTCTTTACTCTCAACATTTTCATAAAGGTAAGTGATTTTTTTTAGATGTGCCTATTTTCTGATTTCTGAAGTAGCCAACATATATTCATGTTATTTAGGGTTGTCAATGCTATTAAACAACCAGGGATTGGGTGAGCAAAAACGGGTTATGTAACATTACCATGAAATGTCTTGCAATCGTTTTAAGCATAGGTAAAGTTAATTTATTTGACTAACATTACTGAAATTAATTATTGTTTTGGGGGGTTTATACTTAACTCAAGTGCAATTTAAACTGAATACTTCACTAAAATACATTTCTAATGTTTCTCATTTTTATTTCTTACAATTTTAAAAAGTACTGACTACATTTTTATTTCATGAAGTTCAGCTAGGTGTGACTAAACATTAAACGGGAGCAATTAAGAAAAAATTTAAATTCTTAATTATAAGCACAACAAAAATTATACAATGACAAACTAGCTTACAAAAAGTTTATTAACAAAAACAAATAAGACGAGGCAACGTTCACCTTCTCTGGTTTAAGAAGAGGTCTTTTACTTTACTTTTGCTTGAAAACCATCAATTTTTTTTGCTGTGCGCAGCCTCCTGCTCCTGCTGACACACTGTTCAAACGAGTAGAGTGGTTTCGTTATGCTTTCAGTTTCGTTTGCTGTTTCTCATATGCAACAGAAATGACAGCACTTATAAGTTGAACAATGCGGTGGTAGCACCAGTGCGACTGCACACAAAATTCAGCCGCACAGGCAGAACAAATAATCAAAAAATGCAGCCATTTGGTCGCAGTCTGGAGCCCTGATACAGCATTTGCTTGGTTACCACTTTAAACACAGTAGTGCTGCATGTATTTTCACTCTTTTAAATGCATTATACAAAGGCAAGAGGGAAAGGAATTAGCATGTAAACTTTTCTGAAAACAGCTTGTTCCCCTCAGAAGCACATTCATATAGAATTCAGTATTTAGGATTCCTATATTTCGTGGATCATGAAAAGTGATCTTGTTCTGCCTGCTATGGAATTTTCTCCTCTTTCCGTCAGTCTTCAGCATCTATGGCCTCTGTTAATGGCCGTTTACAGACTAATTATACTAATAACGTAATATTTCCCCACAAATGGCATTTGGAGGCAAGCATGGAACAGAAGATGCTCTAAAATAAAAATAAAAATGGCCAGTCGAACGGGTGCATGACCTCCACTGTACAAATGACAGATTAATCATTTTTAAAGCTACAAAGTTACTTGCTAAGGGTATTTTTTTATATGTTTGTATGTATTTGCCCATTCAGGCGCAATGAAGATGCTGAGAGAAAGTCAATTCGGGGCTCGCGCGTGTCAGAGTCGCAGCTGTCTGTGCGCGCTCTACACACAGAACACATGAGCACTGAATGGAGTTGACAAACAAAAATCCATGACTAGGACAATAAATATATAAAATTCCCTAACTTTCAATGTCTGGAATAAACCTTTTAATATTCCATGATATTCCAGAAATTCCATGACCCGTTGGAACCCTGACATCAAACCTTTCTTGCACTATCATCTTCTCCATTATTGATAGGGGCAGGCAATGATGAGGTATTGGAGGATGGGTTGCTTGATGGCAAGTTGCCTCGATGAAGAAGCACTTGCTATGTTTGCCACTGGAATGTATCAATAGATATATCATAGTATACCTTGTGTCAAAAATTTGATTGATGAGGGGTCTTAAAAATTCCACCCCCACCCATCCCTGTGTTTTTTTGTGTGGGACCGTTGAAAAATGTTATGTGCTTTAAACTTTAAATTGTGAAACGGTGTTAAACGGATTAAGGGTTAAAGTTTTTAGTAAAGTTTTTTCACACGCATATCAAACATGCACGTAAAATGAGCAATGGCTGTTTTTTCCTGTAAAACAAGGTCAAGATGAGCTAGTGTTGTTACATTTTTTTTAGGAAAAGGTAGAGTTTGACGAAGTTAAATAAAAAGAAGTAGGGGTGAGCACGTTCGCTCATCTAAAACAAAATGCGTCAAGCACGTTCGTTAAACAAAGCCTTGTAGTCGAACATTATAATTTAAAAAAGGTAGAGTTTGTTACAAGTTAAATAAAATAAAATAGAGCTGATCCGACTTACCGTGATCTATTTAAATAAATAAATATCAGAGGACGATCATTAAAACAACAGCATACAGCAGTCAAAATCTACATTGTAGTCTATCATTACAATTAAGGAAAGTTACCCAGCATTTGTCACAAGTTAGAAAAGTTAAACAAAATAAAAAGAACCGAGCATCTCGCGCTGATGCAGCAGATACATCTGTACTCCGCGCTGTCAAAACTCAGAATTGTGACATCTGGTCCCAGTTAAACTACACCTACTGCCAGCCCCTAACACCTCAAGGAGAGACCGATGCAAAGATTTAAATGGTAAACAAATTAAACAAAGTAATGTTTTAACATTAGAACGAAAGTTATTTTTAATAAATCTTTAGTAGTTCTTAATTAATGAAACAATTCAGCATGCATCCTAAAGCTTTTCACTTTAAAATTAGGTTAGCCTAGTTTTTCCTTTTAAACAATCAAATCCTTTTAAAACCCTCTAATCCACAGTAAATACAATTGTTTGTTTTGTTTTATTTAGTTATTCACTCTTAATTTAGTATTTCCTTTATTTACTCTTTGATTTTTGTCAAGCTTAAGACTTCTGCCATGCTATATAACCCAGATTTTTTCACTTTAAAAATTTGGTTACACAAGTTCCTTTCTAAACATTCACCTCTAAGCCACAGGAAAATGTTGCTTTAGTTTATTTATTTTAGTTTAGTTATTTGCACTTAATTTAGTAATTCCTTTATTTACTCCGTGTAATAAAATCAGTATGCCGCTTTGATTTTCTTGCCGTAACACTTGTTATCAGTTGAAACAGACATACAACGTCTAAACTTTTACAACATCACACAAAATGCAAATTCACGATTTCACACTTACATCTACTAGCACGATAAACGTAATGCGTATTTGGCGAGTATGGTAATACATTGTAGGCGTTGTAGACGCCCAACAGGGGCACAATACCCGCTGTGTTGGACGGGTAAGCGTCGCCAGTGTGGGACTAGAAAAGGCAAGATTGTCTGGCCGGGAGTGCTCTCACCGGCGACCAACGGGAGATCAAGACTCACTGTGTCGGACAGGTGAAGACGGAAAGGTAAAGTTTGGTCGGGATGCTTAGCCGTCATCCAACTGGTGGGCGTGCTCACCTGTTTGATGGGCTGACTTCGCTGACGTAGGAGGAAAAGGTGAGGTTGTCCAGCCGGGAGGCTCTCGCCGTCGTCCGACGGTGGCTTCAATAATCGCCGTGTCGGACGGGTAAGCCTCGCCGAGCATGGGACTTGAATGGTAAGATTGTCTGGCTTGGAGTCTCTCACCGACGTCCGACGGTGGCTTCAATATTCCCAGTGTCAGACGGGTAAGCCTCACCGAGCTTAGGACTTGAAAAGGTAAGATTGTCTGGCTGGGAGGCTCTCGCCGACGTCCGACGGTGGATTCAATAATCGCCGTGTCGGACGGGTAAGCCTCATCGAGCGTGGACTTGAAAAGATAAGATTGTCTGGCCGGGAGTGCTCTCGCCGGCGTCCGTCGGGAGATCGGGGCTCACCGAGTCGGAGGGGTTTAGACAGAAGGCTAAAGTTAAGTGGTCGGAAGGCCTCGCAGTCAACCGGCAGCGTGGTTGTGTAAGCCTTGCCGGCCGCAGGATGGAAAAGGTAAGTTTGTCTGTCCGGGAGGCTCTCGCCGACGTCCAACGGTGGCCACAATAATCGCCGTGTAAGACGGGTAAGCCTCGTCGAGCAAGAGGTTTGAAAAGGTAAGGTTGTTTGTCCCGGAGGCTCTCGCCGACGTCCGAAGGTGGCTTCAATAATCGCCGTGTCAGAAGGGTAAGCCTCGTCGAAAGTGGCCGGGAGTGCTCTCGCCAGCGTCCAACGGGAGATCAAGACTCGCTGTGTCGGACAGGTGAAGACGGAAAGGTAAGATGGGTGGCCGGGAGGCTCTCGCCGACATCCCTGGATGGGTAAGTCTCGCCGGCCGTGGGGTGGAAAAGGTAAGGTTGTCTGGCCGGGAGGCTCTCGCCGGCATCCGACGGGAGATCAAGACACGCTGTCGGACAGGTGAAGACGGAAAGGTAAAGTTGGGTGGCCGGGAGGCACTCGCCGTCACCTGACTGGAGATGGAAGCTCACAGCCTGGATGGGTGAGACTCTCCGGCCACAGGATGGAAAAGGCAAGTTTTTTGGCTGGGAGGCTCTGGCCAGAGTTAGACATGTGATGGTTCACGGTGTCAGGAGGGAGAGCCTCGCCAAGCGTATGATTTGAAAGGGTAAGTAAAAGCCAGGAAAGCTCGCACCGTTTTTTTTTTTTTTTTTACCAATTGGTTATGAAATGAGAGTCTGGTGGGCTGATTTGATGTGGAACTGGTCCGTTCTGATGTAGCTTTGGAAAGCTTCTGAAGACCATCTTCCTAGGGTTTGGATTTGGTGTTTAGTGAGGCCTTTTTGGGCCGCTGATGTTGCTGCCCCGATGCGAAAGGAGTGGCTGGAGAATTTTTTTGCTGAGATGCCTGCTGGACGGATGCCTGCAGGACGGATCTGAGATGTTTTTGGAACCAGGCGCGACTGGCTGGTTTTTCGGCATGGTCTAAAAACAAGGGTTCGAGGGGGGATTTGGCCTGGGAAATTCTGAGGCGGAGGTACTCGCGAACTGCTTTGTAAGGTTGGATAGGAGAAGAGAGATTGAAAATGTAAATGAAATGACCTTTCTTGACTTGGTCTGTTTTACTTTGTTTGATCAAAAAGGAGATGGTTTCGCTATTGAGGATGTTTAGGTCTGAGATGGTGGGGTTAATGGCTGGGTCGAATTTAGAGGAGATGGTTAGCTCGGAGCATCTCAAAAACCCGAAAAAGGCTAAAATGAACATGGCGTCGAGTGTACGGGCAGTACTGGGGGGCTGATAATATGTGCGGAGGGTGTGAATGCACTTGGTGAGGATGTGTAGAGTAATGGGTAGTCTGGAATCGGGACGAGTAGGTCGGGATCGGTGGATTCCTCTGATCAACATAGCGGTTTGGGAATTGCTAATTTCGGGCGACGGAGCACCGTACAATAGCTTGTGGAAAAATTGGATACCGCTTATGTAACTTTTGATGGAGCTGACTTGGAGGCCTTTGATGCTGTTGAGAAAAGAGAGAAAAGTGGTTATTGAGAGTAGAGAAAATTCAGGGAACGGAATGTTATAAGAGAGATGGAATGACTTGAAGCATTTCCATGCTGTCACGTATGTTTGGAGTGTTCAGGGGGAGACAGCCTGGAGGATGGTGTCGAGTGATTTGTCAAAGGGGGGGGGGGGGGTTAATGGGTGGTTTATGGAAATAGTTCTGAATATGGAGGTACAGGGGTTGGAAATTTGTCCGCCTCTGGAGCCAACTTCCTGAATTTCTGAAACAGAAAGCGAGACAGAGAGTCAGCGATTTGGTTTTCAGAACCTGCGACATGTTTGGCAACTACTACAAATTGGTCGCATGCCGAGATCCATTTTAATCGTTTTAAGAAAGGCGTGAGGGCGGGAGAATGGGAACGGCCTTTGTTGACACACTGAACGACTGCTTCATTGTCGCAGTGTACTAAGATACATTTTGAGGACCATTCGTTCCCCCATAAGAAGGCTGCTACCACGAGGGGGTAAAGCTCAGAGAGAGCTGAGGATTGTGGCAAACCCTGTAGCTGGACGGGCCATGTAGAAGCGAACCAGCGACCTTGGTAAAAACCTCCGAAACCGATTGAAGGAGCCGCGTCTGTGAATAGATTGATGTCGATGGGAGACAAAACGAGGTTATTATGGAAGAGGGAAAGGCCGTTCCATTGTTTAAGGAACATGATCCATAACCTGAGTTCATCGCAGCATTCTTGGGATAGGGAAATTAGGTCCTCGAGCGCGTGGGCAGATGAAGCAAGTAAGAGGAGATGCGAGATGAAGGGACGACCTTGGGGAATGATGCGCATAGCAAAATTTAAATGCCCGAGCAGTGACAGGAGTTTGCGACAGCGATGGCTGTCGATGAGGGTAGAGGCGACGAGGATTCTTCTATCGATTTTCTCTTACGGCAGAGAAACCTGGGATTTAACTGAGTCTAGATTAATGGCGAGAAATTCGATGGGTGTAGCTGGACCCAGGGTTTTTTGCTGGGCGATGGGGATCCCTAGCTCGGAAAAAACCTTTTGGACTGTGAGGATGTGGGCGGCTGGGATGGCATCGGGAGGCGAAATGATTAGAAAATCATCTAAAAGATGGATGAGATGGGGAATAGCGTAACTGTTAGAATCCAGCAAATGGCTTCTGAAAGCATGTCGAAGATTTTTGGGGCGAAAGACTTTGAAGGGGGGTTCATCGAAAGGTCCGATCATGAAGCCTGATTTTACTTCTTTCCCGATGAGATCGTTTACGATGTCGGGCTCGGCGTGGGCGGATTGGAGATTGTTACAGATGTGATTTTGGGAAAGCGCGCATTCGACGCCAGGGTTGAAACCGTGACTAAGGCCGGACAGGAGATATTCGCAGAACTCTTTATCTGGATGGTGGGTGAGTTCGGTGGCCAGACGAGGAATGTTCACGGGAGTCGATGGGTAATTTATATATTTTTTATTCACAGCTTTGGACACTGGGCATACGACGCGAGTGTAAGCTCCGCCACAGAAACTGCAGATATGGAGGTAGCGACATCATTGTCTGACGCATTTACGGTTATTGAACGAGAAGCGTGGCTGCCTGTTGTCCGCCGCGTATGGAGCTGGTGGTTCCTGGTCTGAGTATGAGACAGTTGCTGGTCTTGGGACATAGCTGGTGGACTTCGCGGAGGTGGGTTCTGGGCATGGAGTGGCGGAGGGATTGATCCGTGGGTAATTCGTGGTGGAGTGGGCGACCGACCGGCACACGGCGCATGCAATGTTCCTGAAACCTAGAAACACCCTGCTGTGGAGATCTAGGTCGAGTGCGCCCCAGTAGGGGCATTGGTTCCACTGCGCAACTCGGACTGCGCATTTTGCGGAGAACAGTTTGTGGTTTGTGAAGAAGTGCCCTCCTCCACAGGACAACTCGAGTTTGGCTATGATGGCCAGGTAGTCGTTGAGCTCGCGTCGCCTGTGAGGGAAGACTGAGCATATGATCTCTGTGAATCAACTGAATGCTATGGAAAATTCGGGAAACGAGAGTATACGAGATGAAAGGGGGTTGGGGTTTTTTAACGTGACTGAGAAATCCCCGCAATCTATCTGTCGGTTAGAGTCCGACGTGGGTAGGAGGGAAAGGAGTGAGGAGAGATTGACGTCTGCACCTGCTAAGATCTGCGCTCGGATGTTGTGAGCCGCTTGTGGGGGTTCTGTGGCGATGCCGTTTGATGGGACGGGCATTGGTGTAGCCATTGGTGAATCCTGCCCCCATTCCTGACAATATATATATATATATATATATATATATATATCTTTTCAAGTTTATATATATATATATGGGTGTTTGGCTTAGTGTCATGTTAGAATCATTTTTATACTCGTACTTTTTGTTGTTTTAATATTTTGAATTGTTTTTATTTTTTTCGTTTAAATGTTTAGTTTTGAAATGTTGCTGTATCCATTTGACATTTTATTTAATTTCTCCATTTTCTTAATTGTGTGTATATATAGTATTTATAAAGTTTTAACTTATAGTTTTAGTTACTTTTTCTTATTTGTGAGTCGCTTTGGATAAAAGACTAAATGACTAAAAAAGTAAAGGGAAGTAAGATGTGGGAATGTGATCAGGGGAATGTGGCTTCAAACTAATGTTCAGGATGAGATGAGATAGATAAAGAAGTAAATAACAACACTTAAATAAATCGGAAGGGGTCAAGGCCAGTGGCGTAGCGTCTGGGCATGCAGGGTATGCAGATGCACATGGGCCCGGACAGATTGGGGGCCCGCCGAGCCGAGGGGGAACTTTTAATTGAAATGGAATGAATATAGAGCCTTGTATGGGCCCAGCCGTTGTCGACTGCTTATCAGAATTCTCCGCCCGAGTCCGACCCGAGCCCGTGTATTTTTTTTCTCTCTCTCTCGTTTTAGTGAATTGTAAAAACAATCTAAGATTACGTGATTAAAGTCGAAATACTACGAGAATAAAGTCGAGATAATACTATGTTTCAACAATAAAGATTAAAATTATAGCCTAATATTTTGAGAGTATTAGCCTTTTGTGCATGCAAATTGCCTGGATTGGGAGCACCGGGAGATATTCCAAAGTCTCAGCTTTCAAAATCGGTCAGTTTTATAGCAAAATACAAACCGTGTAGGCTATATTGCAATAATGTGTTTGTCACGCTCTAATGTGGTGTGACAGATAGCTGTATTAGCTTCAGTTTAAGCGGCATATGAGTCAAACATCTTTCCGATTACAATAACGAACGAGACATTATTTTCATTATAAATTATAATAACCTTGTTTTTCATGCCTTTTGGTGTTCCGTTTCTTTTATATATTGCTATAAACTTGAAATAAAGAGGCAAAAAACATTTATAATTTGTACTTCGTTATAAACTGACAGAATTTGAAAGCTGAGCTGTGTTATAAAAAAAGCAACAAAGCACAACATTATTGCAATTACAGGGTGGCTGGTGCACTACAAATAATGAATGGAAGACGTTAAATATTATGTACAACCATTTACTGTATTATACCATGAATAAAACAGTTTGTGAATAGTCACTTAACGTTTACAGCCTACCTCAGTAAAGATAACAATTAATCTTATGTTAACAAATTTGAGTCTACTTCAACCTTTAGAACGTTTTATTGCGGTTTAATTAAATAGGCTACATGTGAGGAATGAAAGTTTGGATGCCACAGATGCTTTTGCAGAGTAGGTGGTGAAATTTTCACAATTTTAATTGATTCACATAAATACATCTGTCACGCCACATTAAAGAGCTTGAAAAACACATTATTGTAAGACGCATAGTTTATGTTTAGCTATAAAACTGATTTTGAAAGCTGAGACTTTATATTAAAAGCACTAAAAGCACAAATCTTATTGCTATGGGGTCTCTGGCGCACTACAAATTATTCTCGTAATATTTCGAGTCTATTCTTGAAACAATTTGAGTTTCTCGTAATATTTCGACTTTATTCTCGTAATTTTGACTTTAATCTAGTAATCGTAGGTTGATTTTTTTTTTTTTTTTTTACATGGCTCTAAAACGCCATAGTATTACACAGCTGCTATTGCGGCCATTAAAAAAAGTTCAGTTCTGATTTTTAATGGCAAAGTGCTTATATTTTGTTTATTTTCTTTGTTAAGTTAATTTAGAAACATTATTTGAACATTTTATGTTTGTTAAATTCAAGTTTAAATTTTTTTTTAAATACCAAGCGGCCAGCGCCATATAGTGTGTTGAGCATATGTTTGATCGGTTTATGCCGAGTTCACACTGCACGATTTTCAAAGTCATCGGATCACTGCTGTTTTCACATTGCATGATGGATCGGCAACAGGAGGACAACTTTGTCTGCTCCGCAAACTACAGCCAAACGCACACAAGAAGTGAAGGAAATAATGCAAGATCACGCTGATATTATGGTCTATAAGTCTTCCCTGAACACATTAATTAACAAAGATGACTTGTTAACAAACATACTTCTGCAGGGAAATTTTTATATACACAAATCTAAGTAGCCTACTTAAAAGTGAAACGAACATGTTATGCAGTTTTGTAATAAGTTTATTTCTTATAGCCTATAAAATCCCTCAAAGTGATGAAAAATAAAAATGCAATACATCTTTTGACTTTTATAGAAGAATATTATTTACAGGAAAAACTCTAGCCCCTTCTTCACCTTCATGTAGCCTACCTGATCTGTATATTCTAATGCCAAAAATAAGGGTTGTTTGTAAAATGGCTTTGTAAAAAAAAAAAAAAAAGTATCCCCGAGCTTCCCACTGCCCTGTATCTTGCTCTCTCATTGGCTGTAGGTCATTGCTGATGTAGTTTTCAGTCAGAACTCATTCACACAGCAGGATTTTGAATTGCCGACAGCTCCAGATATTTAGCATGCAAAATATTTTGCAAGAGTCGGCGACGCATCAGCGATTCCCTCATTTGCCTCCGATGTCAGGCATTTGTCAGAGATTTATCAAAACCTGTCGGCAATTGAAAAATTGGGCTAAAATTGTATTTTCTTTGGGCCGCTGTGCCAAGATTGTGTTTGCATGCAGTACAAATACCCTACAGTGGCATTTTAGTGTCACGCTGAAAAAAAACTAACTAAATAAAATTAACGTCATACTATTTTAAGAAAGACAACATTACTAAAATAAAATCATGTTATATTGCATAAAGTTAATATGGAAGCCCGTTTCCACCACTGAATAAAAAATAAAACAAGGTAATTGTGACTTTTTATCTCACAATTCTGACTTTTTTTCTCGCAATTCTGAGAAATAAATTATTCTAACGCAATGCTCTTACCACTGAGCCACAGGAACAGGAATAATGAAACAAATCTATGATATTTTTATTTTTATTTTTACTGGTACTGACAAGCCTATAACATATTCTGCTCAGATAAACTTGAAAGCTCACTTGTGTGTGAGGTTTAACAAAAATTATGAAGATAACCTTTCATTTCAATAACTATGTTTATTTTATTTTGTGGAAAACAACAGCTCAGAACTTTTGGGCAAACAACTTCTTGAATGTAGGTCTATGATAAGTAGAATTAACCCAGACCTAGAAGCACTTATTACTTATCATATGCATGGAGCATTCTTTAGAACTTCTTCATAAAGACAAGCCAGCTTGTAAACTTCTGGTGAAGCTCATTTGATGTTGAGGTATATATAAGTAGAGACTCTTGAGACCCTCAAAGAAACCTTTCCTGCCTCATTTTTGTTAGAAACCGAGAAACAAAATAATTGCAACACCGTAAATAATGATAGCGGCATTAACATACAGTTTTATGTTATTTAACAATATATAATTTTATATGGCCAGATTGGTAATCCCAGGAGAGTACCTAAACACGTAATTGTAGATTTAAATACTGACAGCTAAACACTATGACAACTGTTTAGGCTAGCGTTGCCTTTATTTTTTCTCAAGTCTACAGCTGTGCAGTAAAATTCACTTTAAATATTCACTTTTCATTCTTCAAGATGGTGTGCCAAATGTGTCTACTGTTAGAAAATAAAGACTTTAAAGATGAAAATGACATGAAATTACCATTCTATCCAGTAGATGATAGCAGAAGATCACTCATTTAGCTCAGTTGCCATTTCAGCTCTGTAGTTTTTTTCATGTCTTGCTTTTGGATTTATTATGAAAAAATACAACACATTTTAGTACTTTACTATATTGAAGTGTAAAGTATGGTAAGTTCAGGAAGTCAAAGTCTCAAGTCATTTAAAAATACATAAATAAGCCCAAACACCAACAGCCTTTAAGGGTTACTTATTTAACTAGTTAACTACAAATTAAGTTAATTATTAATAGTATAACAGTTAAATAATGCATTACATATTTTAAAATATTTTTAGATTTAATTTAACAACTATATTTTTTAAGTTTTATCTTTAACTGTAAAAGCTGCTAAATATATTCAGCTGACCCATACTGGTTACTGCTGTAGTTTTGTTACTGTAAATTTAGTCTGATTCACTTAATGCACAACTCTGTTTGACTTCGGCTCATCAAATGTATCTTTCCATTATCACTGTCAGTCATTTGAGCGTCTCAAATCAAAACTGAGCAAAAGACAAAAAACTGACAATTCACAAACTGAAACACAAACAACTAGAAAAAACAATTCTCAGCGTACTGTAAGAAAAGTTGAAATTGGTTGGATGCACTATGATGGGCAGGGCTTTGTTCAAATGAGAGCAAAAAAAAGAGGGGGAACAAGGAAGTTGAGTGTGCCAAAAGACTGGAAAAGGGAACAACTGATGGAGGAGGCAATTCGTTTGTTTTTCCCCAAATGGAAAAAATTATTATGGCAGTATTTCTGAGTTTGAATTGGATCTAACAAATTATCAGCAAGTGTCACTAGATAAAGAAACTACAGTAGGGGAAATCTATAACAAATCCAAGCTCACAATGATGAGGTTCTACCTGACAACAAAAAAGTTGGAGCGGAAAGAGGAAACGGAAAGTGAAGTGGAAACATCAGACAAAACGGAGGACGTACACAGTAACAACCAGGATCAAAGTCTTGCCAATTCTTCCAGCAGAATGAATGACTTCATTCAAGTTTCAGACACGGATTACATTTTTGTTGGAAGTCCAGTCAATTATGCTCTGTCTCCCTTGCATTCCACCGAGGATCTGAATGTTGCAGATGATTATCTGAATGTTCATTTTCAAAGTTCTTCAATGACCTTACCAAATTACTCGAATACAAGCGATGTAGTGACTGTATTCACTGGTGACATCACTGGAATAGACGAACAAAACTTAGATGACACTTTGCCTCCAAGCCCAGAACCCATTGTTCCACACAAGAAAATTCTTGTTGTTCATCGGGGACAAATATTTTCTGAACTCTTTGCACATTTTTGTGATGAAACCCTTGCCCATACACAGAGTGAAGTAGAAGTGAAGTTGCTCCTCCCAAATGGACAGTATGAGATGGGCTATGATGTTGGTGGAGTGTTCAGGGATTGCCTATCAGAGTTTTGGCATGAATTCTATGATCAATGCACACTGGGGAACAATTTTAAAGTTCCCTTTCCTCGACATGATTTTGGCAATGAAAAGTGGGAAAGTGTAGCCCGAATAATACTGTTCGGCTGGAAGAAAGAGAAATATCTCCCAATAAAACTTGCACCTGCCATCTTGTAGCAAGCAATACAAGGATATGTGAAAAGTGATCTGATTGACAACTTTTTGAAGTATGTCTCAGAAAATGAGCGTGCGGTGTTAGAAATCTGCAGAACAGACTTCTGTAGTGCAGACCAGGAGGAATTGCTTGAGATCTTAGACAACTACAGTTGTCGGAGAATTCCAACAGAAGAAAACTTCAAGCAAATTTTGCAAGAACTGGCACACAAAACTCTCATTCAAGAGCCTGCTTATGTTCTTGAACAGTGGGCAGGCATACTTGGACCTTTGAGTAAGGACCTTGAGGAAATTGAAGATTTGTACTGTGCATTACACCCAACGTTGAGGAAAATTGTGCGATCTCCTGAAACAATGAATATACACCAAAAGGACATTTCAAAGCACTTGACCACTTATTTGCGGGAGTGTGATGCAAAACAACAGTCTCTGTTTCTAAGATTCTGCACAGGGTCAGATTTGTTTATAGGAAAAACTATAACAGTTGATTTCACAGACCTTAAAGGGTTTGAGAGAAGACCTGTGGCTGTTTCCTGAGGCTTTCAGTGCACTATGACAACTACCCAGATTTCAGATCTGAAATGAACAAAATTCTTGAAAGTAATGTCTGGGTCATGGACATAGTTTAGTGGGACATCAATTAGATATTGGCCAGTTCATATGCTACCTATTTGTATTGGTTCATTCTCCATACACTTGCAATTATTTATATCATAATTTTGTGTCATAATTATCATAATTACTTTCATGTATAGAAAGTAAAACATTCACTTTAATTTCTCCACTTAGTTATTGCTGGTTCCTTTGAATGTTGAACAACAGTTTTTTTTGTTGAAGATTTAAATTTCAGTAGTGAAATATCTCCATTGTTTAGGCGCAACCGAGTGTTTACATTAACCTAGTTATTGCTGGTTATGCTGAATGTTGTACGACCTTTTTCTTGTTTTATTACTTTCAATAGTGAACGTTCTCTTTATTGTTTAGCTAAAAAATACAGTTTACATTAAATCATACAAATTTTACATGTTGCCTCTTCAGTGAGATAGATGGGTTTGAACCATTATGTGTTGTCAAACGTGTTTTATAATGTGTTAACTTTATGCATGTATACAATTGGGTGTTGCATTATTGTAAACCTTTCATACATCCCATAGGTAAAACATTTGAACAGTTTTATAAGATTGTTTTATTGAAATCGTTTTAATGTGGTTTGTTTTATTATTACTTGTACCACATTTTAATGTTTGGTTAACGACTCATGCATTAAACGCCAACAAAACCAGCATATATGGTGCCAAGGTTGTTGTTGTTTTTTGTGCATTTGAAGATGGAGTGTGTACCACAAGCCAATAAATAATGCACATCAAAATCTGCCCATTTAAAAAATTATATTGTGAACTATTACAATCTATTTCAGTTGTAGCTTTGTAGAGGCACACAAAACATGCCAGCCAGAATACCATGTAAAATTATTACAACCATTCAGGTTCATCAAGTCTGTTAAATTATTTTATAGGACTACATAGAGCACTGCCATTCAGTGGTTGATACTGAGAATACAATTTTAGGTTTTGTTTGGAACAAAATATTTCCCACAACAAGGTTGCACAATTAATTAATAAAATACCATAAAAAATTCAGTTCCAATTAAAATTTTATTTCAGGCATAATACAAAATACAGACAACATATCAGTTTACCTCTAAAACCTTTTTGTTCATATTATTTCATATCACCTGCCTTTTAAATTCTTCAAAGGTTAAACAGGATAAATCTATCAATTTTGAACAGTTTCAATACATACTTTAGTTTTGAGGTTCAAAATATTTTTTTGTACATCTAAAACAGGCTTGCTGTGCTTCATTTGCATTTAGGTTAGGCATGAAAGTAATGATAGTGTATCACAAAAAGGTTTGAAATCATGCACAAAAAAATACATTACTGTAGCTGGAAAAACTCAGTTAATACGTTTAAAAAAATACTCATAAAACTGTTTTTATAGCTTTTATTTTTATTATTATATCTAGATTTCCTCTTATTCTGATGGTTGTGCTTTTTCTATGTTATAAGACTGAAAAAAAAACAGATAACAAGATCTCAATTTGACAGCATTCTGGCCTCCTTTGCACACCAGGATAGATATGAAGATGGTGTGGAACAAATTATTTCTGCCTTCTGAAAACACAAAGCAACATCACTGTGATTTTGTATCATCATGCACAGATAATGGATACTATTTACTGTACCTTGAGTAATGTGTCTAATAGAGATTCTAAGGGGTGTATACAATGATGGGATGTAAAAGTTTTTCCATCTGGATACATGGAGCCCGAGCCTACAAGACACAATATCAAATGCAATCAGTATCAACAAAATCCATCTCTGAATTGCTGATGTGGCACAGAAAGCTGCATCAGGAGTGGCATTTATGCACTTAGACTGTTAAATGCAGCTCTGTGGTAGCATAATTGCATTTAAAATACAATAAAATTACAATTACAATTGCATCAATAATGTTATGAGGTTAATGTTTTAATTATAGAAATTTGATTATAGAAATGTCAGTAGCCGTCCCAAATTACATGCTATGCACTTAGATGGTGCACTGTGTGTCTAGTGTATGACATTTAGATAACTTGCTTGTCATCAACTACATAATTAAAGGTGCAATGACTAAGCTTATTACAATAAAGGGTCTGGTCCATAATGGTAAAAAAAAAATCCCTAAACATATGCATGTTTAAAACCAAATGATCATAAAGTGAAATATAACTTCTGCTCACCATTAATTTTGATATAGATAGATATAGCAAAATGGAAGTAAGGGTGGGGATTGCAGAGCCTGTGACCTCAGAAACTTGAGACTTGATGAGACTTTATGAAAAAATAAAGCAATAGAAATGTTACAAATAATGTTCAGACAAAAAGTATATATACAGGTGCTGGTCATATAATTAGAATATTATCAAAAAGTTGATTTATTTCACTAATTCCATTCAAAAAGTGAAACTTGTATAATGTATACATTCATTCCACACAGACTGATATATTTCAAGTGTTTATTTCTTTTAATTTTGATGATTATAACTGACAACTAATGAAAACCCCAAATTCAGTATCTCAGAAAATTAGAATATTACTTAAGACCAATACAAAGAAAGGATTTTTAGAAATCTTGGCCAACTGAAAAGTATGAACATGAAAAGTATGAGCATGTACAGCACTCAATACTTAGTTGGGGCTCCTTTAGCCTGAATTACTGCAGCAATGCGGCCTGGAGTCGATCAGTCTGTGGCACTGCTCAGGTGTTATGAGAGCCCAGGTTGCTGTGATAGTGGCCTTCGGCTCTTCTGCATTGTTGGGTCTGGCATATCGCATCTTCCTCTTCACAATACCCCATAGATTTTCTATGGGGTTAAGGTCAGGCGAGTTTGCTGGCCAATTAAGAACAGGGATACCATGGTCCTTAAACCAGGTACTGGTAGCTTTGGCACTGTGTGCAGGTGCCAAGTCCTGTTGGAAAATCAAATCTGCATCTCCATAAAGTTGGTCAGCAGCAGGAAGCATGAAGTGCTCTAAAACTTCCTGGTATACGGCTGTGTTGACCTTGGACCTCAGAAAACACAGTGGACCAACACCAGCAGATGACATGGCACCCCAAACCATCACTGACTGTGGAAACTTTACACTGGACCTCAAGCAACGTGGATTCTGTGCCTCTCCTCTCTTCCTCCAGACTCTGGGACCCTGTCATGTCTGGTGGCCCTGTAAGTGTGACATTTCCTAATCAGTTTCCACTAGGCAATCCGGAAAATGTACCCGGAAAATTAGAGATTCATTTTGATGATCTTCTTGTAGAAAGCATCCAAAGAAAGTCATTCCGGGAAATCCAAAAGAGATGGAAGGCGGAGCGACGCAGACGGGCGAAGAAGGGAGATGGACCATCAAAAGATAACCAACCAGATTAAGAAAATGGTTTCTTTAATCCGTAAACAAGAATCTAATCATAAGAAGATGATGAAGTTGTTAAAGGGAATGATTAACATGCATAATCATGCTTTGGGCTTGCAATGTGTGAACAATGAATTGAATAATTTACAACTTCATTCTTCTGATATACATCTCTAGAAAATGTTAGCTAAGATTTATGATGATGTATTATGGTGTGTTTTAACTGTTATCTTTAGCTTTTGTAAGAAAAAGAGATGTCAGCTGTTTTTATGAGTTTTAGCTGTTTCTTAAGAAGGCCGGATATGCTTAGCTGAGAGGGGTCAGATAAAGGGCTGCATTTTGCACGTACCGTGCAGAATGGAATCTTTTACTGAATAACTTAGGTATTGCTTACACTGAATATAAGTGTTATATATGCGGTTTAAAATGTGTGATTAGCTCAAGATTGTTAGGAAAAACATGTAACCCTGTCTATATAGTGAAGGGGAAGTAGAAGTGTTATACTGCTGAGTAAGTGATGTTTTTCCTGTGAAGATGTGAACGTGTGATTAGGTCGTGTCTGGGTTTATAGCACAAAGGGTACACGTCCGCCTGTATAAACAGGAGGCAAGAAAGGATAGAGAAAGGAAGCAGGTATGACGTGTTTTTACGATGATGCAAATGAGTTGCAGTATTATAAAAGCTTTGTCTAGAAACCCAAACATTGCCGTTCCTGCGTGGTGAAGACATTCGCTGTTGTGTTTTGTATTTTGCTTATGAGTTAGTATTATTTTTAATAAAACGAAACCATTGCTATGGTGATTCGTAATCCTTTTATTAAAATAAGCCTCTGAGTAATTACTTTACATCAACCTGTTATCTGAACCTGAATATCATTCTGATCGAGCCTCGAAGCACGAACCTGGCTGAGCGGGTACGGACAACAGGCCAGGGATCCTGAACCATCAAATCATCGCCATCTGGACAAAGGGTAATATAGCGGTTTTATTACTGTTTCATTGCTAGGGGATGGCTGAAATGTGATTTGTGGATTTTAGGGTTTCTGATCGGTATAAAAATACAACAACCCTGATTTCCAAAGGAAATGCAAAATTTACTTTCATCAGAGAACATAACTTTGGACCACTCAGCAGCAGTCCAGTCCTTTTTGTCTTTAGCCCAGGCGAGACGCTTCTGACGCTGTCTGTTGTTCAAGAGTGGCTTGACACAAGGAATGCGACAGCTGAAACCCATGTTTTGCATACGTATGTGCGTAGTGGTTCTTGAAACACTGACTCCAGCTGCAGTCCACTCTTTGTGAATCTCCCCCACATTTTTGAATGGGTTTTGTTTCACAATCCTCTCCAGGGTGCGGTTATCCCTCTTGCTTGTACACTTTTTTCTACCACATCTTTTCCTTCCCTTCGCCTCTCTATCTTGTGCTTGGACACAGAGCTCTGTGAACAGCCAGCCTCTTTTGAAATGACCTTTTGTGTCTTGCCCTCCTTGTGCAAGGTGTCAATGGTCGTCTTTTGGACAACTGTCAAGTCAGCAGTCTTCCCCATGATTGTGTAGCCTACAGAACTAGACTGAGAGACCATTTAAAGGCCTTTGCAGGTGTTTTGAGTTAATTAGCTGATTAGAGTGTGGCACCAGGTGTCTTCAATATTGAACCTTTTCACAATATTCTAATTTTCTGAGATACTGAATTTGGGGTTTTCATTAGTTGTCACTTATAATCATCAAAATTAAAAGAGATAAACACTTGAAATACAGTGGGTACGGAAAGTATTCAGACCCCCTTAAATTTTTCACTCTTTGATATATTGCAGCCATTTGCTAAAATCATTTAAGTTCATTTTTTTTCCTCATTAATGTACACACAGCACCCCATATTGACAGAAAAACACAGAATTGTTGACATTTTTGCAGATTTATTAAAAAAGAAAAACTGAAATATCACATGGTCCTAAGTATTCAGACCCTTTGCTCAGTATTTAGTAGAAGCACCCTTTGATTTAATACAGCCATGAGTCTTTTGGGAAAGATGCAACAAGTTTTTCACACCTGGATTTGGGGATCCTCTGCCATTCCTCCTTGCAGATCCTCTCCAGTTCTGTCAGGTTGGATGGTAAACGTTGGTGGACAGCCATTGTTAGGTCTCTCCAGAGATGCTCAATTGGGTTTAAGTCAGGGCTCTGGCTGGGCCATTCAAGAACAGTCACAGAGTTGTTGTGAAGCCACTCCTTCGTTATTTTAGCTGTGTGCTTAGGGTCATTGTCTTGTTGGAAGGTAAACCTTCGGCCCAGTCTGAGGTCCTGAGCACTCTGGAGAAGGTTTTCGTCCAGGATATCCCTGTACTTGGCCGCATTCATCTTTCCCTCGATTGCAACCAGTCGTCCTGTCCCTGCAGCTGAAAAACACCCCCACAGCATGATGCTGCCACCACCATGCTTCACTGTTGGGACTGTATTGGACAGGTGATGAGCAGTGCCTGGTTTTCTCCACACATACCGCTTAGAATTAAGGCCAAAAAGTTCTATCTTGGTCTCATCAGACCAATGAATCTTATTTGTCACCATCTTGGAGTCCTTCAGGTGTTTTTTAGCAAACTCCATGCGGGCTTTCATGTGTCTTGCACTGAGGAGAGGCTTCCGTCGGGCCACTCTGCCATAAAGCCCCGACTGGTGGAGGGCTGCAGTGATGGTTGACTTTCTACAACTTTCTCCCATCTCCCGAATGCATCTCTGGAGCTCAGCCACAGTGATCTTTGGGTTCTTCTTTACCTCTCTCACCAAGGCTCTTCTCCCCCGATAGCTCAGTTTGGCGGACGGCCAGCTCTAGGAAGGGTTCTGGTCGTCCCAAACGTCTTCCATTTAAGGATTATGGAGGCCACTGTGCTCTTAGGAACCTTAAGTGCAGCAGAATTTTTTTTGTAACCTTGGCCAGATCTGTGCCTTGCCACAATTCTGTCTCTGAGCTCTTCAGGCAGTTCCTTTGACCTCATGATTCTCATTTGCTCTGACATGCACTGTGAGCTGTAAGGTCTTATATAGACAGGTGTGTGGCTTTCCTAATCAAGTCCAATCAGTATAATCAAACACAGCTGGACTCAAATGAAGGTGTAGAACCATCTCAAGGATGATCAGAAGAAATGGACAGCACCTGAGTTAAATATATGAGTGTCACAGCAAAGGGTCTGAATACTTAGGACCATGTGATATTTCAGTTTTTCTTTTTTATATAAATTTGCAAAAATGTCAACAATTCTGTGTTTTTCTGTCAATATGGGGTGCTGTGTGTATATTAATGAGGAACAAAAATGAACTTAAATGATTTTAGCAAATGGCTGCAATATAACAAAGAGTGAAAATTTAAGGGGGTCTGAATACTTTCCGTACCCACTGTATATCAGTCTGTGTGGAATGAATGTATACATTATACAAGTTTCACTTTTTGAATGGAATTAGTGAAATAAATCAACTTTTTGATGATATTCTAATTATATGACCAGCACCTGTATATATATTTTTAATTACCTGCAGGGTATTTCATCTTCTCGTCCTCTTTGAGTTGCTGACTGATTCCATTTTTCTTATCAGATATACAACTATGGTGTAATTTGTCCACTACAGCTGTAATTGTGAATAGAATGTGATAGACAGTATGATTTTTTTAAACAAACTTAATATAAAAAATTATAAAAATATTTTACTTAATCATTTCAAATTGATAAATTAATAAAAGAATATGAAAAGTGTGCTCACCAGTCAAGCCATACAAACTCTCTGTTGCCTTGTAAATGGTTGTGACCTGTAATGAAATGGGAAAAACTATTACATCTACAAACATTTAAGGGACACTTTTTAATATCACAGTGTCAGTGTAACAAAAATAATTCCAAGACAAATGCATAAGGAATTACACATTTATTTTAAATATTTATGATCAGATGGTAGTTTTAAAAAATGTGAACTATAATTATGGAGACTTGCGCCGAAATTAACACAGCCAGACAGTTTGTGGGAAGTCGTTTCCCTTGCAGAACTCTGCAAATGTAGTCCTTCTTACACGTATGATTGAACTAAAACCAGATTGGCATGTAATCCCAAGAGCTCTGAGATTCCCTCCAGTGGTCCAAGGTTGCTTGGGTAGGGAGAGTAACTGCAGGCTGCAGTTCAACACCCACAGACAAAGATATAAAGTTCACTTAAGGAAAATATTACTTTTATAAAAAATGTTAGCCACCTGAAATAATAAAAAATTAAAAAACAATACCTTTAAATAGCTGTCTATATAATTTAATGTTGTAGAATATAGAATGGTGAATCTAGTCCTCCAAGTCCAGTCCAGTTTGAGGTAAAAGTCTGTAATTTCATAAACATTATCTTCGTGAAGTTCTTCAGTTCAACACCTACAGACACAGATATAAAGTTCTCTTAAGGAAAATATTCATTTTATACCAATTTTAGCAATCTGAAATAGTAAAACAATTGAAACAATACCTTTAACTATAATCAATGTTGTAGATTAGATTAGAATGGTCGGTGAATCTAGTCCTCCAAATCCAGCCCTTCATGGGAACTTCGAACTGCGTCCCCTAGGGGTCGCTATGGGGAACGCCGTCAGTGTGACCTGTCTGAAGCATATATATACAAAACCACCACCTGTTGGCCGGCGACAGCCTATGACTTCACTACCGGCGCGACCACAGTATAAGGGGCGCCGGGGGAATACATCATCCACTTCTTTTGTCTTCACTGACTGGTTTGTTTGAAGCGTGCAATCTGGTAAGAGTACAGTTTTCTCTCTATTATCATGGCGAGCACTAGCAAGGCGTTTAAGAAGTGTGTGGATCCGTGTCCTCGTTATTTGACACCCGATGACACACACACAATCTTTGCGTCTTTTGTTTGGGCAAGGAGCACGCACGTGATGTCCTTGAGGGGAAAATCTGCGTGCACTGTGAGCTTTTTTTCTATGAAAAAGCTCCGCTCTCGTCTGTCCCTCTTTTTGGGGAAAGGGGGACAGCCGCCTGCTTCCCGCAATTCGGGACCCACCGCTGCCGAGGCACGGAGGCGAATGAAATCGTGGGGTTCGCAGTTGGATCTGGTCGATGAGTTAGAGAGGGACCGCCCCTTTTCGTGCGCGTCGGCCGAGAACGAGAGTGAGCTGCTGGATTGTGATGATGCGATCTTTCTGACATCATCAGATTCTGCGGCTAGTGCTCTGCTGGGTTATGCCCAGGAAGAGCAGGAGATGTTTGAGGGCGAGGAAGTTGAGACTGAACCCTCTCAATCCTCCTGCTCTGCATATGACAAGTTTTTGGAGGTTATGGAGCATAAACATAAATCTTTCTGGCCATAAACCCCCAGCTCGAGCGAGCCTTCCTTTCTTCCTAAATCTCCATGTGGAGGTTGAGAAGGAGTGGAAAAAGCAATTTTTCTCGTATTCATAGGTTTCAGGATACTAGTTATGCTGACATTGAGGGGATGCGTGAAAATGGCTATGAGGAGATGCTCCCTGTGCAAGAGACGATAGCCAGCTATCTCTCTGTGGGCGAGACATCCTCTCTCAAGGCTCCCTCCTTGCCGTCTAAGCCCCTGAATCTTGCTTAAATGGCAGGGCATATGCAGCAGCAGCAGGTCAGACCGTCGCTTCGTTGCATACTATGGCGGTGCTTCAGGCGTACCAGACTGATCTGCTGAAAGACCTGGATAAGGGTTTTCTATAAAGTCCAGGTCTGAGCCCGAACAACCAGGGGTCCTAGCCCATCTCGGTCTAGGGATCAGAGATGGGCACAGAAGGCAAGTGTCGCTACTCGTGCCCCTCCGCCGCCTGCGGGTAGGGCTAGAGGGAGGCGTGGGTCAAAGAGAGGCAAGACATGAGGGAGGTGTTCCAGACGAAGCATTCTAAACAACACTCTCATCTGGACCAGAGTAAGACTTGAACATCTACTCCCTTCCCTCAGGGGCATTTGCCCTCATCTTCCCCTCTCTAATTCCCCTGCAACCACTGTTAACTCCACCTGACCGAGGTTAGGTGGAAACTTCCTGCGCTTAACATTGAAGTCCCTATACTGGACTTATGATGTTTAGGTTAACTTCTATGTTTTCTAGAAACTACCTTACTGACGGTCCGGACCTGACTCGGACTTAGCTCCGGGACTGATCTCATGCGCAGGAACCAATGGGTGAGTACGATCCATTTCTAAGGCTATCGCAGTGATTACCCCTGGATCATATGGCCAAGTCATTAGTCTCTGTGAGAGCTTCCTTGGTCATCAGGTCCCCAGCACAGTGGTAGAGCTAGCATTGCTCCCCCCACCTTAGAGGATCACCTATGAGCATGCTGCTCCCTTCTGAGCATCTGAGTTCCCTCTCATTCTGAGGAATGAGTTCTCCGCTCTCCAGAGCTCCTTGTTGGTAGAGCTAGCATTGCTCCCCTCACCTTAGAGGGTCACCTATGAGCATGCTGCTCCCTTCTGAGCGTCTGACTTCCCTCTCATTCTGAGGAATGAGTTCTCCGCTCTCCAGAGCTCCTTGCTGGTCGAGCTAGCACGGCTCCCCTCACTATAGAGGGTAAACTATGAGCATGCCACTCCCTTCTGGGCGTCTGAGTTCCCTCTCATTCTGAGGAATGAGTTCTCCGCTCTCCAGAGCTCCTTGCTGGTCGAGCTAGCATGGCTCCCCTCACCATAGAGGGTCACCTATGAGCATGCCGCTCCCTTCTGGGTGTCTGAGTTCCCTCTCATTCTGAGGAATGTGTTCTCCGCTCTCCAGAGCTCCTTGTTGGTAGAGCTAGCATTGCTCCCCTCACATAGAGGGTCACCTATGAGCATGCCGCTCCCTTCTGAGCGTCTGAGTTCCCTCTCATTCTGAGGAATGAGTAGTTATCCGCTCTCTAGGGCTGTCATAGAACGTTGCCAAATCCATGTTATGGTAAGTGCACACACTTAAGGCTCTGTCCACTTTCTAAAATCCACCCATTGGTAAGATCACACATCAATTGTTCTGCGTTCTTTCTAAAAACCTGTACGGTAGGGTTACGCGCAGTAGCTTCGTGCCCTTTCTTTGAGTTGGTCAGGCCCCGGTTTGTGCCTTGGGCCCCACTCTACCTTTTTGTCCCAACATTTTGGGTTTGAACAGTGTGTCGCTACCAAAGGGTCTGTTGAGACAGTTCCCTCAGCGAGCTCGTGCAGAGTAAGCGGTAGCCCCTGGGTGACCGGCCAGGACCTAGTTACTACCACTATGTGCTTGGCCATATCCCCTAAAAGGAATTTTTCTCTGATTCCAAGCCTTTGAGCTCTAACCTGGGCAGGGTATGCAGCTCGGGTCTTTGGCCGAAGGGGATAATGTCACTGACAGCCGTCAACCATCCCAGGGACAACTCCCTTAGCCTGGTAGAGTTGGCTTAGTGCTCGCCTTTTGCATGAAATTGGCTTGCGCTCCCCTCAGCATGGTGGCGTGGGTATATCGTTCCCCATAGCGACCCCTAGGGGATGCAGTTCGAAGTTCCCATGAAGGGGAACGTCTCAGGTTACGTATGTAACCATGGTTCCCCGAGTGGGGAACGAGACACTGCATCCCCTAGGCTGTGTGCCAATGCTTCGGACGCAAGCTTCAGACAAAGAAGTGGATGATGTATTCCCCCGGCGCCCCTTATACTGTGGTCGCGCCGGTAGTGACGTCATAGGCTGTCGCCGGCCAACAGGTGGTGGTTTTGTATATATATGCTTCAGACACGGGTCAAGCTGACGGCGTTCCCCATAGCGACCCCTAGGGGACGCAGTGTCTCGTTCCGCACTCGGGGAACCATGGTTACATACGTAACCTGAGACGTTGGAGGTATAGGTCTGTAATTGTATAAACATCATCTGTTATGACAAGGTTATGCTTAGCCATGAGTTCGACACAGTCGAAAGCAGTGGTGGTCAGTAACGAAGTACAACTACTTCGTTACTGTACTTAAGTACATTTTTCAAGTATCTGTACTTTACTGGAGTAGTTTTATTTTGAGTAACTTTTACTTTTACTTCACTACATTCCAAAGCATAAGATCGTACTTTTTACTTCACTACATTTCATAAAACATATCGTTATTCCTTATAATACATCACGTGCTCCGAGACGCAGAAGCGGTGTATGATTCATAAACAAACTGATTCTTTTCAATGAACCTGTTCAATCGGTTCGCAAATCGCAACAAACGATTCATTGACGAATTGCAATGATCCAATTGCAGCTGTTCTCGAGTCGAAAACTCACTGATTCAAATGATCCGTTTAGAGCGAGTCTTCTTCAGTGAACTGAACTCACAAGTAAAGAACCGGGAGATCTTGTGAGCGCGCGCTACTGATGCTGTGAAACGTACATGGGCGTAACCACCATATACTTTGGGGGGGACGGTCAAAAATACCGCGGCAATTTTTGAATAAATTAGAAAAAATATCACGTTTAAATGGCTCAGTATTATAGCAAGGTTTCTAGCATGATACCCTGAAAATAGTCTGAATAATGAACTGCTGGAGTCACAGATCAAGGAGTTCCCGCACTTCCCACTCCATTGATAAGCCTCTATTCATTCGTTGATGGCCTGGCCTGTTTGTTTTTACGATCTGATCCGCGACTGAACTTAAAAAAATATACCTGGGGGGAGGGCTCACATTTGGACCCCCAATATCTATACCATGGTTACGCCCTTGGAAACGGAAGTTACTAATGTCGAATTTTAGGATTCATTATTGTAACTGAAAATAATATTTAGGTCAAAACTGTCAGTTGTTTGTGAACTAAATCTGCTGTGATCTATTTAAGCCCACTGAAATGCTTAAAAGCAGACAGATCAACATCAGTGTCTCTAACGTTGTTTTAGGTCAAAAAACAAAACATTAAAATAACACCGATTAAATAAAATAACTACTGCACGTTCATATTCTCCGCTGCTGTAACGTTAGCAGTTTTATTAAAATGCTATGCATTTAGACCTATGTGACGTCTGTTTTTATATTGTTTATCAACAGTATACATTTTTATATTGTTTAGATCAGCTAGCCGAGTAGACAGATATGAATGTTTATTCATAACCATACTGAAAATAAGTAAATATTGTTAGCTGATGCTAACTGTCTAGCTAACAAGCTTGCTGGTGCTAAGTTGAGGAAATTTTTAGATATAAAGTCCAAATATCTTTATTCAGCCACCTAGATAGATTCCATCTGAGGGAAAAAGAAAGGATGTGATGTTCAGAACATAGTAACTACAGTAATTATCAGAGTGGGAAGTGATGCCTCTGGGGCATTTGGGCAGGGGTGTTTTTACACCACAGACAAGGTTTGAGAAGAAAAAAAAATCCTTATGAAAATATCATTAGATTTTCCTTAAAATGTTCTTCCTAATTTCAGGCCTAATTCTAATGTCATATATAACTGACGTTCTGCAAAACAACAAGTTCTAAAACATGAGTGACATTGGTGAAATCTGTTTTCTCTCAGGTACATGGCAGTGTAAGCTTCACAGTGAACTACTACATCACTCTCATCAATGTAGTCCATATCAACAAAATATATATTTTGACTCTATATAGTGGTTATTTTGGGAAAAACCCAGGTATTTTGAGCAGTATGATTATACAAATATGTGGTAATATAAAATTAAATAAAGTAGTCTATATAAAATTGCAAAATAAATCTGTCTATCAGTACTTTTTTACTTAAGTACATAAAAAATTTAGTACTTTTGTACTTTCACTCGAGTAAAATTGAAAAAGCAGTACTTTTACTTTTACTGGAGTAATATTTTATTATACCTATCTGTACTTTTACTCAAGTACTTGATCTGTGTACTTTGCCCACCACTGGTCGAAAGACATCCTCATCACAAGGGTAGTCTTTAAATAAACACTCCTCTTGGCAAATACTCAGTTTTGTTTGTTCAATTGGATGCAAGAAATTCTGCACTCCATATAAGCTGGGAACAGCAAACATTATTGAAGGTCGACCACTGGGAGCACGTGGGTTGTGAGTTGGCCGTATCCTGTGGCAATTCCAGGTACTGACTATTTCATCAAGCTCTTCCTTCATGAAAAAATAAATGGAACATATATTCTACATTGTCTTACCAAATGAATTCACAAAACTGCACATTGTAGGCTATATAAATAAATATTAAGTTATAATTAAACTTCAATACTCTCCTTAAGGATAAAATCAACCCTGATATTGAACAACATGAGTTACCTGTATAAAATGTTGGAAACAAAACTGGATGAGAGATTTGTCAATGAAAGAATCAACAAAGTGTCCATCATCTTTAAGTTGTTCAAAATGATCCATCCAAAATTGTGTCCACTGGCTTCTCAAAGTTGACCACCATCGTTCAATTCTCTGGTTCCCAGTGCTTGGACCAAGAGTGACACATTCTGCACTTGCAGTATCTCTGAAGAATGTCTGCATATCTGCTAAATGCGTATTTTCAGTTCCGTGGTCAGTGCGAATTCTTTGTGGAAATCCGTTATTCTCAGCAACAGTTTGTAGGAAATAACCTGCAATAACTTGTGGGTCATTGTTCGTTTTGTATGCTTCAAGCCAGATAATTTTTCTGGAGAAACCATCAATGCATCCGTTTATGCATATTCCGTAAGGTTTTAACTTATCATATCCGTCAATATGCCAAACATAGTTTGGCCCGCGACTGTTATACATGCGTCGCCGTAGATGAACCCGAGCTCGCAGATCAACTCCTTGTCCATCTAACAATCGCATCAACTGACGGACAGTTTCTCTGTCTGTAATAATGCCGGACAACCAACATTTCTGATACATCCATCGATAGCCATGTTGTCGTCCAGATGTCTGTAGCTGCTGGTGTATAAAGCGTGCCACTTCAGCCTCATCTGTTTTATTGCATCTCCGCCACAACTGATTCCTGCAAAATGTTCTCTCAAGAGTCCAGAAACTAAGCTTTATCTTGTGTGATTCCTCCAATAAAATTATGATTTCTCTATTAGTGAAACCGCGCCGAATATAATCCTCTATAATATCTTCCATTGTTATAGGCCATAGAGCTAATACCATCCGTGCACACGTCTTGTCTTGTCTTTGACACTCCAGTGAAGGTCAATCTCAGTAACACGAAACTAGTTCATATCTCAGAATTGCGAGTTTACAACTCGCAATTCTGACTTTATATCTCGCAATTGCAAGTTTATTTCTCAAAATTGCGAATTTATATCTCAGAATTGCGAGTTTATATGTCAGAATTGCGATTTTGTCAGAATTGCGAGTTTATGTCAGAATTGCGAGTTTTAAAAAAACTCAGAATTGCGAGATAAAAAGTCACAATTACCTTGTTTTATTTTTTATTCAGTGGCGGAAACGGGCTTCCATAAGTTAATGTGAAACATGAGATGAGAAAAAAAATTCTGTGGCATCCAACCTGTCGATCTTAACATGAAAAACAGCAATAAAACATAGGCTTATAGATGTTTTTGAAACTTGTTCGATTTCATGAGACATTCATTTGTATTAAATAGTTCTGATGTTATTTTCAATATGCATTCAAATATTTATTCATGTTTTTTTCATGCTGCAAATATTAAACAGGAAAATATAATTGATTCACATGCTGCTTGAGGCGATCTGATCTTAAAATTTACAGAAGGATGAGACTTTGTTTTAATAAAAAAGCACAAAGCTTATTTAGATTATTGTGTGGCTTGTGTCAAGTTGCGTGCAAACTTGTATCATTTGGGGGGCCTGTACAAATTTTTTGCACATAGGCCCGGGACTGACTTGCTACGCCACTGGTCCAGGAATTGTATACAGGTCCTTGCAACATGGCGCTGTGCATTATCATGCTGCAACATGAGGTGATGGTCGTGGATGAATGGCACAACAATGGGCCTCAGGATCTCATCACTGTATCTTCTGTTTGCCCAATTTGTGGGAATGTCTGTGGTTTAGACGCCCTTTAAAAGAGATTACTAGGACTTGGTAGTTTGGGTTGTGTTTGGTTTGCACCAGCACATTACACTAGCAGCCAGGCACCCCGCTTTACACACCGATGATGCTGACGTTTTCAGAAATATTGTTATCTTTTCTGTTGTGCTTTTATTTTATTATAGTGATTTACTTTTGAGCTTTAATAAAGCCTTTTCATATTGAGCTTTATGTTAGCGTGCGTCCCTCCTTTTGTTGCTTCCCTTTGAGCCAGGGGTTTTAAAAAATTTGCGCAAATATCTTATTTGGTACAGCTTTAGTCTTGTTTTCATAGTATGGTTTTAACAAATTTACATTGCACTATTTAGCTGACTTTTTCTGTGATGAAGTTATAACCTTATAATCCTCATCACTTAACTAACGTTGCACGCCAACGGGCAACCGAATTTGGCTTCGAAGGGAGAAGATACTATTGGCCGAAGTAATAAAACTTGATCTCCCGGTTCAAACTCTCGACGTTCGACTGTCCGATCATACATTCACTTCATATTTTGTGATGTTTTTCAAGGCTTATTTTGGCAAGTTCTCTTGCCTGAATAAATAAATTCTTGATCCCAAAAACATATGCTGTCAAATTTTTTGGAGGCTCCGCAACTTTTCCAACCTCTTGAAAAACGGATAAGAGACCACAAACTTTATGGCCAATTACTAAATCATTAGGGCTAAAACCCGTACTTTCCTGTACTACTCCACGAGCAGCTAACATCATCCAGGATAAACCCTCTTCCCAATCTTGATCTAATTGCACAGAATATGCTCGAAGAAGCGATTTTAAAGACTGATGAAATCTCTCCAACGCACCCTGACTTTGTGCGTGGTATGCAGTAGATTGATTATGCTTAATGTGCAGTTCTTTCAGAACTTGCTGAAAAAGGTGAGAAGTCAGGTTCGAACCTTGGTCACTTTGGATGATTTTTGGAATTCCAAAGACAGACATAAATTGAGTTAATGCTCTCACAATAGAATGCGACGTAATACTACGTAATGGATATCCTGCCGGAAAACGCGTGTTCAAGCACATCTCGGTAAACAAATAATTATTTCCTGATTTAGAACGAGGAAGCGGTCCAACACAATCAGCAAGGAGATATTCAAAAGGCTCACCAGCAGCTTGAATTGGTTTCAAAGGTGCAGGCTTCAACACTTGATTTGGCTTACTAGTTAATTGGCATGTCTTACATTTCTTGATATAAATAGAGATATCTCGTTTTAGACGTGGCCAAAAGTAAGATCATAGGTTTTATGCATGCCCTGATGACCCAATTAATCATGTGCAATTTCAATCATTGTGCGATGAAACTTAACAGGAACCACCACTTGGAAAACAGGAACCCCGACAAAGTCACCCTTGTGAGGAATCCATTTCCTCAGCAACACTCCATCACTAACCAACGAGCAAGATTTACCCATCTCGGCTGGAGTGACAGCACACTGGAAAAGCACATCCAAAGAGGAATCGGCTGTTCTTTTTCGAGTTCCTCTCCTGATACAGGAAAAGCCAACACAGACAAATCAGGAATAAACAAATCAGTGCCAGCTTTTTTAAACTGAGTTTCTCTAATACAGATCGGCCAGGCTCCCACGCCAACCAATCACAACACACATCATCACCTGAGTACTAATGGAGCACACCTGCACGTCATCTGAACCTCATCAACCAGCACCATAAAGCCACACACCACACTACACACAAACGTCCGGTCTCGTTTTTAACAAAGTGGAATCCAGAAGCTATAGCAGATATTTACCTGTTGCTAACCTTCCTGTTTACCTACCTCCTGTGTCCTCTCCAGCGTTGTGTCCTCCGATCTCCTGTGTCCAGTTTCTCCAGCGGTCTCCTGTCTGTTCATCCAAGTCTCATATTGAGGTGTGTGGTTCCTCCCGTGTCCACGAGTTCCTGTCTAGACATATAGCCTCCAGTTATCGACTCATCATCCCATTGATCTGCTACTTTGAGTATCATACTTACCATCCATTCATCTGCATTATTCTTAAGGACTGGACAATCCAGTTTCCAATGTCCTTTCTCCCGGGAGTAATTGCATACCTTACTTGGGTCAAATTTACCCGTAAACACACAGTCATTTTTAGATGGAGACTTTACAAAGAAAGCAGACTGATCATCATGAACATGACCATCAACAAAGGTGGATTTACGCATCAGTACAAATTTATCATCTATCATTTATCATCAGTACATTGCCGCTTCCTCAGGAGTTTCAACATTGTGCTCATTGATGTATACGGCAAGACGACTCGGAACTGTGTTTTTAAATTATTCTAACAATATTAAATGAATCAAATCTTCAAATGTCTTAATATGTAGGGCTGTACACCAACGATTAAAGTTTCTCCTCAAATATCTGACAAATTCTAAATGTGTTTGTACTTCCTCTTTAATTGCAAACGAAAACGCAGTCTGTATGCTTCCGGTACGCATTCATATGCCTTTAAAATTACAGATTTAACTTTATCATAATCCCTACAGTCATCAATCGACATCGAAGAGAATACTACTTGTGCTTTTCCAGCTAAAACACATTGTAGCAAAGCAACACAATTATCGTTTGACCGGTCCCTAATTTCTGCCATGCGTTCAAACAAGGTAAAGAAAACATCAGGGTCTTCTTCATTGAACTTTGGAACAAGTTTTAAATATGAAGTAAGCGAAAAAAAGATATACCTTGTTCCACACCAGAATTAGACAGCTTACCCTCTTTCGCAAGCTTCAATTTGAGGGCTACTACTTCAAATCTTGCTTTTTCCAACTAGAAATCCAATACATTACGGTGTATTTGGAATGCGCAACAGCGCATCTGCTACCACATTTTCCGATCCTCGTATATGACGAATATCCAAGGAAAAAGACTGCAGAAACAGGGACCACTGGATCACCCTCTGATTCGGACACTGTAAAGAATTAAAAAAAGTAAAAGGATTGTGATCTGTATATATAACAATTGGTGCACTGGAATTAAGATAAACAGAGAAATGCTTTCTCAACTATAGATTAGTGAAACTGATAAGAATGAAACTTTCTCGAAAAGAAACTGATGGGATGCCATCTTCATCAGACTGCTGAAGAAAAGCCCCAGCTCCCACGTTACTGGTATCGACATGCAACGTGAAAGTTTTATCGAAACACGGAGCCAGAATCACGGGTGCTGAACACAGCAAGGACTTGACATTTTCAAAAGAAAGTTGGCAAATAGAGGACCAGATGAACTTTGACTTACCTTTCAATAAATCAGTAAGAGATGCCACTACCGTGGAGAAATTACAACAAAAAGATCGGTAATATCCTACCAATCCTAAAAAATGCATAAGCTCTTTTTTTGTCGTTGGAAGGGGAAAATCCTGGATAGCTTATACTTTAGCCTGCACCGGACGCACTGTACCATTCCCCACCACCTTACCGAGGTACGTCACGGTCGCTTTAGCGAACTCACATTTAGCTAAATTGACTGTAAGCCGAGCATCAGATAAACGTTGTAACACTGCACGAAAACACTTTAAATGAGATTCCCAACTGTCACTAAAAACAACCAAATCGTCTAAATAAACAACACAGCCCTCAAGACCCGAAATTACTCGGTTCATGAGGCATTGAAAAGTAGCCGGAGCATTGCGAAGACCAATTGCGAAGGCAGAGGGAAACAATCTGGTCTAGTTAAGCTATTGATTTTGTGAAAATCTGTACAAAATCTAACTGTACCATCTGACATTCCCACTATTAACACGGGGAAGCTCAGTCAGAAGATGAATGTACAGCAGTATTGTGATCTAGCATATACTTGATTTCTTTCTACATTATTCCCCATTTCTCAGGTGCAACATGGTAAAAACGCCGTTTATAAGCTTTGCGTCCCCCACATCGATATCATGCTGCAGCCAGTCAGTACGCGAAGGCGCATCTCCAAATACTTCAGGAAAGCAACGTAACAACCGACATAACTCCCGACATTTTACATGAGATAAATAATGGAGAATAGATTCTAATTTCTGCAAAGACACAGAATTTATAAAACGACCACTGAACACACAATAATAATAAATTCTAAACAGGGCATAAACAAACTTGGTTGTGGTAATGTAATCCCAAATGTTAAAACCACTCCGGTCGATAATCAAATGACTACACAGTATTAGTCGTTTAAGGGAATTAGGTTTATTTAAAAATAAACATCAAGTGAAAACATAGAGCATCTCTTCGGGGTGTCCAAAGGCCAAAATAACAAACAAAACCAATCTAGAAAGAAAAGAGAGGAAGTATTAAATAACCTAATTGATGCACAATATCCTCCCTAACTACCTAACGAAAAACAAAGCCCAAACAAGTCAGTCAAAATAAACAAGCAGGACACCCCTACGCTCCATGTTCTTAAAACACAATATTTTTAGAACAGATGGTAGTGATCAACAGTCTTCACATTTCACTTAAGTTCAGCAGGTTTGATCATCGGCCGGAAGAGGGATCCAGGAGCTCTCAACCCAGACGCGACCGAACCAACAATGAGCTTCACGTTGAATGCCGGCAGCATCCTTATAAAGGTCCCGCCTCGTCTGAACCACCAATGACGAACATACAACACATCATTGGACAACCTACCAAAGACCAGTAAGAATGAGAGGGAGGAGAAAACAAAACACATGACACAACACAGCAAATACCAAAGACACAAACCGTAACACCCCCACACCTAAAGAATGTGCACACGGTAGATTCAAACTGAACCAAATGAACGGGATAGTGCATTGGTTAACACATTATCTTTACCCTTCTTGTAACAAATCTCCAGATTTAAATTTTGAATAAAAAGAGACTAGCGAATACGTTGATTCAAATTTTTCATACAAGACAAAAAAATCAATGGATTATGGTCAGTGAATACAGTGACTGGCAGAGAGCTAGAACCAATGTACACCTCAAAATGATGTAAGGCCAACACTAAAGCCAGTGCCTCTTTCTTGATTGTATATAATTTACTTTGTTTCAAAAAATGTCTTCGAAAAGTACCCAAACGGATGCTCAACCCTGCTTTCATCGTCCTGCAAAAGGACAACACCAACACATGTAGCGCTCACATCAACGTCCAATTTAAATGAGTAGGAATACCGAGGTGCCACCAACACAGGGGCACTAGACAAAATATTCTTAACAGAGTCAAAAGCAGTCTGGCATGCTTCAGTCCACTCTAAATATTGTGAAGCATGGAGCAAATTAGTCAAGGGCAATACAACGTCTGATAAATTTTTGCAAAACCCCCGATAATATAAGCTTTACAAAGTGAAACCCCAGCTAGCATTTTATTCATTAGGCACTGAAATGTTGCCAGAGCGTTACACAGTCCGAACGCCATAACCCGGTAATGAAGAAAATGATCTGGCGTTGCGTGCCGTCGGATTTTGGAACCAACAGACACAGGGAACTCCAGGCACTAGAACTCGGAACTTGCGAGGCCATTTTCAACTAAGTATTTTACCTCAGCCTCAATGATTTTACGTTTAGTAGGGTTCACTCTGTAAGGACTTTGCTTAGTAGGTGAATGGTCACCTACATCATTGTCATGCTCAAGCACATGATTGAGCATAGGGACATCAGAGAACAAGCATGGGAAAGAGTTAATCAACCTTGTTATATCAGTCCGCTGTGTGACAGTTGCACTAAATAAGAATTTTAATTCTCCAGAACTTTAGAGGTGTTCAGTTTACCAACCGAAACTAGGGTACTATGCAAATTCGAACCATCTAGAATGAACATCTTCATCAGCGTCATTGTCCGATATTGCCACGGCAGAAGCCACAGGAGTGATAACAGAGCTTTTTGACTCCCCATCTTCCTCACGACTTACAACTTCAGCATGTTTATGTGGCACAAGCATGTTTTCCGCTGGCGATCGGGAGTTCGAACAACAGTTTGTTTCCCTTAACTTTTTGTCGATGACATATGGTTCAGAGAATCTAGCTTGCAATGGGTGACCCTCAATTGGCAACAAGACCAAAACTTTGTCACCCTCAGAGAACGACAGAGCGACAGGATTTTTATCACAACGCTCATTCATTTTTGATTGCATACTCCCCAATGCAGTTTGAGCTAACTTGCAAGCATTATACAATCCCTCCCGGAAGGAACTGAAATAGTCCAGCAAATTACAAATTTCTGCTCAGAAAGCCAATTTTCTTTCAGCATTTTGAGCGTCCCTTTACCATGTGTCCAAAAACAAGATCTGCTGGACTTAAAACCCAACGACTCTTGAACAGTCTCACGAACAGCAAACATAAGTAAAAGCAGTCCCTCATCCCAACCTTTTCCTGACTCAGCACAGTATTTACTGAACATAGACTTTATAGTTTGGTGAAACCTTTCCAGGACACCTTGAGACTCAGGATGATAAGCACTAGATGTAACATGCTTAATTTTCAGTTGGGACCAGTGTTGGGGAAAGTTACTTTTAAAAGTAATGCATTACAATATTGCGTTACTTCCTAAAAAAGTAACTAATTACGTTACTTAGTTACTTTTTATGGAAAATAATGCATTACGTTACTTTTGCATTACTTTTTAAATATGAGCAGGGCTTGGTTGTTTGTTTTTAATACAATAAGTTATATTTATAGCAAATGTAAAAGCCCTTTCACACCAAAAAGTGTAATGAATAAACCTCAGACTGAAGGAAGAGTAAATCACATCTGTACAGTAGAAAGCAGGAGAAGATTCAACACTCTTCAGCAATAAAAAAAACAATGAAGCACAATTGTTAGTTTATCTAAAGTCATTTTTGCTTATGTTGAACTGGATCATCAAAGGTCATCAGCAAAGACATCGGTTAATAAAACGGGATTAGATACATTTGTGTTGTTTAACATATTTAGTTATTGCAGGTTTGCTTCATATTCTGAGTTTGCATTTCACTGTTTTAATTATTTTGATGAATACTGAATAAGTGAGTATAATTTGATAATTAGATTGATAATTTTGATGAATACTAAATCAGATTTTTACGAGTGGGATGAATTAATGCTCATTCACATTTAGTCTAGAACTACAGTAACATGTTCACACAGCACACTGTCAGTCAATAAATGGGAAAATAGTAACTGGCGTTACTTTTTTGAAAAAGTAACTCAGATATTTTCTTGTAAATTGAAAAGTAATGCATTACTTTACTAGTTACTTGAAAAAAGTAATATTATTACGTAATTCGCATTACTTGTAATGCGTTACCCCCAACACTGGTTGGGACAATACCTGTTTGAACAAACGTGACATGAAATTGGTTCCCTGGTCTGTTTGAATGACCTGGGGAAAACCAAACATTGAAAAGAACATAATCAAACCCTTCACCACAGCCTTCGCTTTTAGAGAGCGCAGCTGTAGATTCTCTATGGGGTTCAGGTCTGGTGAGTTTGCTGGCCAGTCAAGCACACCAACACCATGGTCATTTAACCAACTTTTGGTGCTTTTGGCAGTGTGGGCAGGTGCCAAATCCTGCTGGAAAATGAAATCAGTATCTTTAAAAACCTGGTCAGTAGAAGGAAGCATGAAGTTTCTGGGTAAAAGGGTGCAGTGACATTGGTTTTCAAAAAACACAATGGACCAACACCAGAAGATGACATTGCACCCCAAATCCTCACAGACTGTGGAAACGTAACACTGGACTTCAATAAATTTGGGCTATGAGCTTCTCCACCCTTCCTGCAGACTCTAGGACCTTGGTTTCCAAGTGAAATACAAAACTTGCTATCATCTGAAAAGAGGACTTTGGACCACTGGGCAACAGTCCAGTTCTTCTTCTCCTCAGCCCAGATAAGACGCCTCTGACGACAACTGTTGCCAAATTCCTTAACATGTCTGTGTGTAGTGGCTCTTGATGCCTTGACCCCAGCCTCAGTCCATTCCTTGTGAATTCTTGAATCGATTTTGCTTGACAATCCTCATAAGGCTGCGGTTCTCTCGGTTGGTTGTGCATCTTTTTCTTCCACACTTTTTCCTTCCACTCAACTTTCTGTTAACATGCTTGGATACAGCACTCTGTGAAAAGTCAGCTTCTTTGGCAATGAATGATTGTCTTCTGGACAACTGTCAGATCAGCAGTCTTCCCCATCATTGTGTAGCCTAGTGAGCCAAACTGACAGACCATTTTTAAGGCTCAGGAATTCTTTGCAGGTGTTTTGAGTTGATTAGCTGATTGGCATGTCACCATATTCTAATTTGTTGAGATAGTGAATTCAATTCCTCCAGGATTTTGCGATTCTGCGATCGCTGAATTTATCACAAAATAAATCAAACTGCAATTTTCGCAAGAGCTCACAAATTTTCGGAATTGCCGCAGATTGGGCTTAGATGCGCCCTGTGACATCATCGCAAAGCGCTTTCAGTCAAAGAAAGGTTTGAAAAATGGAATGAACAGCCTTGAGTTCTCATTATGCTCAATTTACAGGAGCTACATTGGAAAAACGAACCGAAAGCAGAACGAATCCACAGTACTCGTTTGGGCTACGTGCCGCAGACCGTTTATCTGCTCGGGCCGGAGCCATGAGCTGCTCTCGATCACGCGACACCGTTATACACAGCGCTGAGAGATACAGTGAACAAAGTAGAAGAATTCGCTGCAGAATCAATAACATATCTGTCAAATCTTGTGAGAAGCATTCAAATTCAGCGCATAACTCTGGTAAAGCTACAGATATCAGAACAAACACCACTAATGTGGAAACCAGAAAAAACATTGTTCAATAAACACAAATCTACACCATTCACCATCGATTGTGTTTTTAACAGTGTTTTTAAATGCTTCACACAACTTTTCCCACCACTTCAAAGCTTTAACAGGGCTCTCAAGTTACAGCGAAAGGTTGGAGTGAAATAAGGGGAGGGGCCACACAAAGGGGAGGAGCAACTCAAATAATTGCAACACTCAAGTTTTTGCTAGCAGTTGAATTTGACCTATTGTTCGTAATTGACCAGCACAAATAGAAATTATAACGTCTGGTAAATCTGATGAAAGACAAATTCATTCTAATAAAATACAAAGATTTATACAAATGTATCAAAAATAAAAATATATTTTGCCCCAAATGAGCCAAATGAAAAGCAGTACTCAATGTACATACTGTACACATCCTGAGCATGTATGTCAAGCTGTGTGTGTGTGTGTGTGAGTGAGTGAGTGAGTGAGTGAGTGAGTGAGTGAGTGAGTGAGTGAGTGAGTGAGTGAGTGAGTGAGTGAGAGTGAGAGAGAGAGAGAGAGAGAGAGAGAGACAGAAAGAGTACACATTTCAGCTTATGTTTCTTTTTTTATGTTGTAAATGTTTGTTGCACATTTTGATGCCTAATGACAGGGGTAGAGGACTCGCACATAAAGCACTGTCATGATAGATAATAGCGTTCCACCCAGAGCCAAACTGTTCCTAGTTTTTTCACCACTACATCTGAATTTGAGTGGGGAAGCCACAGTGCTTTATATGGGAGCCCTCTACCCCTGTCATCAAGGCATCAAAATGTGCAACAAACAACAGATTTTTTTTTTTTTTAAACATTCATAAGCTGAAATGTGTATTCTCTCTCTTGCGCGCGCGTGTACACACACACTAGGAATTAGGAACACACACAGAGAGCTTGACATACATGCTCAGGATGTGCACATTATGTACATTGAGCACTGCTGTTAAGTTGGCATGTTCGGGGCCAAATTCCTTTGTATTTTTTATACGTTTTGAAATATGTAAAACAATTTATTTTATTTAGATGAATTTGTCTGTCTTTTATCAGATTTACCAACTGTTATAAAATCTCTAGTACTTTCCTTGCAGGAAGCCTAATTTAAAGCTTCTGGTGGCAAAGCAGTTAGAGAGTTTTTTTGTTTGTTTTGACTGTATCAATAATACTTTAGCACAAATTTGACTATATTCCCCAACATTAGCTCCCACTATTTTTTCACAGGCAAGTGATTTCGTCCAGGTATCTTAAAATCGAGGGGGGAAAATAAAGGGGTTATCTATAGCATTCATCAGATCTTTCTCTTCCAACTTACATTCCATGTGCGCGTGCATCCATGTTGCTTAGTAACGAACGCACTTGCGGCAGAATCGCGTAATATAAACAGAAACAACAACATCCTAATTTCTGATTGGCTGGTAAGTGGCATTTAACTCTGTATATCTCGAGACAGCTATGAACTTGGCAAAGAACTTACCTCCGTATTCCCTCCTCTAATAGTTATACATATAGCAGGACAAGTTATCCTGCCTCAGCGTGAGAAATACAAGGTGTGGCGTTGAGACCCTGATAGCACACGTACATCTCGGAGATGTCTATTTGACGTCTGCATTTACATCTGCAAGACATTTTTTAGGGTGTTTGCTCATCTGGAATACGTCTACAGGACATCTCCTTCTAGATGTCAAATATATGTCTATTAGATGTCTTTAAGATATTTGTGATTTAGAATGTTTGTAAAACTGACATCTGAAAGACGTCTGCCAGACGTTTGTAGACAGCAGATGCTTTCCAGATCAAGAGATCTTTAACAGACGTCTTGCAGATGTACGTGTGCCATCTGGGGAGCGTGTGAACTGGTTGAAATGCGTGAGTCTTACGGTGAATGCGTGAGACTTGAGAGCCCTGCTTTAAGTATTACCAAATTTGAAAGTTATTTTTAATGTATTGACATTATTTGTTCATCCTTCATAATTACCTCCATTTATAAAACAAAGTTTAATAATGTAGGAAAGCAAACACTTATGTAAAAATAAAAAGGACATTAAATTACCACTATATGGCTGTTATTTGGAGACTTATAGGCTTATTAGTTTGTAGGCTTATTAGCCATTTCCACCTATATATATATATATATATATATATATATATATATATATATATATATATATATACACACTTTTTTTTAAATCAAATTATGTTTAGACATTATGAATGACAGTAATAAAAGATGATTTTATCTGCATCTCAACTACCCAGACAGCACAGGTAAATCTGAGAGATGTCTGCTAAAGAACTGGGGTCATCTGCTGCGTAATCTGATAAACGTCTCAGAAGCAGTTTTACATGCATTCTAATAAATGTATTTTTGACATCTGACCGGAAACGTCTTAGAGACATATTGCAGATGAGCAAACACCCTAAAAAATAGGTCTTGCATATGTAAATACAGACATCTCCGAGATGTACATGTGCGATAAGGCTGAGTGCTGGTGCCACCTTTTGTATAACTTAATGGCACTGGTGTCCTCAAATGTTAGTCTGGAGCCCTATGATGATCTTCAAAGTCAGAAAAGTTATAACAATATTAGAAGAATATTGTCCATGGTATATTTTCACTGCAAAACAATAAAAAAGGCGCAAATATCACTGCAAATTTGGAGAAAAGCTGCAGAAAAATCTGTAATTTTAGGCCGCAAAAATCATGAAAAAGTCCCGCAAAATCATGTAGAGACTGGGAATTGATGAATTGACATTGTCCATTTCCTGTACTACTTCGCGAGCAGCTAACATCATCCAGGGTAAACCCTCTTCCCAATCTTGATCTAATTGCACACAATATGCTTGAAGAAGCGATTTTAAAGACTGATGAAATCTCTCCAACGCACCTTGAATTTGTGCGTGGTGCGCAGTAGATTGATTATGCTTAATGTGCAGTTGTTTCAGAACTTGCTGAAAAAGATGAGAAGTCAGGTTCAAACCTTGGTCACTTTGGATGATTTTTGGAATCCCAAAGACAGATATAAATTTAGTTAATGCTCTCACAATAGAACGCAACGTAATACTACATAATGGATATGCTGCCGGAAAACGCGTGCTCAAGCACATCACGGTAAACAAATAATTACTTCCTGATTTAAGACGAGGAAGCGGTCCGACACAATACACAAGGAGATGTTCAAAAGGCTCATCAGCAGCTTGGATTGATTTCAAAGGTGCAGGCTTCAACACTTGATTTGGCTTACTAGTTAACTGGCATTTCTTGATATAAATAGAGATTTCTCATTTTAGACGTGACCAAAAGTATTATTGCAGCAATCGATCATAGGTTTTATGAACGTCCTGATGACCTGATTGATCATGTGCAATTTCAATCAGTGTGCGACGAAACTTAACAGGAACCACCACGTAAAAAACAGGATCCCCGACAAAATCACCCTTGTGAGGAATCCATTTCCTCAGCAACACTCCATCACCAACAACATACCCACGAGCAAGGTTACCCATCTCTTCTGGAGTGACAGCACACTGGAAAAGCACATTCAAAGAGGAATCGGCTCGCTGTTCTTTTCTGAGTTTCTCTGCTGATACAGGAAAAGACAACACAGACAAATCAGGAATAAACAAATCAGTGCAAGCTTTTTTAAACTAAGTTTCCTTTTTATGAATCAATTCATCCTCTCGATTCTTCATTGCACAAGTCACTACACAGGTGGCATCGTGACTGGGTTCCGTTTCATTTTTATTATTAGCAGTATCTATAGGGAACATTGAACTGTCAGCCCATACACACTCACCTACAAGTCCGTTTCCTAGAATAATATGAACTCCTTCAATTGGCAAGGCTGGTCGTACTCCCATTACAACTTAAACCTTGAATCAATTCAGACTGAAGTCGTATCTTATGAAGAGGCACAGATAGAAAAATTCAGTCCTATTTCCTTAATTAACACAATCCAGTATGTGATTGCGAGGAAAATTGCAAAACAGACTCCAATATGAATGAATCCATCGATCCTGTATCCCTTAATATTTTAACAGGGATTTTCTTCTCTCCGACTAAAGATACACAACCTTCTGTAATGAAAGGAGAATAAGACAAAAATTCAACATCCGGTTTCTGATTTTCAAACATTCCGACCCGTTCAAACAGAGATGGTGCCACTAAAGCAACAGACTTAACAGGTGAACGCGATTGGATTCCCAAAGTGCCCAAAGAATCAGTAACGGGAACCGTCACAGTGCATTCAAAATGCCATCTATAAAACGCACCTGTGTTTGTTGCCCATAACTTACGCCTGCCCATACCATAACCCCACCGCCACCAAGGGCCACTCGATCCACAACGTTGACATCAGCAAACCGCTCACCCACACAACGCCATACATGCTGTCTGTACCGGGATTCATCCATGAAGAAAACACCTCTCCAAAGTGCCAGACGCCATCGAATGAGAGCATTTGCCCACTCAAGTCGGTTACGACGACGAACTGCTGTAAGGTCAAGACCCCGATGAGGACGACAAGCATGCAAATGAGCTTCCCTGAGATGGTTTCTGACAGTTTGTGCAGAAATTCTTTGGTCATACAAACCAATTGTTGCAGCAGCTGTCCGGGTGGCTGGTCTCAGACGATCTTGGAGGTGAAGATGCTGGATGTGGAGGTCCTGGGCTGGTGTGGTTACACATGGTCTGCAGTTGTAAGGCCGGTTGGATGTACTGCCAAATTCTCTGAAACGCCTTTGGAGACGGCTTATGGTAGAAAAATAAACTTTCAATTCATGGGCAACAGCTCTGGTGGACATACTGCGACATCTGTGGCATTGTGCTGTGTGATAAAACTGCACATTTTAGAGTGGCTTTTTATTGTAACCAGCCTAAGGCACACCTATGCAATAATCATGCTGTCTAATCAGTATTTTAATATGCCACACCTGTGAGGTGGATGGATTATCTCGGCAAAGGAAAAGTGCTCACTATCACAGATTTAGACAGATTTGTGAACAATGTTTGAGAGAAATAGGCCTTTTGTGTACATAGAAAAAGTCTTAGATCTTTGAGTTCAGCTCTTGAAAAATGGGGGCAAAAACTAAAGTGCTGCGTTTATAATTTTGTTCAGTGTATTTCCCTGCATTTATCACATGTGAATCCTTCGCTGCTGACAGAGACAGATAAACTGTACATGTGGCAGGCGGTGCAAGTGAGGATGCAAGGAGAAGCCATTACTCACCGTGATTGATGAATGATTTGCTTACCACAGTTGTTTGATGAACTTATGAAAAACGGAGCGAGAAGAAAAAAAAAGGCACGAATAGAAACGCGAATGGAACTGCGAGTGACAAGCTAACCAGCTAACGAATGCTAACGCGCTGCACTCGCGGTTTTAAAAGGCGAACGATCAAATTAGTTAGATTAGTTTGATGGATAATACCAGAAGTATGGTGGGAATTAAGTCATATATTATCACTTTAAAGAACAGAGAGTGAAATTAAAATAGAGATTCAACAAAAAAGCGAAGCTACAATCTCAAACCTCTCAGCAGCACAACAGGATCAGAGAGAAGCAATCGAGCTTCCGAGCAATCCTAGCAATTAGAAAATTAGAATTATTTAATATTTCCTAATTTGAAAATATAGAAAATTCTGACTTTCAAGCAGCACTGAATATATATATATATATATATATATATATATATAGAAGAGCTCTTTTCCAAAACGCTATAAATCCATTTTAATAGTTTTCATGAAAATGACATTTTGTTACCTAGACCCATACATTTTGTTAATATTCAATTTATCATGTTAAAATGGTCTGTTGGCTCAGTCTGAACACGTTAAACAATGATTGTTAAACCCCCCCGGGTCCGCACCATCACACCGAGCGGGTCTCGAACCCGGGTTTCCGGCGCGGGAGGCGGGCTCTCTAACAAGGAACGCCAAAGGCTACAGCTTTTAGCGTCAGTCGCTAGAGCACCTCTTTGTGAGGTCAGGAGAGTGAGGTACATTTTAAACAAGGAAATATAGCGATTTGGCATGAAACATTGATGGAGCAGTGAATAGGTTCAGTACACAGCAAAATGGCATGACAAACTCATTTTTTTTAAATTTGGCGTTTATCGCGTTTTGGAAAAGAGCTCTTCATATACATACATATTGAGGGTGGGAGAAAAAAATCGATTCACCTAACTACCGTGATTCTTTTAAAAACAATTTAAAAATCGATTGGTTTAGTGTAGAGATTGGATTTTGTTCCACACATTATCAAGACAAACAAACCAAAAATATCTTCCTTATATTGACAAGCTATAATTATAATACATACCTTGGCCTTCCAAGCTCCCCTGACCTGACAACACTAAAATGAAATGCAGGCCATCTGGAACTCACTTCTCTGTGGTTTTCAAAAATATTCTGAAGTATGGAATACATTTCTGCTGAAAGTTGCTCTATAACAACAAAGTCAGTTAATCTGTATTATAATTATTACAAGCCTGGTTAGAAGATAGACATTTAACACAAGACAAAATTATGTCTTTATGATCCACAAGACGGTTTCATAAAACTTCTGTTTCTAAAGACTCTAAAGAGGGCCAAGTGATACTATAAAGAATTATTTGCAATCCATTAATATATCCCTGAACTTTATCTGAGCTCATTTCGAACAATCCTTACCCATTACTGAAAGTTATGAGGAAGTTATGCTGTATTCACGCCATATCGTATTTATCTTAATTCCAAGATGACAGCGCGTAATGTTCAACTCAGTGCTGTTCAAGTCCTCGGACTGGGGATTATCCGTTTTATAGCGACAGTCAACAAAATGAACCTGCTTTAAATAATGTTGAGAACAACAAGAAGATAATAACAGTATGAACACTTACATAATGTTTTTTTTATTATAGTACATTATAATATTTATATACACTCACTGGCCACTTTATTAGGTACACCTTGCTAGTACCGTGTTGGACCCCCTTTTGCCTTCAGAACTGCCTTAATTCATCATGGCATAGATTCAACAAGGAATTAAAAAAAATTCCTCAGAGATTGAGGTCCATATTAACATGATAGCATCACGCAGTTGCTGCGGATTTGTCGGCTGCACATACATGATGTGAACCCATTTAACCATATCCCAAAGGTGCTCTATTGGATTGAGATCTGGTGACTGTGGAGGCCATTTGAGTAAAGTGAACTCATTTTCATGTTCAAGAAACCAGTCTGAGATGATTTGAGCTTTGTGACATGGTGCATTATCCTGCTGGAAATAGCCATCAGAAGATGGGTACACCGTAGTCATAAAGGGATGGAAATGATCAGCAACAATACTCAGGTAGGCTGTGGCATTTAAACGATGCTCAATTGGTACTAAGGGGCCCAAAGTGTACCAAGAAAATATCCCCCACACCATTACACCACCTCAGTTGAGACAAGGCAGGATGGATCCATGATTTCATGTTCTTTACGCCAAATTCTGACCCTACCATCTGAATGTCGCAGCACAAATTGAGACTTTTTCCAATCTTCTGTTGTCCAATTTTGGTGAGCCTGTGCAAATTGTAGCCTCAGTTTCCTGTTCTTTCCTGACAGGAGCAGCACCCGGTGTGGTCTTCTGTTTCTGTAGCCCATCTGCATACCCTGGTTGTAACGAGTGGTTATTTGTGTTACTGTTGCCTTTCTATCATCTCTAACCAGTCTGCCCATTCTCCTCTGACCTTTGACATCAACAAGGCATTTTTGTGGCTCACTGGATATTTTCTCTTTTTTGGACCATTCTCTGTAAACTCTAGAGATAGTTGTGCGTGAAAATCCCTGTAGATCAGCAGTTTTTGAAATACTCAGACCAGCCCGTCTGGCACCAACAACCATTCCACGTTCAAAGTCGCTTAAATTCCCTTTCTTCCCCATTCTGATGCTCTGTTTGAACTTCAGCAAGTCGTCTTCACCACATCTAGATTCATAAATGCATTGAGTTGCTGCCATGTTATTGGCTGATTAGCAATTTGTGTTACCAAGCAATTGAACAGGTGTACCCAATAAAGTGGCTGGTGAGTTTATGCATTTATTCTTCAAAAATGGTATTTTATTGAAAAAAAAAACATTTTTTACTGGCTATTTGTCAACTACCCACCTAAACTTTCTCCGCCGGCTGAAAAGAGCAAGTCTCCCTCCACCCATCCTCACCACATTCTACAGGGGAACCATTGAGAGCGTGCTGACAAGCTGCATCACTGTCTTGTATGGGAACTGTGGTGCAGCAGACCGCAAGACCCTCCAGTGGACAGTGAACACAGCTGCAAAGATCATCAGAGCCCCTCTCCCCTCCATCCTGGACATTTTCCTTACACAATGCTCCAGCAAAGCCAACAGTATCGTGAAGGAACCCACCCATCCCTCCCACAGTCTCTTGCAGCTCCTACCATCAGGAAGACGGTACCAGAGCATCAGAGCCCGCTCTGCCAGACTGCTCAACAGCTTTTTTCCCCAGGCTGTGAGAGTCCTGAACTCAAATCACCACGTCCCCCTTTAAAACCCCAGACAAACCCACTACCTCCTGAAACATGGGCTATCTCATCCCCCATCTTGATCTTCAGAGACCTGCTACTATGCAAATATTTGTATTTCTTTGGAGCTCTAGATTAAAACAAACACAGTTCACAAGTACACAAGAGGTTGCACTTTATTCGTATTAGTCTATGCTTATCTTGGCTCGGCATACCAACAGCATATGATTTTTAAGGGTATAGTTCACCCAAAAATAAAAATTATCTTATCTTTTACTCACCCTCATGTTGTCTCAAATGCATATTATTGTACTTTCTTTCTACTGGACTGGTAAACACAAATTAAGATTTTTAGGCAAATAATGAATCACTGTGAGTCCTAAAGATGGTTTAAAAACCACACAAAGTGACCGTGACAGTAATCAATCTGACCTTAGTGGTTAAATCAGTATATTTTGAAGTGAAACAACAGAAAAGAAGAACTATGATAATATAACACTAATAATATGAACTTTTGACTATTAACAATCGCTTCCAATCAATTGTCATATGTGCATGGGTTACAATTCACTTGTTTTATGTGGATTCTCAGAGATGGATTATTTTCTTAAAAATCCTTGTCAAGAAAAAAGTCATATACATATGGAATTGCATTAAGGTGAGTAAATGAGATAATTTTCATTTTTTGAGTTGGACTATCCCTGTAAAGACTGATATTGCACTCCATTACATACCATACTCATTCACTGTTTTGTAACGTATACTGTAACAGGAATTGTTGAAAGGATCATTGCAGTGTTTAAAACATATAATGAATTTTAAATATATTCTGTATATTATGTTCTTGCACATTTTCCTTAGTAATGTAAATTATAATAATATTGTGCATTATGTATACTATACAGTTAGTGTTTTAAGGATTCTGGTCTTTCCTGTGACAACATAATTGCCTCAAATACTTTCACTTTGATACTTGTGTATATGCTATAGTGACAAAGAATGTACATTTATTTGAATTAATTCATATTTTCATTTAAATTAATTCAACTGGCTTATAAAAGTCACACTTGAAAGAGTTGATGATTGTTAAAAAATTATTTTCACTTTTAAATGTTAGATGATAATGTTAACTAAATAAAATAACTAAACAAATATCAGCATGATAAAAGCAATTGGCAGCAAAAAAAATTCTTTGTGTGGAATATGTAATAAAACGAGCTTGATTGCCTGGTTGGAGAGACATTCTTGACGTCTGAATATATCATAGGATAGTATTATGTTTCAAATGCAACAGCTCAACCTAATTAGACACTACAATGCAAAAGAATCAAGATCAATATACAAATATCCTACGAGAACATTGGACTTTATACAGTATTTGCAGTATTATATACTGTACTTTAATAATTAAATCTCAATATGACCTTATTTTTCCTCACACGTTTGATTTCTCGCGCTCCTAAAATGTTTATGTTGACAGAGTAGAAGCAACAGATAAATACAGATTGAATTCAAAAACAAAACTTCTAACATTATATCATTCAAATGAAATAGGAATCCGCTAACAGATGCTCACATCCACACTGGTGCAACAATATTGACACCTTCACTTCCAGGTCAAGAAGCTGTCAATCAAAAACTTAGTAGCCAATGAGAACACACTGCTGCTAGCCCCACTCCCCACAAGAAATTTGTGCCAGAATGGCGAACGAAACCCTCAGAAGCGTAAATTAAAACTTCAGAATCGTGGAAAACTCTGGAACTGCATTTGTAAGTACAGATCAGCAAATGAAATAGGAGAAAACAGTTGCAAAACATGCAGAATATAAAAAAAGTCAAAGATTTTGCCAGTAATTTTTTGTTTTTGTTTCAAAGACATTTTATTCAGTTTCAATTTATATTTTCATTAGTTCCTTGAAAAATTACATTCATTTTAACTGGCACAAATCTAATTCCATACTTGTAGTAACACTCTCCTCTATGCGCACTAGACACTTTGCAGACACACTGCTGTGTGTACATAACACAAAAGACTCAGTAATATATGTGTTTATATGCTCATGCACTACAAATCATCTTTCACTGTTCCCCAGTCAGCTGCTTGACTTATGATGTTTCTCTTTGCACATGTACAGTATTTATGTGAAGCATTCTTATAGTTTGTATTTTTTTGTTTATGTATAGGTAACCTTTTATACATACTATATTTATAGTCAAAATCTGTCAGTAGGTTAGTTGTATATAGGTTTTCACTTCATTGTTGTACAGTATGTCTGTATTTATGTAGCATCGTGGTCCTGTGAGGCATGACATTTCGTTCCACTGCTTGTCCCCACATGTAGCGAAATGACAATAAAGCTCGACTTGACTTACTAATTGACTATATCCTTTTGAACTTTGTGATTAATTGATTGACCCTAGGGCTAGATTAGACTATTATACTTATTGTTTACATTTGCTCCAGTGAGTCGATCCTCATCTTCTGATTATAGTCCAAATGAATCCCCAGTAGTTTGCGTTGTTCCCAGTTGTCACACATCAGTTTAATACTTTTGAGAGGTGCAAAACCAGGACAGTATTACACTGAACACATTAACAGTTTATATAGAGGTCTTTTTTGTGTGAATATTTACAGACGAGCCGCACCTTTGCATTTTTCCATCCAAATTACAACCACTGCTCTCAAATCAAATCAAATCACTTTTATTGTCACATCACCACAGCACAAGTGCCTTGGTGAGTGAAATTCTTATGAGCGTGCTCCAGACAGTGCAAAAAACAACAACAACAATTTACATATGGACAGACAGTGCAAAAAAAAAAACAACAGACAATTTACCTATGGACAGACAGTGCAAAAAAAACAACAGACAATTTACCTATGGACAGACAGTGCAAAAAAACAACAACAACAATTTACATATGGACAGACAGTGCAAAAACAACAACAAACAATTTACATATGGACAGACAGTGCAAAAAAAACAACAAACAATTTACATATGGACAGACAGTGCTAAAAAGCTGCACTGGAGCATTTACAGTGCTCCAGACAGTGCAAAAAAACAACAACAATTTACATATGTGTGCAAAATACACGTACACATAGTGTACTATAAAGACATACTCAATTATCAGCGACACATTATACACCGTATGGGCACATCTACATTATGTACACTATCTATACATAATGTAGTCTATACATAGTAATAATGTGAAGGTGCAACAGATTATAAATTAACAGCAGATTGGTTGAGCAGCAGATAGATGTGCAAAGGTGCAACAGATTATTCATATGCAGTGTCGTGGATGTGCATTGTATGGTGTCCAGTGATAGCAGATATCTCAATGTCAAATGCAGAAACGTTAATTAATGCGTTCATGACATCAAGGTTAGATTACTGTAATTCTTCATTGGGTGGCTGGTTGCTTTATTGTCCTTCACTTTCACTGCAATTTAAAAACTCTGGCAATTTGATAATACCTAGAATATCAAAATCAACTGCAGGTGGCAGATCCTTTTTTAGCGCCCAAACTCTGAATCAACCCAGGATTGTCCGGCGAGGCAGACACACTCTATCAATTTAAATCTAGATTAAAGACCCAACTCTGGCCTGTAACTCTGTAACCTGGCATACACATTACATTTACATTTATGCATTTAGCAGATGCTTTTATCCAAAGCAACTTACAGTGCATTCAGGCTATACATTTTTTACAAATCAGTATGTGTGTTGCTTGGGAATTGAACCCACAACCTTTTGTACTGCTAACACAATGCTCTACCACTGAATGCCACATAATACACATAATACATTAACAGATTTCTACTATTCAAGTCTGGTAAAGGATTGTTAGGCTGCATTGATTAGGTCAACCAGAACCGGGAACACTTCCCATAACACCCGATGTACTGGCTTCTACGCTAATGTTTCTTTCTTATTCCGAGGTCACCATAGCCACCAGATCCAGTCTTTATCCAGATCAGATGGTGGATCAGCACCTAGAGACGACCTCTACAGCCCTGAATGTCAGTGGAGACCATGACAACTAGATGAGCCCCAGAAACATATCCCCAGTGAAGACTTTGACGACCATAGGCACAAGACCACGATAACCAGACAAATCCTCTGTACAATCTGACTTTGCTGCAGTTAAAACTGAATGTCAGGATGCGTGAGGAGAGAGATGGCGAGGACTCAAAATGCAGGGGAATTGGGTTTTAATAACAAAATAAAACAGAGATAAACAAAAAACCACCCCGAAGGGGAAAAACAGGCAGGCAGGCAGAGAACTGTTGTGCAGTTAACATAAACAAACGATGAAAGACAACGGATCAGCACAGGACTGCAGACACCAGGAGGCTAAATAGGGAGACAAATGAGGGTAACGAGGGAGACACAGGTGGAGCAACTGAAAAAATGATTAGTTAACAAGATGGGATGGGGCAGACAATAGACAGGAGAGCACATGGCACCAACAATAACCAACAAGCCATGTGCTCAACATACTGAGACATCTAGTGGCCAGCCCGGGCACACCAGCAGGACCGTGACATTGAACTGCTGGTTCGTCTGGCCAGAGGAGAACTGGCCGCCGACTGAGCATGGTTTCTCCAAGGTTTTTTCTTCATTCTGTCACCGATGGAGTTTTGGTTCCTTGCCACTGTCGCCTTTGGCTTGCTAAGTTGGTGACACTTGACTGATTGCACAGACACTATTGGAAGAGAGCTGAACTAGATGATGACATCACTGAATCATCAATGAACTAACTTTTACTGAAAAATTTACTATTTGTTATTGCCCTCTTGCATTATTGACAAACTATTGTCCTGTTTGACACTATAAAGCTGCTTTGACAATCTGTATTGTATACAGATATATAAATAAAGGTGACTTGACTTGATAGTGTTTGTTTCTTTTATTTAATTATTTATTATTTATTGTTCTCTACTGGTCTTAAAAAGCTGCTAACAATGCAGTGCATACAATGACAACAAAGATTATTTCAATCATTACAAAAAAAGCACTACGACAAGGATTCCCCCTTCTGGTCAAGTGTAAAATACATCTGATTCACATACGAACACAACAGATCTAGGCATTTGGCACGTTTGACATCACTGTAAGCATCACCACTGAAAGTTCTGACAGTGATGCTTCAAACCAAATTGAACAACCTCCCTTATTAACAAAAGTAAGTCAATTGTTAAGTGTTTTTTTTTTATGTTTTCACTTCTACTGTAGTTTGCTCAAGAAACAAAGAAAGTTATAAATGTAATTTATTTGTATATTTATTGTAGTTATTTTATTAAACTAATTTTGATGTAAAGAAAGACAACCTATCTGATGGAAATAACAACAAAGACAAAAAAAGTAATAATAAAAGACAGCAACTGATGTAGATAAAATATAGAAGAGTTCCCAAAATTAAACACATCAACATCCACAGATGCAAACATTTCTGTTAAAGCTACCATCTAGTACGCCTCAAATTTACTGATATTCATTTATTATAACAGTTCATAAACTAACAGACTGAACTGGAGTGGCTTGCCTTTTAAACACTAAAACAGCTTGATACTATGATTAAATGAAATTTCTCATTTTCAGATGTACAGAATGTCACCTGCATTACTTTCTCATTTTAAGCAGTCTTATTTATTTTTATTGATTCATCTCTTGTCTTCTCCGCCTTTGTTACCACCGAGGAAAAGTTTTGATAGGCCAGCTTTAAGATAACTCAGAGCATCTTTATTTGCTTCCTCATCTTTAGCGTTTCTCATCATGTCTTCAAGCTCTCTGACCCAGTTTTCTTTCCCAGCCTCCTTCAATCTGGGGATGAAGAAGTCTAAATGCTGAAGAGTGAAGGCAGAGTCTGGCTTTAATGCGATCTGAGACAGATTCTTGATGGTCTTGTAAGCATTGAATAGAAGAATTGACTTTTGATCCTCAAGCTCCTGCAGATCTTTGTCAAGATCATCCATTACAACATAAAACCTTTTGGTTTTAGCATTTTCATTTCCCTTTTTTAGTTCATCTGATAGCATCACAACATTCGAGGTGCTGATGACATATTTCTTGTTTTCTTTGACGTGTTTGCTGTGATGACACTTCCCTGTGCACACAGTGCAGTAACCTTTCTTCATGACTTCACAATTGCTGGGATCAGAAACAAACCAGCAGTCAAACTCATGGCAGTTTTCCTCACAGACAGTGCATATTGTCGCCTTCCTGTTCTTCCATGAAGCACTTTCAATGGCTACCTTCACTTTGATTGTCTTTTTGACTCGAATGCTAAAGTTTGTACACCTGTCAATCTTCTCCTTGTTTAGTTTCATTGCCTCCTGAATCTGAATTTTTTCAGATTTCTTGGACTCTTTCTCTTCAACTCGCAGCTGTAAGTTGCAGATTAATGCTTCTAATTGAATGCGCTCAATGAGGACATCTGAAGTCAACTCTAAACTTCTTCTGTTCTTTTCATCCAGAGACTGAAGAAATTCCTTCATATCTGCCATGCTGCTTTCCCAAGCATCTCTTTGAGCACGAAGGTAACGGCCCTCATTGTTTTGGGCTTCAGCCTGCCGATTGTTGAATAAGAAATAAACAGGTTGGCCGCTTTTGTCTCTTTTGCAGGGGATTTTAACTTTATTGATGGCACTGAGGACGTTTTTGGGTGCCATACCATCAGAGTGTGTGATTAAAAACAAAATGTTGTTCACAATGTCATTTCCAAACAAAGACAGAATTGAACTGATAATGTAATGCTGTCTGTCTGAGAGACGATTTTTAGATGCTTGAATCACAAAACACACGGCATCAATTTCACGAACTCCAGCACTGCTCTGAAACAGCATGGCTAAATTTGCAGCAACGTCCAGATCTTTTTCCAGCCCTCTAGTGTCTCCGTAGCCTGGAGTATCAATGATGGTGAGAGATGTGGGACTTTCTTCAGGACAGACCTCATACATGGTGATTTCAGAGGTTTGTGATTCTGATTGATCTCTGGCTTCTTCTTCTGTGATTTCATACCATATTTCTTCCTCAAACTTCACCTTCAGTAAGTAGTTGACCATGGTGTTGATGAGAGTCGTCTTGCCAGCTCCAGTCTCTCCCACCAGCAGAACAATTTTGTTTGGTTTACTGGTGTATTTTTTCCCATAAGTCCATTTTCGGACTTTCCCATTTTCATCAAGCACTCTTCTCTTTGTGTCTAGACGAAATCGTTTTGGAGGACCTTGATGAATTAGAATCAGTTTGCTGGGTGAAAGCCTATAAAATATGGAGGCAATGTTTCTCAGTATATTCATGTAGCAAGTATTTAAGACTATTAGTTGCAGTCAGTATTCAGACATATTTTTCTACATAGATTTTCAAAATATAATTTAGGAACACAATCCAAATTGATATCCTATTTTACTTTGCGGTCAGTGGTCTTCTCTTGGCATGCATGTTACTTTTAAAAAATTGTATGGATGCCAGTTTTTTTCTAGCAGTTAAGCCCCTGGTTTTGATGTGAACGATTAATGTATGTGAAAACTTATGTGTAAATTTTGTCTCCAGCATATAGCTGGTTCAAACCTCAGATGTACTTAATTTTCCACATTCAGCTCCATCTCACACACAGTTAAGCACATAAACCAACCAAATAATACTCTCTTTACCATGAGCTTTAGACAGAGAGAACACAAAAATTGGGCTGCACATGGATGGTGTGTATGGACATCAGCGGACTGTGCTGATAACGAAAATTACATCAAACAGACTATGAACTGGAGCAGAACATGGACAAAAGAGGTGTAGTTTCACCTTCAGATGGTTGAGAGATAATAATTATTTTAAAATTATTTTATAAGTAGTTTTTTCTCTCTCAGTGAATAAATAAGATTTCCTGACAATAATTAAGAAATTACTGTTAAAGACTTTTAATCATCATAATGTATAATAAATCCTTAGACCTTTCTAAACATTTATAGTTATAGGCCTACTTTATATTAACCCTTGTGCATCAATAATAAAAAGTTACATATAGGTCCATAGTGGACAAAAATGTCTAGGTCAAAAAATGGTCATAAGGTTGATATGAAGTTTAGAACGTAGTTCATAAACTAGGTTCGGGAGGAGCACGTCAGATACTCAGCCTAATTAACACAGGTGGTACACAATCTAGATAATCAACCCTTGGACATAAATACAGCTGTCTCACCTCCATCTAGTTGACGGTTAAGCAGCATTCGGCGGCACCATTTGCCATTGCATCACAGACCCAACATTTCCGTGCAAACAACGAGACCCATGCTGGGGATTTTTCGTAGCCTCCGGTCAATCTGCCGGCCCCAGGATCGCCTATTTTTATTTTTATTTATTTTTACCAGACATGGCCGCCAAGCTCCGGGCTTCGTCACGACCGCTGACTTTCGCTCGACCAGTCACACGCACTCCTCCGCCGGCCGGAGGCCGCAGCAGCAGGCCTTCAACGAGCCTGGGCCACGCCCCAGTTTTCACCGCAGCAAAGCACCACTCGCTTCCCGCTTCGGCTCCTCAGCCTTCACCGCGGCTCTCCCAGCTGCAGCGCAAGTATGCAGCCGGGCTTCTAGCTTCTAGTTTCAGATGTTAACGCGAGGCGGCCTCCGTTAGCATGCAACCACCATTGTTGCCAATAATTCTCAGGGAAGCTCCAAAGGCAGGTATGTGTTGATAAAAGTCGTTAAAAGACCTCGCAAAGACATCGTTGTTAATGCCACCATGTAACCACGACACCATGCCCAGAATACACACCGGCTTAAACCCCGTATTTTTACCAGCATTCAATTGGCATAAAATTCCTTAGATAAGCTGGATGAGACAATGCGTTTCGCAAATATACTCTTGATCACCGCGGACCACAGTAAATATGAACGTGCACGAGTTATTCTCATTCGACCCGTGTTATATTAATGTTTTTGACCTAAATCATAGAGACGCTGACATTGATTTGCATATGCATTTCAGAGGGCTAAATAGATCCGGAACTAAACAGATTTAGTTCCCAAACAACTGTCAGTTTTGACCCAAATATGATTTTCAGTTACATAATTAATCCAAAATTCGACAGTAATAAATTATCTTGCAGCATCAGTTGCGCAGGCACTTCCAAGATCTCACAGTTCTCTCTTGTGTATTTCAGTTCACGGAGACATCACTCTAAATCGATCATTCGAATCAGTGAGTTGTCAACTCGAGAACAGCTGCTATCGGATCATTTCAACTTGCGAAGGAAGCGTTAAAGCAATTTGCGAACCAATTGTACAGGTTCATAAAAAAAAAAAAAAACCTTGTCCATAAATCAGACACCGCTCCCGCGTCCCAGAGTACATTATAAGGAGTAACGGTACGTTTCACGATACGTAGCGAAGCAAAAAGTACAATCTTTGGAACACAGTAAATTTACTAAATAAACGACTCCAGAAGTACAGATATTCGAAAAATGTATTTTAGTACAGTAGCGAACTAAAGCTACTTTGTTACTGACCACCACCGGCCTTGCTAAGTGTCACAACCATTTTTCCATGGCCTACAGCTACAGCCGGAGGCGCAGCTCGAAGCTGCCTCCGCTTGCAACACAGCCCCACACATCTCAGTCTGTTTCCTTCTGCTATGAATAACCCTCTTTTTCCTTTACAGTGGCTTCCAGCTCCCGTAGCAGGCACTAACGTGAGGCTACCTCCATTAGCAGAGCAGGCTACGATAGCTCTTCAGGACCCCCTTCCTGTGGCTTATAGCTACGGCAGTCAAAGCAAGCGCAACGCTGCTTCGCCCACAACACAGACCCACATATCTCTTTTCTCGTTCTGCTTTCTCTCTTGCGCTTCTATCAATTTCCCACCCCAAGATCCAGAGGCCGTCGTTCAGCGTGATACTGCCTCCGCTCTCTACTTTATTTAACATCACCTTATTCTCTTTTACAGCAACATCACTGCTCGACCCACCAAATGATGTTGCCTAGGTGTCACCGCTAGGGGCATACAACATCCGAGTACCGATCCGGCAGGTGCAGACATAGACTCCTACCCCTCGTCTAAGGCCGTCACCAAGGACCAATTGGGTAACGGATGTATTGCAGGCCATCATAATCGTTTAAAATATGAAAAGTAACACATGGTTAAGTAAAAATAAAATAAAATCTTGTACGTAATGGTATAACAAAAATAGTATAACTTGCAATGCAAGCAAATAGCAGATGATAAAAGGAACAGAGACACATAACAAACAAGAGTGCTTTCAGTATTTAAGATCATCCGAACGCTTTCCATCCAAGAACCGTGAGTGATTTTTCTCCATCTTTACCGTCATTTTTACCATGACACCATAGACAGTGGGAGATCTATTAAGCCGCATCTATGCACGGATCTCTGTTGAAATGGAAGTTATGTGGTTATTACGTCCATATTTAATCCGTTAAGACGTAACTGCCTGTGTTTACATTAATTTTGCGTCATAAAACCATTTTGAGACGCAAGAACATTAAACCCATTGCACGGAGTCGCGCCAGCACATCGCGAGCAGTCTACACAATCAAACGCATCAGCATTTTAAATAAGAGCAGCCTTCCGTTAGTAAGGTTCATATCTTGCATGTATAATTCCACCGCATTCCAAACCACAGGCATTATGACTCCGCAGAGCATTTGTAAGGAAAACACAGACTGGCGAGACCGCACACTTCAAGCGTACATCAAACAAATGCGTGTCTCTCTCAGCGCCTCCCGCGCAATAAAGCCAGCGAATCTCCTTGTTACTTGCTCCAACCTTTTCAAACCTTATGAAAGATTATTTTACAGAAGGTTCAAGGGGCGCATGCACGTGAGGAATTGGAAGCAAGCAGCATATGGGTGTTTCTAAAGCAACTCTGCATCATCGCTCATCTGGTTAAAATCTAAGCCCAGAATTGATTCTGAAATTCTCAGAATCGTTTGAGAGAGAATCGCGACGTATTGCCAATTCAATGTCCACTTAATCTCTAACCCTTGGCCATCTCTCCATGACAGAAGCGCTGCAACAATCGCAAATAATTGAATATGGACGTCAAGTTGCCATTTACCAAATTCTCCATCGAGTTCAGCCGTTTTCCGAAATAACCTGTGCAGCTTTTCCCTATAAGCGGCGCAAATTAAACGAGGGTTCATGACCAGATCTTCGCTGACCGCCATTTCAGCACTAGCCATCAGAGTGGCTACCAGGACATTGTGAGGTAAGAAAAACTTTGTAATCTATTGTCAGCTCCACATAACTCCCCGTTCAAGCATAAACGCCTCGATTCCTTTGACTGTTCTCTCCTAATATTAGAACATTGCCAGATGCCGCGTAAGCCTTCCCGGTTGAGTGAATACGTCGAACAAATGCCTTAAATTCGGTGCGAGCTTTCCTGGCTTCTACTTAACCTTTCTAACCCCACGCTTGGCGAGGCTCTCCCTTCTGACACCCTTCTGACACCCTATCTAATTCTGGCCAGAGCCTCCCAAACAAAAAACTTGCCTTTTTCCACCCTGCGGCCGGAGAGTCTCACCCATCCAGGCCGCGAGTTTCCATCTCCAGTCAGGTGACGGCGAGTGCCTCCCGGCCACCCAACTTTACCTTTCCGTCTTTACCTGTCCGACACCGAGTCTTAATCTCCCGTCGGACGCCGGCGAGCCTCCCGCCAGACAACCTTACCTTTTCCACCCCACGGCCGACTTACCTTTCCGTCTTTACCTGTCCGACACAGCGAGCATCGACCTCCCGTCGGACGCCGGCGAGAGCCTCCCGGCCAGACAACTTTACCTTTTCGAACCTGTTGCGCAACGAGGCTTACCCGTCCGACACGGCGACCTCGAAACCAGTCGGACGCCGGCGAGAGCTTCCACAGCCAGACAATCTTACCTTCCATGTCTCACGCCCGGCGAGGCTTACCCGCCCGACTAGGCGATTACCAAGCCAACGTCGGCGAGAGCCTCCCAGCCAGACAACTCATCTTTTCCGTCAACTCGCACCACCATTCGAACCCCGCCGAACGCTACACTCTCGACCGTTCAAACAACCTCAGCTTTCAGTCCACCACCGGCGAGGTTCCGCCATCCGACCCACGAGTATCAATCTCACGTCGGAAGTCGTAAGAGCCTCCCGGCTGGACAACCTCACCTTTTCCTCCTACGCCAGCGGTTAACCCATCAAACAGGTGGGCACGCCCACGGTTGGATGTCGGCTAACATCCCGACCATACTTTACCTTTCCGTCTTCACCTGTCCGACACAGTGAGCATCGATCTCCGTCGGTCGCCGGCGAGAGCCTCCGCCAGACAACCTTGCCTTTTCTAGTCCCACGCTGGCGACGCTTATCCGTCCAACACAGTGGGTATGTGCCCCTCAGGCGTCGGCGAGCCTCACAGCTAGACGACTTACCGCTTCCCCTTGGTCATCAAGACCGACCCGCTAGACTCAGTGACTTCGGCCTCACCGTAGAGCGTCGGCGTTGGTCTCAGTAACCCACCTATTTTTTCCGTCCGACGGACGACGAGGCCCAGCCGTCGCTGCGGCCCTCGTCCGCCCGCCGAACTCCATCCAACTATCTCTGCTGTCCCCACACCTTTTCCCCCCGCCTGGCGAGGCTTACCCGTTCGATGTCCTAATCTCCATCGAATGCAGCGAGAGCCCTCCCATTTCCGGTTTTTCTCTTCTCCCTACCCGCCGGCGAGGCTATCCGTCTGGCAGCGTAGCATGGTCTCATGTCAAGACGTCGACGCAGGCCTCCGGTGGGCTCCTATGCTTGCCGTCCACATGCGACGCTCATCCATTCGATGCCGTGAGTCTCGATCTCCCGTCGGATGTTGTGAGAGCCTCCTTGTCGGGCGTCCCAAACTCTTTTTACCTGCCAGCCGACAGGACCCACTCGTCCGATGAAGGGGTATTGCGCCCTAGTCGGAGGCTCCATGGGCCCTCTCGGCCAGATACCGCCCTCTGTCCTCCGATTAGCGGGGGCTAACGGCCAGTAGGGCCGGTACGCCGACTCCGTGACCTATCCCACTGCAGGCAACTCGGGTCCTCCTGGCCAGGGCTTCAACCACGCTGCTCCTCCATCGGCGGACAGGGCTCACCCGTCCCAAGCGGTGAGCCATCGCTGGGCCTCGGTTGAGCCCTCCCGACCGGGTCGCCCTAAAACCACGAAATTCACTCCCCGCAGTCGGGGCCCACTCATGCATGCCAAACCGCTCCCTCAGAGCACGTAGACCCCCCCGGCCTGCCACACAAGTTACTCCTCGGAACTAGCTCCCGCCAGATCTCAAACGCGTATTTGGGGGGGAATCTTAGTCTGGCGGCTGTCCTACATTATATTGTTTTTGGGGGGGTACTCTGGGTTCGGGCCCTTCCCGAGCTCAGAGCCCTCCCCCAGGACAGCATGCCTACAACGTATTACCATACTCGCCAAATACGCATTACGTTTATCGTGCTAGTAGATGTAAGTGTGAAATCGTGAAATGAAGTTTAGAACGTAGTTCATAAACTAGGTTCGGGAGGAGCACGTCAGATACTCAGCCTAATTAACACAGGTGGTACACAATCTAGATAATCAACCCTTGGACATAAATACAGCTGTCTCACCTCCATCTAGTTGACGGTTAAGCAGCATCCCTCCACCACCCCTTCTCCACCAATAGCACTAGAATTCTCATCACACGGGGGGGTACTCTGGGTTCGGGCCCTTCCCGAGCTCAGAGCCCTCCCCCAGGACAGCATGCCTACAACGTATTACCATACTCGCCAAATACGCATTACGTTTATCGTGCTAGTAGATGTAAGTGTGAAATCGTGAAATGAAGTTTAGAACGTAGTTCATAAACTAGGTTCGGGAGGAGCACGTCAGATACTCAGCCTAATTAACACAGGTGGTACACAATCTAGATAATCAACCCTTGGACATAAATACAGCTGTCTCACCTCCATCTAGTTGACGGTTAAGCAGCATCCCTCCACCACCCCTTCTCCACCAATAGCACTAGAATTCTCATCACACGGGGGGGTACTCTGGGTTCGGGCCCTTCCCGAGCTCAGAGCCCTCCCCCAGGACAGCACGCCTACAACGTATTACCATACTCGCCAAATACGCATTACGTTTATCGTGCTAGTAGATGTAAGTGTGAAATCGTGAAATCTCAAAAAATGAGCTTTCAGTAAAATTTAGTTTGGGCGCAGTACCACATTTTCCCCGTTAGATGCCAGCAAAACTCCGCTGGTGCACACAGTGGTTGGATTTGTGATTTGCAGTAGAGTTTTTCTCTCTCAAATATTACAATAACCCCAAAGCACACACACAATTTTGTTTTGTATGACACATACAAAGCCCTCTTTGTCATCCATACCAACACACCCACCCAATTATTGATAGTTTTCAATCACGTTACCGGCTCGAAGACTTGAAGGGCAAAACATATATTTAAACAGTAATATTAAAGGATCAAATTCAGAAATCACCACATTAATGATGCATGGTTTACATAGGCAAGCAGATGAGGCTGGAAACATGAATGCAGTCCGCTTAACGGTTCAGTGTTTTCCTTCTAATGGTTTTCTATGGGAAACCATTTAATGTGAAACTTTGTACATTGCATTTATATTGTGGCTTCATCCTCTTGCCTGTACAAAATATACCTAATCAATGAGGTGTACACTGAATGGAGTGGAGCAAAGCTTCGTTTTGCCTGCAAGGTGGGCATTCCTTTAAGAGTGTGACGTCACGTGAAAACTATCAATCAATAGATGTATTATTTATCCAATTGGCTCTATAATATGCAGAAAACATGAATAATGCGAGTATTTGCTTAATAGACCCTTTATAGACCAAACTTGAAAAAATGGCACCATCTGGTAAAAAATAGTCAAAAATAAAATTTTGAAGCCTTGCCAACAGAATGAAAGCCTATTAACAAAAATTGAATCATTTTACAGTTAAACGGCACTGCAATTAAAAATAGCAGTTTTAATGCTTTTCAATGGGGACATTTTTGTCCAAAAGGTCCTGAGAGGAACTATTTTTTGTACCTCGTGCAAAACAGATTTATTAAAGGAAATGGGGGTGAAATAGTAAAATTCCAATAAAAATAAATACCTGTGCCAAAATGTATGCAGCTGCCAATAACACAGGCAAAGGTTAAGTTCTCGCTCCAGTTTTCAGTAAAATATGTTGATAATAGTTATTATGAATAATTATTTTGTTTAATAGTTTTATTTAATATTAACATAATCAGAATTATTAGTAATTATATTGATATATAAAAAAAAAATAGTTTTGGCCAAATTGTGCAGCCCTATAACAAGCTTGGTGTTCTTTATCGTTTTTGGCAAATAAAGAAAGATTTTATCTGAAAACCTTTCTTGTTACGGTTCAGATTTTGGAATTCACTGTTTATTGCCTCTCAGAATAGTCTCTCATAACGTCATGAAGTATTGTTACACATCGAGGATATTTTTGAATTCATTTGAAATGAAAGAATGATAGAAAGTGTGGATTTTAACTTAAACACCTCTGATTTGTCACTGCATTCAAGAAATCAACAGAAATGTCTGATTGGCTACTTTGCTCAACGGTGCAAAAACACTTTGCAAATAGAAACATTTGGCGCTCCACAGAGCACGAACACAAATATGCAATGGAGTGTTCGCCAAATCTATTTTGACAGTTTCAACTAGGAGTGCTTTGCACCCTCTAGCAGAGGGAGGTGTTCAGCTTGGATTAGGACTTGGCTTTCTGCAGACCAGTCAAGTTCTTCCATACTGACTGAATATTTTTTTTTTTTTACCTTGCCTCATACACAGAGACATTGACATGTTATAATAGAAAAGAGTCCTGTCCAAACTGTTGAAAAATTAAAAGCAAACAATTCCCTAGAATATCATTATATGCTTAAAAAAATGTGAAACTCAAGGAATTACTAAAGTAGTCAAACGTGTTCATTAGATGGGGGTGACCCAATACATTTGGCAATATAGTGTGTGTATATATATATATATATATATTTAAAATGCTATTTAAATAATAAAAAACTAAATACTGCAGAAAAACACGGGAGATGTACAATTTTATAGAGTTGCCATTGTTTAGTGCTATAAATAAATGTAATGTGTTAATTTATACTGGAAGCCAGAGGGCGCCCTCGTGCAGAAAATCCACATAATATACATACACAAGCAAAAGAACTGACACCACTCCAAAAGCATCTAGCTATCGCTATAACTGAATAAAAGAATATAGAATCGATTAACCTTTGAATGATGAAATATTAAGCCAATAAACACAAGTTCAAATTCAAGTTGAGCTTTATTGTCATTCCACTACATGTGGGTACATACAGTGGAAAGAAATGTCATGCCTCACAGGACCACGGTGCTACATAAATACAGATATATATAACAATGGAGTAGAACAGTTTAAACCTATTACACAACTAACCTACTGACAGATTTTGACTATACATATGCTATGTATAAAAATGGTTACCGATACATAAACAAAAAAATACAAACTGTACAAATGCTTCGCAAATACTGTACATGTGTAAAAAGAGAAACATTCAAGCAGCTGGCTTTGGACCAGTGAAAGGTGATTTGTAGTGCATGACCATGTAAACATACATAGATTACTTTTGTGTCTTTTGTGTGGTTATTTACGCACAGTAGTGTGTGAAAAGTGTCTAGTGCGAATGGAGGAGAGTGTGTTTCTACAGGTGGTTTGTACAGGTCCTGTGTGTAGCACACTTTGAATTGCACAAAAAAGTTTGACAGTTTTTTTCTGTGATGTGGCAGGGGGGGGGGGGGGGTCCATGTTTCAGGAGGTAGGGAGTTTGTATGGGGTTTCAGAGAGAGGCGGGGTGAGTTGAGTTCAGGGCTCTCACAGCACAGCAGTCTGGCGGAGCAGGCTCTGATGCTCCGGTACCGTCTTCCTGATGGTAGGAGCTGGAAGAGACTGTGGGAAGGATGGGTGGGGTCCTTCACGATACTATTGCGTTTGCTGGAGCATCGTGTAAGGAAAATATCTAGGATGGAGGGGAGAGGGGCACCGATGATTTTTGCAGCTGTGTTCACTGTCTGCTGGAGGGTCTTGTGGTCTGCTGCACTACAGTTCCCGTACCAGACAGAGATGCAGCTGGTCAGCACGCTCTCAATGGTTCCCCTGTAGAAGTTGGTGAGGATGGGTGGAGGGAGACTTGTTCTTTTCAGCCGGCGGAGAAAGCGTAGGCGCTGTTGTGCCTTCTTGGAGATTGACATAGTGTTGGTGGTCCAGGTGAGGTCCTCTGTGAAGTGCACCCCAGGAATTTAGTGCTGCGGACTCTCTCCACAGTCGAGCTGTTGATGGTCAGTGTGGGGGTGTACAAATGCAACAGATGTGGTCAACAGAGTTTCTGCTGAAGTCCATCACAACCTCCTTTTGTCTATCCCACATTAAGGGACAGGTTGTTAGCACCACATCATTCTGCCAGCTGTGCCACTTCCTCTCTGTAGTGCGTTTCATCATTGTTGCTGATGAGACCTACCACTGATGTGCAAACTTGATGATGTGGTTGGAGCTGAACTTGGCAGTGCAGTCATGGGTCAGCAGCATAAAGAGCAGCGGGCTGAGCACACAGCCCTGTGGGGCACCTGTGCTCAGTGTGGTAGTGCTCGAGGTGTTGCGGCCGACACGGACTGACTGAGGTCTTCCGATAAGAAAGTCCAGTATCCAATTACAGAGGGAATTGTTAAGGCCCAGCAGGTTTAATTTATTTATGAGCTGTTGTGGGGAGTGTTGTGGAAGTTACTTTTAAAAGAAATGCATTACAATATTGCGTTACTCCCTAAAAAAGCAACTAATTACGTTACTTAGTTATTTTTTATGGAAAGTAATGCGTTACATTACTTTTGCGTTACTTTCGCGTTACTTTTTAAATATGAGCAGGGCTTAATTGTTTGTTTTTAATACAAGAAGTGTTGTAATTTAATAAAACACGAGACTTTATTCTTGCTAAAACATGTTAGCCATTTACTTTTCAGAAACTTGTAACATACATCTCAGTTATCCAATTACAGCTCGTCTTTTAAACATATGACTAGAAAGAAAACAAACCTATGCCACCATCTAGTGGTCATTTTACAAACAGCAACTGAAATAAAGCCACTGGCTCATTTACACTGAAACACAAAGATAACAACAATAATCATTTTAGTAAAGAGTGTTTTTCTTTTCTTAAACCAACACTCCTTCTCACTCGCAATACAGAAATGATTAACTAACTGGTTTAAGTCCAGCCAACTGTCTGAGTTTCTTGAACTGTTCTCCACTCAGCCCCTTTGTGAACATGTCTGCAACCATGTCATCAGTGTTACAGTATTTCAGATTAATAACTCCATTTGCAATTTGGTCTCGAATGAAATGGTATTTAATGTCAATGTGTTTGGCACGTCCATGATATTGAGGATTCTTTGCCATGAAGATTGCAGACTGGTTATCCTCAAATATCACAGTTGGTTTTTCTGTTTTGGTCTGTAGATCTGTCAGTAATTTTCGCATCCAGACTGCTTCTTGAGTTGCACTTGCCAATGCCATGTACTCCGCTTCTGCAGTAGAGAGTGCTACGCATGACTGCTTTTTGCTGATTTGAAACATATATCCTGACATGGATCTGCGATCATCTTGATCTCCAGCCCAATCGGCATCCGAAAAACCAACGCACTCTTTTGACTCTTCTTTGTGGTACAGCAGACCTAAATCCAGTGTGCCATTTAGGTATCTCATGATGCGCTTGACAGCAGTCCAGGCTTATGTAGGCTTTGCACAAAACTTTGCAACATTATTTACCGCATAAGCAATGTCTGGTCTTGTCCTTGTTGACAAATAAAGCAAACTTCAGAGAGCAGACTGAAACCGTGTTTGATCGATTCCTTCATCATCATCCAAAGGTTTTACAAGCTTTGTGTTGATGTCAACCGGTGTGGCCACTGGTTTTGAGTTTTCCATTTCAAATTTTTCCAACACACTTTTGGTATATATTGTCGGCCCATCCAGATTTCTCCTGTTTTTTTGGTTTTGAACAATTTTCACTCCTAGGAACTGTGTTAGCTCTCCCATGTCTGTAAGCTCAAAATGTCTTGCGAGCAATTTTTTCACTTCCATCATTCGCTTATTACTGTGTCCAGCCAGAAGAATATCATCTACATACACAGCAATGATGAACATCTCGTCTGTTTCTGTAGTGTAAATGCAAGGATCACTTGGTGTTTGCACAAATCCCATTTTCTTTAGCTGGTTGTCTAGAACAATGTTCCAGCACCTTGGTGATTGCTTCAGACCATAAATGCTTCGATTTAGTTTCCATACCAGATGTTCCTTTCCTTCAACGACAAAACCTTCAGGTTGTTTCATATACACTTCCTCTTTCAGCTCTCCATTTAGAAATGCTGTTTTGACATCCATCTGATGAAGTTGTAGTCCGTGTTGGACAGCCAGAGCAATTATTGTTCTCACTGATTCAAATCTCACCACTGGACTGAATGTCTCATCATAGTCTGATCCAAATTTCTGAGAAAAACCTTGTGCGACTAAACGAGCTTTGTATCTTTCAAAGATTCCATCAGCATCAGCTTTCACCTTGAACACCCATTTACTTCCTACAGTTTTTCGATCCTTTGGCAGTTCTACCAATTTCCAGACATTATTTGCATATAGTGATTCCATTTCTTTTTCCATTGCTTCTTTCCATTCAGCCTTGTCTGGACTGGATAAAACATATTTTGCAGTCTTGGGTTCCATGATAGACGTACTGGTAAGTGTTACCCATTCTCCATAACGATCTGGTGGTTTTCTTGTTCTTTCTGGTTTTTGAAGCTCTTGTTCGGTTGAGTTGTTCCTGGTAGAATTTTTTCTTTGTCAGGTTCTTGACAGTCAAATTCCACATAATGTTTTGCAGCTCCTTCTTTATCTCTCTCAGGCTCCTCAACTGCACGCTCTGATTCATTAAAAATCACATCTCGACTGTAGAACACTTTTGCTTTTTTCAGATCATAGAGTCGATATCCTTTTGTTTCAGTTCCATAACCTAGAAAGATGCCTTTCTTTGCTTTGGAATTAAGTTTTTTTTCTTTCATCTTTGGGTATGTGTGCATATGCTATGCATCCAAACACACGCAGATAATCAACTTTTGGTTTCTTTCCTGTCCACGCTTCAAAATGAGTCATCCCTTCGACAGATTTTGTTGGACTTCTGTTTCTCAGATACACAGCCGTTGACAGTGCTTCCGCCCAGAACCTTTGAGGTAGTTTTGCATCAGCTAACATGGATCTCACGGTTTCCGTCAGTGTTTTGTTCATCCGTTCAGCTACACCGTTTTGCTCAGGAGTTTTTGGTATGGTAAGCTCATGCCGAATTCCTTTTGTCTTCAAGAAATTTTGAAAGGCAGCTGATGTATATTCTCCTCCATTGTCCAACTAGACTTTCACTGCACATCTTCTTCAGATTTTGCATTCCTAAATGGCCATATCGTCGGTGCCAGACTTGCTCCTTAGAATCTTTATGGACATTTGCCTTCTCTGCACACACATATTCACTTTCTCCGCAGTTGACATAGTAGAGACTGCCCTCTTTAGTTGCAGTAGCAATCAGCTTCTGATTCATATCTGTAATGTAACAGTCATTCTCTGTGAACTTGACTTATTTTCCAGACTGTGTTGCCTTTGACACGCTCAGTAAATTGTATGACAGTTGAGGTACATACAATACATCACTCATCTTACACTCCTTTGTTTTATCCTCTGTCAGCTGGATCTTTAGTCGTAGTGCCGCATCCTGTTGCTTCTACAGAGTATACATCTCCAAGTGTAACTTCTTGTGACGGTTCTAAGTTGTTGAACTCAACAAACATTTCCTTGTCATTACACATATGGCAGGTTGCTCCTGAATCAACAATCCAGCTATTTAGTCCTCTCTCAGAGCTTATAGCTAGTGCATGACCGACTATTAAGCCGACACTCTCACTGTCTGAGCTGCTACTTAGTTTTTTCACACCAGCTTTATTTGCCTTGTGTTTGTAGCTCACCTTTTTGGTTTCTCTGTTAACATTCTTGCTCTGCACAAAGTCGTTGAAGTCTCTGCAGTTACGCTTAATATGTCCAAATCTTCCACAGTAATGACACTTTGGACCTTTCCCTTTTGAGATCTGCTTTCCAGTCAGGGCTTTGGCATCACTGCTGGGTTTTCAGCATCTCGTTCCCGTAATTTGCGCTCTTCATGCAGTAATCGTTCCGTGACGACCTCCATTTTTGGTACATCTTCACATGCTTCGAATGCCGTTACTAACATGTTAAACGAGTCTGGTAAACTGGCGAGCAAGTGTACCACGCGATCCTCCTCTTCTATTTTATCACCTACAACTGATAGCGCATCAAAAGTTTCAATCATAACTTTAATATGCTCCTGGACCGCATCTCCATCCTTCAACTTTAACGAATAAAGTTTACGTCTCAGTGCTAGCTTGTTTGCCCATGTTTTCTTCTGAAACTGATCCAACAGTTTTTTCCACACCACAATAGGATCTTCAGGCTCTCCGATTAAATAGAGCAGAGATGATTCTATTGACAATACAATGGTAGCCAACACTCGGTCCTTTCTAGCTAAGTAATTTGCCCACTTACTTGCATCTTCTCTTGGAGCAGTTTCTATACCATTCACCAAGTCCCATAGTCCATCTCTCAACAATGCCATCCGACACTGCACTTTCCACGTAGGATAATTCGATCCATTTAACGGAACAATCGCCACTGTTTTAGATTCCGAGCTCATTTTTCTTCACAAGAACTTAAAATCTTCAAAACAATCCTGTTGTAGCTTCTCTGTCGCGTTCTGGGCCCATAACCTGTTGTAATTTAATAAAACACGAGACTTTCTTCTTGCTAAAACATGTTAGCCATTTACTTTTCAAAAACTTGTAACATCTCAGTTATCCAATTACAGCTCGTCTTTTAAACATATGACTTGAAAGAAAACAAACAGAAGCCTATGCCACCATCTAGTGGTCATTTTACAAACAGCAACTGAAATAAAGCCACTGGCTCATTTACACTGAAACACAAAGATAACAACAATAATCATTTTAGTAAAGAGTGTTTTTCTTTTCTTAAACCAACAAGAAGCTCTATTTATAGCAAATGTAAAAGCCCTTTCACACAAAAAAGTGTAATGAATAAACCTCAGGCTGAAGGAAGAGTAAATTCACGTCTGTACAGAAGAACACAAAAAAAGAAGGTTCAACACTCTTCAGCGATTTAAAAAAACAAAACAACGAAGCATAATTGTTAGTTTATCTGAAGTCATTTTTGCTTAGTATGGTTGAACTGGATCAAAGGTCAACAGCAAACACATTGGTTAATAAAATGAGATTAGATACATGTGTGTTGTTTAACATATTTAATTATTGCAGGTTTGCGTCATATTCTGTGTTTGCATGTATGAATACTGAATCAGTTTTTTGCATGTGGGATGAATTAAAACACATTCACATTTAGTCTAGATTAGAACTACAGTAAGATCATGTTTACACAGCGCACTGTCAGTCAATAAATGGAAAAAAGTAATTGCCGTTACTTTTTAGAAAAGTAACTCAGATATTTTCTAGTAAATTAAAAAGTAATGCGTTACTTTACTAGTTACTTGAAAAAAGTAATATTCCGAGGTGTTGAAGATATCTGTTAGGACATCTGTCAGCTGTTCAGCAGTCTTTCAGTACACGGCCAGGTATGTTGTACAGCGCCCCTGATTATATTTCTCAGCAACAAGGCTTTAACTCGCTACATTTAAATTGATTTAAATTAGTACACAGATGCTGAGCACACGCACAATCTCTCTCTTTTTCTCTCTGTCTCGATTTCATTCAAATAAATGTTGTAATTCATTCAAATAAATTCCCTTGTTAGTGTGCACTATTCAATTTTAATGCATGAAGGCGTGTGTCACCATGTTGTGCATTAAAATTGAGTAGTGCACTGTGCACACCTAGCCATGGATTTTCATCCTGTAGAAAGCACATAAATTTCAACTCACCTGAAACTGGTGGTTTCCATGGTTATTGCTGGACTGAATGTGTTCCCACAGAAGACATTCACTGTCACTCTCCAGTCTGCTTACAACAAAACAGCTCATCTAAGTATGTAAATAAACACACACTATATTTATTTAAATATTGAGAGATGCACTTTTGCTATTAAATTAATTATAAACTAATATTCTTCCACACCAGCCTTTGTGTCGAGTGTTTGTTAGAACAAAAAGCTTTACCAAAAATACAATGATTTAAAAAGCCTAACTGGCTGAAGTCCCTCCGAACCAAATGTGCTTTCAATGTAATTTAGAATCTAAACAGTATGAATAAAATGACGGGAACAACTTTTTCATTTTTGTGTCTTGTCATAAATGTGTACGCTTCATATCATCTAGTCATTTATACAGCAGTATCTGGCTGATCTTTTAACACCTTACATGCCAACTCGCGATCCTCCCAAAAAACTGATTCATTCCAGGGGTAACAGGGCCTTCTCATCTTATGCTCCAAAACTGTGGAATTCTCAACCAGCTGACATTAGGGATGCAAACTCATTAGATATTTTTAAAACTTCTCTTAAAAATTTTCAGGATACATTTTACTTGATTAGTTTTCTATTGTGTTGTTCTTCGTTATCTGCCTTTCCCTATCTGTCTGTCACTACGAGTTATGTCTATGCCAATGAAAATTATCATAACTAGTTACCTAGCTGGGGACTACTTTTAGGCGCTGCGTAATATCATTGTGCCTGCTGCACCCATGGTACGGCATCAAAGTTCTTTAATTATTACGCCGTAACGAAAGTATAGTTCCTAGCCAAGAGAATCGCAACTTTTAATTTTCCGTCAGTCTTAATACACAATGTAACTACAGAAAAGTCAACTTTTAAATAGGAAAAATATCTAATCTATATATCTTTGGTCATTTTTGAGCAAGATGCCAATGGTTTAATCAGATTCAATTATCTATGCTAAGCTATGCTGAAAGTGCTTACCGCCAGACCCGGAGATCGGCTGAATGGATTCGAAAACGGTAAAACTCAACTGTTTAACTCTTGGGGAGTTGTAAAATGAGCCTATATTTTCAAAAAAGTGGAGTGTTCCTTTAAAGCCATTAATAACCATTTATAAGTATAGTAATAATAATAATAGTATTTTTTTTTCTCTCAAACAGCCATAAGATCAGATATTAGATCAGATGAATGTGTAATATGACACATTTGCTTTGAACTATTTTTATATCCCTATCAGTTAGATTTTTTTAATGGTACGCTTTAGACAGCTGTCGATAAGTAACTCTGCAACTACATGTTAACTAGCAGTCATTGGAGTATTAATAGTATGTCTGCTAAATATATGCTAACACTTTATTTTGATGGTTACTCAACAGAAAAACTGACTATAAGTAACTTGCAAGTACGTCAAAATTCTACCTACCCTAACCTTAACCTAAGCCTTCTAATACTCTAATGAGAGTTAGTTGACACGTAGTTGCTTATAGTGAATAGACTAAGGGGACCATCAAAAAAAGTGTAATGTAACATATAAACATTGCATTTTTTTTCAGTTGAAATTATTAACTAGCTCACATTAAAATTAATATCAGCCTCACAGGGAACACTCAAATAACACTCCACACCTAACCACTTACAAGATATACTGCAGTAAGATACAATGCAGGTCTGGAATAATGTCAAGCTATATAGCCCATTATCTATATACTATTGCTACAAATATACCTCAGCAACTTAAGACTGGTTTTGTGGACCAGGGTCACATATTACTAATCAAAAATATTTTGATATATTTACGGTAGGAAATGTACAAAATATCTTCATGGAACATGATCTTTACTTAATATCCTAATGATATTTGGCATAAAAGAAAAGTGGATAATTTTGACCCATACAATGTATTTTTGGTTATTGCTACAAATATTTTGAAACCTAATTTGAAACAACCGTAATAAATGCAAATTTGATCTAAGATTATGAAACTGATTTTTAGTTTTATCAAATGATATGAGAATAACATGTCTTTTTTTATTATACTTGTTACATTCTTAAAAAAATGCATAAAATGTTCCCTTACTATGAGAAGTTTCTTTGCATGAAGTTCTTGTGTTGATATTCACTGATTCCTTTACAGTTATACACACTCATGTCACTTATATATCCTGCTGTATTGCTGAGGGTGGAGACAAGGGGAAGAACAAAGCCACATACTGCACATACATGAATAACCTCATATTTTGTTACCTAATGAGAATTCATGTTGTTCAATTTCTTCCACTTTTAATTTCCCTTACATAAGAAAGAACAATTGACAATATTTTGACAATATTAAATTAATTAAAATTCACTAAATTCAGATTCATGTTAATGGAAAATCTGGCACCATACCAAGACAATGTCTCTACTCCTCAACAAAAAGTTATAAATCAGTTCCAGACAGGGACAGGAGAAGAGCAAAATTATTTGATCAAATAGCCTTCATAGCACGATAAAGTTTAAATGAAAAAAAAGGTAATGGAAAATTACTGCTTTACAGCCTGTGATGCTGAAAATGTTGAGAAGGAAATATTCCTTATTGCTGTGAAGACAAAAGCACACAACACGACATTAAACAGTAACAGAAAATGTAAAGAAATAATATACGTCAAATGAATATGAGGAAATAAGGAAATATAGAGAGGACACACATTAGTAAATATAGAGAGAGGAGACACACACACACAGTCTTTGAAGGATAGTGTAGAACTTTTTTCTGTTAGTAAACTTTGTGACCATTTTCTGTGGGCGGAGCTTAGCTGGAGGCAGAAAGAGTCCCCTGACCACTTCACTAACGCTAGCTGTGAAGTTTGTTAGCTTGTTTTTTTAACAATTACTGGAGAAATTCTGATTTAACCTGCATATGTAAGGTCACTCACTGTCCGTGACCACGACTGTTTTTTTTAAAGGTTAACTTTAATGGAAGAAACCAGATTGGCCGAACCGCACCTGCTTTTACTCAAAGAATAGACGATCTGACAGGATTACATTAACATTACCTCCGGTTCAGTTACTCACATCTAATGTGTATGGTAGAGACAAACTCAACGTGTCTATGTAGATACTATCTAGTCATGAAAATGTATATATATTTTAATGTCAGCAGGCAACTCTTTTTACAGCTACATTATTATTCCAGCCACAATTAATCACAATAAGGTATATACAATTATAGATGATTAAGCATATAAATCATCAGTTTGTTGTTTTACACATATGCACACAGACATTATCTCATACACAGCATAGTCGTGAGATGCAAGAAATCTTCAGACGCGCCCATAACAACCAAAAACAATACTTTATTGAACCTATTCTGATAAGAAGTGAGCTGCAAACGCGATCATGTTTGACGATGGTTTATGTCCAGTCCGCTGATTTTATTGCGTTTAATCAGAGCTATCGTCGTTTTTTTCTGTCTGGCAGAGAAAGCAGGCATTCATTAAAATGTCAAATTGAAGCCTCTACTACATCGATTCTGGCACCCAACATCACAACAAGATGATATTTTAAGCTCCGTGTGTAGACGAATCTGCGCTGTTTTGAATTGGCCGCCTCCAGTTTTCGCTTTGTTTTGCCTCCAGCTAAAACTGTGACGTAATTGTGACGTCGGCCCTAGTAGGGTCTATAAGATTAGATATACTCTGTCTTTCACTTCCCCGTTTGACTTTTGACTACCTGGAATAACACCAAACTGCTCTAACATGTATGAGCATGCCAAATGTGTTTACACAGTCAACTTAACCAATCTAGTTAACTCTAACTTGCTGCTCCTTACTGCAACAAACTTAAATGAGGAAAAAAAGTTATGAGACCATTGCTGTCTCTAACACAGACAACTTGGTTAATAATATAACAAATATTTATATATATATAAAAAAAGTTAACACTAACATAAACATCAGGGAGTTTTATGACACTTTGCGTTTTAAAGGGGCTGTATGTAAGAGATTTCATGTGTTAATCACTTTCTTATTGCCAGTGTGTAAGCAGCTTGTATTGAAACTTAACACAAAAAAAAAATAATAACTTCACAGAGTTCCTAGGTTGTCTATGAAAGCCTGTAAACTGATTTTTATGAATGAGCTTTCATTATCCAGAACCCTTGATTGGCATCTAGCACCGAGAAGATTTTGACATTTTGCATGTTTGAGACCTCTTCTACCATGAGTAGTGGGTAGTGTTCACATTAAATTCCCTTGTTTAGATCCTATGGGTCAAGTCATATGCAGATGTTATCCTGGCACAGAAGTAACATGTTTTAAAATATGTCACACACCCTCTGCCTGTTTTAATCTTAAAGATATGTAACTGGTTTTTAATACAAGCTGTCTTTCTTGTTTGCAACTAAAAGGGCCTCACTCACTCATAATGTTGGAAAAAGCTTATTTGGTTGGAAGCTTACACATTTAAATGATCAAGTCAAGTTACCTTTATTTATATAGATTTTTATACTATACAGATTGTGTCAAAGTAGCTTTACAGTGTCAAACAGGAAAATAGTGTCAATGCAAACAAAATTCAGTTCTGCTGTAAATCAGCTCTAGAAAGACAATAGTAAACAGTCAATTGATTCAGTGATATCATCATGCAGCTCAGTTCAGATCTCTCTTCAAATATATTATTACCAGAAATTAAACGTCCCCAAATGATCGGTATGGGTAGTTTTGTGTGCCTTTACTCTGATTAATATAACAAGCATACAAAGCACTTATATAAAGAAGTGATATACACCAGTGTAAAGAAAATCAAACAAGGATTATTTTATATGACACATGATACCAATAAGTTTACGTTATCTGATATTTCTATTATAAGGCATGCATAAAGAGTAAACAATACAAAAGACAACATACAAAAACAATAATTGTAGAGGATGCATGTTCATTAACAGAAAGGTTTAGCTATGAATTAATGGAGAGAAATCATTTTTATGGGCATCATGTGTCTGTTTCACTAATTAAAAAGGTGAGAGGAAAAGTCTCTAAATTAATTTGAGTTGTAAAACAGTCACATCTTTATGATTTGTCTTTGTTGCAATGGTAGCCAGGGGCCTGTGGGCGTATTATAGAAAGATCTTAACTTTTGAATCCTATCTTACCTCATTTAAGACGAAAGCTATTGATAAACAACATTTCCTAAGTGAATTATCTATAGCAAAAGGGTATTACAGAAGCATCCTAACTAAACAAAAAATCCTAAAAACAGTTTTAACTTTAGGATAATCCAATTAGTATCGAACTCGATGGAGCGGTTTAAGATTTCCTAACTAGACCATACGTTTTTGTAAGATAAGAAAAGAATCCTAAATGAAGATTGCTTCTCTAGTATGAATTAGTGAAAAATCCTAAATTAAATGATCATATCTTAAGTCTTTATAATATGCCCCCGTTTTGCAACTGAGTATTAGTTGTGGCTTAATGCAGTGCATTTCAAAACATGTTCCTGAAGAACCCCCAACACTGCATATTTTCAATGTCTCCCTAATCGAACACACCTAATTCAACTCATCAGCCCATTACAAGAAAATCCAGAACTGGAAATGGGTGTGTTAGATAAGGTAGACATACCAAATGTGCATTGTTAGGACCAGGCTTGAAAAAAAAACTGGCTCTGGGGATTGTTCACAGACAACTTGGCACCAAGTTTTGTTTTGGGTTACGGTTTTGTTGGATTAATTAAAAATACTGAATAATTGTGTGTGATTGGATCAGCCACTGCAGCGGTCAACATAGTGTAAGTTCATAAGAATAAATGACACATGAATTCAGGCATGTGGGATCATAAGACACATGATGTATCAAAAGAAAAATTGAGCCTAGTGTCACATATTACCTAATAAATATTACACATACCTGTATAACGTCTACACTTAAAACATATCCAAAGTTTCACATTCATTAAGTTGAGGATGTCATAATCATAAATGGACTATTTATTTTTGCACATGACTCTAAACACAGAGTTTAATATATAAATTATGGCTAATAAGTAGTCAATTATTTGAATGATCCTTGTTTTGGACCATTTTAGTCTGTCCAGTACGTCAACACCAGGGTTTTAGGTATTCACATGGCCTGATCCAGGAAAGCAGCCACCTCTACAATTGTGCATTCATCTTATTGAGTTATACCTTAAGAAAAGTTTTCTGAGTTTTTACTCAGGTTACAAAGTTGTCAGGCTTTCTTGTGTAAATTGTATAGTTGGTCATAACACATTATTTATTAATTTAATCAACCAATAAAATGATTTGTTTAGCATCAGCTCATATTCAGTTGTTAGCCAAAAATGTAGGTGAACTATTTCATTACTATTAGACAATCTACAGAAAGTGAAACAAGCTTACAGCCAAAGTTTTAGATTGTAGTTTAAATTGAACCTTTTTATTTTCCTGCATGTGTCACAGTAGGCCAACTGTGTTTCTTAACTTCATCACATGGCTGCAAATACAAATATAAACCACACATCTTTTACTGTCATAGTCTGACTATGAAACCAGAAGACCAAACATTTACCTAGAACCTTAGGACACGTTTACACAACAACGTTCTAAAAACTGCCAACAAAATATGTGCGCATTTGAGTAGGATAAACTTTTTATCGGCTAAGAAAAAATGCGCATAGACTATGATGGAAACACATTTACCGAATAAATTCCTCAATGCGCATCAAAGAAGTTAAGTCATGTGACTTTGCGCTATGAGATGGGATAACATGACTAACCAGTGGACCGAGCTCGTTCACAGTATCTATAAGTTGTTATGGTCATTATGAAAAGCCTAAGGAAAGTCTGTCATCAAAGTAGTTCTGTATAATTGTCTTACAAGACTGTGTTCTCAAACAGCTGGCATCCACCTACGAACGCAGTGACAGCATTTATTGTGTTATGTCTGCTCTCTCTGAGGCGTAAACAATTTATATTGTATATGAAAATTATTATATTCAATGGCTTTTCCTATATTCTTAGTGATATTTAGTGCCACAGTTTACCAGGAAGTGACGATTTTGTTCCCTTTGACTCGTTGGATGGAAACGGTGCTTTATTCGCATATGTTTTATGCAATATTCCAGTTTTACGCATAAGTTAAATTAGAACCTTTGGATGGAAACATAGCTATAGTCACCTGGTAAACAAACACTACACACCTGCTAACATATTCTTTTTGAACGCTTAATAGGCATGGCTATGCATTTTCACGAATTCGAGTTTCCATTGTTTACACAGATGTGATATCATTTTCAAAAAATTGAAATCAGTTTTCAAATATTTGCATTTTAAGGCTCACAAAATTCCATTATCATGTAAATGAACAGCCAAAACGCATATAAGGTTTTCAGTTATTAGTTGAAAATAGTGTCATGAAACTGATCCCTTAGTTGTAAGTTTTAAGATCTGTATTTTTATGTTTCCTTGATTTTGTTCTCTATTGTACACGTGTTATGCTTTTATTTTGGTTAATTTATATGTGATTACTTACTGTCACTTTTGTTTTACTAGCTTTTCTTTATTGTTTTTGAGCATTTGTTGAATAGCATTTCTGTGTATTTGCTCAATAAAAGCATATATTTGCAACCAAAACCACTTCCTACACACAAGAACTTTACATTACATTAGCATTGCTGATTAAAAAGTTGTGAATAAGAGTTAGAAGTCTCAGATGAATGTCTTTATGTAAAAATAGTGTGTCATAAAAATGGCTAAATAAATATATAAATAATGTTTGGAAAACAATTTTATTGGAACATCCCTATCAATAATGTTAGCTGTGAAAAAGTTTGACACCATGATTGGTGATCATGACCTATGTCAGCCAATACATCTTCCAGTGATCGATGGTTGACCCCAAAACTTCTGATCGGAGCATCATACTTTTTTACCAAGCTATATATACTCAAGTTAAGTAAAAGTTACAGAGGTCAGCTGACTTGACTCTGAAAGTCTTGACTGAAATTGTAATCAAATGAAGAAAATATTACATTTGTGATTAATGAAATTTTTTTTTTTTTTTATTTATATACAGACAATCTGATCATCTGAACAAAATAACCATAAGCAAAAATAAAAGTACAGGAAAGGTAGTGAACAAATTACTGTTTGGGTTTGCATCATTGTTATCATCCAGTACCTAAAATACAAATTCATGAAGTATTTTTTTAATATTTTACAGTTATACCCCCCCCCCACACACACATACACACATTGAAGGAATTTCAACTTTGCCCACCGGGGAAAAGTTTTGTCAGACCAGCTTTAAGGTAACTCAGAGCATCTTTATTTGCTTCCTCAGCTTCAGCAGTTCTTCTCATTTCCTCAAGCTCTCGGACCCAGTTTTCTTTCCCAGCCTCCTTCAATCTGGGGATGAAGAAGTCGAGATGCTGAAGAGTGAAGGCAGAGTCTGGTTTTAATGCGATCTGAGACAGATTCTTGATGGTCTTGTAAGCATTGAACAGAAGAATTGACTTCTGATCCTCAAGCTCCTGCAGATCTTTGTCTAGCGAATCCATTATAATTGAAAACCTCTTACATTTTTCTTGAGCTTTTTCATATTCCTTATTAAAGTCGTCAAATTCCATCGTCATAAATGAGGATTTGATTATGTATTTCTTGTTTTCTTTGACGTGTTTGCTGTGATGACACTTCCCTGTGCACACAGTACAGTAGTCTTTCTTCATGACTTCACATTTGCGGGGATCAGAAACCCACCAGCAGTCAAATTCATGGCAGTTTTCCTCACAGACAGTGCATATCGTTGCCTTCCTGTTCTTCCATGAAGCACTTTCAATGGGCACCTTCTCTTTGATACTGTTTTTGACTTTAATGGTAAAGTTTTTACAATTTTCAATCTTTTCCTTGTTTTGTTTTATTGCCTCCTGAATCTGAAGTTTTTCGGCTTTTTTCAGCTCCTTCTCCTGAATTCGTAACTTTAAGTTGCAGATGGCCGCTTCTAATTGAATGCGCTCTATGAGGACATCTGAAGTCATTTCTAAACTTCTTCTGTTCATTTCATTCATGGACAGAAGAAAATGCCTCATGCTATCCATGCTGGCTTCCCAGGCATTGCTTTGAGCACGAATGTGACGCTCTTGAGTGTGACGGGCATCAGCCTGCCGATTGTTGAATAAGAAATAAACAGGTTGGCCACTTTTGTCTCTTCTGCAGGGGATTTTAACTTTATTAATGGCACTGAGGACGTTTTTGGGTGCCATACCATCAGAGTGTGTAATTAAAAACACAATATTGTTCATAATATCTTTTCCAAACAAAGACAGAATTGAACTTATAATGTAATGCTGTCTGTCTGAGAGACGATTCTTAGAGGCTTGAATCACAAAACACACGGCATCAACTTCACGAACTCCAGCGCTGCTCTGAAACAGAGTGGCTAAATTTGCAGCAACGTCCAGATCTTTTTCCAGTCCTCTAGTGTCTCCGTAGCCTGGAGTATCAATGATGGTGAGAGATGTGGGACTCTCTACAGAACAGACCTCATACATGGTGATTTCAGAGGTTTGTGATTCTGATTGGTCTCCAGCTTCTTCTTCTGTGATTTCATACCATACTTCTTCCTCAAACATCACCTTCAGTAAGTAGTTGACTACAGTGTTGATGAGAGTCGTCTTGCCAGCGCCAGTCTCTCCCACCAATAGAACAATTTTGTTTTGTTTACTGGTGTCCTTTTTCCCATAAGTCCATTTTCTGACTTTCCCATTTTCATTAAGCACTTTTCGTTCTGTATGTAGACGGATTCGTTTTGGAGGACCTTGATGAATCAGAGTTGATCTGCGTGGTGGAATAATTGGCTGTCTGTAACATAAGAGAGCAAATGTTTCTCAGAATTTTTGTGTTCATTTGACCTGATTTGTTGTACTGTTGTGCTGTGCTGCACTGTAAAAAAATATATTCACGTTGTAAATAAAAGTTTATTGGACCATGCTTTACAAGAAAATGCAATTTCAGTATTTCTACTTAATTATTTCACTTTTAATTCAGTGTTTTACTTGCTGTTTCTTTGTAATTGTTTGTGAAAACAATTTTTTTAAGTGTGGGCCATAGGGCTGCACAGTCACCTCTGAGCAATACAAGAAATGGCCAATGAATATTGGTAAGAGGAATTTGCATGCCAAGCCACTCTTTGTGCATATGGGTATATAAGACGTCAGCGTGCATCCACACATTCAGATTTGATGAGGAACCGAGAATATGTCCTGGCCAATCAGCGGTAGTTCAAGGGGGGTGTAACATCTCTGTTCCCTCCTTCAGGGAGAAAAGTTACATATATAAGCATGATGTTCCCTTTTGGTCAGTCATATTCGATGTTAAGTTGATACTGACGTAATGGGGTCCCTAAGTAAAATGCCACAACTAATTAATTGTGTTACTAGACTAGGCAATGGAGGTGCTGGCAAGACAGAAGCAGTTTCAAAGTGTAGCCTACACTTCAAAAATGTACATTTTAGTCGAATTTGAGGTTTTCACAAAAATGAGTTCATTAAGCCCTCTTCTAGTGATCCAAATGCCCCAAATGGTAATTAAATGTCTAAAAGTATCTTTATTTGTACATTTTCTGAGAGGAGTACCTTTTTCTATGCTCACTTCTGGACGACTGTTGCTTCTCACTACAAGTACTAGGTATATTGTTGCAAAGCGTAACAATCCAGCTTTGTGAATATTCATATCGAATTCTCGATGACATGAGTCTAAACCAGTGAAATATCATTTTAAAACCCATGCTGATGAAAACAAAATGATCGCACTGACTGACATTTGCAAAGCGCGTGCATAAGATGTGCCTTTATGAGAGCACGTAACCTCCCTATAAAGTAGCTACATTATTGTGAAATATGCCTTGGCGAGATTCACACAAAGATAACCTGTTATGTCTGACATGACGCTTAGTTAATGGTTGGGGAAAAATCTGATGTATAACGTTATATTAGATCTATGCATTACAGTAGGTCCTAATATAGATCTGACATAATGTTAATTAAAACATGAAAAGAAAAGAAATGACGTGCTGAGCAGTCTCTAGTGTAAGCTGTAATGATACCACATTGGCTGCATGATTGAGCTCCCCCAAGATGTGAATGGCGTATAGTGATTTGAGCCACCTCCAGAGGAGGCAGCAAAATAGAATGCTGGGACCGAAAATGGGGCACTGCAACGTTTATTGTCAGAAACCAACATTTGTGACCCAGAGATAGAGAAATTTTGGTGAAAATGTGGCAGAACAAGAGATGTCAATAGTGTGTTCCCCCCAGCCCTCCTTCTCTGGAGAGACTGGCAGTATCACCACCCCCAGGATAAGAGTAGTTCCCTCTATCGAAGGTCTTCCTGGAACACTTAGCAGTGCCCTGAGAAGCAGGCTGTGCCGCCGCTTTGTGGGAGACTTGACTTTATGACTGCGTCCAAAGTGGAGCAGATGTTCCAGGGAGTCACCTTCGGCAACAGGCAGACAAAGAGGTTTACCTCGGGAGCTTTGCGGCAGACGAATCATGCAGAGGTAGAATGAAAAGCCTCCTTGACAGTGGCGCTGAAGAGGCCAACCTTGGAGATGGGAGTGTCAAGAAAGTGAACTTTGTCAGCATCCCGCTTATCTGCCAGGTTCAGACAGAGATGACATTCCTGGACTACTAATGTAGACATCACCTGTCCGAGGGATCATGCTGTGACCTTCATTGCTCGAAGAGTGAAGGTGGTCACCGTACACAGCTCCTGTATCAACCCCAGGTCAGAACTACCCTCATGCAGGTTTTTCAATGCCATGACTTGATGTACTTACAGCTGATGTCAGTTTATAGGCAATGAATGGATGCACGCTGACATCTTATATACCCATATGTGCAATGGCTTGGCATGCAAATTGCACTTTCTTGTACTATGCAGAAGTGTTTGTTCTCACAACTGAGATCCCATCATATCAGTGAAAAGGAACACAAAACTGTACAGCATTAACACTAACAAAGCAATGTATTTTTGAAATGACACAACATTGTGCAGTCTAAGGCTGTAAAAACCAGAGAGCTATACATTCCCAGACATAATGGGATAAACTTTTAGAGGTGAGAATGGTTTGTGTTTTTGTGTATACTAAATATGTAATGTCCATATGCATAATTATTACATTAATGAAACTAAATGCTGTGAAAAATAATTATTTAACTATTGCAGATATAGATATTCATACAAGTGCTGATTGAGCATTAGTGATGAACACCTGCTGTTAACAAGAATAATCACTAAAGGGAAACAAATAGCAAGAACAGAAAAAATACAGAAGCGATGAGCATAAATACAACAACTATATCTAACTTCCTGCCACAACCTTAAGGAGCGGTCACACTGCACTTTTCATTCCATTGACTTCCACTCATACGCATGTGAATGAGTCAGACCGGAAACGCAAGCCTGTGCGAAAAGTTTCGCATTTCACTGCATTCCAAAGATCAAACATGGTGAACTCTGGTCTGCGAATTCGCATGACGTGATTCCATGTGACCAATGGCAGATCGATACGTCACAGCATGACCTCGTATCTGAATTAAAAGAACAAATTTAAAGCTGCAGGCTGCAGGAAAGTGGATTAGATAGAATGTTTTGTGTTGAATGTAATTTTTTGAAAAGACGCTGCACAGCATGACGTCATAGCACCGATGCAGCATGCAAAACGATTTTGCATGCTCAAAGTCTAGTGTGGCCGCGCCTTTAGATGAAATCAACTGAAATAAAAGGCATTAAATATCTCATAATTATTTAATGAAGGAGGATGATTAACCAACTCCTAAAACAGCATTATCAGCTTTAATTGTTACTAATCAGTTATTCGGTGACTTTCTGTCAGACGTCTACAAAAGTTCTTATTGAGATTAACAGAGTTTTAGCTCTGTAGTCAATGTTTATGTTTAATTTAAAATGGTTTTGTTACAGACACCATTATAGTGATCTTTTTTCATTTAGTTGGGCTCTTGACCCTTTTTTTAATTGCAATAGTGTTTTACTAAAAGCACTTGTGCATTGCTAAATACATTTATTATTGGTAATGAGCCCAATGCCCAGCCAGGCAAGAATTGCAGCAGAGGGAAGGCAATCAAAAGTGAAGTCAACTTTGTAAGTTAATGTATATTAAAAATGATTTACATTTAACTAACATTTAATGTAGACCGGCTCTTCAACTTGAACCTCATAATTAATAATCAATAAATTCTTGAGCACCAACAGAAGTCCATACTAGTTCTATAAGTTCTCTTTAATGTGTGTGTGTGTATATATATATATATATATATATATGTGTGTGTGTGTGTGTGTAATTCATTGTTGCAACAACAATTCCATTCTAATTTTAAGTGCCATTATTTAAAAATACTTTATTGATTCTGTTTCGTAAACGTTTGGTTGTTATGCTTTCAAATAGTATGCCGTAGGCTATTGTAGTGATTTTGTTGTATCATATTTTGAAAAGTGGTTGATGATAATTAAAATGCATCTCCTGTAAGTTCAGATAGTTCCCACACCCATTCTTTTAACTGAACACGACTGATTTGATGTTTAATAGAAAACTGTAAAAGAATATCGGATGAGCTGATTTTTTTTCTTTATTGTATCTCATAAATGGAATATAACTGTACATGTTCATATATTTCATGTTGATGTTACGTGAGTGTTTTGTCTTATTTTATACATATAATAGCCTCTTGTCTTTCTAATCAAACCACAGATATTTGAATTTAAAATCCCAGACTTGTGCGATTTTTCCTTCATTTAATTTTTGTGTCCACAGGTAGCTAACAACAGCATCAAGTGCATCAAAATGTAAGTATACTTTGCGCTTAAGGGGCAGTTTTTGCTTTTAAAAATGTGAGACGGAATGGAAAAGAGAACAGTGGTTTTAAAAAAGAAAAGTGGAAAGTGGATTAGATAGAATGTTTTGTGCTGAATGTAATTTTTGGAAAAGACGCTGCACAGCATGACGTCATACCACCGATGCAGCATGCAAAACGATTTTGCATGCTCAAAGTCTAGTGTGACCGCGCCTTTAGATGAAATCAACTGAAATAAAAGGCATTAAATATCTCATGATTATTTAATGAAGGAGGATGATTAACCAACTCCTAAAACAGCATTATCAGCTTTACTTGTTACTAATCAGTTACTCTGTGACTTTCTGTCAGACGTCTACAAAAGTTCTTATTGAGATTAACAGAGCTTTAGCTCTGTAGTCAATGTTTATGTTTAATTTAAAATGGTTTTGTTACAGACACCATTATAGTGATCTTTTTTCATTTAGTTGGGCTCTTGACCCTTTTTTTATTGCAATAGTGTTTTACTAAAAGCACTTGTGCATTGCTAAATACATTTATTAGTGGTAATGAGCCCAATAAATGAATGAATGAAGGAAATGAAGGAAAAATAGCACAAGTCTGGGATTTTAAATTAAAATATCTGTGGTTTGATTAGAAAGACAAGAGGCTATTATATGTATAAAATAAGAATGGAAAAGAGAACAGTGGTTTTAAAAAAGAAATTCCTTTGAACTTGACACAATGTTTTAAAAATGCATCATTATGCGCACAGTGTTAGAATTTCAGAAGAATTTCAACTCACCTGGAATCCATGGAGATAACTAGACTGAAAGTTTCCACTTCCCTGAAGCCCTAGTGCTGGAGTGTCTGTCTGAGCAATCAGCTTTGAAGGAAATACTGGTATATTTAACAAGCCTAACTGGCTGAAGTCCCCTCCCAACCAAATGTGTCATCTGAATAGTATTTATAAAACGCCAGGAACATTTATGAATGTATACTGTGAGAAATGTGCACTTCATTATAGTTATTAGATGTTATTATTTATTATCGTCATATATAAATCATTATCTTAAGGAATAAATATTCCACTACATAAAACGTGTTTTCATGCTTTTCATAGGTTTTATTTTTGTGTGTGTGCTTTAAAAATATTTTTGCTGATAATTGGAATTATTGAAGATGAAAATGAGGGAACCGTGGTCAATTCAAACCATTCCCCAGTCGATGGTAAATGACATTTAAAGCATGTATCACAAAGCCAAACTATCACCAAAAAATTATTTATTATTTTTGTTATTTTTACTAATAGTACCTGTCATGTACAACCCCAGTCATTGTCAGGAGAAAGCGTAGTTGTTTCCGCAAGAGAATGTTGCTTGTACGATCCAAAATAAATATAGTAAGTTATGGTTGCGGCTGTGGCTGCTGGAAATGTAAACATGAGCATATATTGCCCCCACAGAAGCAAACGTAGCAATAGTCTTAAAGCACTCAGCTGCCCGGATTGAGTTGTAGGCAAACATTAATGCCTTGAATTGTATGCGAGCAGCTATTGGTAGTCAGTGCAAATTGATAAACAGAGATGTGATGTGCATTCTTTTCGGCTCATTAAAAATTAATCTTGCTGCCGCTTTCTGGATTAATTTGTAAAGGTTTGATAGCATTGGTTAGAAGACCTGCCAAGAGGACATTGCAAGAGAGTCTAGTCCAGCCTGGACAGAACAAGAGTTTGTGAAGCATGTTCTGAAAGAAAGGGCCTGATCTTCTTAATGTTTTAGCAATTTGGTCTGAGAAAGTCAGCTGATCATCAATCATTTCTCCAAGGTTTCTGGCTGTTTTAAGGAGTTATGGTTGATGTGCCTAACTGGATGTTGAAATTGTGATTAAATGATGGGTTTGATGGTCAAACCTTTTATTTTAACCATATTAAATAGTAGTCTATCCCAAGGCACCATTCCCTTACGCTTAAAGCACGCAGTTGTAAATCCTCTCAGGAAAAAGTTCAGCCTTGATCCTTATAGCCTTGATAGCTACAGCCCAATTTCGAAACTTTCTTTTTTATCTAAGGTTTTGGAAAAGGTTGTTTTTCATCAATTGACTGTTTATCTCAATTCTAATAATTTGTTAGACAAGTATCAGTCGGTTTTTAGGAGGCATCATAGTACAGAGTCAGCCTTGTTAAAGGTATTGAATGATCTCTTAGTAGCAGCAGATTTAGGATAGTCTTCCATTCCATTAATTTTAGACCTGAGTGCGGCGTTCTATACTATTGACAGGGCAATAGTATTGCATTATGCTATATGTTTATTCTATTCCTACTTTCCGTGCGCAGCTGTTACACAAATCTAATCAGCCACAGAGATCTTTAGTGTTGTACCCCTCCTAATACATGAAGTCAACATGCTATTTATGCAAACATTTTTTCAAGACGGCGTGCTGTGAGAGACGCGGGCGAGCGGGAGATGTTGGCGGCGGTGGTGAGTTGAGCTCCTCGGTGGCGGTGCTGGTGATGGATGGCGGGATTGTGTCGCCCTTCGTTGCGGATGTGCTGGGTGCTTATCCTAGCTCGGTGCCGTTTGAATCTACTGTTCGGGAGGCCCGTGTGGGACAAATTGGCTCGCATTTGGTTGGTGCTGGTGTGTCTCAAACGGTGACTGTGCATCGTGACTTAGACACTACTAACTTAAGAAGCTTTGACAGACATTTTGGTGTATATCAACAAAAACAGAAAGGTCTGAATCCAGCGATCAAGAAATGTTGAAGAATTAACTTTTTTTAAACTCTTAATCATGCAAAAATCACATGGGATCCATGCTCCAAACCGAAGGGAATATTAGGCGGACATTTAAATATCTGCAATTTTGTTTAAAAAATTGTCTTATAAAATTGTCTTAATAAAGACTTATTGTCTGGCTCAAATTTGGACTTTCTTGGTATCTCAGAAACATGGTTAACAAAATCTTACCCAAAGGCTGCATTAAATATTTCTGGATATAATGTTTAAGAGGGATAGAAATAAAGGTAGAGGTGGAAGTTTGTTGGTCTATGTTAAAGAGTCAATTAAATGTTGTCCTATTAAATGGTCGCATGAAATGGAACTGGAATGTATTGGGTTGAGAGTATCATTGTCACCTGAAATGTCTTTTAATATCATCTGTCTCTATAGACCACCATCAACTAACAATTTTTAAAAGTTTTTTATGAACAATTTTATAAAATCCTTAAGGAATGTGACCAGAAAAAGGAACTGGTAGTTATGGGGGATTTTAATATAAATTGGGATAATAAATCAGATAGGAAAAAACGTAATAAATGTAATCTTAAATCTTATCCAATTAGCGAATGGTCCAACAAGAGTGACTAGTTCCTCACAGGCACAAATACAGGTGCTGGTCATATAATTAGAATATGAAAAGTTGATTTATTTCACTAATTCCATTCAAAAAGTGAAACTTGTATAATGTATACATTCATTCCACACAGACTGATATATTTAAAGTGTTTATTTCTTTTAATTTTGATGATTATAACTGACAACTAATGAAAACCCCAAATTCAGTATCTCAGAAAATTAGAATATTACTTAAGACCAATACAAACAAAGGATTTTTAGAAATCTTGGGCAACTGAAAAGTATGAACATGAAAAGTATGAGCATGTACAGCACTCAATACTTAGTTGGGCTCCTTTTGCCTGAATTACTGCAGCAATGCGGCATGGCATGGAGTCGATCAGTCTGTGGCACTGCTCAGGTGTTATGAGAGCCCAGGTTGCTCTAATAGTGGCCTTCAGCTCTTCTGCATTGTTGGGTCTGGCATATCGCATCTTCATCTTCACAATACCCCATAGATTTTCTATGGGGTTAAGGTCAGGCGAGTTTGCTGGCCAATTAAGAACAGGGATACCATGGTCCTTAAACCAGGTACTGGTAGCTTTGGCACTGTGTGCAGGTGCCAAGTCCTGTTGGAAAATGAAATCTGCATCTCCATAAAGTTGGTCAGCAGCAGGAAGCATGAAGTGCTCTAAAACTTCCTGATATACGGCCGTGTTGACCTTGGACCTCAGAAAACACAGTGGACCAACACCAGCAGATGACATGGCACCCCAAACCATCACTGACTGTGGAAACTTTACACTGGACCTCAAGCAACGTGGATTCTGTGCCTCTGCTCTCTTCCTCCAGACTCTGGGACCCTGATTTCCAAAGGAAATGCAAAATTTACTTTCATCAGAGAACATAACTTTGGACCACTCAGCAGCAGTCCAGTCCTTTTTGTCTTTAGCCTAGGGGCCAGACGCTTCTGACGCTGTCTGTTGTTCAAGAGTGGCTTGACACAAGGAATGCGACAGCTGAAACCCATGTCTTGCATACGTCTGTGCGTAGTGGTTCTTGAAGCACTGACTCCAGCTGCAGTCCACTCTTTGTGAATCTCCCCCACATTTTTGAATGGGTTTTGTTTCACAATCCTCTCCAGGGTGCGGTTATCCCTATTGCTTGTACACTTTTTTCTACCACATCTTTTCCTTCCCTTCGCCTCTCTATTAATGTGCTTGGACACAGAGCTCTGTGAACAGCCAGCCTCTTTTGCAATGACCTTTTGTGTCTTGCCCTCCTTGTGCAAGGTGTCAATGGTCGTCTTTTGGACAACTGTCAAGTCAGCAGTCTTCCCCATGATTGTGTAGCCTACAGAACTAGACTGAGAAACCATTTAAAGGCCTTTGCAGGTGTTTTGAGTTAATTAGCTGATTAGAGTGTAGCACCAGGTGTCTTCAATATTTAACCTTTTCACAATATTCAAATTTTCTGAGATACTGAATTTGGGGTTTTCATTAGTTGTCACTTATAATCATCAAAATTAAAAGAAATAAACACTTGAAATATATCAGTCTGTGTGGAATGAATGTATACATTATACAAGTTTCACTTTTTGAATGGAATTAGTGAAATAAATCAACTTTTTGATGATATTCTAATTATATGACCAGCACCTGTAGATTTGATGTTTACAAATAGGCCAGAGAAAATAATGAAAACATATAATCTTCTGACGGGAATATCTGATCATAATATCACATTATTGGCAAGAAAACTCACTAGAAAACATTTTGATAGTAGAGTTCAGACTAAATGTAATTCTCAGAGAATTCCAAAAAATGAAATTAATTACTTTGAAAATGCCCTTCGGCAGATTGATTGGTCAAGTTGATTGCATAGTGAAGATATTAGGAATAGCACTGACATGTTTATTACAACTATTAACAAAATAATATCATCTTTTACTAGGAAGGTTAAAAATAAATCTAGACAAAAAATGACATTACCCTGGCTCAATGATGCCCTTTGGTAACAAATGAAAGAGCGAGACTTTGCACCGAAAAAGGCATTTAAATCAGGACATAGTAACGATAGGCACATTTTTATATCCTTAAGAAATAAAGTAGTAAGATATATAAGAAAGGCTAAAGCAGAGTTTTTTATTAGAATAATTGATGATGTAAGGGGTAATGGGAAGATGATTTGGAAAAATCTTAATAAATTGACTGGAAGAAATATTGACCATAGACAAAGTGAAATAGAACTTAATAAATAGAATTTTAATTCAGGATCAGGAAAGGTTAACAAACATTTTTTATAATTGTTTTATAAATTCAGTTGAAGAAATGTCTAAAAGCTTTTCATCTAAATATATTGTGTGTAGTCCAATCAATCAAAATAAACACATTATTAGATTATGTGAAATATCTGAATTAGAAGTAATAAATATTGTAAGTTATTTTAGAGCCTCAAAAGGATGTATGCATATGGATTAGATACTGCATTTAAAAAAATATAAGGATATTTTAGCCTGTCCCATTACCCATTTAATCAATCTCTCAATTATGCATGGTATTTACCCAGATGCATGGAAGTCAGCTATAGTAATGCCGATTTTTAAGGGTGGTGATCAAACAAATGTTGGAAACTATAGACCGATTAGTATATTGCCTACAGTTGCCAAAGTGGCTGTGAAATGGTTTGCAAAACAGCTGAGTACTTACTTGAAAAAAAAACACAACATGGCGCCGCTATGTTTAGTTGCCTTTCAGGTAGCTCCGCTCAGATTGTGCTTTTATCTACTTTTTTACATATTTTGACTTTCTCTTTTTACATGCATAACGTCTGCACTGATTATTTATGACAAAAGAACACTTTTGGACATTGGACACTGCTACACTAACCTGCTTCGGGACACTTTATCCACGAATCCAACGTGGCCATTGGAGATTCTTCGGAACACAGAGGAGAACAAAGGCTACCTGAATAATCCCAGGAGGCGAAAGAAACACCGCTGGATATGCGCTGGAATCCGCAACAGACTGAGGGAAAAGGCTCACAGTCCTCCTCTACCGAGTATTCTGCTTGCTATTGTCCAATCCTTGGAGAATAAGATGGACGATCTTAGAGCCAGGATAAGTTTCCAACGGGACAGTAACATCCTTTGTTTGACTGAAACATGGCTCACGCCCTCGGTCCCAGACACCGCTGTAACGCCGTCTGATAACTTTTTTGTTTTATGGATTGACAGAACAACCAAAGCCGGAAAAACCAAAGGTGGATGAGTGTGTTTCATGATCAACAAGAAATGGTGTGACCCCAGGAGCATCTCCATTCTGTCACGCTCCTGCTCGCCTCATCTGGAACATCTCTCCATTATCTGCCGCCCATTCTATCTGTTCTATGAGTTTTCATCGATCATTGTTACTGCTGTTTACATTCCACCACAGGAAGACACTAGCTTGGCTTTGTTCAAACTCCACGATGTGCTCAGCGGATACATTAACAAACACCCTGATGCTGCCTCTATCATCGCGGGGGATTTTAACAAAGCCAGCCTCAGGCAGGTCATGCCGAACTTTCACCAACATGTATCCTGTACAAATAGAGGACCGAATACACTGGATCATTGCTACACTCAGTTTAAGAATGCCTACAAAGCCCGCTCACTACCGGCTTTTGGCCAACAGACCATGCCGCCATTTTCCTCACACCGGAATATAAACAAATGCTCGTTCAGGAACCCTCGGTGGAGAGAGAAGTGACGCGCTGGTCCTCCCACTCTGAAGCTATGCTACAGGCGGCTCTTGATGACGTCGACTGGGACATGTTCCGGGCGAGTTCATCTGATGTCAACGAGTTCACGGATGTAGCATTAAGCTTTGTCAACACGCTAACCGAGCAAGCCACTGAAACTGTAACTATAACGACATTCTCCAATCAGAAACCGTGGGTGGACCGATCAATCTGTGATGCGGTTAACCATCGCACTGCCGCATACAACGCTGGTCTTCTGTTGGGAAACATGAGCATGTGCCAGTAAACTCCGATACAGGGAGAGAATTGAGTCACATTTTCAGCTCAATGACTCTCGACGCATGTGGCAGGGACTGAAGATCATCTGTTCCTCTGGAAATAAATCCTCCGCAGGGATGAGAGCAGATCCGTTGCTGGCCGAAGAGTTAATCACTGCATTAGGAAGCAGCAGACAGAGCAGCAATGATCATGTAATCACCGTGTCGGAGGGAACTAAAGAGAGTGAACGTCAGGAAAGCAGCCGGACCTGATGGGATTACTGGCCGTGTTCTGAGTGTCCTGCGCTGATCAGCTTGCTGGTTTGTTTACTTCAATCTTTAATGAGTCCCTCGCTACCTCTGTGGTTCCCACCTCCTTTAAAAAATCTGTCATAATCCCAGTGCCTAAGAACAGTAAACCCTCTTGCCTGAATGACTATCGTCCAGTTGCCCTCACATCAATAGACATGAAGGTTTTTGAGAGAATTTTAAAGAACCACATTTGCTCCTCCATCCCTGCTACTTTGGACCCTCTTCAGTTTGCCTACCGCCCAAATATGTCTACTGACGATGCCATCTCTCAGGTCCTGCACTCTTCCCTTACACACATTGACAGCAAAAATGGCAACTATGTAAGGCTGCTTTTCATTGACTATAGCTCAGCTTTCAATACTATAGTCCCCATCAAGCTAGCTGTTAAATTCACAGACCTCGGCCTAAACTCTTCACTCTGTAACTGGATTCAAGATTTCCTCACCGGCAGACCTCAAGCGGTGAAAATGGGCCAGTTCACCTCCAACTCCATCACCCTGAACATAGGAGCCCCACAGGGTTGTGTGCTGAGTCCCCTGCTCTACTCTCTACACACACGACTGTGTGTCCTCTCACAGCTCCACTTCTATTGTTAAATTTGCTGATGATACTGTGGTTCTGGGCCTCATTTCCAACACTGCATACTTGGATGAGGTAGAGAGACTTACATCATGGTGCCAGGACAACTGTCTCTCTCTGAACGTGAGCAAAAAAGAGTTGATCGTAGACTTCAGGAAGAGACAGCAGCGGCCCTACACTCCTCTTATGATCAGTGGGACCCCTGTGGAGAGGGTGAGCAGCTTCAAGTACCTCGGTGTAAACATCTCCGAGGACCTGACTTGGACTGCACAAATTCAAACACAGGTCAAGAAAGCCAGGCAAAGACTGTATCATCTGCGACAGCTGAGGAAATTCAGGGTCTCCCCAGTAATCCTGAAAACTTTCTATTCAGGGGCCATAGAAAGTGTACCACACTGCATCTCAGTGTGGTATGGTAACGTCTCAAATCAGGACTGCAAAGCTCTGCAGAGAGTTGTGCACTTAGCTGAGCGCATCTCAGGGTCTGCTCTCCCCTCTCTGCAGGACATCTACCTCAAACGCTGCAAAAGCAGAGCTGCTACAATCATCAAGAACACAAATCACCCTTGTAACCGTCTTTTCATTTTGCTGCCATCTGGCAAGCGCATCCGGAGCATGATGGCAAAAACTGAGAGGCTTAGGAGGAGCTTCTTCCCTCAGGCCATCAGGCTCCTAAACACATACTCAGTCTCATAACGTCAACATGACTCCATTTAATAATCAGTAAGATAGTAATTATTCTCCACCATCCATATTGCTGCTATGTATATACCCAGTACAACCTGTTTGCACATTCTTCTTTCACACCCCTGCTTATATTATTATTTATTAAGTCCATATTATACTGTATTGCACATTTTATTTAATTACACATTTTACTATTTGTTTTTTACCTATATTTATATATATACTCTTGTGTTGTGTTACATATTTTGCACTGTCCATTGAGTGAACCTGATCTTAAATTTCACTACTGATTATATCCTGAATAATTGAGTATGTGACAAATAAAATAAAAAAACCTTGAACCTTGAATGAGGGACATACCCTTTGCATTCAATGCAATTTGGATTTCGCTCCAATCACTCAACTGAAACTGCTAATTGTTATCTTCTTGAGAACATGAAATCTAAACTTGATGGTGGTGGAATAATAGGAGCAGTGTTTTTGGATCTTAAACAGGCGTTCGACACTGTGAGTCATGAGGTACTTCTTTCAAAGCTCACACTTTTTAATTTTTCTGTTGAAGCTATTAAATGGATGACTTCTTATTTAGCAAATAGGAAGTGTAGTGCCTCGTATGCGTGAGAACATGCACAAAAGGATTGAGAAACAGCACATTCCTAAGGGAGTCGTAAAAGGTTAATACATGAGCGATCCGCATTTAACTGGCTGGCCGATTTCCTGCCCTAAGTCTCCTTATCTCAGGAGAACCCTAAAAACTAGGAGAGATTTGAGGGAAACATCTGGATGTTTTCCAAAACAGGACAAAATAACTCTTTATCTGGACATTGTCCCAGATGACCATTTAACGTATAACTCAATGATGCTATCGATAAGGAAGATGGATTTATGATGAAACTTGTGAACCGAGCCTCAAAAGATACACATGAAAGCGTGACATTCTCATGACCCCTGACAGCTCCTCTTTCGCCCCCCTGCAGGTCAAAGGAAATAACTTTTCTGTGCCTCTTCTCTCAGGGAACACCCAAACTTGTGTGGACTTTATGCAAAAAGACATTAATTTATTCCATCACTATTAGAACAAAGATACCCAGGAAGGACGTGCTTGATGTCATTCATATGCTTGGTGTGATTATTTGGAATGTAGGATATTTTAATCTGTGCCTTAACCGTGTAGTGGAACCTATGCTATTTGTCTTAACCTATAACGTATTACTGTTCCCTGTAAAGTTATAACTAGTGTTTAGATTCATACAGCTGGTCGCGACAAATACGAATCAGTGGTGCAACAGATTTGGTGATATTATAAATGGGTAAGCATGTGATAACACTTTACATAAGTATTAAACTCTTAGAATTATCACATGGAAGATCACAGAATAGATTTGGTATGTCCCAAAAGACATGGGCGGGGCTCCGCCCCACAATAACAATCTGATTGGGACAGCCGCCTGTGGGTGGACTCAAATCGAGCCGCTTAAAATGGACAACAAAAGCTTTTAGCTTTAGACTTCGTCTCACTCACTCACTGCTCGCAAACTTGCTAAAACCTCGGCATCTTCAGTGATCGCCTGGGAAGCGGTCCCCGCCTTTACCATCAGACTGACCGCCAGAAGAACCAAACAGTTCGTCGCTGAAGAAACCTTGAAAGCCTGAAACTACGCGGAACTCCGAGAAGAACTCCACGGGTCGCCTCTCTCACAAAGAAACCAGGCAACCGCCAATCACAAGAGGGTTTCCCCAGTGACATCACGTCAGCTGCTGGAGATTTCCAGGAAACATGCGGAAACGGAAAGATCTGCGACATCTCTACTTAAAGCAAGTAGACAAAACAAATCTCTAATCTTTCTGAACTGATGAATTGATCTGTACGCAAAAAAGACAGCAAATTCCTCTGCTGTGATCTTCCTCTCGTAAAAGTTACAATATAGAAAAGAGTGCTAGCTTAAACTTTCTTCTAACCTCGAAACTCAGAATGTGTGTGTGTGTATGTTTATGTGTTTTATTAAGTTTAGTCCATGTATTGTAGAATAGCAGTTAACAAATAAACCTTGTTTCATTTATAAAGAATGATGTCTTAGGCTGTGTGATTTTCAGAGTTTAAACTATTTTGTCATAGATCACGTTACCTAGCTCAAATTGGATAAAGTACTAATTTTGTTTATTTTATCGTTGGCCACGAAGCAAGATAAACAAAATTGTTAAAGATATACTGATATTAATGGTCACTGGATGAGTCGTTAATAAAGTATACATCATAAGTTAAAGATTAATATCACTTTAATCAAAGCAATATTGAATCTTTAATAAATGATTCCCCAAAGCTGAAATAATAGCTTCTAGATTTATTACAGAATGGTGGAGGAAATAGCTGGCAATTCATTTGAATTGAAAATCCATAAACACATTAATAAGAGACAATTAGTGTATTGTTCTATTTTTATCCGGAAAAATAGATTACATACAGAGAAACAGCTTTTGTTTGTGATACTGTATTCTTGTTTGTGGCACACGGTGCGTTTTGAATGAAAGACAGTGCAACGCGATTTGTTGTTAAGAAGAAATTAACTGTAGTAAATTATTAATATTTGTCTAATAAGACAAAATTAAGTCGCTCTAAAAGAGCATGATAGACAATGAGTGGATTCCTCATTTCTCTCTGTAAGGCCTCCATAGTATGATTTGTTAAGTGCGTGTTCCACTTACAAACTCATCTATGATAGCGTATGATATCAAATCTCCCAGCTGGAGAACATTAACGTAGTTAATTAATGATTCTTGGCCACTATTTGATTCATGCGAGTGAACTCAAGACAAGACGCGCAACGCTCACAGAAGGAGTGGTCAAACGCGCACGGTCTGTGGGGAGGAGTATGTGATCGATCAAGTTAAATTGTTTTCTATGTGTGTTGGTTGTCTAAACAGGCAAATATCAGCATAAGGTCCGCTGAGGCCTCAGAAATTAATAATAATTAATCCGTAGATTAATTTATCTCGCCCCAAACGAGTGAGATTGTCGGTGCTATAAAAGATAATAATCTAAATAGTGCTTGTCCGTTTATGTACTGAAAACTGTGCATAAGTTACATCCTGGTGTGTGTCACCATGGAGACAAGCTCAACCAGGAAGTCTTCAGAGACTCTTTCCGGAAAATTTGTTAGTGCGTAGGCTTAGTCCCCGCGCCATTTTGAGCTGTTGTAAACAAATAGCATTAGCACAAAGCTAAGCTAACTGACGCTAAGGAGCTTGCATTGAAGCATATGCAAGGCTATTAGCATTGACGGCTCGCGATTACCACCTAGCATTTAGAGAGCTTTGAATGTGGGTTGAATGCAGTGTGTTTTGAAATGTAAGTGACTGAACCGAACTTTGACTCACACTGAGACTTGCTAACGCATTTCTTTCTTTTTTCCCCCTTATTCAGGATTCTTCTCTCTCTATCTCTTCTCCCATTTAAAAGACTGTAACAAATGCAATGTTAATAAACTGGCTGTATGATTATAACTGATCATCAGTCAACCTCACAGGTGGTTTTAATAAACATTTATTTAAGGTCTTTATTGTTTTGGTTAGCGGGTATTAGTTTAATTGCTGGTGGTTTTATTAGAAAATAATTCGGTACTATCTCATTACCTTGATAATACGGTGATTAATTCAATTATAACTGCTCTCCTGATTTTAAAGACATCAGTGGATAAGTGATAGTGTTAGGAATTTGAAATTGTTAATTTAATGTCATAATTAATTACAAATTTGAAATTAATTTAATTTCATAAAATTATTTCAGTTTCTGCTTCCGCGTAGCTACAATAGCCACTGATTAATCATAAGCGCTCTTATAATGTGACAACAACATTAAGATCTTAATCGTTATCAAGAGGGCCAGAAATGTTTAATTTAATTCACAAGTAATTAGGGTGGCACAGATTAATTTGGTTTAATGATGTTAATGACACAAGGAGGAATGAGTAACTTGTGATACTAGGGATCCGAAATTAGTGATTTGGAAGCTGTAATTTAATTTCATGATTAATAACATTTAATAATTAATTACACTTCCTGTTTACATATTGCAACAATATTGGTTTATCAACTCAATTGTAAATTGCTCTCGTAATTCTAATCCTAATCGATTCTATCAATTTTGATGAAACCGAATACCTCTGTTATAGTATTGCAAAGTGACGGTACGCAGCAGGCCTAGCAATCGGGTATCGAAGGAGGAGTCAACAGGCTGACTGGGCGAAGGTGCGGATATACCACCCCGGGTAACTATTGATGAGGTACGTCAGACTTCGGGTCCATTCTGACGGATAGCCCCGGGATGTAGCCCCGCCCCTCTTCAGGCCAGCAGTCATTGACGTGCCTCACCCGAGTCCCAGCCCAGTTGTGCCAAAAGCCACGGCTGTTTGAGAGGCTCACTGCAATACGGTGGGGACAGAGTGTTCGGCAAGGCCCTAACAGGAGCTCAACTGGTGTGCTCGGACGGGGGACTTGCTGCTGGGCACCACGGAGGCAATGTCATTTCTCACCAAGCTTAGGGTATAAAGACGTTAACCTTCCAATTAGAAAAACCGCAAAAGGAAATGAAGAGCTCTTTTCCAAAACGCTATAAATCCATTTTAATAGTTTTCATGAAAATTACATTTTTTTACCTAGACCCATACATTTTGTTAATATTCAATTTATCCTGTTAAAATGGTCTGTTGGCTCAGTCTGAACATGTTAAACAATGATTGTTAAATGAAACAACAATATTGTCGATTATAAATCCAAAGTTTTTATTCTTTTTTTTTTCAAAACGCTACAAATCCATCCTTTTTTTTCAAAGAATTTTGGTTTATGTCTTAAAAAAAAGAGAACATGCAACATATGACATCAGGAACTCATACTATAAACCGGTCGCACCAGCCTTGTGTTGACATCCCACAGTGGGTATTAACGCGCCACCTGAGTGATGAACCTTCTTTTTTTGTTGTTTTTTGTGATTTTCTTTGTCCAGTCGGAGTTTTCTACCCCCAGGTGTAGGTCTGACTGGCTCATCCAGGCCATCAAAAGTGTTATTAGAGTTTAAAGCATTTATTTTGAAGACTGAGCACAAACAAACGCTTCAAAGCATCGCCATGTTGGATTGCATCGAATGAATTCTGATAGGTCGAGAGGACATATCGCATTTAGGCTAAAAACAGGTTCGGCGCTTATAGCGGTTTGGAAAGGAACTGCATTTTGCAGTACATTTTAAACAAGGAAATATAGCGATTTGGCATGAAACATTGATGGAGCAGTGAATAGGTTCAGTACACAGCAAAATGGCATGACAAACTCATTTTTTTTTTTATTTGGCGTTTACCGCGTTTTGGAAAAGAGCTCTTCAATTAAGGTTTCCTTAAAACTTAGGTCAGTATGTTTTACCCTGTAAAACAGCAAAACCAACCCCCTAAGTGTATCAACTCAACAGCGCCACCACGGTGCCACCCTTGTTATTAGTCCTAACCTTGGGAGTAAATCCTCACTTCTCTTATCTTTCCTCCCTGCTGCTATCTTCTAATTTGACTACTGCTACTGTTTGCTTAGATTTTGACTGAGGGAAGATCATGAGCAGAGAACTTTCACAATTGGACAGGTATTTGTGAAACTTGAGAACTACGTTTCAAAACTATTTTCTGTTTACTTTCCTCTATTGTAAAATCCTACCCCTCCAAGTTAAAGCAGTGAATGAGAAGATTGGCATCGGCAAAATTTTAAGCACGCACGAGAGGCACGATAACCACCGTTGTTGTGTAAATTTAGCCATTAACGGACCAGCACTGTCATTGCAATTGTTTTCCTCCATCCAGGAGAAAAATTTTAATAGCAATCACAGTCCTATTACAAAAGAGAAAGCCCGTTTACAATTCTCTGACTAGAAGCGTCCTTCTAAATCAGACTTAACAAAAAAAAAGAGAGAGACAAGAGGAAAATCTGCTACCAGAAAGAGATATTTTGTTCTTGTCCCTCTCCCTCACCTTTGAATTAGACTGACTTCCTTCCTTGATAAAACAAGGAGACTTTCTCTTACAGGAAAAGGTGAAGCATCCAATTATTACCTTTTTTTTTTCTCCTTATTCTGTTAGTGTCAAAACACCCCACCAGAGGGTCACAGATGCAGAGAATCACACTCAACAGTAGCATACACTATACTTTGCACATTTACACCCCTGTTTTGCTTTGTTTTGTTTTGCTTTGCTTTGTTTCCCATTCAAGGTCTGTGTCAGTTCAGTTCGAGATCTCCCTCACCCAGCCAGAACATGTTTCACAAAACAGAACATGTCGGTCACTGGGAGGATCTGGAAACATAGCTAAGTGTTGCGACAGACAGCCTCCTCCCTAAGGCTGCTGAAACACTCGAACATCAGACACAGGACCAGCTTGATGACAACATAACAAGCCTCATGGGACAAGACCCAAGTCAAAGCTGCAGTCACAAAGAATTAGCCAAGATCACCGGCTCCTTAAGTCACACACTCATCGCCACCCTCAAGTTGAGCGACAAGCACGCTGCACAACTCCAGCAGAAGCTGACACGCGCACAACGACGCATCATGCAGCTAGAACTGGAAGCTCAGGAACGACAGGAAGGGACTGATGAGGTGGAACAAGGCGCTGAGGAGAAGATCAACAGGCTAAAAGAGACTCTAGCAGTTACTAGCCACGAAATGGAGCAAATCAAAGAAGACTACGTTGATCGTGCTGACAAGCTACAGTATGCAGAGCAGCTACTGGAGAAGGCAAAGGCTGACTTCAGGGACAAAAACAGCAGAATCAAAGCTCTTGAAGCTCACTTGGATGAGTCAAGAAACGAGATCAGCCACCTAACACGACAGCTCAACTACTTCAAAGAGGATTATGAAAGCTTCCAAGAGGAACTCAAGCATGCCTATGAATTGCGCCATGAGCCGTCGAGGACTCGACATGCACCGACCTCACCCCTGCCAAGCAGGTCCAGGTCACCTGTTCCTGGACTGACACGTGAGCAAAAGATGGAGGGGGTGGTGTTGAAACATTCACCAGCGCCCTCTGAAGAACTTTACCTCACAACAAAGCCAAAAGAATTTGCTGCAGCCAGCTGCAGATCGTCGCACGGCTTGGACCTAAAAGACCTCGACAAGGTCGCCAGGAACATTGGCAAATTCAACCCCAGCATGCCAAATAGCCAAAATGTCCAAGCTTATCTCCAAGATTTTGATTTCCATCTGGAAATGCGACCTAACTTTATGGACAAAGATAAACTCTATTTACTCCAAACGACATCCAGTCCTGAAGTTCGCAGCTTCCTAGACCAGCAGCTTGCTAATACAAAGACTGATTATCAACTGCTTTGAAAGGTCCTCATTAAAGAGTTTGCCGATCCTGAGTCCGATCAAGGCTTAGTGGCTGCCCTGGAGACGAGACAAGGATGTCACGAACCTCCTCAAGCCTACTACAGTTGACTCAGATGAGCATACGTCGGAACTCGCAACGAACCTGACATGGAGGATGAACTGAACTTTATAACTCTCTTCCTGAGGAACCTTCATCCTGGCATAAGCCACCATCTTGGCGTTCTCGCATGTCCACGAACAATGAACACTCAGCAGTTGCGATACTTGGTGCAGAAAGCCTACGGCAAACAAAAGATGGCTTCAGAAAAGAGCGCCAAAACCCAAGCAGTTCTTGACCTCAACACCCAGAAAGTCAAGGGTTGGCTCTAGAGGGCACCCAACGCCAAGACAGCGCCAAGCCGCCACACAGAGAGTGGAATGCACCCTGTCCAACAAAGAACGAGACTCACACGGTGGCACCCGACCTAAACAGAGGTATGACTGCTGGGATGGACTGCATGGATGTCAACGCTCACCTGAACGACACTGGGATCAGTCATGGGACCAATCAAGGCCTCATGAGATTCAATGGGAGAGATCGTGGAACCAGCCAAGCTCGTTTGGAAACTCAAGAGAGAAAAGCTCATGGGAATTTAATGGAAACTCCAAGGGAAAACGACAAACTCACCCTGGAGCAATCAGCCCAAGGAATCGACGAAATAATTCACAAAGATTCCAAGCTGACCGAGCTCAAACCGAATCCACACGAGAATAAAAGACACCACCGTATTTTGACTCACAAAAGCTGATGGAAATGATGATGAAAAAGTTCTTCCAATGAAAGGAGGAGGATCGGAAGTGGGAAAAGAAAGAGAAACCAGATTCAGCCTGACTAGCAGTTGGACGAGAAGGCAGCGACAAGCTGACCCAATCAGCCACAGAGAACAGCACTCCTTCACCTCACTCTCAGAGAACAATAAACACCCTAACTTCAGATGGACACGAAACTCCACCTGAAAACCCAGCAACAGAGTTAGACACTAACTCAACACCCAATGCTCCAGATCACAGCAGCGTCCAACAAACACCTGCTGACGAAACCCCTCAAGTTCCTGAAAGTGCTGTTTTGGTCGTCTGCCACTCCGAAGAAGTCAGTCCTGACATCCTAAATGTTTCCTCCCAATTTCCAGCCCCCAGCGATCTCATTGAGAAAGGTATAGCAAGAAAGTTTTACCTCTCCGTCATCATCGAACGACATCTCAGAATCGAAGCCCTTCTCGATACGGGAGCCGACATCACTCTAATGTCTACAGAACTTCTCAAGGAAGTCCAAGAAGGAACGAAGAGGACTAACGGAACCCTCAAGCTCCAAAGGTGCAAACTAAATCTCCAAGCATACTCCCACATGGGCCTAGAACTTAAACATGTGGCCCCAATTCATTTAACAGTGGGACCCATGGACCTCGTCCATCCAGTATACGTTTCAACACTTCACATCAGTGTCCGACGTGGCACTAGCCCTGTGGGCAGAGAACTCATCCATCAGCCTGAAGCTATTCAGAACACTGAAGCAGAGACATCAGAGTCTACCACATGTTGCTAAACACAGCCGCTTCCCTCTCAGTCCCTGGTTGACAACCATGACAACCTCCAAGATCATCTGCACTCTGGACATACAATGGAACAACAGACATCTGAGTCTCTACTTGCTTGTAGTCCCAGACCTGCCACATGACATCTACATTGGAGCGCATATCATGATCCGGCTCATTGCTTGCATTGATACCGTAAACGACATTATATGGGCTCCCATGTCACACCAACTGACAACGTCAGTCAACTTCAAGAACCTCCAATCCAGTCAAACCATGCCAGACGCATGCGCTATGATCACGGAGCAAGAAGCCACAATACCTGCCTACAGCAAGAATGTCTGCGTCGGCCTCAACATGCGACCTGGCCAAACTCTCAATAGTAAGCTAAGCTTCTTCCAACCTTCCAGGACCTGCCTAAAACTCGAACTGACCTTGGAAGCCACACCTCTCATTGAAGTGTCATCTCGTGCTGTGTATGTGGTGTTCAACAACTATATGGCCCAAGACAGCCACGTTCCCAAAGCCAGTCACCTGAGATGGCTCATCAACCAGGCATTCCATGACTTTGAACTAACGGTACCTGTCATAGGCCCATACCAGCACAACTACCGTCGGACAAATGCAATGAAAACATATCATTCACAAAACCTCATGAAATCATTGCCAGCACCTCATTTCTGCCGGTGTCCAGAGAAAGCGTCTGCCGTTCAGAACTAACAGATGACGCTCACCTCGCTGTCTACGCTGTCTCAACACAGCCTGTGACAGAACCACCTACACAGATGACCATCGGGGCCCAAAGCCCCTCAAATGACTTAACTGCAGAGGAACCCTACGCCGGGTTCCATGCACAAATTCAACAGATCCTAAGTGAGGCGGATGCCCTCCACAATGAAGTGGATTGACAAGGACTCAAAGAGGTTCTACACAAGTACACGGACTCCTTTGCAAAGGATTCCCTGGATTGTGGACTGACCAACATCCACACGGTGCGCATCCCGACAAACCCAAATGCGCCACCCACATTTGTGCGACAGTACAAGATTCCAATAGCGTCATATGAGCCAGTGCAAGAAATTGTTGACTCCATGCTGGAAAAGGGGGTCATCCGGCCCTGTAACAGAACATACTCTGCCCTGATATGGCCAGTCCTAAAACCTAACGGCAAATGGCGGCCCAACATCGACTATCGCAAGTTGAATCAGCAAGTACCATTGTCACGATGACCTATGACCCAATTGGACCAAGAAATTCAAAAAATCAAAGGCTCGACGATCCTGTCCACATTGGACGTCGCCTCCGGGTTCTGGACAATCCCTGTCCACCCCGATGACCAACATAAGCTGGCATTCACCTTCGGCAACCGACAGTACACCTTCACACGGTGCCCCTTCGGTTATGCCAACTCACCAGCAGAATTAAACATTTTCACCATTTCACTGATTTACGTGATCTGACGTGATCATTAACTCATGTTGATCATTTTTATGTATGAATGGATGACAGAGACACGAGTTTTCCTTTAGCACACACACACTGAAGCGTGCGTGACGTCTCAATGAGGACATAAACACACGGACAACATCTCCAGAGCTGCTCTGAGAGTCACTTCATGAGCGTTTCACCGTTTAATTTGAGTAAAACTATCCTCATATCATATACACACAGAAATATAAAAGTATTCACGGAAACCCGTCAAAATAAAAGTCTGGGTTTTTGTAGACATTGCAGCAGAAATATTTGTTCAGCAGAATGTACATACTACAACTACTAAAATTATGAAAACTTACATTTTTAAGGAATGATCGCACAACATTTCTAACATGTTTTATTTTTAATACATTTAATTTTAATAGTAAATTACATTTGTTTGCCAAAAAAGGTTAATTTTCAATAATGTAAACATAAATGAAATTAATAAATTAATTTATTAATGTATTAAGCCAGAGAAAGTTAGCCAAAGAAAAACCCATATCGATCAACTTCTAGTTAACTGCAGAGCACAAATTCTTAGTATGGGTCACCTTCCTTGGCCACACATCACGTCAATTTCATTATATATATATAGTGCTGTTAAAATTAACTCGTTGACGCAGGCAATTATATTTTTCAGTTTAATGCGTAAAAAATATTTAATTCTGTTAACGCAAGGGCGGGCTTAGTGTTGACCACCCAACTCAAAACTATTACCTCTTTCTCTTATTTCTTGCTAATTTAGTCTCAGAACGTCTTTACGAGCACATCAAACAGGAGAGGTTTCAGATGCGCACTCCACTTCCCCTCAGTGCCAAGCGTGAGTCAAACGAGCATGGAAATGGTACTGTAGGCTACTCGGCACGTGTTTTTCAATTGCACACACAAAGGTGCCAGCGCGTGCTGTAGCCTTTATCATTTCATATCAAAATGCGAAAGAAACGACTTACATGCGATGTTGTGGTCAGTTAAGTCATGAAAGCAATTAAAGCAGCCTTAAAACTGTGCATGCATGTGTTAGGCTATATGTTATATATGAGTCACATTTAAGAACATGTCTCTGAAAGGGTTTTCAAAACTGTCCAGCACTGTCTCCTCATCGAACACACCCGATTAAACTCGTCAGCTCATTAGTAGAGACCTGAAGTGGGTCAGAAAAGGTAAAGAGAGTTGAGAGAAAACACGATGCGTGTCAGATCCGTCTCATGATCAGCAGTGGCAGCTCTTAAAGAAACAGCACCCAAAATAATCTAATAACCCAGCTGCTGTTGGATCTGTTAGATTTAATTTACGCATAAATGAATACAAGGCCACATAAATGAATGATGAAGTTTTTAAGCTCACTGAGTACATTGCTCCTGGCTATATGTGGAGGAGGGGGTCTGCGCATTCTTTTTCTGTCATGCTATGTTTTCTATACTTTATTTGGTCATTTGGTGAACCCCCTGGACATATGAGATCTTCTGGTACCATATTTAAAGACGTGAATGTAGACTAAAATGAGTTCAAAAGCCTGATGCCTCTCTGTGTGTTGTCTTTTGTTCTTCCAGATGTGCTGAAGGTTTCTCTCACAACATCCAATCTTTTCTGATTTGATTTTAAGGGTGATCCAAAACACAGAAAAAAACTTAGTGTTTATAAGGAACGTGAATTTTTACAATTTGGGGACTCGTCCTATGTTTATTAATCGGTAACCTGAGACCTATGCTCTGTGTTTTGAAGACCGTGCTAGTCTGAAAGATGTTCTACAGGTTCCAACAGTAAATCACGGGTAAGAGTTTTTTTATATAAACTTACTGTGATATACTGTTGATGGCAGTCACCGCACAATTGTGATGGGTTTATGCATTTGCGTGTAGCACTCTGTGACGTTAAAACGGGGGCCAGGTTGCGTCCTAGTAGTCGAGAGGCACACAACACGCGTATTTTGAGATATTGACTTTATCACTTAAAAATTATAAGTAATGGAAATATATATATATATTAAAGAGTTGGATTTTGAGGGTGAAGTTTTTGTCTTTTACTTTCCTTTTATAACATTTGCTTTGTTCATTTGTTGAGTATGGGACAAAAAAAAATCTAAACCACTACCAGGTGAAAAGCCGGTAGATTTTATGTTCAGAAATGATAAGGTTATTGAACACAACAATTTGTTGATAATTTGGCCGGATGGTCTGAAAAGATGAACCGTAATTCGATGAATATCCCAGATTCGGTTCTTTTAAGAAAAATGATAAGGAGTTAATTAAATCCATGGTTAAAGGTGGATGGGATGATCCTAGTTGGGATTATAAACATGGGCGAATCGTATGAAATTTTGAAAAAAATGGAAACAATATGGAACCAAGGTCCCGAGCGTGTTAATAAAGTGAACAAAATATCGATTGACGCGCCGTCGACTGTAAAGACACCGCCACCTTATGATACAGCCGCAATTACTGTCCAAAATAATGCTCAGACCAGCTCAAATTTATATCCTTCCTTTCTTTTAGTTCTTGTGCACAACCCCCCCCCCTCCCCCTGAGTTGAACAAAGAAACTTTACATGGTGCAGCTCAGCCGTCAATGGCGTGGGTTCAAGAAGGACATATAATTATTCTTAAACCGGCAACAATGACAGACATTGATACTATATGTATAACTCTCCCAAACGCAAATAATTCTAACAAATTTATAGATGTTTTGCACTCACACACACGTTATGCACAATTAAGCGGCTCGGATTACAGATTGATCTTATTACGAGTTTTGGCAGATGATGTTACTGAATAGTCTCTTATTGCAGAAATCCCTGCTTTAAGTCTTGATAATGATGACTTGAATGGCAGTGGTATGCAGCGAGACCCTCATGAATTTTGGTGGGCCGATCCCAAAAATGTCACTGAATTCTTTGAGCAGGTAAAGAGTTTTCTTGATACATGTGCTCATGTCTATAGAGATCAGACTCATGCCACAAATACCAAGCAAAATAAGCATGAGACAGCTTCTGACTTTGTTTCTCATTTTAAACGTGTGTGGGATGAAGACGCTCGTATTCTGATAGGCGGTGCAATGTCCTCACTCTTTATAAATACTTGTTTAAATAATATAATCCAGATTTGCTGTGTTTGGTTCGTGTTACGACTGCAAATTTAATGCTACAAACTGTTGAAGATTTTTGCAAACTAATTCATGAGTTAGATGCCTCTGGTGGTTTTACTTCATTTCTGTTTAAACCGATACAGGAAGTTATGTTGTCAGCTCCGCAGCAGGAAATGGCTGCAGTGTCGGTGCGTACCAATGGGACCCAACGGGGCAGCGCTCAGTATAATCGGGGCCCACCTCGGGGAGGTCCTAAAAGGTGTCGTTATTGCGGAAAGGCGGGGAACTGTGCAAGAGAGTGTAGGCTGAAACAGGCACATGAGCTCACACATATGCCTCCACAGATAAACCACACACAAGCGCCACTTTATGGCAGTGGTTATGCTAATCTGTTGGGGTTTCAGTAGTCTCAGACGTCACGCCCACGGACCGTGGCTAAATGTCTGATGCATATGCAGTGGTGGGAAGAGTACAAAAAAAACATACTAAGTATGTTTAAGTAAAGATACCATTACCTTCCAAAAATGTAGTGTGAGTAGAGTAAAAGTACTTGTCCAAAAAAACTACTTGAGTAAGAGTAAAAGAGTAGCTTATTCAAAAGTACTCATGAGTAGTGAGTACTGAGCTGTGGATTCTACCCCGTCATAATAAACACTGTACACTAGAGTTGAGCCGGATACTCGGCTGAAACGAGTATCCGGTACGGATAAAGCACTTTTGCCGAGTACGAGTATCATACGAGTAATACGAGTCAATATCTGTGCTCGGATTGAATAAAATTTTCATTGGGTAGCTGACTGTGTTTGCGTTCTGTGATAGGCTAGTCACAGCGCCCCTCTCCTACACACATACAGGTTTAGGGGCCGCTCACATATCGCGTCTTTTGCGCTCTCAAGTTCGTTATTTCAAATGTAGAAGCGCGGTATGCACGCTCATAATGGAAGCGACGTGGTCGCGGTGCGACGCGCTCGTTTTTTCCAGGCGCATCCGCGCCGCATCGAGATAAAAACATCTCAACTTTTCAGAATGCCGCAAGCACACCGCACCTTCTTGTAACGGAGAGCGCAGCTGATGGTTGCTTAGCAACGACAAACGCCTCCGGAGCGCAACCGCCCGAGCGCTTTGGAAAAAAAGGAGAAAGCAGCACGCCTAGCGTTTTCCATGCGTTTTTAGGCGCGATATGTGAACGACCCCTATTGTGTTGCTGTGTCCCGCTCTGCTCACTCACACACAGAACACTGAGAAGAGAAGAGAAGAGAACAGCACGCTCTCTCTCTCTGTCTCTCCCTCAGTCACTCAGGTTTGTGGGTTTTTTCCGTTAACGTTTAGGGTTTCTTCAGCTTCAGGTTTGTTTTTTACTTTGGTTTGTAGTACTTACTTATTAACCAGTAGAGTTTTGGTAAACGTGGGGTTTGTTCAGACGTGGTGCTTGGTAGAATGCGACTCGCGTCTCTGCCTGTCGGAGATTTTTTTTTCTTTTTTAAACCTTTTAAACCAAGAGAGTGTCTGACACTTTCTTGCTGTATTTCATAAAAAAAAAAGGAAGTAGTAGTATAAAACTATATTACAAATTAATTAGCTACACACACACATATCTGGTGTAAAAAAAAAAAAAAAAAGAACCAAAAAAAAAAACATTCACACTGATCATAAAAAAATTTAAAGTTAAAAAAAGACAGTTATGTTGAGATGAAAACTCTTGTTCATTACATTTTACTTCATAATTGCAACCGCATGTGTTGTATTCATTGTTGCAAGACTTGTTCTGTATATAGTTCGTTTGTTATCGTGATCAAAACCATTGATCTGAAGCTTAATGCTGATGCTGTCATGTAAATAGTTTTCTAATCAGCAATAAATATAACAATTTCTGATCAACCCATATCAATTGCATGCTTAAAATAACATACCGGTTAAAGCCCCGCCCATTTCAAGACAACCCGACCCACTTCCAGGTTAAATCCCGCCCACTTCCGGGTTAGGCCCCGCCCAGTCCGAGTACAGATACAGATACAGATAATTCATATGGTTAACAGATACAGATACAGATACAGATAATGCTGTACTCGCTCATCCCTACTGTACACTGCATTTTTTTATTAAAAAGACATTGTACATTCTGTAATTCACATGATTTTGTTTGTCATAAAGAATATCTACACTCTAAAAAATATGGATCTTTAAAGGTTCTTTACATGCAGTAATGGTTATCTTTAGAACCATAGCATTCTGAAGAACCCTTTTATGCCAAAATGGTTCTTTGTTAGAGAGTTTAGGGTCCTTTGTTCCCGCCCTTTTGTTTTTCAAATCTGTAACTGTCAAAGCACTTCATTACTGATTTTCTGGAGTTCAGTGATGACCTACACAGACTTTCAACACTCTCAACAGGTAAATTATTTCATTCTTAAATTTAAATACAAATTTAACTTTAAATTGTAAGCGGTTGTCAAACAAAGATGTTCTTATCTGTTTTGTTTTGTTCACATATAGCCTAAGAATGTGCAGCTCTGTTAATCTTTGGAAACTTCTCTCTTTCTCCCCACTAAGTAAAAGAGACAATGAATTTATAATTCATATTGTTAGACTTTTTTTCAAATTATTACTTGGGTTTATATAAACACACCCAGTCACAAAAAAATATTAAAACTATCCCATGACTTGTATAACTTTTTCTTTTAAGATTGTGAAGGGCTCACATACTGTCCATTTTTGCTTTTGGCCTTCATAAACATAATTGTTTTTACATAAACAACTTGGTTTCTATCACATCTATTTTTTGTTCTTATTTTTTTTTTACTTGTTTTTACTTGTTTTACTTTATGTATTTATTCATTTTCACTGTCAATTGTCATTCATTAATGTATTCAGCTAATTACTATTGTTATGAGCACTGACTATTTTGGATGTCAATAAAAACATACTTAATTCACACAACATGCTACTGTTGTGGTTATTGTTGTTGTTGTTTTAATGTGAAACCCGAACCGAGGCTACACTCTAAGATACATCATTACAGATTTTCTGGAGCTCAGCCGTCCAGCTACACAGACTGCCAACACTCTCAACAGGTAAATAATTTATTTCTTAAAATGCCCATAATTATAACTAATTGTTTTTTCCATGTCTTTAATCTTTTTAGTTTAAGAGAAAATGTATGTGTGACCAGCTCTATTCAGTTAAGGATATTCTCCTCTTATTCACTAGAGGAAGTAAGTAACAAAGATATTGAATTCATTATCCATTTAGTTAGATATGTTTATTAAAAGGGTTTATGCATAAACATAGGGCATTATTTAATTTGAGCTAGGTAACGAGATCTTGGCAAATAGTTTGAACTAGAAAATCACACATCCCAAGACATCATTCTTTATCAATGAAACAAGGTTTATTTGCTAACTGTTATTCTACAAAACATGGACTAAACTTAATAAAACACATAAACAACACAACATACACACACACACACATTCTACGTTTTGCGGGTAATGTTAGAAGAAAGTTTAAAGCGAGCACTCTTTTCTATCTTGTAACTTTACGAGAGGAAGACCACGAACAGAGATTTTGCTGTCTTTTGCATACAGATCAATTCATCAGCTCAGTAAGAATAGAGATTTTGTTCGGTTACTTGCATTAGGTTGAGCTGGCTGAAGCTGTTTCTGTTCCACGTGTTTCCTTCAGATGGCTGAGTTTCCTGGAAATCTCCGCTGGCTTACGGTCATGACGTCACTGGGGAAGCCCTCTTGCAATTGGCGGTCTTGGTTTCTTTGTGAGACGGAACACCCTGTTGAGCTGCTTGTTTCGAGTGGTTATTACTTTGACGAAGTGTTGAATTCTTTTAGATGGTGGCTTCAGCCTGATGGTAAGGCGGTGGTCCAGAGCGACCAGATGAAGCCGCAGCTTCCAGTTCGTCAGCGAGCAAGTAAAAAGCAGACTGACTCTAAAAGCTGTTGTTGTTATCCATTTTAACAGACTGATTTCAGTACACCCACTAGAGGCTTCTTCCAATCAGATTGTTCTTGTGGGGCAGAGCCCCGCCCCACACGGCTTCTTTTGCTGCGCCCACGTCATCTGATATTTAATTTATCAAATGAAAGCTATACTTACAGACCTCTATACATGCTGTAATCATACATTATGATGCTAAAGTTTAACTGTCATTCACACCACTTATTACTGACGATGATAGCTTCTTTTCGAGACTAAACACCGCATTTGGCATACAAAGTACATCTACTGATTGCATCTACTACACAGGTTAAGAAAATACCATCGGTTCCATTACGCAGCAAGCTTATAAAAGATAGAGTACAACATTAATATATATATATTGTTTCTTGAGTACATTTTTTTAATAGCCATGGAATAAATGAATGTTTTTGTGCATAAAGTCCACACAAGTTTGGGTGTTCCCTGAGAGAAGAGACACAGAAAAGTTATTTCCTTTGACCTGCAGAGGGGGTGAAAGAGGAGCGAAATAGGGACTGTCCGGGGTCAAGAAGTCAGTAACGTAGATCTGGTGATTCTCTTAGCTGGACACAGCTATAAGTCAATATTTTGTGTTTACCAGATTCGTAGTTTATGTGTAAAAGGGTTGCGGGTGTCGTGAGCCATCTGTTTCTGGACTTTCTCCAGAGAAGTCGTTGTTTGTTCTTTAGATTGTCATTTATGGTAAGCCAGTCAGGAACAATCATTGAAAGTTCTGTTTCCAAATGGATCTGGGAGCATAGGTCAGTTATTAGAACGGCACAAGGAGGTGGTGCTATAAATCTTTTTCTTCCTGTGTCTTTTACAGGGATTAGCAAAAATGTGGTCCTTATCAGGTTTTTTTGATGTGAGAGATTCCTTGGTCCAATGGGCCTATTCACATAAGTATTACACATCCCCCTTTTGCTCGGTGATGTTCACGATGGAACATCGGCGGGCCCTGGATCAAGAGGCAGAGAGAACAGGCACACACAAGACACAAACAACATCTCCATCACTGACTGAATCCTGGTGCATGGTAATTTGGGAAGGAACAGGTTAGAAACTTGAGAAGACGTAGGGATGCATTGTTTAGGATTATTGGCAATTGAGTCATTTTGATTGGTTTAATTGTTAGGGGTTAGACGAGGCGGTATAGGCATGATCTCAATCAGGTTGGTTGAGTTCTCGGGTTCGGGTTCTTGGTCGGGTTTATCACATCGGAAAAGGCGCAGGATGCCTGACGTGCACTTGTTGAAAGACTCTTGAACGGCGTTCACTCGCTCATAGTAGAGATGCAAATCGGTGTGTCAGCGGCAGACCAAGACTGAATAATTTGCGCGCCAGCGGGTGGAAGGCGAGCGATAGCTTCTAAAGCTGTATCAACGGGTGTCAAATCAATAAGTTGCGTTCCTTCCTCCTTGATCCTTTCTTCCAATTCTGGATCGAGGAGAAAAGAATGCTGTTTGAAGAAGGGTGAGATTTCGATTTCAGCCTGATACTCTTCGTTGTAGTTGCTGTTGTGCGAAGGCGAAAGTCGTTCTCAGGTGCTGATGTAACTCTTCCAGGTACTGGTGAGTGTTATAGGCGGTGACAAGGTGCAGCAGGTGTAGCAATAGCATCATGTTTCTCCCTGTCATCAATGTGAACGAGGGTACTCCGGTAGACTGGTGAGGGGTGGCTCGAGCGGCCATCAGTACCAGAGGAAGTTTAATATCCAAATCCTTTTGATTGATGGCTACATACTTCTTCAACATGCTGACCACTGTCCTGTTAGCCCATTCAACTTGACCGGAGGAAATTGGGTGATGGCTTATATGGGTTCCGCGGTCAGAGTTGACCCTTAAAGGCAGTCCAAACCTTGAGAAGATGTGGTTCATTAACAGCCAGGCTGTAGTTTCTGCTGTATCATTGAGAGCTGGGAGGCACTCTATCCACTTTGTGAATTCGCAAACCACGGTGAGGAAGTATTTGTTACCCTGTGTTGACCGTGGCAGGGGGTCCTACCCAGTCTATTTGGAAGTCCGACCATGGGAAGGTCATTCCTTTCCTTTGCAGTGGTGCTCGGTGGTTTGGATTTGCCGGTTGGAACTGGCAACACACCAGGCATCCTTTAACGTATCCTGCTACGTCTTGCCATGCCAGGCCAGTATTCTACTTGCTTGAGTGTTTCATAGGTTGTCTTGACACCGTGATGTTCTGTGCATGGTGCATAGTGTGCGTGTGTCAGCATCATCCCCCTTTGGCCTTGAGGTACTACGAGCTTTTGGAAATGGGATGTGTTAATGGGTTGGAAATGTGAGCTGCCATAGTTCGTAGTGACGAATCCGCAGTTTTGAGGGTGAGGAGATAGTCAGCAGCGAAATGAGGTGATATGGCAATGTGGGAGGAGGCAGAGCTGTGCGCGCCAATGGCGCTTGTCTTTGTCATGGAACTGGTATAGGCCTGCGCTGAGGCACTGATTGGAGAATCCAGCGTCCAGATAGAATTATTTTCCTGGGTCTGGGTAGGTAAGGCAAGGAGAAGAGCACAGGCACTGTTTGAGCTGGCTCGTAGCTGTGTCCTGGGCTTTCGTCCAAACGAAGGGTTCATCCGTTTTCAGGAGGGAAGTTAGTGGTCGTGCGATGTCAGCATAGATTTCGATGAACTGTCGTGAGTAATTGCACACTCCCAGAAAGCTTCGCAGCTCAGAGACGTTAGTTGATGTCTTTATGCTTTGGATTGCTTGGGTACGGTTAAATTGTGGCTCGATGCCGTTTCTTCAGACAAGCAGTCCGACATAGTTCACCTTGGTTTAGCACCACTGTCCTTTGTGAAGGGAGATTTTAGCTCCTGCTGTTGTCAGCTGGTTTAGGACGTGATCAATTTCCTTGAGGTGGTCTTCCACACTTGAGCTTTTCATTAAGACATTGTCTACGTAGACTAGGTTGCCTCGGACTCTGGCGTCAGGGCATGCCTTGTTAAGGAAAATTTTGAATTCTGCTGGTGAGTTGGCATAGTTGAAGGGGCACCGTGTGAAGGTGTACTGTCGGTTGCTGAAGGTGAATGCCAGCTTATGTTGGTCATCGGGGTGGACAGGGATTGTCCAGAACCCGGAGGCGACGTCCAATGTGGACAGGATTGTCGAGCCTTTGATTTTTGGAATTTCTTGGTCCAACTGGGTCATAGGCCATCGTGACAATGGTACTTTCTGATTCAACTTGCGATAGTCGATGGTGGGCCGCCATTTGCCGTTAGATTTTAGGACTGGCCATATCGGGGCAGAGTATGTGCTGTTACAGGGCCGGATGACCCCCTTTTCCAGTCAACAATTTCTTGCACTGGCTCATATGACGCTATTGGAATCTTGTACTGTCGCACAAATGTGGGTGGTGCATTTGGGTTTGTCGGGATGCGCAACGTGTGGATGTTGGTCAGTCCACAATCCAGGGAATCCTTTGCGAAGGAGTCCTTGTACTTGTGCAGAACCTCTTTGAGTCCTTGGTGATCCACTTCATTGTGGAGGTCCACTTTGGTCCACCTGTGTAGGTGATTTTGTCGCAGGCTGTGTTGAGACAGCGTAGACAGCGAGGTGAGTGTCATCTGTTAGTTCTGAACGACAGACGCTTTTTCTGGACACTGGCAGAATTGAGGTGATGGCAATGATTTCATGATGTTTTGTGAATGTTATGGTGTCATTGCATTCGTCTGACGTTAGTTGGGCTGGTATGGGGCCTATGACAGGTACCGTTAGTTCAAAGTCATGGAACGCCTGGTTGATGAGCCATCCCAGGTGACTGGCTTTGGGAACGTGGATGTCTTGGGCCATACAGTTGTGGAACAACACATACACAGCACGAGATGACACTTCAATGAGAGGTGTGGCTTCCAGGGTCAGTCCGAGTTTTAGGCAGGTCTTGGAAGGTTGGAAAAAGCTTAGCTTACAGTTGAGAGTTTGGCCAGGTCTTATGTTGGGACGGACGCTGACACTCTTGCTGTAGGCAGGTATTGTGACTTCTTGCTCCATGATCATAGCGCATGCGTCTGGCATGGTTTGACCGGATTGGAGGTTCTTGAGGTTGACTGACGTGATCAGTTGGTGTGACAGGGGAGCCCATATGATGTCGTTTAAGGTGTTAATGCAAGCATTGAGCCGGACCATGATATCCGCTCCAATGTAGATGGCGTGAGGCAGATCTGGGACGACGAGGAAGTAGTGACTCAAATGTCTGTTGTTCCATCGTATGTCCAGAGCGCAGATGATCTTGGAGGTTGTCATGGTTGTCGACCAGGGACTCAGAGGGAAGCGGCTGTGCTTAGCGACATGTGGTAGACTCTGATGTCTTTGCTTCAGTGTTCTGAATAGCTTCAGGCTGATGGCTGAGTTCTCTGCCCACAGGGCTATTGCCGTGTCAGACACTGATGTACCTTGGACATCTATTGCAGTCATGATTTGAAGGGGGCCTGTGTTTGATTTAGGCTCCTGCAGTGAGCAGAGGAAAGGGTCCTTGCTGTTTGTGCTTGGTCCAGATCTTGACTTTGCAACTGCATCAATGATCAGTGACTTAGGGGCGATGTCGGTGACTTGACACTGTGACTCGTTGGAGTCTAATGACTGGCAGGGCAGAGGCTCACGGACTTGTGTCCAAATCTTTAGGTGCTTGAAGTCTATTAGAGGTTCGAAGCGATTAAGCAGATCTTTTCCAATGAGGAGTGGATACGTGTTGAGTGTTGACACATATACTGGATGGACGAGGTCCATGGGTCCCACTGTTAGATGAATTGGGGCCACATGTTTCAGTTGTAGTCCCGTATGGTAGTATGCTTGGAGATTTAGTTTGCACCTTTAGAGCTTGAAAGTTCCGTTAGTCCTCTTCGTTCTGTCTTGGACTTCCTTGAGAAGTTTTGTAGACATTAGAGTAATGTCGCCTCCCTTATCGAGAAGGGCTTCGATTCTGAGATGTCGTTCGATGATGACGGAGAGGTAAAACTTTCTTGCTTTAATCTTGCTTTCTTGCCTTTCTCAATGAGATCGCCTAGGAGTTGAGGGACTGGAGTTTGGGAGGAAACATTTAGGATATCAAAGGAGTGGCAGACGACCAAGACAGCACTTTCAGGAACTTGAGGGATTTCATCAGCAGGTGTTTGTTGGACGCTGCTGTGATCTGGAGCATTGGGTGTTGAGTTAGTGTCTAACTCTGTTGCTGGGTTTTCAGGTGGGGTTTCGTGTTCATCTGAAGTTATGGTGTTTACTATTCTCTGAGAGCGAGGTGAAGGAGTGCTGATCTCTGGCTGATTGGGTCAGCTTGTCGCTGCCTTCTCGTCCGACTACTAGTCAGGCTGAATCTGGTTTCTCTTTCTTGTCCCACTTCCGATCCTCCTCTTTTCATTGGAAGAACTCTTTCATCATCATTTCCATCAGCTTTTGTGAGTCTAAGTACGGTGATGTCTTTTGTTCTTGTGTGGATTCAGTTTGAGCTCAGTCAGCTTGGAATCTTTGTGAATTCTTTCGTCGATTCCTTGGGCTGATTGCTCCAGGGTGAGTTTGTCGTTTTCCCTTGGAGTTTCCATTTAATTCCCATGAGCTTTTCTCTCTTGAGTTTCCAAATGAGCTTGGCTGGTTCTACGATCTCTCCCATTGACTCTCATGACGCCTTGCTTGGTCCCATGACTTGGTCCCATCCCAGTGGTCATACCTCTGTTTAGGTCGGGTGCCAGCGTGTGAGTCTCATTCTTCATTGGACGGGGGTGCATTCCACTCTCTGTGTGGTGGCTTGGCGCTGTCTTGGCGTTGGGTGCCCTCTAGAGCCAGTCCGTGACTTTGAGTGCTGAAATTAAGAACTGCTCGGGTTTTGGCGCTCTTTTCTGAGGCCATCTTTTGTTTGCCTTGGGCTTTCTGCACCAAGTCTCGCAACTGCTGAGTGTTCATTGTTCGTGGACATGCGAGAACGCCAATATGTTGGCTTATGCCGGGATGAAGGTTCCTTAGGAAGAGAGTTTTAAAGTTCAGTTCATCCTCCATGTCAGGTTCATTGCAAGTTCAAAAGTATGCTCATCTGAGTCGACTGTAGTAGACTTGAGGGAGGTTCGTGATGACCTTGTATCGTCTCCAGGGCAGCCACTAAGCCTTGATCGGACTCAGGATCGGCAAACTTTTTAATGAGAGCTTTTTGAATCAGTTGATAATCAGTCTTTGTGATAGCAGGCTGCCGGTCAAGGAAGCTGCGCACTTCAGGACTGGTTGTTGTTCGGATTAAATAGAGTTTATCTTTGTCCGTAACGTTAGGTCGCATTTCCAGATGGAAATCGATATCTTGAAGATAAGCTTGGACATTTTGGCTATTTGGTACACTGGGGTTGAATTTGCCAATGTTCCTGACGAGCTTGTCGAGGTCTTTTAGGTCCAAGCCGTGCGACGATCTGCGGCTGGCTGCAGCAGATTCTCTTGGCTTTTTCGTAAGGTAAAGTTCTTCAGAGGGCGCTGGTGAATGTTTCAACACCACCCCCTCCATATTTTGCTCACGTGTCAGTCCAGGAACAGGTGACCTGGTCCTGCTCGGCAGGGGTGAGGTCGGTGCATGTCGAATCCTCGACGGCTCATGGTGCAATTCATAAGCGTGCTTGAGTTCCTCTTTGAAGTAGTTGAGCTGTCGTGTTAGGCGGCTGATCTCGTTTCTGGACTCATCCAGGTGAGCTTCAAGGGCTTTGATTCTGCTGTTTTTGTCCCTGAAGTCAGCCTTTGCCTTCTCCAGTAGCTGCTCTTTATGCTGTAGCTTGTCAGCACGATCAGCGTTGTCCTCTTTGATTTGCTCCATTTCATGTCTAGTAGCTGCTAGAGTCTCTTTTAGCCTGTTGATCTCCTCCTGAGCGCCTTGTTCCACCTCATCAGTCCCTTCCTGTCGTTCCTGAGCTTCAAGTTCCAGCTGCTCTATGCGTCGTTGTGCGCTTGTCAGCTCCTGCTGGCGTTGTGCAGCGTGCTTGTCGCTCAACTTGAGGGTGGCGATGAGTGTGTGACTTAAGGAGCCGGTGATCTTGGCTAATTTTTTGTGACTGTAGCTTTGCCTTGGGTCTTGTCCCATGAGGCTTGTTATGTTGTCATCCAGCTGGTCCTGTGTCTGATGTTTGAGTGTTTCAGCAGCCTTAGGGAGGAGGCTGTCTGTCGCAACACTTAGCCATGTTTACAGATCCTCCCAGTGACCGACATGTTCTGTTTTGTGAGACATGTTCTGGCGAGGTGAGGGAGATCTCGAACCGAACTGACACAGACCTTGAATGGGAAACAAAGCAAAACAAAACAAAACAAAACAAAGCAAAACAGGGGTGTAAATGGGGCAAAGTATAGTGTATGCTAGTGTTGAGTGTGATTCTCTGCATCTATGATCCTCTGGTGGGGTGCTTCTAATTTGTAGTCTCTCTGGAGAAATTATTGAGCACACATAAAAGGTAGCACCGCTGGGAAACAGAAAAAGAAAAGAACACTAACAGAATAAGAAAAAGTAATAATTGGATGCTTCACCTTTTCCTGTAAGAGAAAGTCTCCTTGTTTTTTTTCGGAAGGAGGTCAGTCTAATACGAAGGTGAGGGAGAGGGACAAGAACAAAATCTCTCTTTCTGGTAGCAGATTTTCCTCTTGTCGCTCTTTTTTTTTGTTAAGTCTGATTTAAAAGGATGCTTCTAGTCAAAGGATTGTAAACAGGTTTTCTCTTTTGTAATAGGACTGTGATTGCTATTCAAATTTTTCTCCTGGATGGAAGAAAACAATAGCAATGACAGTACTGGTCCCTTAATGGCTAAACTTACACCACAATGCTGGTTAGCGTGTCTCTCTTGCGTGCTTAATTTTCTCATCTGATTGAATCTTCTCATTCAATCTTCTCATTGACCTGCTTTAACTTGGAGGGGTACGATTTCACAATAGAGGAAGGTAAATAGCAAACAGTTTTGAACGTAGTTCTCAAGTTTCACAAATACCTGTTCGATTGCAAAAGTTCTCTGCTCATGATCTTCCCACAGGCAAAATCTAAGCAAACAGTAGCAGTAAGTCAAATTAGAAGATAGCAGCAGGGAGAAAAGATAAGAGAAGTGAGGATTTACCCCCAAGGTTAGGACTAATAATAAGGGTGGCAGCGTGGTGGCGCTGCTGAGTCGATACACTTAGGGGGTTGGTTTTGCTGTTTTACAGGATAAAAAAAACTGACCTAAGTTTTGAGGAAACCTTAATTTCCTTTTGGGGTTTTCTAATTGGAAAGTTAACGTCCTTATACCCTAAGCTTGGTGAGAAATGACATTGCTTCCGTGGTGCCCAGCAGCAAGCTGGTCAATAGTTACCCGGGGTGGTATATCTGCACCTTCGCCCAGTCTTCCTGTTGACTCCTCCTTCGATACCCGATTGCTAGGCCTGCTGCGTGCGTGCCTTCACTTTGCAATACTAGAACAGAGGTATTCGGTTTCCTGCTCAGCCCGCACCAGGTTACGCTGGAACAGGTGACTCCGCACGCTGTGACCCACGATGGAGGCAATGCAACTTCACCAACCCAGCACTAGGGGGAGCGCTACCTAATCTCAGGCCTAAGTAAAGGGGACCTTATTAAAATTTTAATCACACACACCCACAGACACCTGCTCACACACACGCACACACACAAGACACGGTGAGGATGGGACCGGGAACCCATGAACCGTGACAGTACCCCTCTCCCTAGGAGCGCCTCTCGCCCCAGCCGACTACCTGTTGATTGTAATCATCAATAAGGGAGTGATCCAATATGTCCCTGGCCGGAACCCAACTTCTCTCCTCCGGACCGTAACCTTCCCAGTCCACCAAGTATTGAAATCCTCGTCCCCTCCGCCTCGAGTCCAGAATCCGATTGACCGAATAGGTAGGTTCCCCATCTACGAGTCGCGGCGGGGGAGGAACCGGAGTAGGCGGATTAAGGTGAGACCGAAAAACGGGTTTAACTTTGGACACATGGAACGCGGGATGAATTCTCCTGTACGCAGGAGGGAGTTTGAGGCGGACTGTCACTGGACTAATAATTTTAGTGACAGGAAACGGGCCAATAAATTTGGGAGCCAACTTATTACACACGGACCGGAGACGAATGTTCTTGGTAGAAAGCCACACTTTTTGACCAACGACGTAGACGCGAGGCTTCGACTGGTGGCGATCAGCCTTAGCCTTGGTGCACGCCCCCACCCGGAGGAGAGTCTCGGCTCGCCCAGGTACGGTGACACCTCTGGACGAAGGCGTGAGCAGAGGGACCGCGACTTGGATTCCATACTAGGGAATAGAGGTGGCTGGTAACCTAAACTACACTCAAGGGCGAGAGGCCCTGGGCGACACCGGTAACGAGTTGTGAGCGTGCCAACCCATGAAAGTTGCTGACACCAGGAAGTGGGATTCTGAGTGACCAAACAGCAACACCCTCTCGAGATCCTGGTTGGCGCTCAGTTTGACCTGGTCTGAGGGTGAAACCCGGAAGACAAACTCACAGTCGCCCCCAGTAGTCGACAAAACTCTCTCCAAAATTTGGACACGAATTGGGGACCCCTGTCGGAAACCACGTCTGCCGGGAGGCCATGAAATGCGAAAGACGTGATTAACTACAGTAGCCGCTGTCTCCTTGGCTGAGGGCAATTTGGGCAAGGGAATAAAATGGGCCGCCTTCGAGAACCGGTCCACTACGGTTAAAACAACCGTATTACCCAGGGAGGGTAGGAGGGCAGTGACGAAATCTAGCGCAATATGGGACCAGGGTCTCGAAGGGACTGACAGCGGCTGAAATAACCCCTCTGGAGGTCGATTGGAAGTCTTACCCCGAGCACAGACTGAGCAGGCCAAAACAAACTCTCGGATATCGCGACCCATGGCCCGCCACCAGAATCGTTGTTTAACCAAAAACATGGTGCGACCGATTCCTGGATGACAAGCCACGTTGGAACAGTGACCCCATTGGATGACGTTGGACCGTAACCTCTCCGGCACAAACAACCGGCCCGTTGGGCATCCGGGCGGAGGCGTTACCCCTTCCAAGGCCGTGCGGACCTTCGATTCGATCTCCCAAGTGACTGCAGAGACAACCAATCTCTCAGGTATGATGCACTCGGGAGACACCGGGCGCTCCGAATTATCAAAAATGCGTGACAAGGCATCGGGTTTGATGTTTTTAGAACCCGGCCGATAGGAGATGGAAAAATCAAAACGTCCGAAAAATAGTGCCCAACGAGCCTGCCTGGAGTTAAGACGTTTAGCGGACTGAATATATTCAAGATTCTTATGGTCGGTCCAAACTACGAAAGGAACCCCCGAACCCTCTAACCAGTGACGCCATTCCTCCAATGCTAGCTTGACGGCCAGCAACTCTCTGTTACCGATGTCGTAATTGCATTCGGCAGGGGACAGTCGATGGGAAAAAAACGCGCAGGGATGCACCTTGTCGTCCGAGGTGGCCTGCTGGGATAGCACTGCACCTACCCCCACCTCTGACGCGTCGACCTCCACCACGAACTGGCGTGTGGGATCAGGGGCCCGGAGAATGGGTGCCGAAACGAAGCGGCCTCTGAGTTTGGTAAATGCGGCCTCGGCCGCATTCGACCACCTGAACGTCGTCTTGGTGGAGGTCAAGGCAGTCAGAGGAGCGGCTAGTTGGCTGAAATTGCGAATAAAACGCCGGTAAAAATTAGCGAACCCCAGAAACCTCAGCAGGGCCTTGCGGGAATCAGGGGTTGGCCAATTTACCACAGCCTTAACCTTGTCAGGATCCATGCAAACTCCCTCCGGCGACACTATGAAACCCAAGAAAGGAACCGACTGTGCATGGAACGCGCACTTCTCCGCCTTGACAAAAAGCCCATTCTCTAACAACCTCTGGAGCACTCGCCTGACGTGTTGAACATGTTCCTGGAGAGAAGAAGAAAAAATCAATATGTCATCCAGGTAGACATATATGAACTGATCAACCATATCTCTCAACACGTCATTGACGAGTGCCTGGAAGACCGCGGGAGAGTTAGAGAGCCCGAAAGGCATAACCAAATACTCAAAGTGCCCTCTGGGGGTATTAAACGCGGTCTTCCACTCATCCCCCTCTCTTATGCGAACCAAATGATAGGCGTTTCTGAGATCTAACTTGGTGAAGATGGATGCTCCCTGCAACCTCTCGAAAGCTGAAGACATCAACGGCAAAGGATAAGTATTCTTTACCGTGATGTTGTTCAAGCCTCGGTAGTCAATACAAGGTCACAGAGAACCATCCTTCTTCGCGACAAAAAAAAATCCTGCCCCGCTGGAGAAGAAGAGGGGCGGATGAACCCGGCTGTCAGAGAATCAGAAATATATTTCTCCATGGCCTCCCTTTCCGGGACAGAAAGCGAGTATAATCTGCCTTTAGGCGGAGACATACCAGGTACTAACTCTATAGCACAGTCGTAGGGACGATGAGGAGGGAGAGAAGCAGGCTCTGGACTTACTGAACACCTCCTTCAGGTCGAGATACTCCTCGGGCACGTTAGACAGGCTCCCCATCTCATCCTGCAACACAGAACCAGAACCAGAAAACCCAGCAGACACAAGACAAGAGGCATAGCAGGCTCTACTCCACTCCGAGACGGTGATACGACCCCAATCCACCCGAGGATTGTGCTGAGTAAGCCAGGGGTGACCCAAAACCACCGGGGCCAGAGGTGAATGGGTGACGAGGAACGTGATGGTCTCTGAGTGGTTGCCTGAGGTGACGAGGGTGATGGGTACAGTGGAGAGACTAATCTGGGGAAGTGACTGTCCATTGAGAGCACTGACTGAGATCTTGTGACGGAGGGAAACCAAGGGAATGTGAAGGAGTTGTGCCAGGGAAATGTCCAGCAGGTTACCCTCGGCTCCGGAGTCTAGCAGCGCCGTCCCCTCATGTCGCCCGGCCGCCCATTGCAACCTCACCGGGAGGAGGGTAGTAGATGAGGCCTTGTTGAGAGACACCCCACCCGACAGTAGCCTCAGACCTACTGTCGGGCCTGATCTTTTACGGGGCAACTCACCAGGAAATGGCCAGCCGCGCCGCAGCATAAACATAGTCCCCTCATCCTCCGACGATCTCTCTCCTCCCGGGAGAGCCGCGCTCTACCCACCTGCATGGGTTCGTCAACCGACAAGTGACTGACCGTATCGCCAATGTCGAGGAAAGGATATCTCGGTGTTAGCTTGCGTCGACCGCGAAGATCACGTTGCTGAAGCCGTGCATCCACGCGTAAGGCTAGATCCACAAGTTCGTCCAACCCGTGAGGTAACTCCACCACATCGATCTCCCGTTGGATACGGTCAGCCAGCCCATGCAGGAACATGTCCCACTGCGCCCTCTCGTTCCACTCACACTCCGCCGCCAGGGTCCTGAACTGGATGGAATAGTCGGAAACGGACTGCTCCCCCTGGCGGAGGTCGGCCAGCATGCGCGCTGCCTCGCGCACCGAACCAGCGCGCGATCAAACACCCTCCTCATCTCCTGAGAGAGTGAGCGGAACGAGGAACAACATGGATGGCAATTCTCCCACACCGCCGTTCCCCACAATGCTGCCTTTCCTGACAGCAACGTAAGCACTAGTGCCACCTTGGAAGCCTCCGTGGCGAACGTCAGTGGCTGGAGCGAGAAAAACAGAGAACACTTCGTCAGAAACGCTCTACAGAGGTTAGGATCTCCGGCATACACCTCCGGTGCAGGGAGTCTAGGTTCGTGCTGAGGGCTGTTGTTCCCGGGGATGGAAAAGTTCGGCGGTGTGGGTGGCGCAGCGGGTGATCTTAATAATTGTACCTGGGTTGTGAGCTCGGACACCTGCGCTACTAACGCCTGCACAGCTCGTCCGGTGTTCAACATATTCTCCTCCTGGAGATCCATACGAGCGTTGTTGCCGGCTAACAGTTCCTGCAAACCACGAGTCTCCGCTGAATCCATGAAGATTGGTCAGATCCTTCTGTCACAGTGAAGACGGGAGGATTCAGTTGCGGAAAATAGAAGGTTTATTACAGAAATAAACAGTGAGAGAAAACTATGGTGGAGCTCTCCGTAGGCAGAGGCGGGTAGCGCAGGGAAGCAATGGGCAGACGAGTCTCCGGCGTTCGGAGTCCAGGAAAACAGCAGGGCTCAGGAATCGCGGAACCAGGAACAGGAACGGACCGAAATCGCCGACCCGAACACGGCAAACACTGCAAGGATCTGACAAGGGAGACAGCGTGACAGGATCTGATATAGCCCACGGTAATGACTCTCAGCTGGAGCAAATCAGCCTCAATCACACACACCCACAGACACCTGCTCACACACACGCACACACACAAGACACGGTGAGGATGGGACCGGGAACCCATGAACCGTGACAGTTACCCACTAAAAATAAAGACCTTAAACAAATGTTTGTTAAAACCACCTGTGAGATTGCTAGCCACTTTGATGATTAGTTATACAGCCAGTTTATTAACACTGCATTTGTTACAGTCCTTTTAAATGGGAGAAGAGATAGAGAGAGAAGAATCCTGAAAAAGGGGGGAAAAGGAAAGAAATGAGTTAGCAAGTCTCAGTGTGAGTCACAGTTCAAAAGTAACTGGTTCAGTCACTTACATTTCACAACACACTGCATTCAACCCACATTCGAACTCTCTAAATGCTAGGTGCTAATCGCTAGCCGTCAATGCTAATAGCCTTGCATTTGCTTCAATGCAAGCTCCTTAACTTCAGTTAGCTTAGCTTTGTGCTAATGCTATTTGTTTACAACAGCTCAAAATGGCACGGGGACTGAACCTACGCACTAACAAATGTTACGGAAATGGTTTCCGAAAACTTCCTGGTTGAGCTCATCACTATTGGTGACGCGTGCACACCAGGATGTGATTTATGTTTCAGTACATAAACGGAGCCGTAAGTGTTTCACACTTCAAAATCAACAAGCACTATGTAGATTATTATCTTTTTATAGCACTAACACTCTCGCTCGTTTAGGGCGAGATAAATTAATCTACGGATGAATTATTATAAATTCTTGAGGCCTCAGCGGACCTTATGCTGATATTTGCCTGTTTAGACAACCAGCACACATGAAAAACAATCTGATCGATCACATCCCCTCTCCACAGACCGCGTTGGCCACTCCTTTCTCTGAGCGCCGCGCATCTTGATTTCACTCGTGTGAATCAAAAGTGGCCGAGAATCATTAGTTAGCTAATCTAATGTTCTCAAGCCGAGAGATTTTTAATATAGATGAGTTTGTGTGTGGGACACGCACCTAACAAATCAACTACTAGGCTTTTCAAAGAGATAAATTAGGTTATCCACTCATTGTCTCTCCTGCGCTTTTCGAGCGACTTACTCTTGCCTTAATAGACAAATATTAATTTACTGCAGTTAATTTCTTCTTAACAATAACTCGCGTTGCACACACCGTGTGCCACAAACAAGAATACTGTCATGAATCTGGTTCCCACTCACTCAAACTGCACATCACCCATGGACTACATTTCCCATCATGCACTGCACTCACACATTCCCGTCCACCATTACACCAATCACACAGCTGTCACCATTCACTCATCAACTCTGATTGCCTCACCACACCTGCACCTCATTCTCTCACTCACATAAAAGCAGCACACTAACACTCACCCAGGGCGAAGTCTTGTTTTCCCCTGGTTACATTTCTGAGCGTTCTCCTATTCATCCTGCTATCTCTGTGTTTCACCCCGGACTGCCTGACCTTGGATCTCTGAACCTGTGCCTGTGACCCCGACTTCTGCCTGGTATTGTTTACGTCTCTGCCCTGCCTCTGATATTCCTGTTTTTGCCTGCTGACCTTGCCTGTTTGATTCTGCCCATTAAATATTGCTGCAAGTGGATCCACTCGCCTCTGACCATTCCTTACAGATACAGTATCACAAAAAAAACGTTGTTTCTCTGTATGTAATCTATTTTTCCAGATAAAACAGATTAATACACAAATTGTCTCTTATTAATGTGTTTATGGATTTTCAAGTTAATCTTTTTGCCAGCTTTTTCCTCCACCATTATCTGTAATGAAACTATGAAGCTATTATTTCAGCTTTGGGGAATCATTTATTAAAGATTCAATATTGCTTTGATTAAAGTGATATTAATCTTTAACTTATGATTTATACTTTATTAACGACTCGTCCAGCGACCATTAACATCAGTATATCTTTAACAATTTAGTTTATCTTGCATTCGTGGCCAACGAAATTACAAAAATAAAGGGCATTATTTAATTTGAGCTAGGTAACGTGATCTTGGCAAATAGTTTGAACTAGAAAATCACACATCCCAAGACATCATTTGTTATCAATGAAACAAGGTTTATTTGCTAACTGTTATTCTACAATGGGGTAGTAGGGAGCTCTGGGTAGAGGTAGTACCTTTGCTTTCTAGCAGCTGCACCCAACTTTTGAGTGGACAGAAGCACTGGTCCTCATCCATCTCCTAAATCTCTCACGTCTGGCTCCTAGTGCCACACCCCGGTACACCGCTTCAGCTGGCGGGCTAAACGGCGTGAGGGGGTGATTTTTACATTTGCATTACTGGGCGAATGAACTCCCACGATGGAGTCACCGGCCACCTACCAGCTATGGTTTGGAATAGCAGGAAAGGCAGATCTCTTCAGCCTTTGCAGGCCATCTGCCTAGGAGAGGGAAACTCTGATGTAAAACCTACAGCCCGAGGACCTCACTGTCTCTGTCCCAGCTTGCTAGGCCATTAAAGATGAAACCTGGGTTTAAAGGGTGGGGTCAGTTCTGCGCACGCTGCACTCCACTTGAAAGCTCCTCCGCGCAGGCAAGAAGGAAATACCCACGTCAAATAAGTCAATAAAAAGGTGGCGTATCCCACTCGCTTTAAAAGGTGGGAAAGGACTCAAACTCGCATGTTGGAACATCAGAACCATGATAGACTCAGCTGACAGCACTCGACCTGAGCAACGATCTGCTTTTATTGCACACGAACTTGCTAGACTGGATGTTGACATCGCCAAACTCAGCGAAATCTGCTTTTCAGAGCAAGGAAGTCTAAGGGAACATGGCGCAGGTTACACCCTCTATTGGTCCGGCAAACCAGCGACAGAGAGACGCCTTTCAGGTGTCGGCTTTATGATCGGGGACTTTATCGCTACCAAGCTTGCCAGCTGGCCACTCTGACCGTATCATCTCAATGCGTCTACCACTTTGTGACCGGCAACATGCCACACTGTTCAGTGTGTATGCCCCAACTCTCCAGGTAGATCATACAGACAAAGATAAGTTTTACTCCGATCAATGCAGCCTTCTTCAAGACGTCCCAGCCAACGACAAGATTGTCATCCTTGTTGACTTTAATGCCAGAGTGGTCAGAGACTCATAAACCTGGAAAGGCGTACTTGGAAGGCATGGTGTGGGCAGCTGCAACGATAATGGATGCTTGTTACTCAAACTTTGCGCTGAATAGCAGCTTTCCATTACCAACACCATCTTCCAGCAGAAAGACAGTCTGAAGACAACCTGGATGCACCCTCGGTCAAAACACTGGCATCTCATAGACTACATCCTACTGCGCCAGCGTGACCTAAAAGATGTCTTTCACACCAGGGTAATGTCCACTGCCTTGTCTGCTGCAAAATTACATTCCACTTTAAGCCCAAACCAAGGAAAGGCGGCACCTCGAGGAAGAAGCTCAAGGTCTGCAGCCTACAGTCTGCAGCAGTCAGAGCAGTTTTCCAGGAGAGCTTATGGTCTAGGCTAGATGAACCCATCTGCCTAGCCAACTCGCCTCCGGCCCCAGAAGTGCTGTGGGACCGTATCAAAACTGTTGTCCTGCAAACATCTGAAGATACCCTTGGATTCTCCATGAAGCAAAACAAGGATTGGTTCAATGAGAACAATTTAGAAGTCCAGGAGCTACTGTTAAAGAAGAGATCAGCACACAAGGCTCACCTGGCCCAACCGTCCTGCCCGTTTAAAAAAGCAGCCTTCCGCCTGGAATGCAGCACCCTCCAGCGTAAGCTTAGAGAGATTCAGAACGAGTGGTGGACCAACCTCGCAGTAAGAACTCAGCTTTGTGCTGATACTGGCAACTACAGAGGTTTCTACGAAGCTCTAAAGTGGTATATGGTCCCTCGTACCAAACCCTGAGCCCCCTGCGGAGTGCAGACGGAAAAGAACTGCTCACCGAAAAGGACTCTACTCTGAACTGCTGGTCTGGACACTTCTACACCCTCTTTAATGCTAGCCGCTCAGTCCAAGAACCAGCAATTGACCGCATCCTACAACAACCAGTGAAAACTGAACTGGATGTGGCACCAACATTACAAGAAACTGAGGAAGCCATTAAACAGCTGAAGAGTGGAAAAGCTGCAGGAGTTGATACCATCCCTCCCGAAGTATGGAAGAATGGAGGCCCGGCACTGCACACCAAACTCCATGAATTCTTCGTCTGCTGCTGGGAGCAGGGAAAACTCCCTTAAGACCTCAAACAAAGGGGGAGAAGTCAGACTGTTCAAATTATCGTGGCATAACACTCCTGTCTATCGCCGGCAAAATCCTTGCAAGGGTACTGCTGAATCGACTGGTACCCGCGATAGCAGAACCTCATCTTCCAGAGACACAGTGTGGCTTCAGAGCCAACCCGGGGAACCACAGACATGGTGTTTGTCCTGAGGCAGATTCAGGAGAAGCGCCGGGAACAAAAAAAAGTGCTGTACATCACCTTCGTGGATCTGACAAAAGCATTCGATACCGTGAGCAGGCAGGGACTTTGGAAAATTCTGGAAAAGCTAGGCTGCCCACCAAAGTTCCTCACCATGATCATACAGCTCCATGAAGGCCAGCTTGGACAAGTCAGACATAGTGACAATCTTTTGCAGCCCTTCCCTATTGCAAATGGTGTGAAACAGGGCTGTGTTCTTGCCCCCATACTGTTCACCATTTTGTTTAGCATGATGCTCCAGCAGACCACAGAGGACCTCGACAACGCTGATGGCATATACATCCGTTTTCATCTTGACGGGAACATGTTCAACCTGAGGCGTCTGCAAGTCCACATAAAGACCATGGAGCTACTGATCCGGGAGCTGCTGTTTGCTGACGATGCCGCCCTCCTTGCTCACACAGAGGCAGCTATGCAGCGAATCACGTCCTGTTTTGCAAAAACTGCTCAGATATTTGGCCTTGAAGTCAGCTTGAAGAAGACGGAAGTTCTGCATCAGCACGCACCACAAAAAGAGTACCATCCACCAAGCATTTCAATCGAACAAACAGAACTGAAGGTTGTCCACCACTTCAGCTACTTGGAGTGCGTGATCTCATCTGATGCCAAGATTGACAAAGAAATTGATAACAGGCTGGCCAAGGCAAACAGTGCATTCAGCAGACTATACGGACGTGTCTGGAACAATAACAACCTCAAAAAAGACATGAGGGTCAGTGTATACAAAGCTGTTGTGCTGACCACTCTCCTGTATGGCGCTGAGTCCTGGGTCACGTACCGTCATCACCTGAGACTCCTCGAGCCTTTCAATCAGCGCTGCCTCCGCACAATCCTCAACATTCGTTGGAGTGACTTCGTTGCCAACACTGAAGTCCTCGAGTTAGCGGAGGTCATTAGTATCGAGGCCATGGTCCTCAAGGTACAACTTCGCTGGGCAGGGCACGTCTCCTGGATGGAGAAACATCGCCTACCTAAGATCGTGCTGTATGGAGAATTGTCCTCTGCATACCGCAACATCGGGGCACCACGAAAGCGATACAAAGACTCCTTGAAGAAGTCCCTTACTGCTTGCTGCATCGATCACCGTCAGTGGGCAACACGAGCAGCTGATCGCGACTCCTGGCAGCGCACAGTCCAACAGGCTTTCTCACTCTTTGAAGATACCCGCAGGGCCAGTATAGAGGACATAAGGAGAAGAAGGAAAAAACGTGTCCCTCCAGCACCCATCCTGGACCAGACCTTTACCTGCAGCCACTGTGACAGGACCTGCCTGTCCCGCATAGGCCCTGTCAGCCACCAGCGTGCTTGTAGAAAACGTGGATGTCCTTCCTAAATCTTCGTTTGCGAAGCCAAGCCATGAATTCTACAATACATGGACTAAACTTAATAAAACACAAAAACAACACATAACATACATTCTAAGTTTTGCGGGTAACGTTAGAAGAAAGTTTAAAGCGAGCACTCTTTTCTATATTGTAACTTTATGAGAGGAAGACCACGAACAGAGACTTTGCTGTCTTTTGCATATGGATCAATTCATCAGTTCAGTAAGAATAGAGATTTTGTTCAGTTACTTGCATTAGGTTGAGCTGGCCGAAGCTTTTTCCGTTCCGTGTGTTTCCTTCAGATGGCTGAGTTTCCTGGAAATCTCCACTGGCTTACATCGCTGTTGCGTGACGTCACTGGGGAAGCCCTCTTGCGATTGGCGGTCTTGGTTTCTTTGTGAAACGGAACACCCTGTTGAGCTGCTTGTTTCGAGTGGTTATTACTTTGACGAAGCGTTGAATTCTTTTAGATGGTGGCTTCAGCCTGATGGTAAGGCGGTGGTCCAGAGCGACCAGATGAAGCCGCAGCTTCCGGTTCGTCAGCGAGCGAGCAAGTAAAAAGCAGACTGACTCTAAAAGCTGTTGTTGTCCATTTTAACAGACTGATTTCAGTGCACCCACTAGAGGCTTCTTCCAATCAGATTGTTCTTGTGGGGCAGAGCCCCACCCCACACGGCTTCTTTTGCCATGCCCACGTCATCTGATATTTAATTTATCAAATGAAAGATATACTTACAGACCTCTATACATGCTGTAATCATACTGTGGCGAGGGGGGCATGGGAAAGCGACACGCGCTAGGGGGAGAGCGGGTTCTGAGACGAGCGGTGAAACGGAGGGCAAGTGAATGATGATTAACACCTGTGTCTAATTCCAGTGATTGTCAGAGAGACAGGATAAAAGGGCCCCATAATCCTGGAAGAGAAAAAGGGCCGTACACGAGAGTACGAGAGAGAGAGCACGCGCACGAGCACAAACGCACCCAGTCTTGGAGAGACTGCACGACAGCCAGCTAGGAAGCCGGCAGTTGTTTTAGTTTTGTGCACCAATAAACAGCCCTTTGGCTCGCTACCTCTGACTTCCTCGTCTTCCTTCCCTGCTGACACCGAACCCTGTTACACTGGTGCCGAAGCCCGGGACAAGGAAGCCGGCACGCCACGCCACGATGCAACCCGCCCAGCCAACGGCGCTTGTGGACCTAGTCAAATCGCTCGCTGGTCTTCACCAAGCTCAACACCAGGCGCTGATGGACATGAAGCTGGAGCAGGAGGATCGTTTCCGGCTCTTGGTCCACGCGCAGGATGAAGACCGGTGGGCCATCCGGAGCTTGCTTGGCCGGGAGGAGACCCCTGTCGCAGCCCCATCGGTCGCCCACGTCCCGCTGATGAAGATGGGTCCGCACGACGACCCGGAGGCCTTCGTGGACCTATTCGAGAAGACAGCGGAGGCGTGCGGCTGGGCACGCGCCCATTGGCTGGTGTGCCTGATCCCACTGTTGACGGGGAAAGCGCAGGTGGCAGCCCAACAGCTACCTGTCGCGAACCTCCTGACCTCAAGCGGGCCATCCTGCAACGCGTCGGCCGGACCCCCGAGCAGCATCGTCAACGCTTCCGCTCCGTGGAGCTGGGGGACAACGGCCGACCGTTTGTGTTGGCCCAACAGCTCCGGGACGCTTGCCGCAAGTGGCTCATGGCCGAGCGACATCGAGGGAGTCATCGATCTGGTGGTGCTGGAGCAGTTCATCGCTCGGCTGCCCCGTCGAACCGCCGAGTGGGTCCAGTGCCACCGCCCGACGTCGCTGACGCAGGCCATCCAGCTGGCAGAGGACCATCTGGTGGTGTGCCCCGGGGTGGGTGAGCCCCTCACAAACCTCTCTCTCTCCCCCTCTCCTCCTTCTGTCCCCTCCCTCTCTCGCCCGGTACTGGCTCCCAGGTCGCGGATTCCGGCGGCCCCTCGAGCCCCCCAGCGGAGTGGCAACGGCCAGGGGCAAAGATACCCCCGGCGAGGGGGGGGAACAGAGCATGCCGCAGCACCACCTTCCTTCTCTCTCCGACAATCCCTTGCCCATCCTTCTGCTGCCGGGCGGCGGTAAGGCCTGGGCCGATCTGCTGGAGATGCTGGGACCCCGGGCATTTCCAGGACCACTGTCCCATGATGGAGGTGGGACTGCTGATCCGGGTCCCCGACTCCCCGGGGGCTGCTCAGACTGGGGAAGCGGTAGCGGCCCCTTCACCGCCTGCCTCGGAGGAAACGACAGCCAGAGAGGTGATGAAACCTCATGAGCTGGATGACTTTCCTCTGGAGCAGTCGCAGGATGAGACGCTCAAAAACGCATATGATCGGGTCCGCTCCATTGACGGGCAGCTTCTCCAGCCAGACGTCACCCTCTCCTTCCCCTATTTTTCCCTTATAAAAGAGAAGTTGTATCGGGTAACCCAAGATGCCCAGTCAAAGCAGATGACAACCCAATTATTAGTCCCCAAGAGCCGTCGGGAAATACTTTTCCAGGCGGCGCACTGTACTCCCATGGCAGGCTACTTGGGGGAGGCAAAGACACGCGAACGGCTCCTGGCCCGATTCTTTTGGCCGGGCATTCACGAGAACGTTTGCCGGTGGTGTGCGGCATGTCGTGAATGTCAGTTGGTAAATCCGCCGGCCACCGCCAAAGCGCCCATTATCATTGATGGAGGTCCCCTTCGAGAGAATTGGTATGGACCTCATCGGGCCATTAGAGCATTCCGCACGGGGATATCGCTTTGCCCTAGTTCTGGTGGACTATGCAACGCGATATCCGGAAGCAGTGCCACTGCGCACCATCTCTGCGAAGAGTGTGGCAGAGGCACTGTTTCGTATCATCTCCCGGGTGGGAATCCCGAAAGAGATTCTCACGGATCAGGGCACGGCGTTTATGTCACGCACGCTAAGCGAACTGTATGAGCTTTTGGGCATTAAATCGATTCGCACCAGCGTCTATCACCCACAAACGGACGGCTTGGTGGAACGATTTAATCGCACGTTGAAATCCATGGTTCGTAAGTTTGTGAAAGAAGACGCCAAAAATTGGGACAAATGGCTCGAGCCCCTCTTGTTCGCGGTGCGGGAGGTCCCACAAGCCTCCACTGGGTTTTCCCCATTCGAGCTCCTGTATGGTCGCCAACCCCGGGGGGTGCTTGACGTCATTAAGGAGTCATGGGAGGAGGGACCTTCAAACAGCCGTAGTGAAATTCAGTATGTCATGGACCTCCGCACAAAACTCCACACATTGGGGCGGCTCTCTATGGAGAATTTGCTACAGGCACAAGACAAACAAATGCGGCTGTACAACAGGGCTACGCGGCTGCGACAATTCACGCCGGGAGAGAAGGTACTTGTGTTACTTCCAACGTCTAGCTCAAAATTACTCGCAAAGTGGCAAGGACCCTTTGTGGTCACACGGTGAGTTGGGGAGCTCGATTACGAGGTCAAACGAACGGATAGGGGTGGTGCATGTCAGATTTACCACCTCAACCTTTTAAAATGCTGGAATGAGGGTACGTTAGTGGGGTTAGCAGCGGTTGTTTCGAACGAGGATGATCTCGGACCAGAAGCCGCCCCCAAACACAATCTGCTGGCTCTGGTCTCCGGAGGAGATCACCTCTCACCGCTGCAACTCGCTGACTTAGCCAAGTTGCAAGCAGATTTTGCGGATGTGTTTTCACCCCTGCCCGGTCGCACGGACCTCGTACAGCACCATATCGAAACGCTTCCCGGGGTGGCGCGCAGCCGTCCCTATCGCCTTCCCAAACACAAGAAAAACGTAGTTCAGGAAGAGTTAAAGGCCATGCTAGACTTGGGCGTAATAGAACAATCGCATAGCGACTGGGCGAGCCCGATAGTGTTAGTTCCTAAAACGGACGGCTCGGTTCGGTTCTGTGTCGACTACAGGAAGGTGAATGCCGTGTCGAAATTCGACGCTTATCCAATGCCCCGAGTTGACGAGTTGCTTGATCGGTTAGGTGCGGCGCGCCTTTATTCGACACTGGATTTAACGAAAGGGTATTGGCAGATCCCCTTATCGCCACTATCCAAAGAAAAAACAGCCTTCACCACGCCGTTCGGTTTACACCAATTCGTAACACTGCTGTTCGGCTTGTTCGGGGCTCCCGCCACCTTTCAGCGCCTCATGGACAAAGTCCTCCGGCCACACAGCGCGTACGCCGCTGCCTATCTGGATGACATCATCATCCATAGTAATGATTGGCAGCGGCATATGGAACATCTCTGCGCGGTCCTGAGGTCGCTGAGGATGGCTGGGCTCACGGCGAACCCGCGGAAGTGTGCAATTGGGTGGGTGGAGGTACGGTATGTGGCGAGGGGGCGTGGGAAAGCGACACGCGCTAGGGGGAGAGCGGGTTCTGAGACGAGCGGTGAAACGGAGGGCAAGTGAATGATGATTAACACCTGTGTCTAATTCCAGTGATTGTCAGAGAGACAGGATAAAAGGGTCCCACAATCCTGGAAGAGAAAAAGGGCCGTACACGAGAGTACGAGAGAGAGAGCACGTGCACGAGGACAGACGCACCCAGTCTTGGATTTGGCAGTTGTTTTAGTTTTGTGCACCAATAAACAGCCCTTTGGCTCGCTACCCCTGACTTCCTCATCTTCCTTCCCTGCTGACCCCGAACCCTATTACACATTACACATTAAGATGCTAAAGTTGAACTGTCATCCACACCACTTATTACTGATGACGATAGCTTCTGTTAGAGAATAAACACCGCATTTGACACACAAAGTACATCTACTGATTGTATCTATTGCACAGGTTAAGAAAATACCATCGGTTCCATTAAGCAGCAAGTTTATAAAAGACAGAGTACAACATTAATATATATTGTTTCTTGAGTACATTGTTTTAATAGCCATGGAATAAATTAATGTTTTTGTGCATAAAGTCCACACAAGTTTGGGTATTCCCTGAGAGAAGAGACACAGAAAAGTTATTTCCTTTGACCTGCAGAGGGGGTGAAAGAGGAGCGAAAGAGGCAGTAATCAGTAATAAGAAATCAGTAACGTAGATCTTGTGATTCTCTTAGCTGGACACAGCTATAAGTAAAAACATTTGTGTTTACCAGATTAGTAGTTTATGCGTAAAAGGGTCGCGGGTGTCGTGAGCCATCTGTTTCTGGACTTTCTCCAGAGAAGTCGTTGTTTGTTCTTTAGATTGTCATTTATGGTAAGCCAGTCAGGAACAATCATTGAAGTTCTGTTTCCAAATGGATCTGGGAGCAAAGGTCAGTTATTAGAAAGGCGCAAGGAGGTGGCGCTATAAATATTTTTCTTCCTGTGTTTTTTACAGGGATTAGCAAAAAGGTGGTCCTTATCAGGTTCTTTTGATGTGAGAGATTCCATGGTCCAATGGGCCTGTTCACATAAGTATTACACACATATATACAAATAATACCAATATTAATTGTATTAACATACTAATATTGACACCACACCATCAGTCTGAAGGTCTGGCTATGCAAGACTAGGGTTTCAGGGACTAGCGTTATTTGTTAAATGACACCTGCCATTGAGGTAAGGGTACTTAATCACCTGCCTTTATTTCACAAATTTTGAATTACTCCAGATTCACCATTGAATCTTCTGGGCAGAGATCTCGTGCATAAACTTGACATTGAAATTGTATTTTCAGACAGCTTTGTTAATTTTTCTTTGCTTTCAGATGTACCAACAACTGTGGAATTAATGCCACATTTTATGAGCAATGACGAACCACAACAATTTCAACACAACATTGCAGAGGTAAACCCAACGTTGTGGTCACAGTATAAGGATGAATCAGGCCTCGTTAACATACCCCCGAAATTGATCACACAGAAGCCTGTGTACATGAAGCAATACCCTTTGTCACCTGAAAAGGTTTAGGGAATTCAACCGATAATTGATAATTTTTTTAAACAAGGGGTTATTGTCCCCACTCACTCACTCACCTTACGATACACCAATCAATCCCATTAGAAAAGCTGATGGAACGAGTTGGCGTTTAACACAATACTTGAGGGCTATTAATTCATTAATAATTCTTCTGCCCCCAATTGTGCCTGATGTGCCGACTATTCTAAATTCTATACCACACAATCACACCCGCTTCACTGTGGTATATTTGTGTTCAGCCTTCTTCTCCATCCCTGTACATGCAGAGACTCAGCCGTTGTTTGCATTTACATTTAAAGGTGTGCAGCTGACTTGGACAAACCTTGCTCAGGGATTTGCTGACAGCCCAGCTGTCTTCTTTCTCCTCTGTGGTGAAACATGTTTTAAACACTGTAACAGACCTGCCATCCACGGTTTGTGTGCTGAATTATACGGATGATATTTTAATCTCCGCTGAAACTGAGGCTGGCTGTTTGCAGGCCTCAATTGTTGTCTGCAATGTGCTTGCGAGCGCTGGATTTAAGGCCTCGAAAAACTGCAGTGGGTGCAACCCAAAGTCCATTACCTGGGCCACATCTTTTCACCAGGACTGAAGGCCATTTCAGCTGAGAGCGTGCAGCTGATAAAAAGACAATGCATACTCCTGGAATTGTGACACACCTACAAAGTTTTTTGGAGTTGGTGAACTATTGCTGTGCATGGATACCAGACTGTGTATCATGACAAAGGCCTACGATGTCTCATTCAACATGGCATGGGTCCAAGGGACTCGTTGAACTGGACTTCTGAAGCAGAAGAACATTTCGATGCATTGAAGATTGCTATCACTTGCGCCCCTACCTTGGGCCCTACAGACTATTCCAGGCCGTTTCACTTGCATGCAGGGAGGCTATGGGTGTTGCAATCTGTTTTGACCCAAGAGCATGCTGGCAAACCACACCCTGTTTCTTATTTGTCCAGACAATTAGCCCGATAGTCCATGGTATGCCTGCATGCCTTCGTGCTGTGGCTGCAGCGGCGGAGATGGTTTGAATGTCTGAGAAAATTGTTTTATCACATCCTTTGATTTTATACCACTCACCAGGTGGGTGTTGTTTTGCACAATTTGAAGACACAGCACATGACGGCCCAGAGAAGATCTGGCTATGAAGCAACACTCCTAGCCACGGAAAATGTAACCATTAAGCCCACTTCAGTTTCCCAGCAATTCAGTTGCTGTATGGCTTATCCACATTGATCACTGAAGCTGTACCTCATGATTGCATGAATGCAGTTGAGGGCTCCACTTCGGCCAGGGTCGATCTGAAAGATCGACCCATTTTGGGTCGATCATTTATGCTCAGCATAAATGAGTACACCCCCTTTGAAAAGTAACATTTTAAACAATATCTCAATGAACACAAAAACATTTTCCAAAATGTTGACAAGACTAAGTTTTATATAACATCTGTTTAACTTATAACATGGAAGTACGGTTTATAATATAACTTAGAGAACAACATTTTCAGTTTTACTCAAATTAGGGTGATGCAAAAATGAGTACACCCCACTGAAAGTCTCTAGAGCAAAGCAAAATGTTAGACTACAAATATCTAATTTAACAAGAATTCAACCACAGGTGAGTCTAATTATTCATTACACAGGTGTTCAGCAGACAGTTGACTATAAAAGGGTGTTACTTAAAGAAAACCCCTTCCCATTTCATGCTGTCAGCAATGGCACCACATGGAAGAGAAATGTCACAAGACCTGAGAAAGAAAATAATTTATTTACACAAGAAAGGTGAAGGCTACAAGAAGATCAGCAAAGCTTTACTTATCAGTCAGAATACTGTAGCAAAAGTGGTACAGACATTTAAAAAAGATGGAACTGCAACCATCTCACAGAGATGTCCAGGTCATCCACGGAAGTTAACATCTCGTCAGGAGCGTCTTCTGATGAGAAGGGTTGAAGAAAATCGACATGCAAGTTCACTGCAGTTATCTAAAGAAGTAGAAATCCAAATTGGGGTTACTATTTCCCGTGACATAATACGGCATACACTGCAGAGGAATGGCATGCATGGGTGCCGTCAGCGAAAGAAGCCTCTCCTAAAGCCCAGGCACAAAAAAGAATGTAAAAAGATAGATCTGGCAAAATGTCGCCAACTTGTTCATTCCATGCCTAGAAGACTTGGTGCTGTCATTAAAAATCATGGAGGCCATACAAAGTACTAGATTTAGTAGTTTTTGTTGTGGGATGTACTCATTTTTGCATCACCCTAATTTGAGTAAAACTGAAAAATGGGTAATCTAAGTTATATTATTAACCTTACTTTCATGTTATAAGTTAAACAGATGTTATATTAAACTTAGTCTTGTCAACATTTTGAAAATGGTTTTTGTGTTCATTGAGATATTGTTTAAAAAATTTATTTTCAAAGGGGGTGTACTCATTTACGCTGAGCACTGTATGTGGATATGCAATTGTGACAAGAGTGTGTGAGGGTGGAGGCATATTGCCTGAACAGAACTCAGCACAGGCTGTGGAAATAATTGAATTAACAAGAGCCTGTGAGTTAACAAAAGGCAAAAGAGCAACCATTTATACGAATAGCAAATATGCGTATGGGGAAATATATCATTCCATTCTTCGCACAGACTTGGGCTAGGTGCAATTTTCAGACATCTGAGGGCAAACCAATATCACATGCAGAGTTGGTGGGATATTTATTACAAGCTGTAATATTGCCATCTGAACTAGCTGTAGTGAAGGTCAAGGGACATGCGTCAGGAGATTAACCAGACGCTGTTGACAACAGAAATGCTGATGAAATGGCCAAATGGGCCGCGGAACATGCGTTTTCCCCATATCAGAGAGCGCAGAGTAGAGATGTAGAAACAATGATGTTTGTACATGTATCATGCGTTCCTGGCATAGATTTGAAAATATTGCAAAGTCAACCCACACAGGGAGACGTGAAACATTGGGCAGAAAATTGATACTCTTATCAAACCGTTAGCCAGATGCTAACGGTTTGATAAGAGATAAAAACGACATAATCGCATTACCAAAACTGTCCTTGGTGATATCAAGGTTCAAGGTTCTTTTATTCGTCACATACTCAATTATACAAGATATAATCAGTAGTGAAATGTAAATCAGGACAGGTTCGCTCAATGGACAGTGCAAAAAAAGTGAAACATAACACAAGAGAATATATATAAATATAGGTAAAAATAAAATTAAAATAAGAAGAAAAAATAAGGAGTAAAATGTGCAATGAAATAAAATGTGCAATACAGTATACTGTGGACTTAATAAATAATAATATAAACAGGGATGTGCAAGAAGAATGTGCAAACAGGTTGAACCGGGTATCTACACATAGCAGCAATGCGGATGATGGAGAACAATTAATGTTTTACAGTTTATTAAATTGAGTCTTGTAAATGTTATGAGACTGAGTTTGAGTTTAGGAGCCTGATGGCCTGAGGGAAGAAGCTCCTCCTATGTCTCTCAGTTTTTGCCATCATGCTCCTGAAGCGCTTGCCAGATGGCAGTAAAATGAAAATATGCTTACCGTGGTGATTTGAGTCCTTGATTATTTTAGCAGCTCTGCTTTTGCAGATATTGATAAGACATTACCACGGTATATCGCACAACAGCACGTCTAAAGTTACACAGACAATTAATCGCCAGTATTGTATACAGGATACAGCGAAAATGGTCAAACTAATTTTAGACTCGTGTTTGATATGTCAAAACAAACCCTCACAGGAAAATGCCACACGACGCGTTACCGTTTCCAGAAGCACCTTTTCAGTGCCTTCAAATACATTTTTCTCATATGCCAGCGGTCGGAAATCTAAAATATATGCTAACTATCATCGATAGGTTTTCAAAATGGCCTGAAGTTTTTGCATGTGCCAAAGAGGATGCGAAAACTGTTGTGATGATACTGTTGAAAGAAGAAATTCCGCGTTTCGGCATTCCTATGACCATCAAAAGTGACAACTGTTCACCGTTCACATTGAAAGTGACCAAACTATTGGCAAAAGCATTAGCCATAGATTGGCACTATAATATACCCTACCACCCGCAGTCGTCCGGCATGGTGGACCGAACCCATCGAACGATCAAAAATAAGATCACGAAAGCCTGTATGGAAACAAGCTGGAAATAGCCAGATGTGCTACCAGCCGTATTGGCAGAAATGAGAATGACCTGCTGATGTTTCCCTTTCTCTCCCTATTCCGTCAGATAACCCCACCCATATGCCGCTTGAACTTAGGTGAATGTAGTTACCTCACTACAAATAAAAGAGTGCAAAACACATTTATTGTTCGTATCTTATCTTTGGTCTCTTAATGCAATTGACACTATCCGAAACTTGGGTTTCGGGGAACCTGACTGCCCGACGGAACGTTCGCAGCGGGCTATACGATGGACGCGTGGGAGAGGTGGCGAATCGTGTGTCTTGCGGCTCTTTCCGTGGAGGACATTGAAGATATCTACCTATTCGGAACCATGATAACAGGTATTTTGCTGATTGGATTAGGCTTTGCCCTGGGTTATCGAAGAATTCAGAAAACGGGAACAGCTGTCCAAAGCCCCACAAGGCTTAGGAACGCAAGAGCGTCTCACTGCATTGCTCTCCCGGGGTAGATTGCAACAACAGCCTTGCCAAGGTCACTGTGTAGGGGAGCCAGAAAAAGATAAGATTTTGTCTTTGGGGCGAGTAAACGCATTCCAATTTTGCAGGCTACTCTCTCTGTCCATTTTGGTCTCCATATAATCATTTTTCCTTTGTAAAGCCGTGAGACGCTCTTGCGTTCCTCCCCCACCTTACAGACATTGTCCCTCCCTCGACCACTCGCCTTCGTTCGCTTTGATCCGCCAGCCTGTCAAGCGGGTCTGACCAGCGCCGGATTAGAGGCTGCGGGATCAGATGGCTGCTTGCTGGGCCGGATTCACTTCCCCTGTGGCTATGTCGTGTCATGGTGTATGTGCTTTTTTTTATTATTATTTTTGTATTATTTTTTTTCATTTTCTTGAAACAACTCACATACAATGTCACAAAGATAGAATATATAAAAGGAAATTAAAACATCAAACACCTTTAGCTGTAACACTGTACATGGACAAGAACATTAAGGCTTTATATTAACCCCCCCCCCCCCAAAAAAAAAAAAAAGAGGAAGGTTACTAAGTGCTTTCCAGTCAGGTATGTTCTACTTGAGCATCAGTGTAAATGTACAGTTTTTTACCTGATGGACGGCAGCAACAGCTTTCCAAATAGTGTATAATAGTCGCACCAGGGTGCAACTGTAAATTTACACTGATGCTCAAGTAGGGGGGGGGGGGGGGGGGTTAATATAAAGCCTTAATGCTTTCCTGTAGCTCAACTGGTAGAGCATGGCGTTAGCAACGCCAAGATCATGGGTTCGATTCCCAGGGAAAGCAAGAGCTGATAAAATGTAGAAACTGTACCTTGAATGCAATGTAAGTCGCTTTGGATAAAAGCGTCTGCTAAATGCATAAAATGTAAAATGTAAATGTAAATGTATATCCAGACAATTCAATTAAAAGAGATTAATCCAATATATTCAGTCTGCCTGTAAGAACAGTCTTATTGGTTTCCAGATCTTGATGAATGTGGGTAACTTATCTTTTAGTATAAATCTCAGTTCTTCCAAATGTAACATATTTCCCAGTTCTCTTGCCCACATCTCAAAAGTAGGGACAGAATCTGCTTTCCACATCTGTAAGATCAGTTTTTTTGCAAGCAACATGCAGAGCGAAATGGCCTGTGTTTGATATTTACTACAAAAGGCATTCTCTGCACCTAACAGTCCAATACAAGGCTCAGGCTCCAAGTCGACAGAATACACTTCAGAAAGAAATTTAAATATACATTTCCAAAATGGCTGAATTTTACTACATGACCATAGAGAATGAAACAGGGTGCCCTCTAACGTTTTACACTTATTACAGAGTGGGGAAATTGTGGGATACATTTTATGAAGTTTTAATTTAGAATAATGAAGCCTATGAACTATCTTGAACTGAATCAAATTATGTCTGGCATTTACAGAGCATGTATGGACATTTCTCAAGCACTCATCCCAAATGTTTTCATGAATATTAAAACTAGGGATGAGCGAGTACAGCATTATCTGTATCTGTATCTGTTAACCATATGAATTATCTGTATCTGTATCTGTACTCGGACTGGGCGGGGCCTAACCCGGAAGTGGGCGGATTTAACCTGGAAGTGGGTCGGGTTGTCTTGAAATGGGCGGGGCTTTAACCGGTATGTTATTTTAAGCATGCAATTGATATGGGTTGATCAGAAATTGTTATATTTATTGCTGATTAGAAAACTATTTACATGACAGCATCAGCATTGAGCTTCAGATCAATGGTTTTGATCACGATAACAAACGAACTATATACAGAACAAATTTTGCAACAATGAATACAACACATGCGGTTGCAATTATGAAGTAAAATGTAATGAACAAGAGTTTATCTCAACATAACTTTTTTTTTAACTTTTAATTTTTTTATGATCAGTGATATTTTTTTTTATTTCCACACCAGGTATGTGTGTGTGTGTGTAGCTAATTAATTTGTAATATAGTTTTATACCACTACTTCCTTTTTTTTATGAAATACAGCAAGAAAGTGTCAGACACTCAGTGCGTGAAGTAAAAAAAACTGGTTAGAGCCAGCTGACGGTTTAAAAAAGAAAAGAAAAATCTCCGACAGGCAGAGACGCGAGTCGCATTCTACCAAGCACCACGTCTGAACAAACCCCACGTTTACCAAAACTCTACTGGTTAATAAGTAAGTACTACAAACCAAAGTAAAAACAAACCTGAAGCTGAAGAAACCCTAAAGCGTTAAGCGGAAAAAACCCGCGAACCTGAGTGACTGAGGGAGACAGAGAGAGAGGCGTGCTGTTCTCTTCTCAGTGTTCTGTGTGTGAGTGAGCAGAGCGGGACACAGGAACACAATAAGGGCCGCTCACATATCGCGTCTTTGCGCTCAAGTTCGTTATTTCAAATGTAGACGCGCGGTATGCGCGCTCATGTAGAAGCGGCGGTCGCGGTGCGACGCGCTCGTTTTTTCCAGGCGCGTCCGCGCCGCATCGAGATAAAAACATCTCAACTTTTCAGAATGCCGCAAGCGCACCACGGGTCATGTGACGAAATTTCCTTCTTGTAACGGAGAGCGCAGCTGATGGTTGCTTAGCAACGACAAATGCCTCCGGAGCGCAACCGCCCGAACGCTTTGGAAAAAAGGAGAAAGCAGCGCGCCTAGCGTTTTCCACGCGTTTTTAGGCGCGATATGTGAACGGGCCTTAAATCTGTATGTGTGTAGGGGAGGGGCGCTGTGACTAGCCTATCACAGAACGCAGACACAGTCAGCTACCCAATGAGAATGTTTATTCAATCCGAGCACAGATATTGACTCGTATTACTCGTATGATACTCGTACTCGGCAAAAGTGCTTTATCCGTACCGGATACTCGTTTCAGCCGAGTATCCGGCTCAACTCTAATTAAAACCCATTTCCTCTTCCCAATCATGTTTTATTTTCTGAGTGTTATTGTCCACCTTTTCTACTAATAGTTTGTAAAAATTTGACAAAGTACCACTCGCACCAGGGTGCATATTAACAATACTCTCTAAAGTTGGATTTAAATTCAAAACTTCAAAGTCTGGAATGTGCTTCCTAACGAAGTCTCTGACTTGCAAATAACGGAAGAAATGAGCAGGAACCAGAGCATAGCATTGTTTTAGTTGTTCAAAGGAACTAAATGTACCTTCCCTATAAAGATCTTGTATTGTTACTATACCCATGTGTTTCCATTGAAAAAAGATCTTATCTTGTAACCCCGGAGGGAAAACATGATTGTTACAGATTGGGGTATCTAGATATAAATTTGGAATTTTTAAATATACCTTGATTTGTTTCCATACTTTAATTAGGTTTGTAATGATAACATATAATATATATATTGTTATAAGGGAAACAGGTCAATTTAGCTCAAAGGGAATCATTAATGATTTTATAGGGAATTTGAACAGACTCACTGTTTCACGGTGATTCACCGAACAAGCCGTATAACAAACTCTGCACTGGATATTAAAATCCCAAAATATAGTGAAAACACTATTAAATAGCACAGTAACAAAATCGACAGATTAAGGCATTAACTTATGAGCACAAAACACAAGATATTTCTCTTTTCAATATAAACAAGACTTTATTTATATAATGCTAAGACATGTAAACTAATCTACACATGAACACAAGCATTCACACATTCATGCGTTGCAGAAAGTGAGGAAAGGATTAGATTAAGAGAATGAGAATTTTGGGTATCCCACGTTTACAGCAATAGGTGCAATTGCATAAACCTGAACAATCATCAATCACATATTTAACACTCGCATTGACTTTTTCAATGAGGCTAAAATTACATTAAAATGACACCAGCACAGCAAAAGTCTGGGGTTTGTACTTGCGTAGCTTTTGTGTTTAAAGGATTCCCTTTGTCCTCCGTCTTTGCAGGAAAGGGTTTCTCCGTGGTGGCTGATTGGCTTAGAGTTCAGGAGTCGTTGAAGTGGGCGTTGGCTCGTGGCTGGCCCTGCAGAGTTTTGGGCTGGTTTCCGCTGGCAAACGTAACTTAGCACACGAACTCACGGAAAGAAAATAAACAAAAGTAAAAGAATAAAAGGACGTAAAGACTAGGTGGCTTTTCTTCTCATCATGGTAGCAACTGGCTGGGTGTGTTCAGAGCACATGGCGAGAGAGAGAGTTCATTTTTCCGGAGAGAGAGAGAGAGAGATCCAAGAGGAGAAGTTAAGAGCGCGGATTCAAGAGAGGGAGGGGAGAAGTGTAACCTGGGTATTTAACCTCGGCCTTTTTGACACCTCCCAATGGTTGTCTTGACCAATTAGGTCCTATGCTGTCTCTGGGTGCCGCTTTGTAGCTCCACCCACTTAATAAATTAACATGTCATGGCCAGTCACATTGCCCGAATTTTACATTCTCTGGCAAGTATCCTTTTGGATGTGGTTTCTATAGCCAGAATATGATGCATTTGACAGGAAATCAATTAAAAGAAATGTTCAAAGCTGGAATTATCACTCTCATACATACTAAACATGACATTAACCCTTAAGGCTTAGCTAGTCAATACTAATTAAAAGCACGATAAACACAATGATTAAAACAAGGATATTCAAATTTGTGGGTCACATACATAATATGCAGTTATGCATAGAAATGATTAGTTTCATTAACCATGAGCATGAAAGTCCTTTAAGATGATTTTACAGTCTGTAGCTGTGATTTCTATCACAGATTTACATGTAATGGTCACATGTTGCATCTCTTTGTCCATCAATATTTATTCCTCAAATGTATTACCGAATTCCTGCATTGGAATTATCATTGAGTGTTCCTTTGGTTTTGCAGGCTGTATTCAGACGGGCTGGCGCTAGGGGTCTGATTTATGACTTCCTGCTGTTGTCTTGTGGAATTCGGCTTCTCATGTTTCAACCATGCTTTGATCGAATCTTGATTTGCCAATTATTCGGTCCTTGATATTCTACAGGTTTGAAATAACTATGTTACCATTGATATTTTTTATTTCAATTTTGATGGGGCTGTTAAGCAGAGCTGATAAGTCTTATTACAAGAAGCTTCTTCAATTGCTAACCATTCTGGCTTGTCACTTAACTCCACTGAAGCAATCTTCCTCCACCACACTAAAGTATTTAAGTTTGCTGCCCAATAGTAGAATTTCAAATTGGGAAGCCCAAACCCTCCTTGATCTTTAGATTTGTTTAGATGTTTCTTGTTAATTCTAGCTGTCTTGTTGTCCCAAATGAAGCTACTTATAATTGATTCTAGCTGTTTAAAATAATTAAAGGGGATAAAGAAAGAAATAGTTTGAAATACATACAAAAATCTTGGAAGTACTACCATTTTTATAGCATTAATCCTGCCTACCATGGACATAGGGAGTGTCTTCCAAAAAATTATATCATTTTCAAGCTGGTCAATTTTCTTTTTCCAATTCAATTTTAATAACATTTCGGGTTTTTTGGTTATTATTACACCCAAATATTTAAAGGAGTGATTTGCTATTTTAAATTTGGTGCTAGCTAAATAGTTTTTATCTAAATCATCAGAGATTGGCATTAATTCACTTTTTTCCCAATTTATCGTGAATCCAGAAAGGCTGCCAAATTTTTCAATAAGCTCAAGTAATGGTGGAATAGGTGTTGGGGTCTGCCCTCTATCACTATAGGTGCTATGTTAGGATGGTGTCTGATACTGGCTGCTAATGGTTCCATTGAAATATCAAACAAAAAAGGAGACAAAGGGCATCCCTGACGTGTACCTCGAGATAACTGAAATGGATTTGAAATGTCTTGGTTGGTAATAACAGAAGCTACTGGATGTGCATAGATTATTTCGATCCATTTAATAAATTCTGAACCGAATCCAAATTTCTTTAGAACAGCAATCATGTATTTCCACTCTAATTGGTCGAAGGCTCGTTGAGCATCTAATGAAATAACACATGTCTTTATGTTTTTCTTGTTATAAATTATGTTAAGCAGCCGTCTCAAATTAAAATATATATGCCTCTTTGGCATAAAACCGGTCTGGTCCTGATGAATTATTAAACCAATATACTTTGTTAGTCTATTTGCAAGAATTTTTGTTATAATCTTAGATTCAGTTGGAATGAGAGAGATTGGACGATAGGAAGACATCTGCGACTTGTCCCGCCCTGGTTTTGAAATTAATACTATACTTGCTTCATACATTGTTGGTGGAAATTAATTTTGTGTTATTACACTTTTAATCAATCTTTGAATTATAGGTACAAGATGATTCCTGAATTTTTTATAGAATTCGGCACTAAAACCATCTGGACCCGCAGATTTGTTATTAGGTAGCTGTGATATTACTTCAATTATTTCTTCTAGTGTAACTTCTTTATCTAAGGACTGTTTTGCATCAGCGCTAAGAATAGGGAGATCCAATTGAGAAAAAAATTATTCTATTGCCTCTTGGCTTGTTTGACATTTAGATTCATAGACTTCTTTAAGAAAATCAGCAAAGCAACAGTTAATTTCCTTGGGGTTAACAATTATCTTCCCATTATTCAATTTTATGTATTGCACGAGTTGCCTGAGATTGCTTTAATTGGCGTGCAAGTAATTTTTGGGGTTTATCACCTATTTCAAACTGTCTTTGCCTGATATACATAAGTTGTCTCGACACTTTCTCAGAAATAATCGAGTTGTATTCACTTCTCAGTGCAACTATTTTCTTAAGAGTAGTCTCACAACTAGTTGATCTGTATTCACTCTCCAAATTTGTCGTTTGTGTGTCAATTTCACTCAGTTTGGCTCTGCTCTCTCTATTCTTAGCTGATTGATATGCTATAATATCGCCTCTGATAACTGCCTTCATTGTCTCCCAAAGAACTGAATCGGAAACATCTCCTTTATCATTAGTTTCTAAGAACAATGTAAACTTTTTGGAAAGATATTCACAAAATTTGTCATCATTTAATAACATATTATCAAATTTCCAGGAATAATTTCCTCTACTATATTTTATATTTAAATTAAGAGAAACCGGGGCATGATCTGATAATAAACTATTATGATATTCAGTTGAGACTACATGTTGCAACAATCTGGAATCTATTAGGAAAAAGTCAATCCTGGAATAGGTTTTATGAACTGAAGAATAAAATGAAAAATCATGATCTGAGGGATGCAAAACTCTCCAGCTATCAATTAAATTTAACTTTTGCATATAATTACTTAATACACCAGCCGATTTACTTGTTATGGTTCGACGGGGATGTGTGTCTAACCTCGCATTTAACACGCAATTGTAATAACCAGCCATGATGACTTGTGAATGCATAAAGTCTGGTATAATCTTGAAGACGTTCTCAAAAAACAAAGGATCATCAAAGTTAGGACCATACACATTCACTAAAGTGATGGGTAATGAATTTATCTCTCCACACACGACCAGATACCTGCCATTCACATCCCTAATAGTTTGCTTATGTATAAAGGGTACATACTTTTTAATAATAATTGCTACCCCTCTAGCTTTGGTAGAAAAATTTGACTGGTAGACTTGAGACATCCATGGAGCTTTAATGCTAAACTTTGTTGTCGTTTTAATATGGGTTTCTTGGAGAAAAACTATTTCCGCACCCAGTTTCTTAAGATGTGCATAGACCTTTCATCTTTTGACTGGACTGTTGAGTCCTCGCACGTTCCAGCTTAATAAATTCAGTGTGCTGCCACCGCGAACATTCACTCTGTTACTCAGTATGTAAAATAAAATATGTTCTGGCTGACCATTTTACATATAAGCTGCTCATTAACCCTTCCAACTCAAACTCAAAAAAAGTAACCTTCCCATGAACTTGAACATTACGAACTTTGCGAATCGGCACATGCACCCGCTCCCTCCCCCCTTCCCCCTCAAAACCGCATCCCATGCGAACATTATGGATGCTCACCCCATAAACAACATTTGCATCTTTCAACTCACCATCGATGCCACATGACATTCTTCCGTTAGTACAGCCCCCCCACTCATCTTGCAAAATACAACAAAAATTATACCTTGCAGACTTCCCAATATATCAAAGAAAATTATATACACACAAGTCTTTTCTGACTTCGTTGTCCAACGCAGCGATTTCAACATTCACCAGTTCTCCACCGCGCCTCGTAGATATGCTTCAGCAACCTCGGGTGAGTCAAAGGTCTTCGTTTCTTTATCCTTCACGGTCACGATGAACTTGGAAGGAAAACGAAATCCGCATCTCACTTTATGCTCCCAGCATTTCTTTCGTATGTTATCGAACTTCTGTCTCTGTTTCAATACATCAGCGGCGAGATCTGGAAAAATACGTATCGTTTTTCCATCGTGTTGCAGAGGTTTCGATCTTGCCAGGCGCAAAATCCGTTCTTTCACTTGATAGTGATGAATTCGGGCAATAAATGCCCGACAGCGACCTTCTCTTAGTGGTTGTGGCGAACGGTGTGCCCTGTCGATCTGAATTGGACGGTCAAAGTTCTCCTCACCCAGCATATTCACCATAAGATTTGTCACAAACTCAGTAGGTTTACCATTTTCAGCGCCTTCTTTAATACCGACAATTCAAATGTTTTGTCGTCGAGATCTTGACTCTAAGTCGCAGGTTTTTTCCTTAAGTTTTCCACATTCGGCCTCCAGGTGTGCACACCGTTTCTCCAGTGACTCGATGCGGGTTTCGTGAACTTCTGCTGCCTCTTCAGTCGCTGCCACTCTGGAAGTAATGTTAGCGATGGATACGTTCAGCTCTATTAAAGTAGATGAAAGGTCATCAAACTTTCTGTTAAACGATCCGCTCAATTGCGCTATTGCTTCCATTATGTCTGTGTTTGTCGGCACCGTTGCTTCAGCGCTAGTTTGATTAGCACTAGCCGGCGGTTCTTCTGGAACATTATCGGTGCCACCCGCTTCTTCAATGCTTTGAAGAATGCTTTTTCTTATGCTTTGACGGCATTGCTCAGAAGGTTAAGTTAACAACTTGTGATTTTTAAATGGCTACAAGGTGATTGGAAAGAAAATATTGCAGACTCGTGGAGAGCTATAAAAAACACGTTCACGCCATTCAGTACCGGAAGCGCCCCCTGTATGTGCTTTTGTGTTGCTGAGGTGTTTTTCCTGTTCTCACACTGTACTCCCCAAGGAGCATAGTCTGGGGGTTATTTTTTTCTCCTCACTTTCCTCATGTCATGCTGTAACTTTCTTCAATTCTACTTGCATTTCACTACTGATTATACTCTGTATGATTGTGTATGTGACGAATAATAAAGAACCTTGAACCTTTAACCCTTGAACCTTATCTTAAAATTTACAGAAGTCAAGTCAAGTTGAGCTTTATTGTCATTCTGCTACATGTGGGTACATACAGTGTAACGAAACGTCGTGCCTCACAGGACCACGGTGCTACATAAATACAGACGTACAATAATGAAGTAAAAAAGAACACTATAAACCTATACATAAACTAGCCTACTGACAGATTGTGACTATAAATATACTGTATATAAATGCTAACCTATACACAGACTAAAAAATACAAACTATACAAACTGTACGGATGCTTCAAATGAATACTGTACATGTGCAGAGAGAAACATCGTAAATCAAGCAGCTGGCTGGTGAACAGTGTAAGGTGATTCGTAGTGCATGAGCATGTAAACATACATATACTATTGAGTCTTTTGTGGGATTATGTACACATAGTAATGTGTGAAAAGTGTCTAGTGCGAATACAGGAGAGTGTGTTACTACAGTTGGTTTGTACAGGCCCACTCACCTGTGTGTAGCACACTTCGAATTGCACAAAAAAGTGTCAGAGTTTTTTTCTGTGATGTGGTAAGTTTGGGGGGGGGGGGGGGTGTGTGATGGTCCATGTTTCAGGAGGTAGGGGGTTTCAGAGAGGGGTGGGTGAGTTGAGTTCAGGGCTCTCACAGCCTGGGGAAAAAAGCTGTTGAGCAGTCTGGCGGAGTGGGCTCTGATGCTCTGGAACCGTCTTCCTGGTGGTAGGAGCTGGAAGAGACTGTGGGAGGAATGGGTGGGGTCCTTCACGATATTGGTAGCTTTACTGGAGCATCATGCATGGAAAATGTGCAGGATAGAGGGGAGAGGGGCACCGGTGATCTTTGCAGCTGTGTTCACTGTTCGCTGGAGGGTCTTGCGGTCTGCTGCATTACAGTTCCCAAACAAGACAGTGACGCAACTGGTCAGCACGCTCTCAATGTTTCCCCTGTAGAAAGTGTTGAGGATGAGTGGAGGGAGACTTGCACTTTTCAGCCGGCGGAGAAAGTAAAAACGCTGTTGCGCCTTCCTGGAGAGTGATGTAGTGTTGGTGGTCTAAGTGAGGTCCTCTTTAATGTGCACCCCCAGGAATTTAGTGCTGCTGACTCTCTCCACAGTCGAGCTGTCGATTGTCAGTGGGGGGTGGTCACCCGAGTTTCGCCTGAAGTCCATCACAACATCCATTGTCTTACTCACATTGAGGGACAGGTTGCTTGCACCACACCATCCAGCCAGCTGTGCCACTTCCTCTCTGAAGTGCGTTTCATCGTTGTTGCTGATGAGATCTACCACTGATGGGTCAACGGCAAACTTGATGATGTGATTGGAGCTAAACTTGGCAGTGCAGTCGTGGGTCAGCAGCGTGAAGAGCAGCGGGCTGAGCACACAGCCTTGTGGGGCACCTGTACTCAGTGTGGTAGTCCTCGAGGTGTTGCGGCCGACACGGACTGATTGAGGTCTTCCGGTTAGAAAGTCCAGGATCCAGTTACAGAGGGAGTTGTTAAGGCCCAGCAGGTTTAATTTATTAATGAGCTGTTGTGGGATTATTGTGTTGAATGCTGAGCTGAAGTCAATGAACAGCATTCTAACATAGGAGTCTTTATTTTCTAACTGGGTAAGAGCCAGGTGGAAGGTGGAGGAAATTGCATTATCCGTAGAGCGGTTTGGATGGTATGCAAACCGAAGGATGAGCCTTTTGTGTTATAATAAAAAAGCACAAAGCTTATTACGACTATTGGGAGGGCTTGTGTGCAATGAATGGACTTGAAAACTATAATATTATTTCCAAGCATTTATACCGTAATTAAAACAGCTTGTGAATAGTCACGTAACGTTATTTACATTAGAAAATCAACAAGTTAACCTAGTTGGAGCCTAATTTTTTGCATATGGGCCCGGGGCTGACTTGCTACGCCACTGGCGCCGGCTCGCGTCCCCTGTCTGCGCGTCCTGAAGTGTCAGAACAGCGTCGCGACTCCGCCAATTAAAATGTCCAGCAAAACATCAGAATAGTCGAAAACCTATGAAATATTGGTTTGTGTGTACTGCCGAATGTCCAGCAATTCGTCTCTGGTGAAACTGATTGCAGGGATATAACTAAAGACAGGACAAACTAACAAAAACATAAAAACAACTGCGGAGCATGCCACGGAGGCTGCCATGAGCAGCGCTATCTTGAGTCATCAAGATCTGATATATATATATATATATATGCAGTAGTAAGTCTCTGTATTGCTTTGCAGCACAACAGATCTATTCCAAATATATCAAGATCAAATGCATTAACGTTTCCAATGTACATTATCATGCTAATCTCTCTAGAGAGTTGTCAAGACAGAATTTGCATCAGTCTCTTTGTTGCAGGAACAAAAAATCTAAAGAACCTTTTTCCACATAAAATAAACTATTGCACAATAGAAAGATTTAATTTGAATGAATGATGCATTTATATAGCGCTTTTTTGTGTATTGTTGTACACACAAGGCTCTTTACAATCATGTGGGGAGGTCTCTCCTCAACCACCACCAGTGTGCAGCATCCACTTGGATGATGCGACGGCTGCCACAGGACAACGGCGCCAGTGCGCTCACCACACACCAGCTACAGTTGGAGAGGAGAGAGAGTCATAGAATCAATCAAGTGGATGGAGATAATTAGGAGGCCATGATTGACAAGGGCCAGAGGTGGGAATTTGGCCAGGACACCGAGGTTACACCCCTACTCTTTACGAGAAGTGCCATGGGACCTCGGTTTAACGTCTCATCCAAAAGACAGTGATTTTTGAAAATATAGTGTCCCCGTCACTATACTGGGGTGTTAAGACCTACACAGACCACCGGGTGAGCACCCCCTGCTGGTCTCACTAACACCTCTTCCAGGAGCAACCTAGTTTTCTCAGGAGGTCTCCCATCCAGGTACTGACCAGACCAATTTCACTGTCTGGATTTAGATTTAAATTAAAGGATCACTTATATCACAAATGTGAGAATCCCACACCATTCCAGGAATATCAATGCAATCTAATAATAATATGTATGGTCATTAAAATCTGTGTAAAGCGATATTTAAATATGTGTTCTGAGTCTGTCACGCAACCGAAAAATGAGTTATTAACCACCAAGCCAAATTTGAATCATAAAAAAATGTCAAGTAACTAAAATAAGTTAGTCTTTGAATCAAAATCTTTGAAAAATAAGCATGACTCTCTGCTCTCAAACGCTGGGGGGGTGTCTGCTGTTGGCGCTGAAACCAAGCCCACTTGAGGGAAAGTGGCCGTCTCTCTCTCAACTGTCAAATACTGCTACAACCTGAATGGATGTTTCTAATGCTACCTCTAGTAGCTTAATTGGATTTATACAGCAATACATTTTTGAGCCTACAGAGACAGAATCCAATTCAGATGACATTGACTTGCTAACCGAGAATCAACTTCATCCCACTTGGTCTGCAACAGAATGGTAATGTAGTAACATTGTTCACCGCTGTGCACCGTTCTTATGAACGGAGACAGTAACTCAAGATTGAGCGGGAGAACCACTGACGCAGTGGTTAATAGATGTGTTCGACTTGAAGCGGCACTGCACAGAATGATCAGTGTATGACATCAAAGTACCACAAGAACGATAGGAGAGCAGATAAATCCCTTATGCTTTCAAATCGCTCTCACGGTACTTTGTTGTCATACATTGATCATTTTGAGCAGTGCCGCTTCAAGTCGAACTTACCTATTATAGTGTTAGGGGCGGCGCCATCCTCGGTGACTCCATTGCACCATTTTAGCCCCGCCCAAAAGATCTGTAACACAGAATTGGTGAAAAACTATTTAACGGTTTAACTCAACAATTCCGTACTACATACTTCAGAGTCTTTGTGATGTGTTGTAGCAATACATCTCTAACATTTATAATGTGTTTAGAAACAATTCTCGGGATTCTCTTTACACAGACTTTATAAAATACACACAGTTTCCCAAAGCACTCTGAAGTGTATGGCTATGACACGTATGGGCATGTTTCTTAAAAGCCTTTCTTATAGTAGATAAAAATGTGTAATTTTACAAAGTCTTCAGACAACTCCTATGTCCGTACATGTCCATTCACTTTATGCTGTTAACCTGCACGAGGGCGCTGGCGCTCTGAACGCTCTTTGTTTGCACATGTAATTGTTTACAAATAGATTAAATGAAATGGGACAAAATTAATCTTGACAAACTATATATCATTGTGAAGGTCTGCTTAAACCAAGCATCGACAATAGATCGCTGTTTTTCGATGGAAAGCTTATAAGGAAGGTATTTGCTAAATTTGTGTAACCAGTACACATCAAACCATCCATTATATAAAAGCAGTACATACCAGCTTCGTGTAATATTGAGTCACAAATGCATCCACTGCTGTAAATCCCAGTTTAGTTCGAGAGGTAAGGGTCCACGGAACAACATCCCATTGTGTACTTTAGTCCAATGAAGCAATAACGTTGTTCTATGGATGGATATTTTTGTTTATGTCTCCTTTCTTCAGAGATGGTTATTGTTTGTATCCATTTTGGAATAGCTCACGCTCAAAAAAATGCGTCTTGGTTATAAAAAAAACACATTTTTTGTTGTATACATGTAACATATGCTACTGGACACAGAGGTGAGTAAAAACACAATAGTGTTTATTAAACAGGATGAGCTATGGAGACTACAGCTGAGTGGATGTCGTCAGAGATCGTCCTGACGCTGGGTTGACGAGTAACTGAATGTCTTCTCATCCACAGATATGATGGACAGCTGCGATGGGGAAAACACAACAGGAGCACACTGATCACGGAGACAGACGATCTGGTGGGAGAGGAGAACACAAGGAGTGACACAGGAGGTAAGGAGATACAGGTAAGTAGGCAAGGTAGATACTCAGCTTTAGTATAAGCAGGAGTAGAGTTCACGTAGTGTGATACGAGATCGGACGGGGAGTGAACTGTGGCGGGTGCTCTTATGGTGGTTGTGATGACGGTGGTGATGAGGTGCAGGTGCTCGTGATTAGAACTCAGGTGATTCGGATCGTAGTGATTGACGGAGGGGAGAGCCTGGCCGTTCCGTGACAATACAGTGTTACACACAGAATGAGACATCCCCCCAAAAAAGTGAAAACAAAAAGCGGAAAAGTGTTTATTTGAATTCTCGCACTCTCTCATGAGGGCTGTGACACACCTGTCATGTGATGGAGGCGTAACTTAGCAATCTGCTTTTTGGCAAAAAATAACTTTTTTTTTTACATTTTGAATATATGTGTATTTTGTGAGAAATGTGGCTGTATCTGTATGATTTGCATCTGTGTAGATTAATCAGCTGTGATTACTATGACTGAATGAGGGCTATGAATGACTATGATTATTATATGTATTATCCCGCACATCAGTGTGGGATTACTGACATATTAACAGCAATCAGTGTGAATGTCTGGCCATATCAGTGTATGTCTGGCAATCAGAGTATGTATGTGAGTATGTACTACATACAAATCAATGTTTCTTTCTTTTTATTACTCAAAGTATTCTTATTGTATTATTTTGTGGTCAAATAAATCACTTTTATGATGTCTCAGATTCTGTCTATAATAATTTTATAATAGAAAAACATAGAGTGGTATGTATAATGACTAAAATAGTTTAATAGTTTGTAGAACTCTTCAATACATTTAGTAAATATCATTTTCATGGTATCTTCGGATTTGAAATATAAACTCAGGTACATGTGACTTTCAACCCATTACTTTTCTGGATTGCTCCAGGACTTATTTCATGTATTTTTATATAAAATATATTTTTTTTATTCAGTGTGGTACACTTTTTTCAAGGCACTTCAGTCTCTATAACTTTTTTATCTTTTTGAGCATTATCAACTTCGGATGACAGATAGTAAAGCCCAAAGGGTCTTCTTTGCAAAGACACCAAAATTGTGTGTGTAGCATACTAAAGACAGCAACTGTTATAATTTTAATGTAGGTATGTTTTTTTAAACTGTGAGTCCCAAAATGGGGAGTGCTGGCTAACAAAGGATCTTTCTCACTGGTGTGTGAGGAAAAGTCTTAATTCTGCTTGGATTATTTAAACACTGTGATCACTGTGATTCTTTATGGGGAAATATGCAGAATTTAAGTAATAATATTTGTTGAATCATTCTCAATGAAAAACTACATCATCCTGTGAATCTTGAGATTGAAGATAATACAGCACACATCAACACAAATATATACAATTATATAGTATAACTATAAAATAAAAGCAGTGACATGTTAAATATATGGAATAAAACAAATATATACAAGTTACGGAAAATGCTACTTGTTTCTGATGCAGAAAAGCTAGTTCATGCATTCATGACCTCTAAACTGGACTATAGTAATGCACTGCTAGCTGGTTGTCCTGCATCTTCAATAAACAAGCTACATGTAGTCCAAAATGCAGCTGCTAGAGTCCTTACCAGGTCAAGAAAATATGATCATATTACCACAATTTTAGGTCTCTGCACTGGCTACCTATTAGTAAGTACATTTTATTTATATAGCACATTTAAACATAGCAAGGCTATCCAAAGTGCTTAACAATGTAACATAAATTTAAATGAGAAAAGAAAAACAAAGAAGAAGCAAACAAGACATCCAATAAAACATCAATCAAATTGAAATTAAAATGCTAAGGAAAAAATATGTTTTCAATCTTGATTTAAAACTGGTAATGGAAGGTGCAAGGCGGCAGTCTAGAGGCAATTGGTTCCACAGACGAGGGGCATTGACTGAAAAGGCTCTGTCACCCTTGGTTTTCAAACGGGAATTAGGGACAGATAGAAGAGCCCTGTCAGTGGATCTTAAATGTCTGGTAGTTGACAAAGGGATAAGAAGAACTTTAAGATAAAACAGAGCTTGATTGTTAATAGCTTTAAAGACAAACAGCAGAATCTTAAACTGAACTCTAAAATGGACCGGCAGCCCAGTGTAGTGATGCTAAAATTGGCGTGACATGGTCATATTTCTTTGCCCCAGTCAGCAGACTTGCAGCTGCATTTTGTACCAACTGGAGATGTGAAAGCGATGACTGAGGAAGACCTGAGTACAGAGAATTACAATAATCTAAACATGAGGTAATAAAAGCATGAAGAACCTTCTCCAAATCTTGAAAAGACAAAAACTGTTTAAGTTTGTAAATGACCCGTAGTTGATAAAAGACTGTTCCTAACGACCGAATTAATTTGTTTGGATAAACATAATTCTGAGTCTATGATAACACCCAAGTTTCTAACCTGTGAGGAAATAGAGAGGAAATGGTTGCCCAGCTCCTCAATGATATTCATTCTCGTTTTTTGGGGACCAAAAACAATAATTTCTGTTTTGTTCTCATTTAGTTGGAGAAAGTTATTCAATAACCATTTTTTTTATATATCTGAGATACATTCCAGCAATGGTTGAAAGTAATCACCAACTTTTAGTGGGAGGTACAACTGTGTATCATCAGCATACAGATGAAAATAAACATTGTGCTTCCTGATAATATCCCCCAGAGTGCGTATATATTGTTAAAATTGTTAAAACAACTGTTAGATTTAATTTCCGCATAAGTGAATACAAAGCTACAGAAAAGGTAAAGAGCTTGCTGGCTTCTGTATCCTGGCTATAATAAGAGGAGGTCGCTTGACAGGTGTCTCTTGGCTATAAGTAGAGAAAGAATGCATTCATTCTGTGCCTGTCATGCTATGTTTTCTGTACCTTATTTGGTCATTTTGTGAACCTCCTGTAATACAAAACTCTCTGGTACCATATATAAAGGCATGCTGGTCTTAGAATAAATGAGTTCAAAAGCCTGATGCCTCTCTGCGTCATGTTTTTGTTTCTCCCGGATCCGTAGAAGACTTCGTTCACAACATCCAACCTATATTTCTGATTTGATTTAGAAGTGATCCAAAACACAGAAAGAAAACTTAGTTCATAAGGGAACTGAAGTTTTACAACAACCTTCATCCAAACTTTGCTTCTTAAGCATTAGGAAACACACCAGTGTCCAAGGATGAGTTAACCAACACTTGGACACTGGGTCCAATTACTGGAAAGGCTGCTTTTATGATATCAGGGGGAACAACATCTAGTGAGGAGTTAGTAGTCTTCAATTTGTTAACAAGATCAGAGAGTTCCATTAAAGAGACATGTTGAAAATTACAAAATAAAAATGGACTAGCAGGCAAATTTAAAGACAGGTCTGAGAGCTGTGAAGTAAAAGATAAGTGAATGTCACTCACTTTATCAACAAAAAATGTCAAAAAATTATCACAGAGCCCTGCTGACAGCTCCCTAGAATACTGGGAAATCGGATTAATTACTGAATTTATTGTGGAGAATAAAATCTTAGGTCTGTGACAGTGTGCAGAAATCAGATCTGAAAAATATTTTGATCTAGCTGACTTAGCAGCGCTCTGAAACTTAACCAGACACTCTTTAAAAATCTCAAGAGACACAGTCAGCCGATCATGCTTCCATCTCCTCTCTGCTTTACGGCACACCTGTCTAAGAGAGCGAGCGTTATCATCCAACCAGTAATACGATTTTATCTTAGGTTGTTTCAATTTAAAAGGAGCAATCGAATCTAAAATATTATTACAATCTGTGTAAAAGAGAGAAATCAAATCGTTAGGCCCATAGGACGTCTTTGCAGAATGCAAGATAGATTCTTCAACAGCATTAGCTAGATAATGTTCACTGAACTGAGAAACAGTCAGTGAGTTTATAAAACCAGAATAAAAACCAACAGGCTTATTCACAGTAGCAGAGCTCACATCAGGAACCTTAAAAACAATGGGTTTATGATCGGAGAAGGAAGCATCATCAATGAAAACATCAACTACAGAGGAACCATATGACATAATACGGTCAAGTGTGTGACCAAGGACATGAGTTGCTTGATTTATATGTTTCGAAAAACCAAATGAGTTCAATATGTTACTAAACTCAGCAACCAAAGGACGCCCCGGGCAGCAAAGATGTATATTAAAATCACCCAGTAGCAACATACGATCATACAACGGAGCAACAGAAGTTAAAAATCCATAAAACTCACTTGTAAAAGTACTACCAAAATTAAGATGCCTATAGATGAGAGCACAGAACAGCGTGGATGAAATAGACTGCAATGCCACACACTAACGATGAAAAAGTCAGAGCAGAAACTGATTGCATTTTAAGTGATTGCTTAAAAACCATTGCAACCCCACCACCCCTACCAGCAGATATTGGGGTACTTATAAAACGACAGTTCGATGGACAAAGTTCTTCAAAAACTGACAACTCACAAGCCCAAGTCTCAGTCAAAAACAAAATGTCCAGATCCCAACAGGTAAAAAAGTCATCTAGAATGAAGGTTTTATTGCATACAGAGCTAGCGTTCACTAATGCCATATTCAAAGGAGGCAGTGATGACAAGTCCAAATCCAAATGTTGACCAAGATCCAGCTAGCAAATATTTGAACAGATCACTCCTCTTTGACGAATCCGTAAATGGGGAGGGGCAGAAAAATTAGATGAGAGATAATCCGGAAAAAACGGGAGATGAAAAACATATCTGTAATCCCATGAATGTCGCGACAATTGAAGACCCTCCAAGCTCCTACTATCCAGAGGAAACTCCATCAAAGTCTGTATGGAAGAAACAATTGCCCTTCTGATTCTCACACGAACACCACCACGATTTCCTCTCTTCCTGCGGCGCTTCCTTAAGGTAGGAACACAGCACGGTAACCTACAAACGCATTCCAGCGCGGGTTGTTTGAACGAGGATTGAGAATGAGAATGCAGAACAGGGCACCATCCACGGTAAAGTCCCATACAACTTTTGATATTAAGTAAAGCTTGGCGATTGTATGTGAGCACTGAAACTGCATTGAACCAGTGCAAAATCATGCATAAAACAAACACCACAGATGTCAGAAGAACTGGAACCACAGGTACACCAAACTGAGACAAACAAGAGACAGAGAGACTGCAAGCTGGGTACACTGGCGCCATCTTAGATCTCCAACCTTATTAAGTTCAGTATCCATTACAAAATATTACTATTTACTTAAGGCCTTAAATGGTTTAGCTACTGCGTTCCTAACTAGTTTTCTACCATGCTACAATCCATCACTCTCCCTAAGGTCGCAAAACTCTGGACTCTTGGTAGTTCCTAGGATAGCAAAGTCCACTAAAGGAACTAGAGCTTTTTTACATTTGGCTCCCAAACTCTGGAATAGCCTTCCTGACAACGTTCGGGGTTCAGACACACTTCTCTATTTCATTCTGTTTTTGCCACGGGATGCAACTAGGACAAAAAAAAAACTAACAAACAAATCCTCTTATTACGCTACCTTGCATTTTCTCATTTGCTTTGTATCTTTTAACTGCGCTTTTTAATAAATGTGGCACAGATTTTTTTTTTTTTTTTTTACAAATTGTTTATTTTTAACGTTCGGGGTTCAGACACACTTCTCTATTTCCTTCTCTGTTTCTGCCACGGGATGCAACTAGGAATTACACACGTTTCAATCTGGTTTCAGCCCTTACAAAGACCTGAGATGACTGAATACCTGAGAAGAGATGATACCAACTCCCCAGAAGATCTCAGATTATGCCAACCCTCAGACAACATACAAAACTACCAAATTTTGCTATAAGTTTGATCGCAACATATAATCATTGCTGTTAATATCGTTCACCGTCTGTTTGATTACATGACATCAACTGCTTGATTTTTACTGTACATTTCTGCCATATGGACATCAACTTGAGATAATCACCACTGATAAGCTATTACTAAATATAATTTAGAAACTTACATTTTCTGTAAAGCAACGTTTTGCATCGTGAAAAGCGCTATACAAATAAACTTGAATTGAATTTAAATATATATGAGTTAAAGCATGTAAAGAAACAACAAAGTGCTGCACATATATATTATGTTTGCTCCTTTGACAACACACACACTCTTGCATATGTGGTTTACGGGGCTATAGGCGTATTGTTTTTCTACTGTACAAACTGTATTTTCTATTGCCCTACACCTAAACCTACCCCTCGCAGGAAACTAATGGCAATTTTTGAATAAAAAAAAACTATGTTTAGTATTTGTGTCCTCATAAACCATGTTTACATTTTAGTACCCATGTCGTTATACACATGTGTGACCCTGGACCACAAAACCAGTCTTAAGTCGCTGGGGTATATTTGTAGCCATAGCCAAAAATACATTGTATGGGTCAAAATGATATATTTTAATTTTATGCCAAAAACCATTAGGATATTAAGTAAAGATCATGTTCCATGAAGATATTTAGTACATTTCCTACTGTAAATATATCAAAACTTAATTTTTGATTAGTAATATGCAGTGCTAAGAACTTCATTTGAACAATTTTAATGGCGATTTTCTCAATATTTTGATTTTTTTGCACCCTCAGATTCAAGATTTTCAAATAGTTGTATCTCAGCCAAATATTGTCATATCCTAACAAACCATACATCAATGAAAAGCTTATTTATTCAGCTTTTATGTGACGTATAAATCTCAATTGCGAAAAATTTACTCTTATGACTGGTTTGTGGTCCAGAGTTACATTTGTGTATAATGATACATATAAACCATATAAACAAGAACACACACACACACACACACACACACACACGTTGGTTTTTATGGTTTACGGGGACTTTCCATAGGCGTAATGGTTTTTATACTGTACAAGCTGTATGTGCTATTGCCCTACACCTACCCTACACCTAAACTTAGCCCTCACAGGAGACGGTGCATTTATATTTTCCCTCAAAAAAACTCACTCTGTATGATTTATACGCGTTTTAAATTATGGGGACACTGAAAATGTCCTCATAAATCACCTTCTCCTTGTAATACCTATGTCATACCCATGTCATTATACAAATTTGTGTCCTCATAAACCACATAAACATGCCCACACAGACAGAGAGAGAGAGAGAGACAGAGGTTGTTATGAGGATCTCAAATTGAACTTTTTGATCCTTCAAATGGATGAATCATTCACTGTGAAGAATTGTATAAGATTAAATTAGTTGATCTTCCACTTCCACTTTTATTGCATTTTGTCTCAAACTTTGAAACACTTTTCTAGCAAAATTCTGTCGTAAATAAAATGGTTGGAAAATCATAACTTTTTATATCAATGTCAGTCACAAAGAGTGCAGTTGTTACAACCAACCCAACTAATAGTGTGAGTTGTGATAGTAGGTCAGGTGGGCTGTAACACTATACATGGACACACATTTACATTTGGTACAAATATTTTGTTAATCAAATGTTCTTGTTCACAATCATTTTTATACTTATGACCTTTTATAATTTTAGACTGTTAACCTTTCATATGGACAGCAAAATTTAAAACCAGTAAAAGCAGCATTCATTCATTCCAAGCTCAAGCTCTTTTCCTTTGTCTACAGTTATATAATGCTAAAGCATAAATAGTTCCAAATAGTTTTCAAGTATGTAACACACCCTCTATGTTTTAACTTCTAACGTATGTTATACCCTCAATTGTAAAGGCCTCACCTTGCTCTCAAACCATCCACATACCATGTCAAAGTAAACAAAAATATGTAATTATCACTTTCTGTTATGAAATGGGCCTTCGAAAGGCAAAAGTCGCATGTGGTTCAAGGAGCACTAATTCACAACATCATCTGTTCTTCTCAATATCATAACCAATTCTTTCTTACTTCTACAATCCTGGAATCCAATCAAACTCTTCCAGGGTATATTTATTTTTTGAATTGCTTTGTGATGAGGAGATGAAGGAGGACAGAGGAACAAAGACACAAATTCGCTTTGCAAAATCTTCACCCTCTCTCATCCTCTTTGTAAAGGAATTTTCCTTCTGGGCAGTAATCAAACAGTGAAAATTAGATTCAGATGTATGCATCATATGTTTTCTCACTCGTAGTTAGATAAGCATTCTGTGTGTGATGATGTACTATGATTGGGAAGTGATAGAGGTAAGGAAACGCAGATGGTCAGGGGTCAAGGGGCATTTGCCTGCCTTTTCTGTATAACCATTAATAGATAAACAACTTGGTATCTCTCCTGTAGGGAGGGAAGAAATAGGGCCTTGAGGGAAAAGGAATATAAAACAGACCGGCACTGCTTCTCCTTTTCTTCTTATCTCTGGCTCTCTGGCTCTCTATAGCTATCTCTCTGGCTCTCTCTATCTCTCTCTCGCTCCTGACTGACTCACAGCTATGTGTGTTAGAACTGAGGATCTTCTCTTGCAAGAGAATAAACACTTTATTATTATAATTTGGACTCAGAGTGTCTCTTACTCAGTGAGATGTTTGTTAGAAAGAAATTGCCACAACAGTTTGGTGTCAGAAGTGGGATTCCTTGGACGTGACTTCTGGACCTGACAGCGGACGGAGGCTGATCACCTTGGAGCTGAAAAGTTCCAACCCTACCTCGCAAAAAAGATTGAGAGACGAGGGACCGTTCCGCTGTTGGGACCGGAGGGATCGACCACTGGAATCAAAAAGAACCCAGGTGGCACAAAACGACATCTCTGGTAAGAGTCAATTAAATTCAATTTAATTAGGGTGAAATTCAGTTTAAAGAGTGAAATTGAACCATATTGGCTGAGATTTGTTTCTGTGGTAGAGTAATCTGAGCACGAACATTCAGATTAGGTAACCTGAGATTAATTTGAGATCTGTACGGATCAAGAGGGTTTCAAACAGGTACCGAGGTTAATTGGGGTTAGGAAAAATCGAAAGATTTTGATAAATCACAATTAAGAGGGCACTAATAGTGCAACCCGACCCGATTGCGGGATAAGAGAAAATCGGATCTGCTGGAGACGTCTAGCAGATTAAAGAAGCGCGCGCGAGCAAATCCACAGAGAGCAGAAAACAGCCAGTATGGGGATGTCTCAGAGCAAGCTTGTGAAATATGAAAATACGGTGTACTACCAAATTAAAAAATGTATTATGGTCAGAAATGTATGCAAGATATTGAAAAATTAATCAAGCATCATGATTTTCCCGAAGAGGGAACATTGAGTCTCACAAAACTGAAAGTGGTTTCAACAACCAGGTTGTTGTTGCAAATGTGTTAAACATGTATGTTAAAAATGTGAACAAACAGTAGATTGTTGGCTAAAGGAAGTAGATGGTTGGCTCAAGGAAGTAGAGAAAAGAGGAAAAAAGCAAGTGCAGAAAGTTAGCAGGAGGGAAAAATGAAAAGTGTGAAAGTCTATTTGTATGTGTCTGCACCACCAGAACCGACTGAACCACAGTATGTTTGTGTTTCCCACATGAAAATACGGTGAGGCCGGCACCGCCAAACACACATCTACCCAATAGCCCAGCTGGGTGCATTGAAATTCGCCCCGACCTCGACTGTTTCTCCGTCCAAGACAACCGCAGCGCGAGACGCTGAATGAACAAGCACGAGCAGCGCCGCGAAAGCGAAGAGGGGGAGAGAGATGCAGCTGGCTGTTGTACAGATTAAAGCAGCACGAGCAGCGCACAAATGTGGACTGTGTGCGAGGGGTGAACATGACTTTTCTGGCTGCACGAAGTGCAGGTTGTGCAAGAACCACGGACACTGGGCACAGGATTGTCCAGAGGCGCGTAAGGCGGATTGAAACGAGAGGAACGGAGAACAGGAGAGGAGAGGGCGGGTGACAGGCATTCAGCAAGCTACGAAAAAGGGAAGTAAAAATTTATTGACACACACACACAACACGCTCACATACACTGATTCAAATACCGCTCTGTGCAATGAAGACATGCTTGCAAACCTTTTATGTGTGAGTGTGTGTAAGTTTTGAATAAGGCTATCTGCAATGAAGACATGCTTGCAAACCGTTAAATGTGTGATTGTTGAAGATTTGAATAAGGCTATGTGCAATGAAGAAAAGCTTGCAAACCCTTTTATGTGTGATTGTTGAAGTTTTGAATAAGACCATGTGACTGATGAATGTCTGAGAATGTACAAAAGTTTAGGGTTTTTAGGGCTACAGAGATATCCCATGTTAGTTGACGGGACAATGATAGACTTTATGGTTGATTGTGAACCAAGAATGACGGATTTAGTGGTTGAAAGCACTTGAAGTCAGGGCATTAATTTCAGAAAACTATACTGTGCCGTTAAAATGTGAGACGGAGGGGGGGCAGGGCATTGAAACATGCGTTGTTGTGCTCTGAAACCTGTCCGGTTCCGTTAATGGCCAGGGATCGGATGTGTAAATTAAATCTGAAACTCACTGCTGGTTTGGGATTTATTGAAGAGTAACAGCAGATTAGTTGTGCAAAATTTGAGCCACAGTGGGCTTACGAGTGGCAGATAAAAGATTCTGATTGGGCACAAATGATTTTGAAATTGAGCGTGAACCTCAATATGAGGAAGAGTGGTTTAGCGGGGCAGAAAATGTTTTTGACAAGGTTTAATAAGATTTTCTGGAGTGAAAATGTGTGTGCGCTTTCAGCATGCCTGTCAGAAAAACAAATGAGGCTGTATTTGATAACAGGCCAGTCTGCGCCTCGCTTATCAGTAATCAAGGCCACCGAGCAGAAATGGGAAGAAATAGGCCTGTTTGTGAGAAAATGTCTTTCTGCCACAGATTGGATTGAAAAGCCAAAACGGGCAGAAACACAGTGGAAATGCAGGTGTTTTTATGGAGGAATGTGAGTTTGATGTTGCCGTACAGAGAACTGTGACTGCTATTGTCAGGAATGCAATGGAGAAACATGAGCGGATCTATTTCTGCCACAGACATTCATCCTGTCCTGGCAGAAATACCTCCAAAATTGTGGGCAAAACACAAATATGATGTTGGGTTGATTAAAGGTTGTGAACCAGTTGTAATCACTCCAAAGTCTGATTACAGGCCATGTCAATCGCAATATCCCCTGAAGAAGGAGGCATTGAGAGGATACAGCGGTTTTGAGTCTCTCCTGAAGGAGAGTAATAATTCCCTGTCATGATTCTCCAGTGCGAACTCCTATTTTCCCCGTAAAGAAAATAACATCTAACACAAGTGAACCAGTCACGTGGCGATTTGTGCAGGATCTGCAGGCTGTAAACTCAGCCGTTATTGCAAGAGCTGCCAGCGTACCTAATCCATACACAATTTTGTCACAAATTCCATGCAATGTATTTCACTGTGGTTGATTTGGCCAACGCTTTCTTTAGCGTCCCAGTGGAAGAAAAAAGTCAGTTTTGGTTCGCGTTTGATTTTGACAACAAAGGGTACACGTTTACCAGGTTGTGTCAGGGCTATTGTGAGTCTCCGACGATTTACAATGAAGCGCTCAGACGGAGCCTTGAACCATTAACTCTATCGAGCGGAACGGCGCTATTGCAGTATATAGATTATTTATTGATTTGTGCACGAGATGAGGTTACGTGCGTGGCTGACACTGTAACTCTCTTGCACCACCTGGCGCGGGAGGGTCACAGGGTCAGCCTGACAAAGCTTCAGTTCGTGAGACAGGAGATAGCATTTTTGGGTCACACTAACACCAAACAGTAAAGCTATCTCTGAGAAACGGATAAAAGCTATCAAAGATGTACCAAGACCTTTAACAAAGACAATTATTATCATTCTTGGGAATGTGTGCATATTGTCGAACGTTTATTCCAAATTATGCATTTCTTGAAAAGCCCTTGAGAGCCCTGACAACAGGGAAAGGGCTGAGGTCATGTGACAAGATTGAAAGGCCTTTTTTTTACACAGATGGTAGACGCAGTCTCCATGATTTTGCAAGAGCAGAGAACGTCACATTTATCAACAGCCCGATGGCTGAGGTATCACACGATTTTGCTTGATATGCCAAATGTAACGGTGAAAAGATGCACAACTTTGAATCCTGCCACACTCCTCCCGACGGAGGAGGATGGAGAGGAACACCATTGTTGTCTATCAGTGCTGGAACAGGTGTGTACACCACGTCCAGACCTGTTGGACACACCTTTAGAGAACTGTGACAATGTCCTCTTTGTGGATGGGTCGGCGTCCAAAGATCCACAAACAGGCTTGAATAAGGTTGGTTTCGTGACCACTGAATTTGAAGTCGTAAAGTCTGGCAAATTGCCATCAAATTATTCGGCTCAGGCAGCTGAATTGGTTGCTCTGACAGAAGCGTGTAATCTTATGGCAGACAAGTGTGTGACAATTTACACAGACTCGCGTTATGCTTTTGGGGTCACGCACGACTTTGGCGCACTTTGGAAGCACAGAAATTTTTTGAAGTCGGATGGACATCCGATATTAAACGCATCTCTTGTGTCTAAGCTTTTGGAGGCCATTCTTTACCAGACAAGGTCGCGATCTGTAAATGCAGCGCACACTAACGATAAAAGTTTTATCTCCACAGGAAGCGAGAGCAGACGCGGCAGCGAGCAGCGGCAGCACAGGAGACAAAAGAAACAACTTGTGCTTTAGTATCTGTGACTAACCCTGATATTTCCCCTTGTTTACAGAGTATGCAGTCTTTTCCACAGGAGCGGAAAACAACGATGGAGGTCGTCTGGCTGCAGTCTCGAGGGGGTGTATGGATGAGTGTTGATGACATTCCTTGTTTGCCCAAACACTTCTTTCAGCATTATGCTAAGTTGACACATGGGTTGGATCATGTGTCAAAAGCGGGTATGATAATGCAGATGAGGGAATTATGGTTTACAAAAGGGTTTACAGTGGTTGCTGAAATTTTTTTGCAAAAGATGTGTCACTTGTAAACACACACAATGTGGCTAGGGGAATAAAAACACCCTTGGCATCTCAACCAGCACCGGCAGGCCACCATTCATGGGCATGGAAGGGGGTAAACAAAGGCTGCCATCAACGGATGTGTGTGAGAATGACATGTTGAATTACTGCAAGGAAATGTCTTGTCTGTTGTCAAATATTTCTGTGCAGGTAAAAGCTGCCCAGGGGAAGGTTGCTGAGACATTCCTGCACGAGGTCAGACCTGGTGATTTCGTGGTGATTCGTGATCACAGGAGAAAGAGCTGGAAATCGAAAAGGTGGCTAGGGCTTTTCCAGGTGCCTCTGGTGACGCACACGGCGGTGAAGGTCGCAGGAGAGGGCTACGTGGGTTCACATAAACCATGCAGGAGGGTGCCGCCCATTGCGGAGGCGGAGCAATCGCTGGAGGAGGTTCAACGCGAGTGTCAATAAATGTTAAGATCCAGTTTGAAAAGCCCTTGCGTTGCAGCTGTGTGTTTAGGCGCAACCGGCATCTGGGTGAACATCGTAATCAACAGAACAGATAAGACTCTTAGTGCTTCGAAAACAGTACTTTCTCTGGTCATAACAGCACTTTTGATACAGAGTAACTGAGAGAATGGAGCGTCCAAGGCCGTGGCACCCATTCAGAGTGCCAGGAATGTGTGGTCTGGTTTAAGACCACATGTATAATAACTTTGTTGTCAGTGACAATTTGCTTGGTAATACTACACTTCACAACAGGTCTGAAGGTGTTACCAACAGGAGATCAGACCAACAATATAATGACACAAGTAGCGGAAGTTACAGTGAAATGTGTTAATTGAGTTATGATGTTTCTATTTTCTTCCTGAGAAGGATTGATATGTAAAGAAGGTTAAAAGCAGCAGTTATCCGTGTACGATAGGACGTACAAGGAGAGGGGTTGAAACTGAGGGATTTTTTACATACTTTTAATATTTACATTTTATATTACAGGAGTAACTCAACAGTGATAAATTGATATGTTTATTTCCTACTTTGAACTATACTTTTCCTTATTTATACTATTGTGACTGAGGGTTCGGTTTAACCGAGAGTGCGACAGCAATGCCTGTCCATTTAGCCCGGCGATAGAATGAAATCTTTACTGTGCTTGCTAAACATTTACAGCCTAAGCATTTTTCAAATTTTCAAAAAACTTACTTCACAGGTTCAAGGAGAGTGATCATTTATGTGAAAATCAGAGATGAAGAGTATAAGTGTGATTAATGACTTGAACTTGTATTTGTACTATTATTATTACAATGTTTGATTAATCAGTTATCAGAGAATGATAAACAGGGAGGAATTGTAAAGGAATTTTCCTTCTGGGCAGTAATCAAACAGTGAAAATTAGATTCAGATGTATGCATCATATGTTTTCTCACCTAGTTAGATAAGCATTCTGTGTGTGATGATGTACTATGATTGGGAAGTGATAGAGGTAAGGAAACGCAGATGGTCAGGGGGTCAAGGGGGCATTTGCCTGCCTTTTCTGTATAACCATTAATAGATAAACAACTTGGTATCTCTCCTGTAGGGGAGGGAAGAAATAGGGCCTTGAGGGAAAAGGAATATAAAACAGACCGGCACTGCTTCTCCTTTTTCTTCTTATCTCTGGCTCTCTGGCTCTCTATAGCTATCTCTCTGGCTCTCTCTCTATCTCTCTCTCTCGCTCCTGACTGACTCACAGCTATGTGTGTTAGAACTGAGGGATCTTCTCTTGCAAGAGAATAAACACTTTATTATTATAATTTGGACTCAGAGTGTCTCTTACTCAGTGAGATGTTTGTTAGAAAGAAATTGCCACAACATCTTCATAGATTGAGGTGCCACCTGAACTGCTGAAACATCACAACCCACAAACCTAAACCAATGCACTTGCAAAAAACAAACTAACAAACAAATCCTCTTATAACTCTTCCTTGCATTTTCTCCTTTGCTTTAGTGTGTCTTTTATCTGCGCTTTTTAATAAATGTGGCACAGATTGTGTTTGGCTTTGTAACAAATTGTTTATTTTTAACGTTCGGGGTTCAGACACACTTCTCTATTTCCTTCTCTGTTTTTGCCACGGGATGCAACTAGGAATTACAGAAGTTTAAATCTGGATCCAGCCCTTACAAAGACCTGAGATGACTGAACACCTGAGAAGAGATGATACCAACTCCCCAGAAGATCTCAGATGATGCCGACCCTCAGACAACATACAAAACTACCAAATTTTGCTATAAGTTTGATCGCAACATATAATCATTGCTGTTAATATCGTTCACCGTCTGTTTGATTACATGACATCAACTGCTTGATTTTTACTGTACATTTCTGCCATATGGACATCAACTTGAGATAATCACCACTGATAAGCTATTACTAAATATAATTTAGAAACTTACATTTTCTGTAAAGCAACGTTTTGCATTGTGAAAAGCGCTATACAAATAAACTTGAATTGAATTTAAATATATATGAGTTATGCATGTAAAGAAATAAAGAAACAACAAAGTGCTGCACATATATATTATGTTTGCTCCTTTGACAACACACACACTCTTGCATATGTGGTTTACGGGGCTATAGGCGTATTGTTTTTCTACTGTACAAACTGTATTTTCTATTGCCCTACACCTAAACCTACCCTCGCAGGAAACTAATGGCAATTTTGAATAAAAAACTATGTTTAGTATTTGTGTCCTCATAAACCATGTTTACATTTTAGTACCCATGTCGTTATACACATGTGTGACCCTGGACCACAAAACCAGTCTTAAGTCGCTGGGGTATATTTGTAGCCAAAAATACATTGTATGGGTCAAAATGATATATTTTAATTTTATGCCAAAACCATTAGGATATTAAGTAAAGATCATGTTCCATGAAGATATTTAGTACATTTCCTACTGTAAATATATCAAAACTTAATTTTTGATTAGTAATATGCAGTGCTAAGAACTTCATTTGAACAATTTTAATGGCGATTTTCTCAATATTTTGATTTTTTTGCACCCTCAGATTCAAGATTTTCAAATAGTTGTATCTCAGCCAAATATTGTCATATCCTAACAAACCATACATCAATGAAAAGCTTATTTATTCAGCTTTTATGTGACGTATAAATCTCAATTGCGAAAAATTTACTCTTATGACTGGTTTGTGGTCCAGAGTTACATTTGTGTATAATGATACATATAAACCATATAAACAAGAACACACACACACACACACACACACACACACACACACACACGTTGGTTTTTATGGTTTACGGGGACTTTCCATAGGCGTAATGGTTTTTATACTGTACAAGCTGTATGTGCTATTGCCCTACACCTACCCTACACCTAAACTTAGCCCTCACAGGAGACGGTGCATTTATATTTTCCTCAAAAACTCACTCTGTATGATTTATACGCGTTTTAAATTATGGGGACACTGAAAATGTCCTCATAAATCACCTTCTCCTTGTAATACCTATGTCATACCCATGTCATTATACAAATTTGTGTCCTCATAAACCACATAAACATGCCCACACAGACAGAGAGAGAGAGAGAGACAGAGGTTGTTATGAGGATCTCAAATTGAACTTTTTGATCCTTCAAATGGATGAATCATTCACTGTGAAGAATTGTATAAGATTAAATTAGTTGATCTTCCACTTCCACGTGACTTTTATTGCATTTTTGTCTCAAACTTTGAAACACTTTTCTAGCAAAATTCTGTCGTAAATAAAATGGTTGGAAAATCATAACTTTTTATATCAATGTCAGTCACAAAGAGTGCAGTTGTTACAACCAACCCAACTAATAGTGTGAGTTGTGATAGTAGGTCAGGTGGGCTGTAACACTATACATGGACACACATTTACATTTGGTACAAATATTTTGTTAATCAAATGTTCTTGTTCACAATAATTTTTATACTTATGACCTTTTATAATTTTAGACTGTTAACCTTTCATATGGGCAGCAAAATTTAAAACCAGTAAAAGCAGCATTCATTCATTCCAAGCTCAAGCTCTTTTCCTTTGTCTACAGTTATATAATGCTAAAGCATAAATAGTTCCAAATAGTTTTCAAGTATGTAACACACCCTCTATGTTTTAACTTCTAACGTATGTTATACCCTCAATTGTAAAGGCCTCACCTTGCTCTCAAACCATCCACATACCATGTCAAAGTAAACAAAAATATGTAATTATCACTTTCTGTTATGAAATGGGCCTTCGAAAGGCAAAAGTCGCATGTGGTTCAAGGAGCACTAATTCACAACATCATCTGTTCTTCTCAATATCATAACCAATTCTTTCTTACTTCTACAATCCTGGAATCCAATCAAACTCTTCCAGGGTATATTTATTTTGTGAATTGCTTTGTGATGAGGAGATGAAGGAGGACAGAGGAACAAAGACACAAATTCGCTTTGCAAAATCTTCACCCTCTCTCATCCTCTTCATAGATTGAGGTGCCACCTGAACTGCTGAAACATCACAACCCACAAACCTAAACCAATGCACTTGCAAAAAACAAACTAACAAACAAATCCTCTTATTACTCTTCCTTGCATTTTCTCCTTTGCTTTAGTGTGTCTTTTATCTGCGCTTTTTAATAAATGTGGCACAGATTGTGTTTGGCTTTGTAACAAATTGTTTATTTTTAACGTTCGGGGTTCAGACACACTTCTCTATTTCCTTCTCTGTTTTTGCCACGGGATGCAACTAGGAATTACAGAAGTTTAAATCTGGATCCAGCCCTTACAAAGACCTGAGATGACTGAACACCTGAGAAGAGATGATACCAACTCCCCAGAAGATCTCAGATGATGCCGACCCTCAGACAACATACAAAACTACCAAATTTTGCTATAAGTTTGATCGCAACATATAATCATTGCTGTTAATATCGTTCACCGTCTGTTTGATTACATGACATCAACTGCTTGATTTTTACTGTACATTTCTGCCATATGGACATCAACTTGAGATAATCACCACTGATAAGCTATAACTAAATATAATGTAGAAACTTTAATTTTCTGTAAAGCAACGTTTTGCATCGTGAAAAGCGCTATACAAATAAAATTGAATTGAATTTAAATATACATGAGATAAAGCATGTAAAGAAATAAAGAAACAACAAAGTGCAGCACAGATATATTATGATCTGATGATCAAGATGGCGCAGAGAATGGCCGCCGTGTTGCGAGCTCCGGGAAAACTTTGCAGTTTTTCGTATGTTTTATTAGTTTGCTATCACTGGACACCATACAAGCACACCCACGACATTGCATATGTATAATCTGTTGCACCTTGCACAACTATCTGTTGCACAACCAATCTACTGTAAATTTATAATCTGTTGCACCTTCACATATTACTATGCATAGATGTGTACATAATGTAGATGTGTACATACAGTGTATAATGTGTATTGGTAACTAAGTATGTCTTTATAGTACACTGTGTGTACTGAGTATATGTATGTGTATTTTGCACATTGTCTTCTGTACAGTCTGTAAATATGTACTGTCCATATGTAAATTGTTGTGTTTTGTTTTTTTGCACTGTCTGGAGCACGCTCGTAAGAATTTCACTCACCAAGGCACCTGTGCTGTGGTGATGTGACAATAAAAGTGATTTGATTTATGTTTGCTCCTTTGACAACACACACACTCTTGCATATGTGGTTTACGGGGACTCCCTATAGGCATAATGTTTTTTTCTACTGTACAAACTGTATTTTCTATTGCCCTACTCCTAAACCTACCCCTCGCAGGAAACTAATGGCAATTTTTGAATTTTAAAAAACAGTGTTTAATATGTTTTTTTAAGCCTTTTGGTTTAGGGCGACACATGAAGTGTCGTCATAAACCATGTTTACATTTTAGTACCGATGTCGTTATACACATGTGTGACCCTGGACCACAAAACCAGTCTTAAGTCGCTGGAGTATATTACACTGTATGGGTCAAAATTATATATTTTTCTTTATGCCAAAAATCATTAGGATATTAAGTAAAGATCATGTTCCATGAAGATATTGTGTAAATTTCCTACTGTAAATATATCAAAACTTAATTTTTTATTAGTAATATGCATTGCTAAGAACTTCATTTGAACAACTTTAATGGCGATTTTCTTAATATTTCGATTTTTTGCACCCTCAGATTCAAGATTTTCAAATAGTTGTATCTCAGCCAAATATTGTCATAACCTAACAAACCATACATCAATGAAAAGTTATTTATTCAGCTTTCATGTGATGTATAAATCTAAATTTGGAAAAATTGACCCTTATGACTGGTTTTGTGGTCCAGGGTTACATTTGTGTATAATGATACACATAAACCATATAAACAAGAACGTCTCAGGTTACGTATGTAACCATGGTTCCCTGAGTGGGGAACGAGACACTGCGTCCCCTAGGGGTCGCTATGGGGAACGCCGTCAGCATGACCCGTGTCTGAAGCATACATATAAAAACACCACCTGTTGGCCAGCAACAGCCTATGACGTCACTACCGGCGCGACCACAGTATAAGGGGCGCCGGGAGAATACATCATCCACTTCTTCGTCTGAAGCTTGCGTCCAAAGCATGGGACACAGCCTAGGGGATGCAGTGTCTCGTTCCCCACTCGGGGAACCATGGTTACATATATAACCTGAGACGTTCTCCTTCATGGGAACTTCGAACTGCGTCCCCTAGGGGGAACGATATACCCACGCCACCATGCTGAGGGGAGCGTAAGCCAATTTCATGCAAAAGGCGAGCACTAAGCCAACTCTACCAGGCAAAGGGAGTTGTCCCTGGGATGGTTGACGGCTGTCAGTGACATTATCCCCTTCGGCCAAAGACCCGAGCTGCATACCCAACCCAGGGTAGAGCTCAAAGGCTTGGAATCAGAGAAAGATGCCTTTAAGGGGATATGGCCAAGCACCTAGTGGCAGTAACTAGGTCCTGGCCGGTCACCCAGGGGCTACTGCTTGCTCTGCACGAGCTCGCTGAGGGAACTGTCTCAGCAGACCCTTTGGTAGCGACACACTGTTCAAACCCAAAATATTGGGACAAAAAGGTATAGTGGGGCCCAAGGCACAAACCGGGGCCTGACCAACTCAAAGAAAGGGCACGAAGCTACAGCGCGTAACCCTACCGTACAGGTTTTTAGAAAGATCGCAGAACCCTTTATATGCGATTTAACCACCGGGTGGATTTTAGAAAGTGCACAGAGCCTAAGCGTGTGCACTTACCATAACATGGATTTGGCAATGTTCTATGACAGCCCTGGAGAGAGGAGAATTACTCATTCCTCAGAATGAGAGGGAACTCAGACGGTCAGAAGGGAGCGGTATGCTCATAGGTGGCCCTCTATGTGAGGGGAGCAATGCTAGCTCTACCAACAAGGAGCTCTGGAGAGCGGAGAACTCATTCCTCAGAATGAGAGGGAACTCAGACGCCCAGAAGGGAGCGGCATGCTCATTGGTGACCCTCTATGGTGAGGGGAGCAGTGCTAGCTCAACCAGCAAGGAGCTCTGGAGAGCGGAGAACTCATTCCTCAGAGTGAGAGGGAATTTAGACGCTCAGAAGGGAGCGGCATGCTCATAGGTGACCCTCTATGGTGAGGGGAGCAATGCTAGTGTGACCAACAAGGAGAGCGACCTATCACAGAGCTCTGGGGAGCAGAGAACTCATTCCTCAGAATGAGAGGGAACTCAGACGCTCAGAAGGGAGCAGCATGCTCATAGGTGACCCTCTAAGGTGAGGGGAGCAATGCTAGCTCTACCAACAATGCCCAGAAGTGAGCGGCATACTCATAGGTGACCCTCTATGGTGAGGGGAGCAGTGCTAGCCCGACCAGCAAGGAGCTCTGGAGAGTGGAGATCTCATTCTTCAGAATGAGAGGGAACTTAGTCGCTCAGAAGGGAGCGGCATGCTCATAGGTGACCCTCTATGGTGAGGGGAGCAATGCTAGCTCAACCAACAAGAAGAGTGACTTATCACAGAGCTCTGGGGAGCAGAGAACTCATTCCTCAGAATGAGAGGGAACTCAGATGCTCAGAAGGGAGCAGCATGCTTATAGGTGACCCTCTAAGGTGAGGGGAGCAATGCTAGCTCTACCAACGATGCTCAGAAGGGAGCGGCATGCTCATAGGTGACCCTCTTAGGTGAGGGGAGCAACGCTAGCTCTACCAACAAGGAGAGCAAACTAACACAAAGGCATGAAGAGGCCTAACAACCTGAGGCTGCTGAATGACAGCTCTGGAGAGCGGAGAACTCAACTTTTAGCATGAGAGGGAACTCAGACGCTCAGAAAGGAGCGGCATGCTCATAGGTGACCCTCCAAGGTGAGGGGAGCAATGATAGCTCTACCACTGTGCTGGGGACCTGATGACCAAGGAAGCTCTCACAGAGACTTATGACTTGGCCATATGATCCAGGGGTAATCACTGCGATAGCCTTAGAAATGGATCGTACTCACCCATTGCTTCCTGCGCATGTGATCAGTCCCGGAGCTAAGTCTGAAGAGTCAGGTCCGGACCGTCAGTTAGGTAGTTTCTAGGAAACATAGAACTTTACCTAAACATTATAAGTCCAGTATAGGGACTTCAATGTTAAGCGCAGGAAGTTTCCACCTAACCTCGGTCAGGTGGAGTTAACGGTGGTTGCAGGGGAATTAGAGAGGGGAAGATGAGGGCAAATGTCCCCGAGGGAAGGGAGTAGATGTTCAAGTCTGGTCCGGATGAGAGTGTTGTTTAGAACGCTTCGTCTGGAACACCTCCCTCAGGTCTTGCCTCTCTTTGACCCGCGCCTCCCTCTAGCCCTACCCGCAGGCGGGGGAGGGGCGCGAGTAGCGACACTAGCCTTCTGTGCTCATCTCTGATCCCCAGACCGAGATGGGCTAGGACCCCTGGTTGTTCGGGCTCAGACCTGGACTTTATAGAAAACCCTTATCTAGGTCTTTCAGCAGATCAGTCTGATATGCCTGAAGCACCGCCATAGTGTGCAACGAAGCGACGGTCTGACCTGCTGCTGCATATGCCCTGCCATTTAAGCAAGATTCAGGGGCTTAGATGGCAAGGAGGGAGCCTTGAGAGAGGATGTCTCGCCCACAGAGAGATAGCTGGCTATCGTCTCTTGCACAGGGGGTATCCCCTCATAGCCATTTTCACGCATCCCCTCAATGTCAGCATAACTAGTATGCTGAAACCTATGAATACGAGAAAAAAATGCTTTTTCCACTCCTTCTCAACCTCCACATGGAGATTTTGGAAGAAAGGAAGGCTCGCTCGAGCTGGGGGTTTATGACCAGAAAGATTAATTTTTATGCTCCATAACCTCCAATAACTCGTCATATGCAGTGCAGGAGGATTGAGAGGGTTCAGTCTCAACTTCCTCCCCCCTAAAACATCTCCTGCTCTTCCTGGGCATAACCCAGCAGAGCACTAGCCGCTGAATCTGACAATCCAGCAGCTCACTCTCGTTCTCAGCCGACGCGCGCGAAAAGAGGTGGTCCCTCTCTAACTCATCGGCCAGATCCAACTGCGAACCCCACGATTTCATTCGCCTCCGTGCCTCGGCAGCGATGGGCCCCGAATCGCGGGAAGCAGACGGCTGCCCCTCTTTCCTCGAAAAGAGGGACAGACGAGAGCAGAGCTTTTTCATAGAAAAAAGCTCACAGTGCACGCAGATTTTCCCCTCAAGGACATCGCGTGCGTGCTCCTTGCCCAAACAAAAGACGCAAAGATTGTGTGTGTCATCGGGTTTCAAGTAACGAAGACACGGATCCACACACTTCTTAAATGCCTTGCTAGTGCTCGCCATGATAATAGAGAGAAAACTGTACTCTTACCAGATTGCACGCTTCAAACAAACCAGTCAGTGAAGACGAAAGAAGTGGATGATGTATTCTCCCGGCGCCCCTTATACTGTAGTTGCGCCGGTAGTGATGTCATAGGCTGTCGCCGGCCAACAGGTGGTGTTTTTATATGTATGCTTAAGACACGGGTCACGCTGACGGCGTTCCCCATAGCGACCCCTAGGGGAAGCAGTTCGAAGTTCCCATGAAGGGAACACACACACACACACACACTCACATAGACAGAGGTTGTTATGAGGATCTCAAATTGAACTTTTTGATCCTTCAAATGGATGAATCATTCACTGTGAAGAATTGTATATGATTAAATTAGTTGATCTTCCACTTCCACGTGACTTTTATTGCATTTTTGTCTCAAACTTTGAAACACTTTTCTAGCAAAATTCTGTCGTAAATAAAATGGTTGGAAAATCATAACTTTTTATATCAATGTCAGTCACAAAGAGTGCAGTTGTTACAACCAACCCAACTAATAGTGTGAGTTGTGATAGTAGGTCAGGTGGGCTGTAACACTATACATGGACACACATTTACATTTGGTACAAATATTTTGTTAATCAAATGTTCTTGTTCACAATCATTTTTATACTTATGACCTTTTATATTTTTAGACTGTTAACCTTTCATATGGGCAGCAAAATTTAAAACCAGTAAAAGCAGCATTCATTCATTCCAGGCTCAAGCTCTTTTCCTTTGTCTACAGTTATATAATGCTAAAGCATATATAGTTCCAAATAGTTTTCAAGTATGTAACACACCCTCTATGTTTTAACTTCTAATGTATGTTATACCCTCAATTGTAAAGGCCTCACCTTGCTCTCAAACCATCCACATACCATGTCAAAGCAAACAAAAATATGTAATTATCACTTTCTGTTATGAAATGGGCCATCGAAAGGCAAAAGTCGCATGTGGTTCAAGCAGCACTAATTCACAACACCATCTGTGCTTCTCAATATCATAACCAATTCTTTCTTACTTCTACATTCCCGGAATCCTGGAATCCAATCATCCTATGCAGAAGCCTTGTTTTGAAACCAGGGCTTGACATTAACTTTTTTGCTCACCAGCCACTCTGGCTAGTGGTTTTCCGAAATTACTAGCCACTCAGCATTTTCACCTGTCATAACTTTGTTGTTGGGAAATTACGTTACGTGACTAAAGTTACTGCATACTAAAATGGAATTGATTGCCATTTTTTTTTTTTTTTAAGGGCATTTTTCCCTAACCGTATTAAATGCCTGCATCATATTTTATATATAATTATTACATTTTATTAATAATTTCACTTAATATAATAAGACACTAGGGCTGTTACCCTTCCAATTAAATCAGTATGTACAAAAACGATCTTTCCACTGCAAAATAAACAGAAGCAACTGAAGTGGCATTTAGAAGCATTTACACAGACAGTTTAATGAAGCTGAAATATAGCACGAATGCATTTAGACAGCAAAATTATAACAGCATAAATAAGGTTATGAGCTTGGTGTTTTAAATTAATATTTTTTTATGGTCGGCAGGCATATCACCCTGCAGCCCAAGACTGGTTGCCCACTGAAGCTAATCAGGGTTGAGCCTGGTCAGTACCTGGATGGGAGACCTCCTGGGAAAACTAGGTTGCTGTTGGAAGAGGTGTTAGTGAGATCAGCAGGGGGTGCTCACCCTGTGGTCTGTGTGGGTCCTAATGCCCCAGTATAGTGATGGGGACACTATACTGTCAAAAGCACCGTCTTTCAGGTGAGACATTAAACCGAGGTCTTGACTATCTGTGGTCATTAAAAATCCCAGGATCTCCTTCGAAAAAGAGTAGGGGTGTAACCCCTGGTCAAATTCACCAATTGGCCTCTGACCATCACGGCCTCCTAATCATCCCCATACACTGATTGGCTTCATCCCTTTGTCTGTGTGTTGGGTGTTCTGGTGCAATATGGCTGCCATTGCATCATCCAGTTGAGGCTACACATTGGTGGTGGATGAGGAGACTCCCTCTTCCATGTAAAGCGCTATATAAGTTTATTTTTTTGTAATATCCAAATATGAAATTTTGGAAAAAATGCTAAGTAAAGGTACTGTTAAATATAAATGTAACCCACCAGTAGGTGGCAGCAAGTGTGTCTTAATGAGTGAGTCATTGAGGCAAACAATTCGTTCAGACGTCTGATTCATTCAAAAATAATGCAAGTGCCTCGCTGCATCCTTAAATGCCTACTTACCTACTATATAGTAGGGGAAAAGAGTATGTGAAGAAAGTAGTACGTTCGAAAACTTAAGTATTCATAAAAGAATACGCGAGATACCCCCGGATGTCCTACTGCTTCAGCCCAGATTCTGAAGTGTTCATCCGATGGACACTTTTCTATCCCAGGAGGCAACGGGAGAGGATACGTCATCACGGTACAGGGCGGAGAACAGCAACAAGGGTGTTTACAAATGTGAGTATTAAAATACTTTAATACGCGTTTGTTGAGCTACTGTAGAGCAAACTGTTGAAGGGTCATTCTATGGAAATGTCAATTTTTCTCTCCCTAGCCTTTACAGAAATATTACACTTGAAAAACACTTTAGGGTTACAATTTATTTATATTTTAAAATGAAACAATATGTTATTTGAGCAATTACACATTGAGCTATCAATGTGGCAATATTTGTTTTTTAGTTAATTATAAAGAATTCCAAGCACCACAAACTGCTTGTCCCCACAGCCATGTACAGAGGGTAAGTGCTTTATTTTGAGGTCAAAAACAGGGTTTTCTACCATTTAAAATGCAAAAGTCTATTCATAACTATCAAATATATGATATAAATGGCATAATAAAACAAAATGCTGTATAAATAGTATAAAATATATAATGAAAGTAGTGGTCCCCTGAAGTTGTGTCACTGGTGTTAATGTTTAACTAAAATCTGTTATTTTGAAATAAAAAAATCACACTGTTGACATCACTTGACTTCCTTCTTCCTATTTTCTAAACATCTATGAAAAAAGGCCCATGTTATGTCCACTGTTTCTTTACAGTTATGAGAAATTTTCTCATTTATCTCATGATTTCATATTAGGTTTTTAGTTGACATCACTGCACAACCTATTTATTGTTAGGGAATTGTAAAAATAATAATACAAATTGATTAAATTTATTAATTTATGATTAATGATGATTAATGATTGACAATGATACAATGTGGTTTGAGACCTTGCTGCAGACATTTTGTAAAATGCATTTTTCAGGAAAATTGTAACTTGTGTTACCTTCCTTATGGATAACACCAGTGAAGATCAGTATATCAGGTCTTATGCATGTCACTGGAGATTCATCGTGTCACTGGTGTTTACTGTGCTGTGTTACTGTACTGTTTTTTTTCTGTCGCATTAAATAAATAAAACATAATCTCCTTATTTTGTGCATTTTCATTATTTTCTGTAACTTTCATGTGCTGGAAAAAAAATTGAGAAATACTATTTCATAAAAACTTTTACAGTTTTTCTCGATTGCTAACACACTATAACTGATTCATTTGGCCCAATTTTCCAAACCATTCATACAGTTTTCAAAACAAAGACACGTTTCTCAAAACCTTTAACACATTTCACCTGTTTGCACACGTTACAATTTGCTCAGTTTTCTGCAAAACTGTACACAAAAATGCCATTATTTTGCACAGGTTTAAACATGTTCTCATTCAGAAAACACAAAGACACAATATAATTAACTCAAGCATAAAAAATGTTACTCAACCAGCGCACATTTATCCATGTGTGAACATTCAGTAGCAAAACTGATGACACACAGGTCAGAATCTCAGGGTGATATGAACAAGAGCACAAGTGATTATGTGTTTTGGAAAATGAATCCTGGTTGTGGGAGACAAAGAGGAATAGGAGGAGAAAATAATAATGATGGGGATGAGGTCAAAGGTCATTGATTCCTGATGAAATACAAAGCACTATGGTTGACCATGTTCTTCTGCATGGACTGACCATGAGGGAAGTTGGGCTACAGGCTCATCTAAAAGGTTTCAATACTACTGACACATACAATATAATTACAGTGCATAGCAGCAGTACTTCAGATGAGAGAACTTTCATTATTTTGTATACAGTAAATAATGTAGTGCACCCTCAAACTCATTACTGTTGAATTGATTTGTAGCCAAGTAGTCCTTACATTTATTGTATTTGTGCAGAACGACTGTCTAGGCCAGGCAGAGAAGTCTTTTTTTAGAAGACTAAGAAACTGCTATAACAAATAAGGATACTGCCAATACTGTAATGCAATTTGGCAGAGGATGCTGAATGAATTTATTTATTTATTCTTTTACCCATTATTTATTTATTTATGTAAAATAACTGACAGCATATTCCAATGTGTATTTACTGTATATTCAGTTGTTTGGTCTTTGAACTTTTCTCTTGTAGTGCTTTTCATCTACTATAAGATCTCTTTACAGTAGTGTAATGAAAGTAAACTTTTCTTTTACTGTATCTGCACCTCTCCATTTATGTTGTATACTGTAAAAGACATTGACTATCAAAAGGATTCCTATTTCCCAAAAGGTGGTTTTGGTAACAGTGTTTTGAATTGATCTCACTGGTGCTTTCTAGGCAGTGGAGCAGTCTGTGTATTTGGCAGGTTTGTGCATCATCTGAGGCCAAAGTTTAATTTTGACTGAAAAGAATATGTTTTTGATTAGAATATTTGGTTTTAAACTGGAAGTTTGAGGTTTGTGCAAGTTGGTGTATAGTTTTGAGATTGTGTTTATAGTTGTGAGAAAATGGGGAATTGTTTCATGAATTGTGTGTTAGCAATCGAGAAAAAATGTAATATTGCTAAAGAAGGTAACACCAGTGACAAAAAAATAGTACATGTGGAATAATTATCTTGAAATAATTGTAAAAAAAAAGGCTAAAAAAGATTCATTTAAAATAAGCTGCCATTTATATGTATTCATAAAATCAAAAGGTAATCTAATGATGTGATCTAAGTTTAAATGTTAGAAAAATAAATACATTTTAAGACATCTTGCCATACCAAAATTGGACGTTTCTGTATAACGACCCTGAATTGCTTAAGGTGTATACGCTAAACCAGGGGTAATTAAACTTGATCTTGGAGTGTTTAGCTCCAACTTGCCTCAACACACCTGCCTGGAAGTTTCAAGTATACCTAGTAAGAGCTTGATTAGCTGCTTCAGGTGTGTTTGATTAGGGTTGGAGCTAAACTCTGCAGGGACACCGGCCCTCCAGGACCGAACTTTGTGCAGTAAAAACACGTTTTGTAATGTTAATTGAACATAGGAGCTCCCATTGCACACGTACGTCCCCAGAGTGGACTTACATAAACTATATACATCTTAAAGACGCCAATTAAATGTCTATTTAATATGTGGCAGGAAAATGTTCTAAAAGAATTACATATGAGCACATCTAATAGACATGAAATAGACATCTGAGTGATTGATATTTGTGTTATTGTGTAGAATTCACTGTTGTCAAGACTGCTTTACGTTAATGTAACTAATGTAAATATAAACACATTTACATAAAGTTACTAAACGTAAATTATCTTTTTTTTTTTGTCTATTAGTCTGTTGATAAACCAAGGAGCATTTATGTTGGATAAAAAGAGAATTTACACATCAGCAACTATCTCAACATGTAAATGTAGTATTGATCAGATAAATCACAGAGGTGACTGAATCTTGTCCAGATTTTACAGGGACAGATGAGAGACACATGTGTTTATCCGGTGAAGAATGACTGATGAAGGAATGCTGCCATCAAAGGCTCTCAGTGAGTATACTACAGAAATTAATTAATCATCTTTTAAATCTTAAGTTTTAGTTTAGTTTAATTATTGTAATTTAAAACAGAGCTATTACAGCACTTTTCTGATTCTTGATTCCTGTGCATTTGCTGCAGATCCTCTGTGGTGATGCGGGACCTGCAAGAAAAGGTAATGGTAGCGTTTGTGAGGAAAAACAACAAAGTATCTTACTTTACAAAAATATAAAGTAAGATAATTTTGTTACTTCTAATACAGAAATCAAATGACACTGTGTTGTTAAAATGACTGCTTTGATCTGAAATGTCTGCCGACTGGTGTGAGCAATGAGGATTGAGAAGTCCACAGCAGCATCCTGGAAATGGTCCAGTGCCATGGATGAGAAATTCCATCACTCCACCTGACCTTACTGCCTCATCTGGACTGGATGTTGCTATGGTATCTTCCTCCTCTGTGACCCCAGAGCCAGCGAGAGCATCTAGAGAAAGACATTGAGGATGTGGATTTTGGTCAAGTCTGTCCTGCTGGTTTCTGTTCATACAACTTCAGTCAATGAAACCCGAGTTTCAGAAGCTTCAAAGTTTCAAGTTTTACTCTGTACATTGTCTTCCTCATCCTCTCTGTGCACTCAGGCAAGGACAGACTCGATGTTCCTTTCCCATCCATGATCAGATTCAGTCTGACTGCAGCAGTGAGGGACATGATGGAAGACAGAGACAGGTGAAGGTGGGCACGGTGGTCAGCTGCAGAACTGGCACAGCTGTGTTGAGATGGCAGTAGAATGTGGGTTCACCGCCTGTAAATACATGATTGAGCCTTGATTGAAAGCACCTGCATCTCATTGGCAACCAATCACCCCAGCACTACTTAAGCACACATCCCACTCCAGTCAAATGTCCGATCTCGTTTCTACGAAGTGGACTCCTGAAGCTATTTCAGATATCGGCCCGTTACTAACCTTCCTGTTGACCTACCTCCTGTGTTCTCTCCAGCGTTGTCCTCTGATCTCCTGTGTCCAGTTTCTCCAGCGAATTCCTGTCGGTTCATCCAAGTCTCATATTGAGGTGTGTGGTTCCTCCCGCGTCCACGAGTTCTTGTCAAGACAATATACCCGTTATCTACTCCTCATCCCTTGGATCCGCTACTTTGAGTATCAGACTTACCATCCATTCATATGCATTACTCTGCTGTCAAAACATACCCATTGCATTTGAATTAACCCTTTGTGTGAAGTCTACTTACCATAACAATGCCTCTCTGTCTTATTTTTGTTCTCCCAGATCTGCTGAAGGTTACTTTCACAACATCCAACCTATTTATTTTGTTTTTAAGGGTGATCCAAAACACAGAAAGAAACTTAGTGTTAATAAGGAACTTGAAGTTTTACAAAAATAAACAGTCTTCTCCAAAGGCGAGATCTTCGAGCAACTGCACTACATCTCTTTTACGCAAACACTGCAAAGGCTGAGGAAAACAGTCCTGGGTAGGGTTGTCAAGTTACTGATGCTATGAGTTGTTAGTGCCACCTCTCCCTTGTAAGATTCCTGTGTCGAAACGGACACAAATACGACATCGAATCAACTCATCACAAGGTCTAAACTAATCATCACTATCACGAAATGTCAATATTCTGAGTGGTTTCCTGTCAGCGCTTTTCTTTTCTACTCAGAAGAGGGATAATGACTAACTCAATCAGGAAAACAACAAAGATCTTTTTGTATCAAGAAGCACCTTGTGATCAGGCAATGTATGGACCAGTATATTCACTGGAAAAGGACAATTCACTGATACTCTCGGGCCTGCAAACACAGGATCTGCAACATGACTGTCCCATGACTTGCGACCAACTGCTTCCTACACCTCCAACTCACCCTCTTTTCTCTCATAACAAAAGAAACAGAGCTTTGCGTGATGATTGTAAAAGACAATCATTTAAAATTAAAGTATTAGCAATATACTTACTAATAATTGTGTTTTATGCCCTTTTTATGTGTGATGTGTTATTGGAACCTATGATATTTTTTATCTTTGCCTTTTATAACTTTTCCTTTTAGCAGATAACTAGTGTTTAGAATCGTGTGGAGGTTTGTTTTATTAGCAATAACTTGGTTTGAATGAAATGGTGACATTATAGACAGTAAGTATGTGATAGTACTTTATAGAAGTTATTAAAACTTGCAGAGATATTCACCACATAGAATATTAGGTTAATTTGTATCCAAAGAAGAACAGTATGGGGTGTGGTTAAAGCCCTGCAACAACAATTGCAAAATTAGATTGGAAGACCACCTAGTGGGACGGACAAAATCAGCTTGCTTAAAACTGGACCCAATGCGTCACCCAACGACCGCATTAGCAGCCAATCCGCAGCCTCGGTTCCCTCAACCAGGAAAGGAAAACCAGCCGCTGTCAACTCGAACGCAAGTAGCAAGCAAAATCTCCATATCTTGCTGAACTGGTCGAATTAATCTTTAAGCAGTAACGATAAGCTAATAATCTCTGCTTGTGATTTTTCTCAGGTTGAATTTAACAAACTAGCAAATGAGTGCTAGACTTTAGGACTTACTTCAAATTCGCAATTACTCATGTCCTGATCCGTGTGTATGTGTGTGTGTGTGTGTGTGTGTATATGTTTCAATAGTTTTAGTTCATGTATTATAGAATAATAGTTAGCAAATATATTTTTGTTTAATTTATAAAGAATACTTGTCTCGTGTTGTGTAATTTTCAAGTCTAAACATTTGCCCAGATCTCATGTTACCTTGCTCATGGTAATTATAATTTTGTTTAGGTTGTCGTTGGCCATGAGTAGTTAAACAAAATTGATAAACTAAAATTGACTACGATTTGAGTTAAGATCAAGTTAATCAAATCAATACCGAATCTTTAAGAATCGATTCCCTAAAAGCTAAAATAAGAGCGGAGTTAATTCTTAAACCCTTTTTTATATATTTTTATTGCACAACTTTCCTGTAGGGCCCTTCACTTCCCTACATATTCCTTATAGCCAAAAGCAAACAACACTGTAAAACATGTGTAATTTTACTGTTTATTTTACAGATTTCTCCTGTATTTTTGAAATAAAAAAATATTAATAATGTAATAAAAAAGACTGTGAATTTACATGTCTATTGTAAAATAACATGGAAAAACCTGTAACTGTGAACAAACATTTAAGAAAAAACAATGTTAAGCCCTTTACCCTCATTCACTATCCCCTATATTACTATAGTCCATTTGACAGGTGAATGAAAAGAAGTGAATGAAGTCAGACACTGAGTGTCATTGGTGATGAATACCTGGTGTTAACAAGAAAATAACAAAAGGAAAACCAGTAACACCAGCACATCCTGTCATTCCAAGTTCAAGCACTTTCACTTAGTGATATAATACTAAAACATAAATAGTTCCAAATATTTTTCAAGTATGTAACACACCCTCTCTCTTTTTTAAGTTCTAACGAATGTTACACCCACATTTGTAAAGGCCTCACCTTGCTCTCAAACCAGCCACATACCATGTCAAAGCAAACAAAAATGTATGCAAACTTTAAATCTCTCAAGATCTCAGTAGAGGATGATTAAACAACTCCACTAGCAGCATTACCAGCTTCACATTTTACTAACCAGACATCAGATGTCTACAGAAGCTCTTATTGAGAATTAACAATGATCAGTAGTTTTTGGTGAATTTAACTCAACAATTAGTGAAAGTTCATTGCACCTACTAGAAAAAAGTTGTGAACTTTTTTATTAATTGATTATGCGGGAGATATTGTTCTGTTAAAGGAGTCATCAGATGCAAAATTCACTTTTACATGTTGTTTGAACTAAAATATGTCTTGGCAGTGTGTGTACACAATCACCCTATAATGATAAAAGTCCACCCAGTGTTTTTTTTTTTAAATCCAAACCCCTTTCTCATAAGAAGCCGATCTCAGATTATTGGCAGAATGATGTAGTTCTGCAAAGGCCCCTCCCACAATTGTTTATTGACATTTGTAGCAACATGCAAGGAAACGGCTTGCTGTGAACAGAGCTGTTTTTGACATGGTAAAAACGGTGTTGTTTTACACTACCATTGAGAAAATTTAAACAAAGTATGCTATAGACTTTTCATTAAGACCCCACAGGGAGTGGCTTCCATACACTCCTTAATAGACCAGAGTCCAGGAGAGAACTGGAGCAGAGGCGGAACAGGGGGAGGGCCAGGTCCATGAGGAAGTGAGGCAACAGGGGACTGAGGCTGAGCCGGCAGATCAGGAAGCCACGACGGAGCAGACTGAGTTGAAGACCACCAGAGCAGAACAAAAGACCACCACGGCAGAGCAGACGGAGCAAGCGGAGCAGGCAGAGAAGAAAACCTCCACGGCAGAGCAGGTGGAGACAAAGACCACCAGTGTGGAACAGATAGGTCTGAAGATCCCCGCGGCGGAGGAGATGGAGCAGAAGACCACCGCGGCCAGATAGAGATCGTCAAAGAAGCTGAAACACAGAATACAAAGAGAAAACCTAAGGCCCAAAGGGTCAGAACAGGAAATACAGTGAGCTTATCAACAGTCCCCTTGGGCATGATAGGGTTGCATGTTCAGTGTTGGTCTCCTTGAGAGTGGCTGGACAGACAGACAGTTCAATACCAGGCCCATTACTGGAAACAGGACAAACAAACTGCTCACATTCAGGCTCACTGGCTGGAACTGGACAGAAAAATAATGCAGAATCAGATTTGACTGCAGAATTTAAACCGACAGTTCACAATTGGATGCAGTGACTGAAATGCACCCTCAATATGCACTTCTGCTGAGCCCGCACTGGTGCGAGCTCTGCAGCAGACTTCTACCCGACAGTCAAAGCGGCATTATGTCACAAAAAAGTGTGGACTCAGAGGAGGACTGCAAGGGTTTAGGGTGCTATTTGGGACAGGGCCATAGCCGTGACAGGACAGGCAGAGAGTTCACAGATGGCTTTTACGGCCATGTTGAGACAAGACACAAGTTCAGGGGCAGCCTTTCTGGCTGTGACAGGACAGGCTGGAAGTCAAGTCAAGTTACCTTTATTTATATAGTGCTTGTAACAATACAGATTGTGTCAAAGCAACTTTACAGTATCAAATAGGCAGTGGTGGAAAGAGTACTGAAAATTTGTACTTAAGTACAAGTACTGTTACATTGCTGAAATAATACTCAAATACAAGTAAAAGTACTGGTGTCAAAACGGTACTTAAGTAAAAGTGCAAAGTACTCTTCTCAAAAACTACTCAGAGTACTTGTTATTAGTTACCTTTTAGCGGCAATTTTTAATGAATTACCAAAAAAATATAATCTTCGCTTCTGGGTCCTAACACTCTGTCAGATGCCCCATGAAAACAACAAACTGTGCTAATATACACCCACAATGTCATGTAATACTGAAAAATTATAACCCTAACATTTATCTCCATACTGAAAACCCAGATGGCCAGACAGTGATTCAGCTAAAATATTAGTTTCTGAGATACTGTGAGAATGGAGACTGCAGTGTGCACAGAAAAGTTTTAAATGCTTAGCTTATATATGTAATATTAATTAAATAGCGCTCACAAATGGCTGTTGAGATAGTATTCTCAAGTGAAATAAGTAGAGACATGGACCCGGAAAACTACAGTCCTTACATCATAACTTAAGAGGATTCCCCAAGCCGTCAAACTGACGTCATCATAGCAAACACGCCATTCCAGAGCGGAAGCAAATTTTCAGTTTTTTATTAAATATTACGATGGCAGATCATTTATTTTTCCCAGTGTATAGACTTGCACGGTTTAATTATTCACCACAAGACTATTAATGTGCACTAAAAAAGTAAGTAGGGTAATTAATGATTTCATGACTACTTCAATCATTTTCAATACCATTGGCAAAACTACCACATACTCTATACTGCCATATAGTATATAAATATTTTAAATTGTTTTGTCCAATTGGACGAGACGACTCTGAGTTCTAAAATAAGTGGTGCGAGATTCTCAACCATTGTTCGATGAATCTAATACTCTTGATCATTGAGTTCCCTAAGAAAGAAACAAAGTCATTATCTGAAAAAATAGAAAGTCATAAGATGGAAATGAATCACAAATTTCATAAGAAACAACAAGATGATCTTCAGAGACAAATGGAAGAAAAATTTGATAAATTCAGAATTGAGTTACTCAACATCAACATTCACGAGACACCATAGACTATGGATACCACAACATTTTGAAAGTGAGTTTTAAAGAGAGTTTAACAGTGTTTTATTTTTTGAGTTTAAAACTTTTAAAGTGTTCCTGTGGCTCAGCATTTTGTTCGTAGCGCAAAAGGTTGTGGGTTCAATTCTCAGGGAACAGACATACTGACAAAAAATGTATAGCTTGAATGTAAGTCGCTTTTGATAAAAGCGTCTGCTAAATGCATAAATGTAAATTTACACCAGGATGTCGGAGAGATCTAAACCTCAACAACAGCGAGGGGGATTGAGACTCACAAATGCATAACCAAAGAATTTTCCTCATCAGGGCCTCGACCTGACTGCAGTTCGTCATCGCAACCGACTTGAGTGGGCAAATGCTCACATTCGATGGCATCTGGAACTTTGGAGAGGTGTTCTCTTCATGGAGAATCCAAGTTTTCACTTTACAGGGCAGATGGCAGACAGTGAGTATGGCATTGAGTGGGTGAGCGGTTTGCTGATGTCAATGTTGTGGATCGAGTGGCCCATGGTGGCGGTGAGGTTATGGTCTGGGCAGGCGTATGTTATGGACATAAAACACAGGTGCATTTTATTGATATTTATCAGTATCCAGCAAATTTGCTCAGCCATTGAAGAGGAGTGGACAAACATTCCACAATCAACAAAGATATATTAAATTGTTAAAGATATACTGATGTTAATGGTCGCTTGACGAGTCATTAATAAAGTATAAATCAAAAGTTAAAGATTAATATCACTTAAATCAAAGCAATATTGAATCTTTAATAAATGATTCCCCAAAGCTGAAATAATAGCTTCTAGATTTATTACAGAATGGTGGAGGAAATAGCTGGCAATTAATTTGAATTGAAAATCCATAGACACATTAATAAGAGACAATTTGTGTATTGTTCTTAGGCCTGTCGCGATAGTCGATATATTGACTTATCGCACGATATATGGATATGAGCGCGATCATTTTTGGTGCCGCGATATATTGCGACTGATCATTTTTTTATAATTAAAAATAATGATTATATAAATTTTACATAAAAATGAATATTACCAACATTTTAGTCGATCGCGCTACCTCCGTCATCTCGTCTGCTCTCTGTGGCGGAGGCGGGGCTTAGGCAGCGTCTCCCACACACACACACGCACACACACACACACGCACACACACACAGAGCGGACAGCGACAGGTGAAGAGAAGGCGTGAACCCACTGCGTTATAAAGTGTTTCGTGACAACTACAGCCAGTTAGGAAGAACAAGTCCCAATGGACTTGGTTTCAAAGCCGCAATCTTCAGCTCCGGTGTGGGAACATTTTGGCTTTAAGCCGAATGAGAGAGGAGAGCCAATTAACGTGAATGAGCCGGTATTTCGACTTTGTTTAAAACAGTGGCAACGAAAAGAGGCAACACAACTAACCTAAAATCTCACTTAAAACATAACCATCCCACCCAGTTTTTCAATCTGGCAACAACAACCGCAGCTGGAGCTGGAGAGGGGTCTTCCAGACAGTTATCTGTTACAGATGCCTTTTCCCGACAGTGTAAATATAAACGTGACAGCGCGAAATGGCGCACACTCACAGATAGCGTAACTCGCTATATAGCCAAAGAGATGCAGCCATTAAACACGGTCGAAAAAACAGCTTTTAAAAATATGCTGCAAACTTTTTTATTCTTAAGAATAAAATGTTCTTTGTCTTTGAAAGAGTGCACTTGCATTATTATGCTATTATATTGTCATACTGTAATTATATAATCAGTGAAATAAAATTGTCTTAAAATGACAATAATATCGTTTATCGCAATTAATTTTGGTGCAATATATCGCACAACAAAAAGTAGTTATCGCGACAGCCCTAATTGTTCTATTTTATCCGGAAAAATAGATTAGATACAGAGAAACAGCGTTTGTTTGTAATACTGTATTCTTGTTTGTGGCACACGGTGAGTTTTGAATTAAAGACAGTGCAACTCGAGTTGTTGTTAAGAAGAAAATCAATTGCAGAGCTGCTAAAATCATCAAGAACACAAATCACACCGGTAACTGTCTTTTCATTTTGCTGCCATCTGGCAAGCGCTGCCATGATGCATGATGGCAGAAACTGAGAGACTTAGAAGGAGCTTCTTCCCTCAGGCCATCAGGCTCCTAAACTAAAACTCGGTCTAAACTCGGTTGTCTTTTGGACAACTGTCAAGTCAGCAGTCTTCCCCATGATTGTGTAGCCTACAGAACTAGACTGAGAGACCATTTAAAGGCCTTTGCAGGTGTTTTGAGTTAATTAGCTGATTAGAGTGTGGCACCAGGTGTCTTCAATATTGAACCTTTTCACAGTATTCTAATTTTCTGAGATACTGAATTTGGGGTTTTCATTAGTTGTCAGTTATAATCATCAAAATTAAAAGAAATAAACACTTGAAATATATCAGTCTGTGTGGAATGAATGTATACATTATACAAGTTTCACTTTTTGAATAGAATTAGTGAAATAAATCAACTTTTTGACGATATTCTAATTATATGACCAGCACCTGTATATACTCTTGTGTTGTGTTACATATTTTGCACTGTCCATTGAGCGGACCTGACCTGACTTACATTTCACTACTGATTATATCCTGTATAATTGAGTATGAGACGAATAAAAACATCCTTGAACATGTCATAATAAAACAAAACAAAATGGATATCCTCATTTTACCACTTTCACCTGCCAATGTCACATGCCTTAAAGTTATATATTTAATTAATATTTAACTCCCCATCGTGCAAAAAACAAAATCACATTTGGAAGCCCTTTTCTCTAACGATGGATGAAACCGCATTAAAAGAACGACTTTTACAATTAATAGGCTGTTTGTGCCATGGTTTGTTTTTGATAAAGTTAACTATTAGCTTATGCTACCTTAATTAGTTTTCTGATAGCATCGCCTAAATCCATTAAATTAGTGCGTAATGATCCACTGGCATGCTTTTATGCACATGGTAATTAGTTTCTTTTAAAGGTGCATCACTAACAGTCTGTTTAGCTGTAACTCTATGGCGCTGCTAGCAGTTGGCGCCAACTTCCGGCAACTATTGAACGACTCCATGATCCGCCATTGCAGTAAAAAAATGGTCCATTAGAGTCAACAGAGTTGTCGCAACTCTATCTCTCTATGGCTCTGGATCACACGTGCACCGATAGTGCTGAAGTGAACTAACCCTGGAACATAACCAGCTCCGGAGCAGGTTATCTTCAGAGAGGAAGTTACTATGGTTACTTACATACCCTGAAAATAACCTCCGATTTTGGAATCTAAAGCTGAGGTTATCCGCTCGCTTATCCTCAAACTTACCCAGGTTATGTCACATACTTTCTGGAATACACCCCTACAATGTTGACCTTTCTTGATGCCTGATGCTGGGTTATCAGTGTACCCATATCTTCATCAAAGTATCTTATGAGAACATTAAGGATCCTGTCCATGTTTGCTCCGATCGTTAGCACCCGACTTGATTAGCTCCACTAGTGGCTGCAACACAGTGAGCAGCAGGTCTTGTTCAGCATGAATGCACATATACGCACTTTGTGGTCACATACACAGTCAGCCATCTAGATGCAATACCTCGATTGTGGTGGATGATGCACCAGGCAGAAAGAAGGTATGCTTAAAGGGGTCATATGATGTTCCTAAAAAAAACATTAATTGGTGTAATGCAATGTGTTTATGCAGTTCAAAGTTAAAAAAACACATTATTTTACACATACTGTACATTATTGTTGCTCCTCTATGCCCCGCCTTTCTGAAATGCGCCGATTTTTTACAAAGCTCATCGTTCTGAGGGTCAGAGAGCTGTCAGAATACATCAAAAATATCTTAATTTGTGTTCCGAAGACAAACAAAGCTTTTACGGGTTCGGAACGACATGGGGGTAAGTGATTAATGACAACATTTTTATTTTGGGGTGGAGTAACCCTTTATATGATATAGATGACGAAAGCACGTTAGTGGTAGCTAGGGATGGCTCGGTACGCGTATCGGTACCGTTCGGTTCTCGGACAAATTCCAAATGCACTTGGCGAAGGGAGCGATGTAATTTCCTCATTATCATCAGCTGGCATGTTCATGTGACAACGCAGCACGGTGTCCGTCAGCAGATTCGCTGTTTTCATGTCATTAATGGCTTTTTATTTTTGTTAGTTTGTTTACAACTGTTGTAAATAAACATAAATGTTTATGTTAATACGTTTTTAAAATATGCTAATCTATAAAAACTAATATTTATAAAACTTGTTAAAATATAAAATTTATATTTTTTTATGCCAGCGAATCTGCTGACGGACACCGTGCTGCGTTGTCACGGGAACATGCCAGCTGATGATAATGAGGAAATTACATTGCTCCCTTCGCCAAGTGCATTTTAAACGACTACATAATGGCACGCACGTGCCCTGCTCACTCCAAAGTCCCCACTCCAGTGGGATAGGGATGATCACTTCCATTTGGAATTTGTCTGAGAACCAAACGGTACTGATACGTGTACCGAGCCATCCCTAGTGCTAGCCCTCCCGGAACCCATAGAGATTGCATTGCAGTGCCTGCAGTTAAAAAAAAAAAAATCTTTGTATGGAAGTCTATGGGAACACTCGGGGCGATTCTTATTCTGACAGAAATCGCCCAAAAAGGGGCGGTACTACACAGAACGTGACTCGCCGCTGAGGCAGAACAAACAGTAAAGAGGGAAAGCTGGCGTAACACTGTGATTGAATGTGAAAGAAAAAAAATCCCTCCCTTTCTCGCTTTGGTGGTGCATCGCCCTAATGGAGAAACCTCCCCCGTGTAAGTGTGAACTCGTGAATTTCCATTATTGGTATAAGAGGCAGTCGATGGTTATAGACAAAAAATGTACAGTTTTATACCATCGTGCTGATAACATTTCTTTAATCATTCACCAATCCTAAAACCTGAATCACTGTAGGGTAACCATTTTACAGCTTTGACCCCCTTTTTTGCACATAATACATAGCATAGACCAGGGGTCTTCAACCCTGCTCCTGGAGAGCTAACATGCAGCAGATTTCAGCTCAAACCCCAAACAAATACGCCTGAACCCACTAATAAAAGCGTTCAGTGTTGCTTGATAATGACAGACAGGCATGTTTTAAAGCTGGAAGTTGAAAGTCTGGATGGAACTGAAGTCTGCAGGATGGTAGCTCTCCAAGAGCAGGGTTGAAGACATCTGGCATAGATAACGGACACATTCACTATGTTTTCATAGCCTTCAATATGAACATTTGTAGGACATTAATGGGCAGGATGTGATTTTTTTTTTTTTTTTATCAAATTATTACATAATAATGTATTATATCGCCATTCAGCCCAAAAATACAGACATGATTTTTCTGGCAATATCACCCAGCCCTACATTATGGCGTGCTTTAAATGCAGAATTTTCCCATTTTTAGCTAAGCAGTTATGATACATTATTATATCACTTGTTAAACGGTTATTTTAAGGAGACCTATTATTCTCCTTTTTACAAGATGTAAAAATAAGTCTCTGATGTCCCCAGAGTGTGTATGTGAAGTTTTAGCTCAAAATACTCAACAGATAATTTTGTATAGCTTGTTAAACTTGCCACTGTAAGGGTATGAGCCCAAACGCTCTGATATTGAGTATATTGCTTTAAATGAAAATTAGCTTTTGCTCCCGGAGAAGAGGGCGGAGCTTCAAGAGCTCAAGCACCAGCATTAGCAGTGCTAGCCTTTGCAAATAGACATTCCACGATTAGTACAAGCCAGTTATCTTTACAGAAAACGCACTCTTTTTCAAAGTCAGTCATCTGATTGTACTGTGCATGTAACAAATCTATGAAGCTATTATTTCAGCTCCGAGGAATTATTAGCTTACAGATAAAATATTGCTTTGATTAAAGTAATATTAATCTTTAACTTATGATTTATACTTTATTAAAAGTCGTCCAGCGACCATTAACATCAGTATATCTTTAACAATTTAGCTTATCTTGCTTTCGTGGTCAACAATAGACAAAATAAAGCGTTTTCTATCATTTTAGCGAGGTAACGTGACCTTTGGCAATAAGTTTGAAATACTTGAAAATCACATCCCAAGAGACAATTCTTTATAAATTAAACAAGGTTTATTTACTTAACTGCTACTCTACGGTACATGATCTAAACTAATAAAACACACAAACATACACACACATACATATGGGAGTTTTGAGAGTAACCTCAGAAGGTTAAAATAGCCCTCTTTGCCATTTCATAACTTAAACCAAAAAGGAAGATCACAAAAGAGAACTGTACTCTTTCCTGCATTCAGATCAATTCACAGTTCAGTAATAGAGACTTTGTTTGAAATACTTGCTTTACGGTGATTAAGCAGGCCGGATCTTTTGTCTCGTTCCACGTGTTGCTCGTGTTCCACGTGGTGCTCGTGTTTCCTGGAAACCTCCGATGGCTCGCGTCGCTGTTGCGTGACGTCACTGGGGAAACCCACGTGCTATCGGCTTCTTAGTTTCTTTGTTGAAAGCGGAAGATGTTAGGCTTGCTGGAGTTGTTATTACGGCTTTGAAGTATTATTTGCGATGGTCAGTTCGGCCTGCGATGTTAAGGCGGTGACCAGCTCGACCAGATGAAGGCTGAAGCTTCCGAGCATGTTGAAGAGCGATCGAAGAGACGAGAAGGAAGAGAGTGAATTTCGAACTGGCGCTCAGTTTTAAAAAGACGGATTTCAGCACGCCCCCGGCGGCTGAACCAATCAAATTGTTCTTGTGGGGCGGAGCCTCGCCCATGTCCTTGGGGCATATCATTTTTACGCTTTCATGTGACGAAAAATAAGACTTTACCTAAGTATTAAACTCTTACCATATGTTTACCCATTTATAATATCACCAAACCTGTCAAATCACGGATTCATAATTTTTCGTGCCCATCCATATGAATCCAAACACGCTACTACTTTACAGAGAACATTAATCCATTATAGATTAAGAAAAGAAAATAGCATGGAATACCCTATAAGGCACAGATTAAATAGCATTCCACATTCTAAATAATTCACATTAAGCATATGAAAGGCAGAGTACAACATTAATATCCATTGTTTCTTTGAGTCCACGGTTTTAATGGCTACGGCCATTAGTGTTCCTCTCGAAATCCTTTAGGTAGATTTCCCTTTTGTTCTCCGATGAGAAAAAGCGCACGCTTTGCGCTGATTGGGGGGGAGCTTATATCCAGACAGCGAGGTGCCATGTCCCTGTAGTTGTTTGAGCATTTATGACTTGGTACATGAAAGTAACCAAATTCCCCAAAGATGTGCTGTTCCTCAATCATCTTTCTCTACACATTGTGAGATTACACATTTTATTTAAATGTTTAACTTAGATTCTTATTATTCACTTCCTGACTAAGAAATTGTCAGGCAATTCAGGTGCTTGAGATCGCTTCCTGACCATTGAGCTTGAGACAGCTGTGCCTTTGTCTCTATGATAATGGTAAGTTCAATGAGTCAGACTACTGAGACTCTCAAGCTTTGTTCTGCAAATGACTTTCTGGCCCAGACTTCCTGGCCCAGACTTCCTGTCCCAGACGTGGAATCGTTAGTTTGATTGGATTAGTGTCTATCTTTCGGAGCCCCCTGGCCCAGACGTGGATTCGTTAGGTTGATTGGATTAGTGTCTATGCATTTGATTATGTTGATGAGATTAGAACCACGGGAAGTTTAGCAACAAACTAACGCCTCCCTCATGTGCTTGCTTTGTTTGAATTTGTCTCCACCTCCAAGAATCCCTCCTCCAAAAATGCCTATAAAATAACCTTGTAAAGTTACTTAAGATTGAGATTTCGATGACTACAGATATCAACAGCTTGTGTTCTCAATAAAGAATCCTGCTGACGATCCAATCGGAAGTCTCCTGGTCTTCTCTTCTGAGTTTCCTACACTTTAGAAGAACCAAGTTCACAACAGATGGTGCCGTGAGCCGGATAGAGTTCCAGCTTCCTCACCTGAAAAGTTCCAGCTGAACAAAGATTCCCAGACTGAATTTTTCTCTCAACCAAGGGTTGTGGTGAGTGCTGTCTCTAATCCAAAAGAACCTAAGACCAGTACAAATTTTGTATCCTCTGTGCCGTCAGAGAAGAGTTAACATACATCTGTAGGGTTTGTTTAACTAAGTTTATCCTCTAAAGTTTTTCTTTTAGAGATGAAAGTTATCCTCTGTTTCAGGCAAGGAAGATTTGGCATTACGTGCTAATAATTTTGATATTGGTTATCCTCTGTTCTTTCAGGCAGGGAAGATTTGGCATTACGTGCTAAAAATTGGTTATCCTCTGTTTCAGGCAGGGAAGGTTAGCATTACATGCTAATAATTTTGATATTGGTTATCCTCTGTTCTTTCAGGCAGGGAAGTTTTGGCATTACGTGCTAAAAAGTGGTTATCCTCTGTTTCAGGCAGGGAAGGTTAGCATTTCGTGCTAATCATTTTGGTTTATCCTCTGTTCTTGTAGGCAGGGAAGTTAAGTGTGAAGTGTTGGTAATTTGGAAAGTTAACAATAGTTAAGCTTTTTTAACAAGTGTACCCTCTGTTGATCAGAGAAGTTTTTTTTTGTTTTTTTTGTTTAGTGTTTGTTGGTGTGGTACAGAAGAAACTTACAAAATGGTTAGAAGGAATGCTAGGCTGATTCCAACCACAGAAAAGAGTGGTCTTGCGACTCCTTTGTGGTCAGATAGTGAATTCAAAACGCTGTTAGGGGAACAAATGGACCTAATAGTCACTGAAAAGTTAGACAAGAACTAACGAGAAATATGAGATTCATCCAGACAAGACTTGGTCGGTAGATGAGTGTAAAAAGGTACTAGGAGCAAGTATTCGTAAGAACAATGTGAAAGGCATTATCTGTTGTCACAGAGAATTCAGTTTAACACTAGCTACACAACAGTCTCAGCGTAACTCAGAGCTAGAGAAACAGAACAATGAACTCTGTGCTAGAGTATCCACTTTGACTAAGAAATTGAACCTCAAGAAAGCTGCAGCAAAAACTGATGTGAAAGTTAGTCAGCCTGATAACATTTACCCTGATTTACAAGCGTTTTTTGAAACAGATGTAGCTCTCCAATCAGTAACTGATGTGCCTGTAAATTCAGTCAATGTGTGTGGTGCTAGGAGAAGATCTCAGGGAATTGAGGAAACTGATAGTGTTCCTCTCAATTCTTCTGTTGTGCAAATACAAACTGTTGCCAAAGCTTTATGTCCTAAAGATATAGAGAGACTATCTCAGAGTTTACCGTCAGCACGCACACATTTTTCTGAATTTAGAAGAACATTGATCAGTAAAATGCGTCTTTATGACATGTCGTTGGCAGAAGTCATGCAGCTGATGTCACAAATTTTAACTGAATCTGAATTCAACAGTTTTGAATCTGCTGTTGCTTCTGAACTGCGAAATGCCAGTAAGGGTGATTTAAGAGAAGGTATTTTGAAAATCCTAAAGAATATCTTAGGACCCAAAATAGATTGGTCTAGAATTACTACCTGTGTGCAAAGGAAAGAAGAAACTGTGAGTGAATATACTGAGAGATTTTGTCAGTCAGCTGTAATTTACAGTGGAATTTTTGATGACCCTGAAAGTGTGCTAGATGACAAGGGACCCCTGGTTCGTATCTGGTCAGATGGCCTTGTAGCCGAATACAGAAAAGCTTTGAGCAATTCCATGCAATTGTCAACCTTGCCATGATTTTTTTTTTTTTTTACCAAAACAACGAAACCCTTTCAAAGTTGTCCTTTAAGGTCTGTATTTTATAGTATTGATGTGCTGCCATGGAAATTTTAAGTACATTGCTTTGTTTATTCACCACATATGAGGTTTGCACAGATATAAAAGTAAAATTTTCATTCAACCATATTTCATGCTTTCAAAAGTGGAATCAAATACTTTCTTTTTTATACATTATGTTAACAGTAAGCATTTTGCAGAAAGATGGGGGCATGCATGATAAATAAATACACTCACTTTGTTATGACAGCACTGCCTTGTAAATTTATAAGCGATATATTTAGGAAGTCATTACGCTTCAGTGCTGTGTCACGTCCGTAACGATTTAAATATAAAGTTTATACTGTATAATAAATATTAATACAAATAACGTCAAACTTCATATACAAAGCCAAAATATGTCCATGCTAATTATGATTGACAATTCATCTCACGTACTCACTCGAAACAACCTTAATTATGCGTTATGGACGTGACCGTTATGGACGCTTCATAATCATGCAATTGACCAGCTCATATTTGTCGTGCTGCTGCTGCTATTAAAATCTCTGGCTCATATTAAATGTATCCGTTACTGTAGGCTATATCAAACCATTTCAGAAGCCAACTCATTGTAGTAACATAAAAAAAAGACGTGCACAAATGTTTACTCAATGGATGCCTACTTACCTCACCGTAAAGGACACAATTGTCGTGATGACGCGTTTTTTTGCACATCTTTTTCACACGTTTTGCTGCGTCTTAATCTTCTTAACATCCAAATGCCAGCCATTAAACTTGGTAAAACATAACTACTAATTAAGTAATCTTTAGAGACTATAAATAATATGACGATTATTCTAAAACATTGTCTTACACTGCAATTATTTTGACAAACATTATGCAGCCATTTTGAATCACGATTGCGCATTAGCAGCGTAAATTGGGAATAAACATTGCCATCAAACATATTTTTGCGATCATTGTGACGATTGTATTTTGCATACCGTTCTTCACACAGACACAGGCCTACACAGTAGAGCCCTGCAAGCCCGTCGGAACCCGACGGGGCCCGACACGCTGAGTCCATTCGGGCCAGGTTCGGGCCATTTTTTGTTTTTACAAATCGGGCTCAGGTCGGGCTCATTAACTTCTCTCCTTGTATTGTGCCCAAATACGCGCAGACTGTTAACATGTTATTTCCTCTCTCCTCTGTTCGCTTGGAATACAGTTTTTCTGGGCTAAAAGAGTGGTTAGCGCATGCACTGGTTCAAAGGCGAGCGCGCGCTGTGAGAGGGGAGGGGTTTCGAAGGACCGGGAAGAACGTTTGGAGTGGATGCAATAAAGTGTGCTAACTGAATAAACGTCGTGTTTTATTCTATTTAACACAGACAGACCACACATGTACTGTATGAAATATTGTTATAATAATTATATTATACTTCGCCTATGCAATAGGCAATGCATATAAGCACGCATTAGCAAACAGGTTGACCATGCAGAGCATCAGGGAGAAGTTGGAGCGTGGGGAGTTACTAAAAGTTCCCAAAGCTGCATTTTGGCTGAGTTTTGTCTGTATTGATATTTGTGGGCATGATTGTCGGCGGTGGTTATGTTTGAGGCCTATAATAAAAGTGTACCTCTTAGCGTGTGTGTGTGTGTGCGTGTATAGCAGAGACAGCGCGCGTCAGAGAGCTTAAAGTGATATTGCTGTTGGTCTTGGGTCGGCATGAATGTGTTCGGGGGGAATTTTATATTAATTCTATATTAACATTAATAAACTAGTGTTTTCTAAGTCGGTGTCACAAGGATGAAGTTGAAGATCCCGACTTGCCATCTCCTCATTAGACGCGCCTTCAATAAATACATCTGTACAGATTAATATTATAATGAAAGAGTTTTTGTATTCTATATGTTTTATTTCGTTAAGTACTAATTTAAAGCTTTCTATAAATATATTTATCATGTCTAAATTTATCAAACAGGCTATGATCAGCTGGCCGCTGTTCGTTAGCTAATTTAAAAAACAAAAACTTACATTTAACGAATAAAAAAATGCTCAAAATGTTTTTCTAAATTACCTTAATAAAATAACGAAACGAAATACAATCACTTTGCCATTTCATACAAAACTGAAGTATTCTAACTGCTGAAACAGTATAGTATAAGCTGTTACGGGCTCGGGCTGGTAACTCTGATTAGCTGTCGGGCTAGGGCCTATATTTTAGGCCCGTGCAGGGCTATACTACACAGTACGCACTAACAAGCGGACAATAGGCTAACTTCAATTCGCCGAAGCTTGTTCTGAGTGGGCACCGCGCTGACCTCCGGGACCTGGTAAACATTTATTATAGCTGATTATATATATTAACACATTCTATATTATTCGGAGTCTAAAGTAAAGAACACATTAGCAAATAATCATGTCTGAATTCAGTTTTGAACATATCCGCACTGGTTACATTTTAACACCACACTCGCGCAAACACAAGCTAATGTATAACAAGGTGATTTCAGTATAAATGTTATAATTGTGCAACCTTACCATACAGATGTCTCAGAGGGAAATGTTTGTTCATTTAAATACCCAACAGAGACCCAGATAAAAAAAAGTTTTAAAGTTTTTAAAGCATTTTATCTGATTCAGAGTAAGATAAAAGGGTGTGAGCCAGAGTCGGACAAGTGACAATTTCAGATCTGTCACGTCCGTAACGGAGAGACATCACGTTCGTAACAATGGTTTTTCCTCATAAATGCAAAAATGAAAAACAAAATAAAATAAATAATTTATGTTCCATGGAGAGACAACCCTTATCCTTTCGGCTGGTATTATTTATTTTGGCTTGTGCATTTGAATTCGCAGAATTTATACAAAGTATGTCGACTCCCAAAAACTCAAGTCCTTTTTTGTCACGTCCGTAATGCCTGCATATTTTCCTGATTTAAAATATAAAACACGTGCATAGACTGTTTTTTTCTGATGCCTAAACTCTATGGTTAGGGATTTATAAAAATATTAATAGATGTTTCCGTATATTGTTAACATTAGCATTTTCTGAGAATTTATATTTCAAGTTTTTACTGCAAATGTCACGTCCATAACGCTGGAATTGCTCCTTTACCATTCTTAGATCTAACTTGGTCTAACAGAACTCTCAGAAGTAACTATGCGCTCCATTAAATACAGGTGCAATTTTAGGCATGGATCTTCTGAGACAAATAAATCTAACTTTAGACATGTCCTCAGAATCTACTAGCATAAAAATTTCCTCAGCACAGATTTCTACCAATAATGCAACCCCTCCCGAGTATGCTTTCTTACAGAATCATCCAATTTGGGCTAAAGACAAGGATGATTGTGGGTTGTTGACAGGTGTAGAACCAGTTAAATTGACAGGAACTCCACCTCCGGTCACCAAACAATATCCGATTAATAAGGAAGCTATACAGGGAATCAAACTTATTGTAGAAAATTTGCTGACGCAAGGAGTGCTAGTTAAAACCAACAGTCCATGTAATTCACCCATATGGCCCATCAAGAAATCTAATGGGACATGGAGACTTACAATAGACTACAGAGTAGCCAATAAACATATTGATAAAATCACCCCCCTAGTGGCAGATCCATCTACAATTTGTAATGGCTTACCATTATATTGTAAGATTTTTTCAGTAATTTATGTCTAATGGATTCTTTTCTATACCGTTGCACTCTGACAGCCAGCCATGGTTAGCTTTCACAGTTGACTATGAACAATACCAGTGGACACGATTGCCACAGGGATTTCAAAACTCCCCAACCATATATCATCAGCCTGTCAGACGTGATTTGTGTGACCCAGAATGTCCGGTAAAATAGTCCACTATGATCCAATATGTCGATGATATTTTGATTGCCTTAACAGATCATGAGGTACATCAAACTGAATTGGCATCATTGTTGGACTATTTGCATAAAAAAGGACACAAATGCAGCTTTCACAAAGCTCAAACCGCTAAAAAGCAAGTCACATTTCTGGGTCAAACAATTGGTGCAGGAAATAGATCCATTACACAGGATCGAGCGGCTTCAGTCAAAGCCATACCTCCGCCTACTACCATTAAAACACTCCGCTCATTTTTAGGAACAACAGGTTATTGTAGACCTTGGATTGAAGACTATGCCTCGATTGCTCAGCCTCTCCATGATTTGTTGAAAGCCCATGGTAAAGATTCAGATACTGTTTGTATGGAAGAACTTCATCTCAAAGCTTTTAATGATTTGAAGAGAGCACTATGTCAAGCACCAGCATTAGGAATTGCCCAATCTGATAGACCCTTTGTGCTTTATGTCCATGAACACTTAGGCTTTATGACTGCATGTCTAATGCAAGATCATGGGGGCAGCTTACGCCCAATTCATTACTATTCCGGTAAACTTGACATAGTCGCTCAAGGTATGGGCCCATGCCTCAGAGCAGTACAGGCAGTTCATCTAGCGCTTCAGGCTTCATCAGGAATGGTGTTAGGTCAGACTGTAAACGTAAAATACCCTCACGCAGTGTCCGCACTAATGAATCAAGCAAAAGTCACTTCTGTCACCTCCTCCCGTTGGGGAAATTGGTTAGCAACTCTCACAGCCCCGAATATTGTTATACAGCGTGCACCAGTCACGAACCCATCCTCATGTATGATGTCTGCAATGACTGAATTTGTGTTAGAGGATGAAGGCGAAATGACTCATGATTGTGTTACGCTTACATATGCAGCGACAAGTGAAATGGCAGAAACTCCCATAGAGAACGCAGAATTGGAGTTGTTTGTTGATGGTTCAGCTCAATTTATTGAAGGTAACAGACGATCAGGATATGCAGTAACTTCCACCACTGAAGTAGTTGCTTCAGGTCGTCTTCCAGATCATTTTTCAGCTCAAGCTGCAGAACTAGTAGCCTTAACTAGAGCATGCACGCTAGCTTCAAGATCGGTTGCAAATATCTACCCAGATTCCAGGTATGCTTTTGGGGTAATTCATGATTTTGGTGTCATTTGGCAAACCAGAAAATTTCTAACTTCTGCTGGATCCCCCATTAAGCATGCTGGATTAGTGAAAGATTTAATGTTTGCCATGAAACTCCCAAAGAAATTAGCGGTGATCAAAGTGAAAGCACATCTCACAACTAATACTACGGAAGCTAAAGGTAATGCTCTTGCTGATGTAGCGGCTAAACAGGCTTGTTTCTATGCAACTGTACAAGTGTGTTCAGGTAATCAATCATTGATCTGTATAAAGACGTTCCTCTATATGAAGCATGGACATGGTTAGACAAAGGAGCCACTGTGGATTCATCCGGCTGCTGGACCAAAGGGGGAAAGTATGTTGCTCCCGAATCACTGTTGCCATATTTGGCTCAACAAATACACATTTTGGGTCATAGTGGTCCAGCAACGATGAATCACAGGTTCTCAAATCAATGGTGGAATCCAAAATTCAGAAACGCAGCCACTGAAACAGTCAAGAGATGTGTTACATGTCAGAAAAATAATGATGTACCAGCAGCCACTACACCAGCAGCACATACCCCAGCTCCACCAGGGCCATTTCGTCACCTGCAAGTTGATTACATATCGTTGCCCCCTTGTAAAGGAAAAACTGACGTTTTGGTAGTAATAGACAAGTTCTCAAGATGGGTAGAAGCTTATCCAACAGGGCGTGCTACAGCTGCACATACTGTCACTGATTTCATTCCCAGATGGGGATTACCAGATTGCATTGACTCAGATCAAGGTACCCACTTCACAGGACAGGTAGTCAAGGAAGTGTCTAGAATGTTGAAGATTAAGTGGAACCTTCACTGTCCCTATAGGCCACAAGCATCAGGACAGGTTGAACGATCAAACAGAACAATCAAAACTAGGGATGCACCGGTTGACCGGCCAAAGATCGGAACCGGCCGGTTTTTGCTTATTTTGCGCGATCGGCAACCGGCCGGTTTTTGTCTTTTTTTCGGCCGATTTTTCCGAAAGTGCGAACATGTAATTTGTGTGGAAGACATTCGGCAGAAGCACAACACACACAGAAAAACAGATACAATGAAGCGAACTGCCGTTGGTGTAACATTACTGGCACACAAATAAGAGCCGCTTTCCTTTGCTGCTCTAGCTGAAGTTGCTAGTGATGGGTCGGTCTTGAACGATTAATTCATTTTGAACGGATCTTTAATGAGACTCGAGAAGAACGAGTCGCTTCGGGAGTGATTCGCTCAGTCGCGCATGCGCACCATCCTAAAGGTTCTGTACTGGAATTAGTTCACCTGTTTCGAGTCTTCGGTTTTTCGAGTCGTTCGCTTCATAGCGTGACTAATGCAGTATGAGCCGGAAAGATAATTGATTAGTTCACTTTTTGAGTCTTCGGTTTTCGAGTCGTTCGTTCATCTTGAACGAGACTCAAAGGTCCGAGTCGGTAAAATGATCCGAACTTCCCATCACTAGAATTTGCGGCGTATCTGTCCACGCCCTGCACAAGAATAGACCGTGAACAGTTGTTCAGCGCAGCTTCTCACGTGTTGGATGAGAAAAGAAACAGACCAACTTGTGACAAAGCTGAAATGCTACTTTTGTAAAGAATAAACGCGTTCAAACGTATAAACGTCAGTTCTGTACAAGATTATTATTTTTATTTTACCTTAAAATTACATTGACTTAATTTGGTTTAACAAGCACGAGCTGTAGCATCTTTGTTTTTGCTCGTTGCACTAAACATTATTTGATTTAACATTTTGGAATAATTTATTTATATAGCCTACTTTGGTTTTATTTAGTTTCACTGGTAAATACCTTTTTTCTTTTACACCAATTTTAAAAATGACAACAAATGTTGATTAAGTAACATCTTTGTTTGGACTGTTGAATGTGTGTTGGTTGTGCTGTTTAGATTGTAACTATGCAAATGTTGCCTTTAATTTCACATGGTTACTGTTAATGTTTTCATTTAAGGCCAGTTTTATGTAGTTTCAACCCAATTTAAAAACCATCTTGGTCCATCTTCAACTGGGGTTGACCAGTTGAACATGAGAGGCAGAATTTGTAAAGATGCTCGTTTGTTTTTTCTAATAAAATATATTGATAGGCATTTAAAATTTGTTTAATATGCTATATCCATTAAAATAAAAGCATAAGAACATTTTGAATTTTAAATAATTTTAATCAAAAACTTGTGACACAGCCACTTATGTCTATGTCATATTGAAGTAACACCACAGACGTAATTATAACACCACAGACCTTATAATGCAAGTTACTAAAGGCTCTGTGTTACCAGAAAATACATTAACACCAGAGACAGTAACACCACATACAAATCAGCTTAGACTTTTCTAAAATGGAGGCTACCATCATGATGATTTCAAGATCAACACCACAGACATGAATTTGGGGGGCAAGTTTTTTCTTAAATATATATATTTTTTAAACAATTAAATATTATACATGTTAAATAAAATCTATATTCATATTTAACCACTTTATTTGTGTTAGAATCTTTCATTATTTCTTGTTGGTTGCTTAAAGGAAAATAAATCGGTAACGAAATCGGAATCGGCCAGTTTGCTCAAAAAAAATCGGTATCGGAATCGGCCATGAAAAATCTGGATCGGTGCATCACTAATCAAAACCAGGCTAAGCAAAATGCATCAGGAAGGAGTACCATGGGTTGAAGCACTGCCCGCAGTACTGTGTAGTATGAGAGCATCACCTAACAGATCAGTAGGACTGAGCCCTCATGAGATTATTACTGGACGCCCAATGCAGATGCCAGGTGTGATTGATCTTAGAAATGCTGATGTGCACATTGCTTCAGATGCCCTGATCGCTTACTGTGAAAACCTCACAAAGGCAGTGCAGAGTGCCAAAGAGAGAGTTGAGTCGTGTTGGCAGACTCCACCAGAAGGTGGAAACACAATCATCCCAGGTCAATGGGTCATGATAAAGTCGTTCAGAAACAAGCCATTAGAGCCTAAGTGGTACGGATCACATCAAGTGATGTTGATTACAGCAGCGGCAGTATTGTGTCAGGGAAGGAAAACTTGGACTCATGTGTCACACTGTAAAGTTGTTCCTCCCCCTGCAGGGATAGGATAGGACAGACACAAGAACCAGTGAGGAGCCCAGGGAAGAACCGAAAGCAACAGGCTTGGGGCCAACCCTGCGGTGAAGATTTCCTCATAGGCCTTTCCCCATCCAATAGTCCATCCTTTCCTCACTGTTCTTTAGGGTGTCGAGGAATTGAGAAATAGGGAAAGAAGGAACAACAATAGCAGACTATATTTGAACAGAGGATACAACCCTAATGTTTGCAGACTCTACAACAAATACTGCTCTATGCCGTTGGTCTCTCTTGTTTTTGTTTCTTTCTTCCTCTGTGCAGATACCACTTGATGGCTGTCCTGAGATCCATATGCTACGCCCTTCTCACCTGCGGATGAAGCCACAACTTCTAGAAAACAACTAGACCCATTGCCGAGCCAACTATCACACAAGAAAGAGAAAGAAAGAAGAAAAAAATAAAAAATACACAGCAGAGACTCACATATGGGAACTTCAGTCATCCATCAACATGATCAAGATTTTCGTACTATTAACCATCATGGACATCACGCATAAGTGTAGACCCCAGAAACAACATATTCTTAGAGCTGATGAATATGTCAAGAAATGCCTTGTTTGCTGGAAAGAACGTTTGCATGCACGCACCTTCAGTAGGAGCAGGAATCCCATGGGTGGCACACCTATCTCCAAATGTGATACGTGTACCTTATTCGATCATCATACCAGTGGATTATACAACAAGGATACATGTCACAACGTAATTCCTCCAGATTCTTCGTGTTGCATTCCTGGACTACCATCCTGCAACCTAACTTCAACTACTCCCATCATGACAGATCTACTCATGCCAAGGATGTTTTATTGGTGCATGGAAAATTATGCTCCAGCATCGACTACACTGGGTGAAATTCTCGTGAACGTTGCAGCTCTGTGATTGAAAGAAGAACCGAATTCAATGTGCATGCGTTACTACATCAGATACGAAAGAGGAGAATGAATTAAAAGAGTGTCTCTACGGAACCCATCCTACGAAACTTTTGCCATAAATCAGTGGTGTATGATTCCTCCACCGACTGGCACTTTGTGGTTATGTGGGACTTCTGTCTACAGCATCCTACCCAGCCAATTCAATGGCAGGTGCACCCTGTTTATGTCCTACCAGCCATCAGAGAAAATACACACTCCACCTCAAGTTCTCCACATCTACAAAATTCAGCTTCTACCAACAAAGATGGCTGCATTCCAGGACTCACTTGTGTACAAACGTGGTGGTCAAGAACTCTTGGAGCATTAATCCCATCGTATGGTGTCATGCAGGCTCTCGATCAAGTCAGAAGCCTGTCGGATTCTGTACAGAAATTGGCCAATGATACGGTTTTGGCCCTGGGCAACATCAAGGACACTCTCGCCTCGCACAAGATGATGATCTTACAGAACAGAGTGGCCTTGGATTACATTCTTGCAACACAAGAGCCTGTACCATTATCGGTCCTGAATGCTGCACGGGTTAATGGATCCAACAGAGAACTTGAACAAAATCCAACAAGACATTCTTGGTCTTTCAGCAAAATTACACCAGATGACTGAAGATAATTCTTCATGGTTCGAAACTTGTTAGGTAAACCCTGGCTGTGGATCAAGGAAATAGCAATTCTGCTGTTGTTTCTCCTACTTGCGTACTATCTATGCATCCACAGTATCAAGTGTTTCTTTCAGCAAATGACTCCCGCCTCTCACGAGGAAATGACAGTTCCAACCAGAAAAGATTATTACCCGTAAGAACTTCACGGACCCTAATTGCATGTTTTGTTTCTGTGTCAGCATGCAATTACATATAAGCAACACAGAACATGTACTATGTGCCTGTAACGATTACAAGTTACAAGAATTAACTTTTAAGTGTCTAAATTTGTATTTTGTGAGAGTTATTAGAACTCTCAAAGGGGAATTGTGAGATTACACATTTTATTTAAATGTTTAAATTAGATTCTTATTATTCACTTCCTGACTAAGAAATTGTCAGGCAATTCAGGTGCTTGAGATCGCTTCCTGACCATTGAGCTTGAGACAGCTGTGCCTTTGTCTCTATAATAATGGTAAGTTCAATGAGTCAGACTACTGAGACTCTCAAGCTTTGTTCTGCAAATGGCTTTCTGGCCCAGACTTCCTGGCTCCCTGGCCCAGACGTGGAATCGTTAGTTTGATTGGATTAGTGTCTATCTTTCGGAGCCCCCTGGCCCAGACGTGGATTCGTTAGGTTGATTGGATTAGTGTCTATGCATTTGATTATGTTGATGAGATTAGAACCACGGGAAGTTTAGCAACAAACTAACGCCTCCCTCATGTGCTTGCTTTGTTTGAATTTGTCTCCACCTCCAAAAAGTCCCTCCTCCAAAAATACCTATAAGACACCCTGTAAATTACTTAAGAATGAGATTTCGATGACCACAGATACCAATGACATGTCATAGAATAAAGAAATTCTGCTGACAATCCAATCCGAAGTCTCCTGGTCTTCTCTTCTGAGTTTTCTACACTTTAGAAGAACAGAGTTTTCAACAGTGTCCTCAGCTCAGATGGAGACTCCTATGTCCGTTAGTGCATCCCAAAACACAACAATTGAAAAGCCTCTTCGGCACTAACATTATGGCAATCCATAAATATCTCCAGCAGCTACAGCAGGGATCCTCAAATATGGACCAATCCTGCAGAGTTAAGTTCCAACCCTAATCAAACACGCAATCAGAGTCTTCAAGATCATTAGAAAATCACAGGTAGGTGAGTTTGATCAGGGTTGGAGCTAAACTCTGCAGCAGATTGGACCTCCAGGGAAAGATTTGAGGAACCCTCAGCAAGTAATCCATTATGGAGTGGGACCGCAGCTTCTCACTCAGGGCTGTGTCTATAGGGCAGCATCACAAATGGGGGGGACTTTTTCCCCTCAGTGACGTGAACAGAGGGAGAATCTGAAACAGCTCATTCTGAGAAAGTATTTATAATTTTTTTGGATTATACAAAAATGAGTGGGTGGATTTTTGCTATTACAGGCTGGTTGTTTTCACACACGGAGGCCACACAACTGTGTTCAAACACCTTATTAACGTGATTTTTGCATAATAGGTACCCTTTAAGAATTAAGACCCTTGACAAAAATTATGGAATCACCACTTAGATGTTGTTTACACAATTTGTTACTCCATATAAAATGAACGAATCACAGATATCAAACAAAACAATTTTGTTTAATAATTCAACATTCTGGTTATGTGAAACATACCTAAAACTAATTGTATTAAACTCTTTTAAATAATGAAAATTTGAAAATTCAATGTTGAGTAAAAAAATATGGAATCATTCACCACAACACAGTTAGTACTTTACTACTCATCCTCTGGCTGATATGACAGCCTGAATTCTTTGGTATGGAACAATATTATTCCAGCCAATTTTCAAAAGAATTTCAAATTGTATTTTCAATTGTGGATGCCTCAACTGTAACATAATCCAAATGCAATTGCAAATTTTGCATTACCGTTTGCGTTTTTTGCACACAGTCAATTTGCAACTGAAATATTTCCCATGTCTTATAAGTTATGATCCTGTCATATTTAAATTAGTGATCGACCGATATAGATTTTTATAACCTTTTCACTGTGTTAACAGCAAGATGTTAAATGAATTTAGTGTTTTGACAAGACTAATAAAATAGCTATTAGGCTAAACCTACATTTTTTTCCTATTGTGTTGTAGGCTGAATGTTAGCATAAACGAATTATATCCTGACAAAACAAATTATAATAGGGATTACAATTTTTGTATAACTTTTTTCCTCTCTGTGAAACTTTATTCCGTGTTGGCAGCAAAATGTTATTGACATTTATCAGTCAATAAATTCAAGACTCTCGACAAGACAAAAATAAAATAAATACACTTTTGTGCAGACTAAACTTTTATTTGTTAGCCTAGCTCTCTTTCTTTCAGCAGAAATGTGAACAAACAGAATATATCAGCGGGAGCGGTGTGCGGAATACAACCTAAAATAGTCCCGCAGACCTCTACATCACAGATCAGATTTCATTTATCACGTGAAGAGAGATGACTGATAAGAAGAGTGAGGTGACACAGACAAGACGATGTGGAAGAGTTTCGAAACCAAATGTAAAAGCGCCCGTTTTAAGCCTGTTGACTTCTGAGTCTGACATTAATGTAGGTCAAGGAGAAAATTCACCGAGATCTACCAAGTGAAAAGTAAATAAATTATAAAATGCACATTAAATAAATAATTAAAAAGGCTTGTTGTGATGTATCTTTATGTTGCATTAATTTTATAATAATAAATAAAATAGTATTTTATTATTATTCACTATTCACGTCGCTGTATTGAACTATATACTGAGCTGTATTCAAGCAGAAATATGATGTTATAGAGATCGAGAGAGCACATACACGGTTCGTTTGCACATCATTTATAACGGACATAACGTGTGCCTAATGCACGATCATGTCACTGTAATCAGCTTTACCTTGATTACAAAACTTGCCCATCCAAACTTGTGTGTACTAGTGTGACACTGGCTTCTTTTATCCAGCGAGAGCAGTAGTTTATGTATCATGTTCTCATACAGCGGTTTTGAGCCGCCGTTCAGTCTGTATTCACAACGCCATGAGAACCGTATTTCTCCCCCTAAACACAGAATACGTAGAGAGGTGAATACTAGAGTTGAGCCGGATACTCGGCTGAAACGAGTATCCGGTACGGATAAAGCACTTTTGCCGAGTACGAGTATCATACGAGTAATACGAGTCAATATCTGTGCTCGGATTGAATAAACATTCTCATTGGGTAGCTGACTGTGTCTGCGTTCTGTGATAGGCTAGTCACAGCGCCCCTCCCCTACACACATACAGGTTTAGGGGCCGCTCACATATCGCGTCTTTTGCGCGCTCAAGTTCGTTATTTCAAATGTAGAAGCGCGGTATCGCGCTCATAATGGAAGCGGCGTGCTCGTTTTACCAGGCGGCGTCCGCCGCGCATCGATAAAAAACATCTCAACTTTTCAGAATGCCGCATAGCGCACTGCACCTTCTTGTAACGGAGGCGCAGGCTGATGGTTGCTTAGCAACCACAAACGCCTCCGGGCGCGCAACCGCCCAGCGCTTTGGAAAAAAGGAGAAAGCAGCGCGCCTAAGCGTTTTCCATGCGTTTTTAGGCGCGATATGTGAACGACCCTATTGTGTTGCTGTGTCCCGCTCTGCTCACTCACACACACACACTGAGAAGAGAAGAGAACAGCGCTCTCTCTCTCTGTCTCTCCCTCAGTCACTCAGGTTCGCGGGTTTTTTCCGTTAACGTTTAGGGTTTCTTCAGCTTCAGGTTTGTTTTTTACTTTGGTTTGTAGTACTTACTTATTAACCTGTAGAGTTTTGGTAAACGTGGGGTTTGTTCAGACGTGGTGCTTGGTAGAATGCGAATTTGTTTTTCTTTTTTAAACCTTTTAAACCAAGAGAGTGTCTGACACTTTCTTGCTGTATTTCATAAAAAAAAGGTAGTGGTGGTATAAAACTATATTACAAATTAATTAGCTACACACACACATACCTGGTGTAAAAAAAAAAAAAAAAAAGAACCAAAAAAAAATTCACACTGATCATAAAAAAATTAAGTTAAAAAAAGAAAGTTATGTTGAGATGAAAACTCTTGTTCATTAAATTTTACTTCATAATTGCAACCGCATGTGTTGTATTCATTGTTGCAAAACTTGTTCTGTATATAGTTAGTTTGTTATCGTGATCAAAACCATTGATCTGAAGCTTAATGCTGATGCTGTCATGTAAATAGTTTTCTAATCAGCAATAAATATAACAATTTCTGATCAACCCATATCAATTGCATGCTTAAAATAACATACCGGTTAAAGCCCCGCCCATTTCAAGACAACCCGACCCACTTCCAGGTTAAATCCCGCCCACTTCCGGGTTAGGCCCCGCCCAGTCCGAGTACGGATACAGATAATTCATATGGTTAACAGATACAGATACAGATACAGATAATGCTGTACTCGCTCATCCCTAGTGAATACGATCTATTACCCCTGATCTAAGTGATAATGTAAAAAAATAACAAAAAAACATTTGTTTCTCATTTATTTGGTTCCACAGTATTTGCTGTTTTTTATTTTAAACACTGCTTCACGCCGAATTTGCTGCTGATATTAAAGTCAAAGTAAAACGCGCACGGCGCTTACAGGCTATTTAAAACCTATAAGGAAAAGAGGGAAAACAAACAAAATATCAACATTTTAAACTACAGTTTTAGGTTTATAAGCTGTTTAATAGGCTAAAGAGTGAATAATAATAATTCACTGGATAATATTCTCTGGAATATTGAAATAAGCTATAACAAACAAAATATTGTATTTTATTGCATTTCTTAACTGGCATGTTTTATCAGAATTATTCAAATGTTTTTGTCATTCTAGATTATGAAATAACTGCTGACAGCGCGGTTTATCTATGCATTTACACAGAACTATACTCAAACTGCGATCGCTTGTGGAGAAAATAAATAATTAATTTCGATAGAGATGTATTTATTTAGATGTTTATTGGCGAAATAATGGTTCTATAGTAAATGTTAATATAATTCAGCGTGTTTCAAACAAGTTAATCTTGTATAAAGTTACATGCGGTGGTCGTGCTGGAGCATTTCCTGAGTGAACACTGCTCCAGGTGTGTGTACTTGGATGGGTCAAATGCAGAGAACAAAATTTCACTGCTGGTTATACTCTGTATAATTATGTATGTAAAAAAAAAATAATAATAAAAAAAAAATAAAAAAAACGATAAATGCTTAAATATCGGGAAAAATATCGGTCAATCTCTAATTTAAATAGCAATATTTATTTCCATGTCTGCTTTTTCACTCTCTCTGCATTGTGCATATAACCTACCAAAATTCAAATGGAATTGCAATTCCTTTTGCATTTGAATTTACGATGTCTACACAGAAAGCTGTCAATCAGCGTGAGGGGCGGGACTATACTATGGGGCGTGTTTGTATTGGGAGGTGACATCACTCACAGAAGACCGTGCCAAATGATTTGAACAGGGGAGGTAATCGGTGAAAGCTACGATAAAGGCAGCTGCCAATCAGTTCATGTCTGTGTGAACGTACAGACAGTGCAATTCTACACTTATTACCATACATTTTATTCCTTTCTTTTATTCCATAATAGAGAGCGCGTTGCGCCTGCCTCAAAATCTTTTACTGTTTGAACTCCGATTGATGCACGCATGTATTTATATATTTATAGTTGGTGAAATGAAAACAATGAGCAAATAATTACATATTCATCTAAATGCAACTCCCAGAAAAATGGGTGGACTGCTCTGGTATTTTCAACTTCTCTTTACTCTTAAGAGAAGAATGAAAAGAACTTAAGTAAGTTACAATCTTGAGGGATGGTGAAATAATTATCTCCAGTGTTAACTCTTATGTCAAGTCACATTTATTCTATAGAACTTTATATAATATAGATTGCATCAAGGAAACTTCACAGAAATAAACAATGAAATAACTGAATTGATCAAGGAAACTCTATGAAGACAATTCAGATTCTGTTGTAAAGCAGCTCTAAAAGACATTATTGTCATTATTTAGTTTATGTCAGTTCAGGTCAATAACAGTCTGACATTCATCATTTTAAAATGAGATCAATCAGCTAAAAAAGTTGTATGCTGCAGCTTTAAATGTAGAAGTGCTGAAACATTTCAAATGTGGAAACATTTCTACACTGTACGCAGGTAACTGAGTTAAACGCATTACAAACTGCAAGGCTTTTCTCCAGTGTGGATTCTCATGTGGAGTTTAAGGTTTCCATTGTGAGCAAAACGGTCTCCACACTGTTGGCATGTGAACGGTTTTTCTCCAGTGTGAGTTCTCATGTGTCCGTTAAGACTTCCTATATGAGTGAAACTCTTTCCACACTGTTGGCAGATGAAGGAACTCTTTCTAGAGTGTATTCTAATGTGGACTTTAAGGTTTCCTCGTTGATTGAAAAATTTTCCACACTGAGGGCATGCAAAACGCTTTTCTCCAGTGTGAATTATTAAGTGACTCTCAAGAATTGATTTACAAGCAAAACATTTTCCACAATGTTGGCAAGTAAAAGGGCTCTCCCCAGTGTGAAATTTCATGTGGATTTCAAGGTTTCCATGTTGAGCAAAACTCACACCACACTGTTGGCATGTGTAAGGCTTCTCCTCAGTGTGAGATCTCACATGCCTCCTGAAGTTTTCTTTTAGAGTGAAACATTTTCCACACTGAAGGCATATGAAAGTCTTTTCTTCAGTTTGAATCCCTACGTGCCTCTCAAGACTTACTTTATGAGATAAACACTCTCCGGTTTGATCTTTAGGGGTTCCCCGTTGAGTGACACTTCTAGTTTGTGTCTTTTGAAGATTCACATATTGATGTTCTTTTTCAGTCTCATTGAGAACTTCTTTCTCCTCTTTCGGTGCCATTAGGTCTAAGGTGAAAAAACAAATGAATAAAACCTCAGTTTAATGGCACAATATAAGACATCAAAAGATTTATATATATTGTATGATAACCTACAACATGTATGCTAGACTCTATACCAGGGTTCCTCAATAGGCGGCCCGCGAGAGAAAATAGTTTGGCCCGCGCTAATTTCAGATAATGTGGCATGAAAATTGAAACGCAGCATCAGAAAGTGACATTAACTTACATCGTGTCTACACAGGACGCGAGCGTCATGATGCGACGCAACAAAATGCAATATAACTTATTATCATCAGTGATGCTGTATTCACTGGATGCGGCCCAGCGCTGCACAAAAAAATCCAGACAGTAAACTGCTGACTCGTTCTATTTATGACTGACACGGAGTTCAAATAATTTGCAATGCTTTGTCGCATCCAGTGTAGATACTATGTGACAGCAAAAACATGGCAAGTGTGAAGTGAAGAAAAGTGGACATGGAAAATAGATGATTCAAATATGAATGGACTGAGAAGTTTTGAGTGAGTGAGTGATACCATCTTTGTCATGGATGTTGGTTCGCAGTGAGTTCACAGTTTTATAAGTTTCCTTTAATTTATTTTCAAGATCTTAGCTAAAATATCTATTGTTGTTTTCACTATGGCTATAAACCTCACGCAAAATAATATTCAAACTCAAATTAGACACTTTTAACATTAAATAAAGCACAATCGTTACCTGATATTATCATATTTTGTATGTTGTTCCTGCAGCAACGTCGCTGAAAAGAAAAAAATCTAAAATAAAATAGCGTGTTGCTGATTGTCACCCGCTATTTCTTTTTTTGTAAAGTATTAATTATGAGAAAAGGTTTTAATAAAATAAAAGATTAATAGCAGACGTTACTGTTATTTACTGATAATTTAACTAAAGAATTCATCAACCGATGAGAAAATAATAAATAGATTAATTAAAAAATAATAATTAGTCGACAATAAAAATAATAATTAGCTGCAGCCCTACAGCGCACGTTACTATAGATCAGAGGTAGGCAACGTCAGTCCTGGAGTACCGCTGTCCTGTAGAGTTTAGCTCCAACCCTGATCAAACACACCTGAACAAGCTAATCAAGGTCTTCAGAATTACTTGGCTACAGGCAGGTGAGGTTTTTTTTCAGGGTTGGAGCTAAACTCTGCAGGACATCAGCACTCCAGGACCAATGTTGCCTACCCTTACTATAGATCAGTGGTTCTCAAAGTGTGGTACGCGTACCACTAGTGGTACGTGAGATTCCTCTAGTGGTACGCAGAGGAATCTCAGAATTAAATATAAATCAGGCCGCGTGTCCACAAAACGATTTTTTTTAATTGTTTTAAATGGGAGTGTCTTTTTCATGCTGAGCACTCGGGCGTTTTTTTCTTGGCACCGAGAATTTAAGAATGTTAGCACTCATCACTGTCACTTTTTAGTCAGCTAGCCAATCACAGTGGAGGAGGCGAGACTAATATCACACCCTGCTTGTACTACGACTGAAAAGCAATGGAGAAGTTAATATTGCTTGTCTCTGAGTATTTATGTCTTTACCAGATGGAATTGCCGCAGTACAATAATATTGTTATGAAAAATAATGCTTGGAGAAACATTTCATTCGCGAAGCGTCTGCCATATTACTTCAGCGGATATTCCATATCATAGCAACCGCATGCCTCGAAAATCGCAGCCCTCTCAAGCGCTCACACCTGGGTGTTTTCAGCTGGCTTTGGTGGACACGTGGCCTGATTGTTGTTACTTGCAGCTACATATACAGCCTGTGTGTTTTTTTATCAAGTACTTTTTTATTTAAAAGTGAAATAAAAACTGTACTGTGCTTAAAGATTAAATGAAAATGTATTGTAGCTGCTTAAAGTTAAATAAAAACTAAGTTACTGTACTTAAATGTTAAGTAAGTGTAACAGATGTGTATGCCAGTAAGGGCGGTGTGTAAACCTCACTCTCCTGACCTCAAAAAGAGGCGCTCTAGCGTCAGTATAGCCTTTGGCGTTCCTTGTTAGAGCGCCCGCCTCCTGCGCCGGAATCCCCGGTTCGAGACCCGCTCGGTGTGATCGTGTGGACCCGGGGGGGGTTACATAAGTATAATACATTGTCATTTAATCTTTATTTAAGTACAGTTTTTTAACATTTAAGTCCAGTACAGGTTTTATTTCACTTTTAGGTACAATATATTTAAATTTAATAATTACGTTTTTTATTTACGTGGTAGTAAGCACGGTGCAGTGTTCATGTTAAAACTGTGTATTTACTATAGTTTAAGAGGCTGACAATAATAAATATCCTTATAAGGATTAAAACTGACTCGTTTTTTTATTTTTTTACTGTGTATGGTACTACTGAAAGTGACGTGACATACTCGGAATTTGTGCTCTGCATTTAACCCATCCAAAGTGCGCGCACACACACACACACTCACGGAGCAGTGGGCAGCCATTTATAATGCATTTTAATGTTGGTCATAATGGTGGTACTTGGAAAGCCAAATATTTTCTGAGGTGGTACTTGGTGTAAAAAGTTTGAGAACTAGTGATACACAAAAATATCATGTTAAATCACACTTTTGAGTCATATTTTGTGTGTGTGTGTGTGCTGAAAAAAGTGGAAGCTGTGAAAGAGGAAAGGATAAGAGCTTGAGATAAACAGTTTAAAGTTTTAGCGCCATGCCGCATTGATTTCATGCCCCGTTTTTATTGGTTGGTCAGTAAACGTGTACTGTACCAGCAAACACAAGTAGTCAATCTTTGGTTGCAAGACCTTGACAATGGTCATCTTTGAACCTCTCTCACTGTATGACACAGGACCACCGATTAGGAGCCACGATCACAGAAATCACCATGATTGTTTCACAATGCCAATCTTTCATCTGGGACAGAAAATCATGCAGTGTGCTCAATAAGATCAGGCCCAGCAGATAACTTATCTGTATGCTCTCAATATTGATTGTCTTATACTAATGGCATCAAAAAGTGTGACTTACAGGTAGTTGTGACCTACCTAAATATAGGCAACTTGTAATTGAAAAACAAAACTATTCAGATGGTTTTAATACATTTAGTCATTTAGCAGACGCTTTTATTCAAAGCGACTTACAATTGGGAGTACATAAAGCGATTAATCTTGAAGAGGCAAACATACAGAGGAAGTGCCAAAAACACCAAGTCTCAGGCATTGTTCAAATACGTACATGCTAGCAAGGGAAGGAGAGAAAGATAAAGAGAAAGATGAAGATTTTGAAAAAGTGAAAGTTCAAATGTTTTTTTTATGTAGTCAAGTAGAGTTGAAAGAGATGAGTTTTCAGTTGTTGCTTGAAGATTGACAGGGATCCAGCATTCCGGATGGGGGTGGGAAGATCATTCCACCGGCCAGGAACGGTGAAAGAGAATGTTCTGGAGAGTAATTTTGAGCCTCTCTGTGATGGTACCACGAGGCGTCGCTCACTAGCAGATCTCAGACTTCTGGAGGGGATGTAAATTCGTAATAGTGAGTGGAAGTAGGTGGGTGCTGAGCCTGTGGTTGTTCTATATGCAAGCATCAGTGTCTTGAACTGGATGTGAGCTGCAACTGGTAGCCAGTGCAAGGAGACAAAGAGAGGTGTAACATGGGCTCTTTTGGGCTCGTTGAAGACCAGTCGTGCCGCTGCATTCTGAATCATTTGTAGAGGTTTGATTGTGTTTGGTGGAAGTCCAGCTAGAAGAGCTGGATAAGAGCTGGATATTTGAATTTAATATTCAAATCTTTAATTTAATATGTATTTCTACATACAAGTATTTAGTATAGAGTAATAAATGATCTCTGTCCTAAACACACTAATGTCTGCTGGCCTGGAGAGGTCTATGCTCCTGTATGTAGTGCATATATCTGTAGCACATATGGGTTCAGACAGCAAGCCTCAAAGGCTGTGTGCAGTCAGACACCACACATCAAGTGTGGGGAACACATTCTCCAATAAGACCCGGTGTGCATCCAACACCCTGCAGCACTCACTTTCCTCAGCTGTGACCATGGCCTCGCATTTACCACACAAACACTTAATGAAACAAAAACGTGTTTATCTATCTCTCTCCTGTGGTGTCTGCTATACCACGCAACGTTAGTGTCAGATATTAACCAGTGTGACACGCCTGATCTACGATGATTATTTTCTGTTACTGGTAAGTATCAATAAACATATATGATCAATATTGGCTTTGTTATTGCCTGATTACATGAGCTAACGTGTGAATATCTGTAAGCTAACACTGGTCTCTCACCAAGACATCTGTTCACCTCACACATCAACTCAATTTGTCTCCTCTGACTGTTGTTCTGTTTAATCCTGGCCTGTCCCTGCTCTCTTGGCTGCATAGAAGGCTCATAATTATATTTGTGTTCCGTCATACGGGTGTAAATAACCATTTAAAATTTCCTCAGCGTCCGAACTGTCATTGTGATCCATTGGTTTCCTAAGGGTAAAATGGACCGCTCTCCCTGTCGTTACATCACTTCCGGTTTTGGCGGTTTTTCAGATGTGGAAGTAAAATTATCTCACAAAAACGACTCCAGAAGAAGAAAATTTAGTTACTACATTATTTTTCGTAAAGCTGTAACTATTTTATAAATATGATCAAAATAAATACTTTTTGGAGATAAGAAGAATGCAATACTACTCTATAGGTACTCAAGATCAACATGAGATTGGGTGAAACTGTATTATGTCCCCTTTAAGGGCCAAGTTGAGAGCTGTTGTGCTTCACCATATTGCTAACGATCAACTTTCATTAGGACAAGAGTCTTCAACTGGGGGTCCACCAATTAATGTTTGATCACAAATAAATATTTTGTAAAAAAAAAAAAAAAAAAAAATGGGTGGAAAAACATCACAAAGTAACATTAAAATATAGTCACCCTGAAACAAAAGCTTCAGTTATCTGCTACCATTCATATCAGGTATTAAATGAAAAACATTTGTTACTCAGAGAAGATGTAAAAGACGTCACAATCATTCAACTGCAATAATCTATTTAGTTTAAGTTTGTTATATAGTTAGTGCTTGCTGGCTTCTTTTATTTGCCTCATCAAAGCTCTTTTAATGATGCACAAATGTAGACAGCAGCAGTAACTTGAACAATATAAAGTCAATCACTTACATTGCCTTTTGCTAAATATTGTTTTTGATACATACCTTCATATAATTGATAATTAATGGTTTTCATTTCAGAAGTAGATACTGAGTTTAATGTTACACAAACTAATCGTTTGCTTGGGATACTTATGTATTTTCTATTCTAATTAAATGTGTGACACGCCATAACTGACGTGGAAGCAGGATCTCAGGTTAAAGGCAGCATTATTTGTCTGTTCATGTGATCTCAACATGTCTGTCCACATGAGACGACCCGCTCAATGTCAAATAAAACCACTTTAGTTACAACACTCATGTGATATTCTTCAAAAATAGTATTCATTTCTGTAGACAGAGCAAGACGTTTTAATAAGAATCAAATGAGTTTAGCTTTGGGATTGAAAACCAACCTGTTTGTTCCTCAGTGTCTTCATGTTTCATGCTGAATACTTCTTCAATCTTCATGTCTTCACTCTCCTCTTTAATAAACGCTATCTTTGTTTGGTCCTCAGTATCTTCATGTTCGACTCTGAATGCTTCTTCAATCTTCATGTCTTCACTCTCCACTTTAATAAACACCGTCTCTGTTTGTTCCTCAGTATCTTCATGTTTCATGCTGAATATTTCTTCAATCTTCATGTCTTCACTCTCCACTTTAATAAGTGCCGTCTTTGTTTGTTCCTCAGTAGCTTCATGTTTCACGCTGAATACTTTTTCAATCTTCATGTCTTCACTCTCCACTTTAATAAACGCCATATTTATAACAGTGTGTTACATGGATCTCAGTGGCTTCACCAGTTTCGCTGTTTGGACACTGTAATTTTTAACATGAGAAAAATTATCAGAAAGATAAATAAACAATACATTCTACATCTGAGCATCTCAGTCAGCTCCCTAGTTCAGTAGTCAACAGACTGGTAAGGCAGTCGGTTAGTCATTGTTCATGGACTGATTTTCAAACAACACTCAAAACTACCACTACAAATTAATTAACACAATTTATATTAAAATTACATAATTATTGGGCATTTAATGATGTATATATCACATTTAATCGATTAGACACTAAAACATTTCTGATAATCCTGTAAAAGTTGTGGTCAGTCATAGGTATTTGTTTTGCAGATTCACTATAATGGGGCTAAATGAGACGCAACGTTTCTGTTACTCCTGTATGTGCTTTAGTCACAAACAATGTGCAATAACGTTAGATAAAGCATCACAACATTACAATCAATAATACTTAATTCATTTTACATCGCTTTTAAAAAATAGACTGAATTCTCTGTATCGATTTAAACACTATCACTGCTTAAAACAAACCTTTCTTCAGTCGAATCACCAGAGCGCGGCGCAGCCTTATGACGTCACATCGCCAGCCCAAAATAAAAGTCCGGTATAGTGCATAGACATTTACTACAGGAAAAAAAAGAGTAATATTTTGTCTAAAAGGCAAAACAGTCATGTTTGATTGCAGAAACCATTTATTCAAGGGGTTGCGCACAGTTATTCAATAGCAAGCCAATTAAAACTGATATATTTTTTCAACAGAACCACAGTAAAATAATTAAAATAATAAACCAAAATGAAATAAAAATATTGTTTTCTATCCCTAATATGTTAAAGTCTGAGCACACTCCAGTACACCAAACTCCCCACCAGCAGGGACGATTCTAGGATTTTTGGGGGGCACAATATGGGCCACAATTAATGCAGAGGGGCCAATCTTATGTTGTGTATTATAGATATCTGAATCATTTAAAGTTTAGTAAGCTTTAAAATCAGCAATAAACAGAGATACCTTATTATCATTTAATGGCATTTATTAACTTCTGTAATTCAGGACAGTCAAATACATTTGTGTTAACTTTTTAAGTTTAAGAAGTGAAAAACTATAATAAAAGAATCCAATGAATAGAGTGCAACTCACAAAAATAATAAAACTCAACATTAAGAACAGCTTAATTTATACATACGCAGAGTTAAATTAATTATTAATATAATAAATACACAGTTAAGGAATTAACACAACTTTATAAATTAAATACAATACTAATAAAAAAGTTTTATCCACATCCTACTCAATTTGCATACTAGCAGTTGCGGTAAATTTGCAGTGAAGAATTGACAAAATCTAAATATGGCAAGGCTAATTAAGCCTTGTGCATATTGATTGTAAAATATCATATATCCATATCTTTTGTTAGATATTATCTATTTTATCTATGTATATCTTATATAAACAGCATTAACGTTTTTTTTATATTATTTAATTATACTACAGTGCATGCATGATAATTCTTTAAGTTGATATTGATATTTAAGTTTATATAAGTTGATATTCTGATCATATTTTTTCCAAGCACATATTATCAATTACAAACCACATCAATCTCAATAACTACTATTAATTTTGTATTTAATCATTTATAACTGATATATAATTGTCTAGTAAGGCTGGACGTGAAAAACTCCTTATATTCAGGTGTGCAGAATTATTAGACAGGTTCCCTTTCGAGCTTTCACGAGACATAACGGAGAAATTCTCCGTTATGGGAACTCCTTCCCTCCAACCTTTCCTGAAGTCCTATTGGCTCACGCCAGTCTAACTGACTGGCCAATTGTCGCGAAGCATGCAAATATGACGAGCTCGAGAGGCAGTATAAATGCGGAGCCCGCGACAATTACGTCAGAATCTTTTCCTTCGACCGATTCCTGTAAGAGGACGTCCTACAGCCGTATCTGCATGGGACCGATCGAAAACCCACCGGATAACCACGACCACTGCATTGCCTGCCTGGGCCTTGCCCACGCGGAGGCGGCGCTGGAGGAGTCTGACTGCACACAGTGTGCGGATCTGCCACTGCGCGTGCTGAGGACTCGCCGGAATGTGGCCCGTGGCCTCTTCGGGGTTAGGCCCACTGCCCCCAACGTGCCGCTAGTGGGCCCCAAAATTGTCGTCCCCACACTCGAAGGTGGGGATGACAATTTGGCACGAAGCCACCGTTCTCAACGTTCGCCTCAATCCCCAGTTACCTTCTCCGACGGTTGTTTCCGTCCCCCTCTGTCCGTCGTGGACTTCGTTTCCTTCGGCCAGGAGGCCGAGGAGGACTCTATATCCATTTCAGCCTCAGAGAAGGAAGAATGGGTTGGATCGGACCGGGACCGCTCCGACAGTGAAGGAGCCTCAGACCTCCAAGAGGAGCTCGTAAGGGTCATGAACAAGGCGGTCCAGGAGCTGGAGCTCTCCTGGAACCCTCCAGAAGAACCGACCAAGAGCAAACTTGATTCCTGGTACTTCAGGTTCAGCCGCCGTCAAGTAGACACAAGAACGTCGGTGCCGTTTTTTTCCCGACGTCCACGACTAGCTCGTTAAGACGTGCCTGGAAGGCGGAACCGCCTCAACGGAAGTGGTGAACGATCTGCGGGCGGCCACAGACTTTGCGCTGATGGTGACAAAGTGCACTGCCCAGGCGATTGGCCGAACCATGGGGTTCATGGTAGTCCAGCAGAGGCATCTATGGCTTACCTTAGCCGACCTTAAGGACGCAGACCGCAAGGTGCTGTTGAACGCACCGATCACTACCCCGGGCCTCTTTGGCGATGCCGTGGAGTCGATTATCGAAAGGTTTGCGGAAGCTCAAAAGCGCGCCAAGGCCATGAGCCATGTCATGCCGAGGCGCTCGTTCCAGATCGTCATCGGCGACCCGCCCACCCCAGAGAAGTGAGGAAAGGCCCGCAGCAACATCAGTGGCCCCTAGGCGGGAGCCGGACGTGAGGAGAAAGGTGTGGCCATGTCTGGGAAAAAGGCGCCAAGGGCAGCGGAGGAGCACTCGCCGAGACACCGGGCCGCACACAACATCCAAGCCGTCTTTCCTGAGGGTGTCGTGAGGAGGGAGGAGTGCTCCGCAGGCCCAGCTCCCAAGCGATCCAGAATGTCACGCGAAGTTCTCGAGAGCGACATTCACAATGTTTGTGTTCTTGCATGTTGTTCAATAAAAACGCATACATCCTCACAAAAAGAGCTCCTTCCTTCTCACTCAGTCAATGCGATGCAGCTCGCCCCACCTCAGAGCAGTGCAGAGCCACCACCCACACAAAGGATAGTCGCGCGTCACTCGCCGGCTCATCCGTCGACCAAGCTACTAAAGCCGCTATATCAGTCTCTGAAAGCGTGGGAAGCTATTCCGGGAATCTCGCGCTGGCTACTCAGTGTGATAAAGCGCGGATATACCCTTCAATTCAGACGCAGACCACCCCGTTTCAATTAGAGATCGACCGATATGGGTTTTTCTATAGCCGATGCCGATATTTAGAGTTCAGAGTCAGCCGATGGCCGATATGTGCTGCCGATTTTTAGGGCCGATATCCTTACGTTTTCCCCTTCGTTTGCATGCTAAAATATCACACTAATAATAAGTGGATGCACAACATTTCTAAACTTAACATCATTTATTGAACACTGACTTCAACCATCTCTCAAATCTTAATTTTGTGCACTGCACGGTATTCAAATTAAATATTTATCCAAACAAATCAATAAACTGACCAAGTATTAAATATGTAAAATAGCTAATATAAAAAAAAAACTCAATAATTTACATAAAAGTTTTAGAGCATTTATCAAGCAGAATTTTTCCAAGTTTGTTGGAACATAAATGTAAACTTAAATATACATTTAAATAAAATAAATACAACTTTATAAATACAGATCAATTAAACTGAAAAATATAAAAAATACATAATAGTAGTGCTGCAAACACACTAGCAACCAGCAACATTTGTGTTTGTTATAAATGACACAGAACATCTAAAGTGCATTCTAACTTTCTTCTTTTTGTAACTTTCTGCATTTTTATATAAAACAAAGACCTCAAGCAACCAACTGTGAATGCACTTGACTTTGCAGCAACAAAAATCTATTTTAGTGCAAATAACATGGCAGCAAACCCCTCATTTCTGAGTGATGGAAATTATGTAAACATTACAGAACAATATAAAGGAATGTGCTTTAACGTTAACTCAATTGCAGTCCTTGAGTCTTCCTCAATCTACCCATCTTTCACTGAAAGTTCTCAGTCCTCCCAGTTTAAGAACGGCAGGATGTCATGCAGGAAACACAACTGTTCTGCATGTTCTATCTCAGCTGTATACATTAACTTAAGACATAACCGACTGTGTTTACCAGAATACTTGCCAAAACGGGTATTTTAACTTTGTGTATGTATCCGTCCGTTGAGACGGTATCTGAATCGCGCCTCTCTCTGAATCAGCCGGCCGATATATCAGTCGACCTCTAGTTTCAATGGCGTGGTGCAGTATCTGACATTGCCTCAAAACGCACAGGTTCTGAGACAAGAGGTATACAATCTGCTAGAAAAAGGAGCGATAGAAAGTCCCTCTGAGCGAGCAGGAGATCGGGTTTTACAGCCACTATTTCATGATACCCAAAAGAGACGGGGGGCTCCGCCCAAATCTGGATCTCAGACCCATCAACAGAGCGCTTGGCAAGCGTCCGTTCAGGATGTTAACCATAAAACAGATCCTGGCGCAAATTCACCCCGGGGACTGGTTTGCGTCCGTGGATTTAAAGGATGCGTACTTTCACATTCAGTTAGCACCGCATCACAGACGGTTTCTGAGGTTTGCTTTCGAGGGCACAGCGTACCAATACTCTGTTCTCCCGTTCGGGCTGGCTTTAGCCCCACGCACCTTTTCGAAGTGCATAGATGCAGCACTTTCCCCCCTCAGAACGAGCGGGATGCGTATTCTAAACTATTTGGACGATTGGCTGATTTTAGCTCAGTCCCAGGACACGCTTATCAGCCACATAGACTCGCTACTTATTCACTTGGAGTCCCTAGGGCTATGTGTCAACATGCCGAAGAGCATTCTTGCCACGAGTCAGTTCATAACATATCTGTGAGTATGTTTAGACTCCGTGGAGATGAGAGCCCGCCTCTCGCGAGAACACGCGGTGGCCATTTTTGTCTTCCCTGCACCATTTCAAACAAACCAGCTCTGTTCAGTTGAAGGATTTTCAGAGGCTGCTCGGACTCATGGCGGTGGCTTCAGCGGTGTGTCATCTGGGCTTATTTCACATGCGCCCGCTGCAGCTATGGCTGAAATCTCGAGTCCCGTGGACAGCGTGGACTTCGGAATGTTTGAGCATCGCGGTCACCCGCGGCTGCATCGAAGCTCTGACGCCGTGGCGCAACCCAGATCTATTCAGCTGGGGAGTTACCCTGGGCTCGGTAGCGTCACACGTGGTGGTCACGACGGATGCATCGACTCACGGCTGGGGAGCAGTGTGCGAGGGAAGGCCAGCTTCGGGACTGTGGTTGGAACCTCAGAACTGGTGACACATAAACCGCCTGGAGATGGAAGCAGTCTTCTTAGCTCTAAAGGATTTTCAGCCGCAGCTGGAACAGCAGCATGTACTGATTCGCACCAACAATACGTCTGTGGTTTCGTATATAAATCACCAGGGAGGAATTCGCTCCAGGGCGCTGTGCAAGCAGGCAACGAATCTCCTGCTATGGGCAGACAGTCACCTGCTATCCATCAGAGCAACGCACATCCCCGGTCTCCTGAACTGCGGAGCGGACATGCTTTCGAGAAATGGAATTCCTCAAGGAGAGTGGAGATTGCACCCTGAGTCGGTTCGGATGATTTGGAACCGCTACGGGAGAGCGGAGGTGGATCTGTTCACCACGAGCGAGAATGCACATTGCCCGCTGTTCTTCTCCCTGTCTCACTCCCCGCTGGAAGGGGACGCGCTGACATTGTGCTGGCCAGCAGCCAGGCTGTATGCATTTCCTCCAATCAAGATATTGCCACTGGTGTTATGCAAGATCAGGGAGGAGCGAGCGTCAGTGATACTCATAGCCCCGAACTGGCCGAACCAGCCTTGGTTCCCAGACTTGACGGAACTGCTGGAGGCACCGCCCTGGCCGATCCCCGTCAGGAAGGATATGCTATCCCAGGTGGACGGCTCGGTGTGGCACCCCAACCCGGAATTATGGAGCCTTCATGTGTGGCCGCTCCAGGGTCATCAGAGGAGATGAGCGCCTTACAGTCTCGCATGCTCGACACGCTCACGGAAGCGCGAGCACCCTCTACAAGACGTTTGTATGCCTTAAAATGGGGAGCGTTTGTGAAATGGTGCGGTCAGGCTCATATCGACCCGGCTACTTGCACCGTATCGGATGTTCTGAGTTTCCTGCAGTACAGACTGGATAGTGGATCGTTACCATCGACACTGAAAGTCTATGTGGCAGCCATTACCGCGTTTCGTTCCCCGCAGAGCGGGCAATCATTCGGTAAAAACGCTTTGGTGGTGAGTTTTCTTAAGGGGCAAAAGACTACATCCCCCACGTCCACTCTCAGTTCCGACCTGGGACCTGGAGGTGGTGTTAAGAGCTCTCTCACAGCCACCATTTGAGCCTTTAACATCCGTAGGTTTGAAGGAGCTATCCCTTAAAACTACACTCCTGCTTGCCCTCACTTCGGCTAAGCACATAGGGGACTTACACACTTTTTCTGTGGACAGCGACTGTATTCGGTTCGGACCCGGGGACTGCAGTGTCACTCTCTGGCCGAGGTTGGGCTATGTGCCTAAATCACTGTCTACCCCCTTCAGGACGCAGACGGTTTCGCTGTCAGCCCTTTCTACTGAGTCATCGCCCTCACGGAGCGCGAACGCCCAGACTGCAGTGTGCCCCGTCAGGGCTTTGAGGATTTACATTGACCGTTCGACCAGTTTTCGGCAATCGGACCAGCTTTTTGTGTGCTATGGTGGTTGTACGAAGGGCCGAGCTGTGTCGAAACAAAGACTGACACACTGGATTGTGGACGCTATCACGGCGGCATATAAGAGGCAAGGGTTGGAATGCCCTCTACACATTAGGGGCCATTCAACGAGGGCTATCACCTCCTCCTGGGCGTGGTCAAGAGGTATGTTTATTCAAGATATTTGCTTGGCAGCTGGCTGATCTTCGCAGAATACCTTCGCCAGGTTTTACAAGCTGGCCGTTCAGTCCTTAGCCTCCCAAGTGCTGTCGGTGAGTAGCTGATTCATGTTTCTAACATTACCTTTATTCGTGTGATGTGCTGCTTGTACAGTATTACTCTACGCAGCCCTCTAGGAGGGTTATTGTTGTTGTCGGCCCTGAGTTCAGTACCACGTACATGGTCATTTTATGTTATGCTGATCAAACACAGTGTTTACTCTGTGCAGCCCCTTATACCATTATTGCTAAAACTGTTCTGCCCTGCTCTCAGTGCAGCCCACGTTATCTCTTGCCAGATATGCAAATTTAGTATACCTGGGGTATAGGCACTCATTGGCTTATCTCCACCTATCAGCTGTGAGCCCGTCCTACGAGTGCCGTTATTGGTGGGAATGCTACCTCGCTGTGTAACTGGTACAGGCTGCCTCTCTCATGGCGGGATTGAATAGCGTTCCCATAATGGAGAATTTCTCCGTGATGTCTCATGAAAGCTCGAAAGGGAACGTCTCCGGTTACTATCGTAACCTCGGTTCCCTGAGAGCGGGAACGAGACATAATAATAGAGATAATAATGACAATTGGACAGCTTAATGTTTATTGGATTAGCTGTAGGGGGCTCTGCTATTTGCTGTTTCTTTATCACGGGATGGGAGTGATGCAAGCAGCACCTCAACCAGTTCAACATCGAACACATCTGGTTTTGTGAGACCTCAAGCCAACAGCAGTGACCACCCATCTCCTTCTCCCTGCCATCTATGACCTCCGTCCCATCAGCCATCTGCTCTGTCATCCAGCCCGAGGGTGGCACAAAAAGCAAAAGGAAAGAAAAAGATGACTGGATGGAAAAGTAGTTTTCTCATTTGTAGGAACAGTTGGAGGGATGGTGGGTGGAGCTTCAACAATGATTGTCCCAAGGGAGTGATGAAAGTGACTGGTTTGGGCACAGTGTAGCAGATATACTGCAAAGGGTGTCTGAGGAACAAGACACATGCAACCAAGAAACCAATCAGAACATAATACACAGGCAAGGGTATCCACTTGATTGGCTCTATGACTCTCTCTCCTCTCCACTTGTAGCTGGTGTGTGATGAGCGCACTGGCGCCGTTGTCCTGTGGCAGCCGTGGCATCATCCAAGTAGATGCTGCACACTAGTGGTCGTTTAGGAGAGATCCCCCCCACATGACTGTAAAGCACTTTGGGTGTTAAGCGCAATATAAATGCATCATTCATTATTTAAAATATTACATTAGGGGCAAGGAACACATGGGAAATTGAGTCCAGAAAACAATAGCAAGAGTCCGGGGTGGAGTGCCTTCTAATGGAGTTCATGATGATTGTAACATATATAGTTTGCACTTTAGCGTTTTTTATATTTTGAATTTTTGCACCCATTGTGCCTGTGACGAATGGGGCGAGGCTGAGAGCCGTGGGAGTGGAGCGAGGCCGGTGGAGTTAATATGATAGTGAATGACACCTGTGCCACTCACCACTCTCGAGTCTCAAGGAGGAGCTCCGGAAGGATAAAAGGAGGAATGATGACAGTGGAATACGAGAGAGGACTAGGCCTGGACTTTATTTTGTGCTTTGTGTGCGGTAGTCGTCCGTGAGGGGCTGCTGATTTTATTTTGTGTTTGTTTATTTTGTTATTAAAGTCTTTGTGGTTCCAAAATATGTGTGTCCCCTGCAACCACTCTGCGCCACTCTCCTATCTGAGGTGACCCCAGGGGCGGACTTAAACATTCTAAGCTGTTTTGACTGTCTCAGAACGGTTATATTCACCTCAGTCAGGAAATTGTTGTGTTTCAAGTCATAATTTTATTTGTCTTGATGTTTCAAAATGACTCTCTTGTGTGCTTTTCCTAGGCGCGCCAGAGCAAACAATAAATGCAAATTAACTATAAACTAAAAATGCATATGCACGAATGCAATGATGAGAGATTTTCCCTTAATAGATTAAATTTTTGATTTGTTTCTCGGTAATTTTTTTAGCAAATATTAAATATATGTATATGTTTTTGTCTTTTCAGATGTATCTGAAACATCATATCATTGATATTACCTAACAATTTAAAGTAAATACTTTATAAAACTGTGCACTCTTAAGGACGCGCATTCAATACATGTGCTGAACGCACACCGGAGGAGAAGCGCAGCTGCGTTTAGAACAAATGACACTCAATTCAAGATAGCAGTCTAAAACAGTTCATATAAAAGCCCACCTCAGGAATGAACAAAGTTGCATCGATGAGTTTGAAGTGGTGTTTGTTTGACAAAACAGAGCAAACGGAAAGAGAAAGCATGATCTATGGCTATTATTAGCTCCCTATATAAAGCATACTGACAGAAAGACAAAAGTTGTATGGAAAGATACACAATCTTTCAGCCTAGAATAAACTCACGAACATCAACAATAATATGGGACAAATATAATGTAATTTTTTATTTTTATTAACTCACAATTCTCAATAGAGAAACATTAGTCAGAGTTATGTGATACATGTACTGAAGCAGAGACTATTGAGCATGTACTTCTATTGTGTAGTATTTACAAAGAAAGAGCTGAGGTATTTAAGAAGCTGAGAAACATAGGGAAATTTAATTTCACTAAATCAAATATTGAATTTCATGCCTCAGGACAGACAAATATTCTGAGAGAAATAATTAGTTCCTGAAGATGACAGGATTAATAAGTAGAATAAAAAAAAAATTCCTCTCCCTCCCGTTAATACTTCACACTCCAGACCAGTTGGTGGCGGTAATACACCATAAGTTGGCTTTTCAACCGCCATTAAATCGATTAAGAAGAAGAAGAAGAAGAGCGAAGTCACACACAAAAAAATGGCTAACATTAATCCAGTGACAACAATTTGTGTGGAGGTGCAGAGGATGGGATTAGTTGCTAATTTCATCAATAAAAGAGGGACTGGAGGTAACACATCTAGTGATTAGCTGAAGTTTCTCTGGACAGCCGCTGTTTCTGTAAACTGATGATCATCAATTAAGTGAATCTTGAATCTCTAACTGTCTAGGCTACTGATTGCATTGATCAGTCTGGCTCGCTAGCGTTAACATGCCGTTTGTAGTGATTTCGAAGTGTGTTTCTGAGTCCCATTGACAAATGCATTGCAAATTGTTTCACTTTCCGTGAGCATTTCATCAGCGTCTCTTTTATTTAGCCATCATTATTTTGCTGTAGGGATGGCTCGGTACGCGAATCAGTACCGTTCGGTTCTCGGACAAATTCCAAATGGAAGTGATCATCCCTATCCCATTGGAGTGGGGACTTTGGAGGAGTAGGGCACGTGCGTGCCATTATGTAGTCCTTTTAAATGCACTTGACGAAGGGAGCGATGTAATTTCCTCATAATCATCAGCTGGCTGTTCCCGTGACAACGCAGCACGTTGTCCGCCATCGGATCTCGCGAGATCTCTTCACATCCCTAGTATATGGCCCTGGCGGTCTATAAACAGTAGCCAGAGCAAGAGATAGGACAGATTTCTTTTGCATATCTGACAGTGTAACATTAAGAATAAGTAGTTCGAATGAGTTAAACCTGTATCCTGTTTTCTGAGTAACATTGAGAATATCACTATATATTGTTGCGACACCGCCGCCACGACCAGTCTGACGAGGCTCATGCTTATAACAGTAGCTTGGTGGAGTAGATTCATTTAGACCAAAATAATCATTTGTTTTAAGCCAGGTTTCAGTCAGACAGAGTACATCAAAACTATTATCTGTGATCATTTCATTTACAATAACTGCTTTGGGTGTGAGTGACCGAATGTTTAGGAGCCCAAGATTTAAAAATATTTTTTTATCATTTATTTTGCATTTTTCTGGTTTAATCATGATCAGATTTTTTCTAGATCCTGCATTAAATTTATATTTTGACCTCACTATTCGGGGAACAGACAGTCTGTATAGATTGGACACTGCACGTACCTCTATCGTTTAAGTGGGTAGAACAAAAGTCATCATAGCAGTGTTTTGATAATTGACTTACTAGTCAGATGGAGCGAAGAGTCCTGGAGATGATGTTCCGCTCCGACTCTGCTAGGGTGCAGGCCATCAGCACGGAAAAGCCTAGGACGCTCCCAGAAAAGATTCCAATTATTAACAAAGAGCAGTTTCTGATCTTTACACCATGGCAACAATCATTCGTTTAAAGCAAACAGTCTACTGAACCTTTCGTGTCCTTGTCAATACGTGGGAAGAGGTCCTGACATGATGATTGTCGTCGCAGGCGATGTGCTGCGTACCATCTCGATCAGGCTCCTGAAGTCTCTCTTCAGTGTCTCTGTCTGCCGCAGCTTGATGTCGTTAACCCCCGCGTGAATCACAACAGCTGCAACGCTCTCATCATCCTTCAGGATCGCAGGTATCTGCGCAGAAACATCAAGAACACGAGCACCAGGGAAACAGTGAGTGTGCACTTTAACTTTAGCTAGGGTAGCACGGACGTGCCAGACGATGGAGTCTCCGAAGGTCACAGCATCGCGTTCTGTCTTGCGGAGGGGAGGGGAGCAAAGCAAAGCGGTTTTAAGATAAAAATTAGATGATAAAGTCTTAACTTGACAGAGCTCAAACTCAAAACCAATTAATGCACTATTCTCATCAGAATCATTTGCTTGCTCTCTTAGATCCACCTGGTAAGCTCGCACCTCTTCATGCAGCTGTCACAGCTCCTCTGGTGTAACTGTATTTGGCAAAGATTTGGCAAAGGTAATGAATGCATCTGGACTGTTTCATGAATAATCATAGATGGTGTTAGTGCAGACTAAGAGGTTACGACTTTGTTGTTGAAGGTAGGTTTTTAAGGAGATATGACACTGCCTTACTGTAGCCTTCTCTAAGAGAGCTCTAAATATTTGCCAACCAAGGCTCCTTTGCAGCTCTTGCCTTGGTTTAGGCGTAGAAGCTAAATCTTCCTACAGAAAACCTTTTGTCAGGGTACTGCATGTCTCTGTTGGCAACATCAAGCTTAAGAGTCACCTTCAGAGTTGTTGGGATATTGGTAGGCCTCATGAACTTTGATAGGAGTTCCTAATATAAATAATATTATATTTTCAGAATTAATAACCTTATCAGTTCAATTCAGTTAACCACATAATTATTATTTATGTATTATTTATTCTAAAGCTAAAGAGCTTTAATATACTCAGATTCAGTTTAGGGAAATTGATAACAACAAAAAAGGTTTTACGAGGAAACTCTTTACTGCTGTTTAGGAGAACTCTTAGTGGTAAGAAAAAATGTTTTGTGAACATGGTCTCTGGTGTTTATGAATGACAAGTTCAACTGCAAGTCAACTGAAGATTACAAAATATCACCCCCAGTCAAAGCATTTTTATATTTCACTTTAATTCAAGTAGGCTATCCATTGATTACCTTGTTTTCTTGTTAAATTATTACTCTAGAATGGAAACAATGGCACGGAGCCTTGAATAGACAAGAGGGAGACTTGTTGAATCCGAATTAACCGACGAACTGCTAATCATAATTGGCGAGTTTGTGACAGATGTTCGGGAGCAACAACGACCTGGTGGTATGTTTTGAGTTTTTCCACTATTCTTAAGTAGATAGGCTGGACTATGTTGGAAAACTGATAGCTACAGAAAGAAATGTAGTTTCGTATTAGAGGTTTTTAATGATTTAATGTTTTAATGTTTATTGAACCTACACCACGGGTAGGCAAGTTCAGCTCCAACCCTGAAAAAGACAGACACCTGCCTGTGAATTGATATAATTGATTTATTGATTTCAATTGCAGCTTCCTTTGGATATCAAGCACCACGTGTTCGAGGACATACTGGGCGTCCACAGTTCTGCATCACCCCTGAACAACTGCAATTTTTATTGTCAATAAAATTCACAATACCTCAGATTGCAGACATTCTAGGTACTTCACGTCGCACTGTGAAACGATGCCTTAGGTAATTATACATTTTTCTTTGCATGTATTTTTATACATTTGTGTAATTGCACATGGGTCATTCCATGTCAAACCAACCAACCAAATTGTTTAAACTTCCCCGGCTCAAATGTTTTCTGAATAATCCACTGTTTTGTAGAAGTGGTCTTGAAAGATGGCAGTATCATTGTTATTTTTACACAGAAATTGGAGATTGGTAGGTCTGTTAGTAAAATCTGTTGACTTTAGCAATCTTTAGCCCGATTCGGATGGTAATTGTTTCTCATATGGACGTCTGTAAAATGAAATGTACATATAACCTCAGTGATAAAACTCATGGATTCAGATGGCAATTTATTCGCAGTGGAGGAGCGATTTCTGTGATCCTACGAACCCGGGAACACGCTGCTCATGTGGCCAGTCACGTGATTGTCTGCTGTAAATAAAATGAATTGTATTTACAAATGTATCCTTATTGTTGTGTAAAATATATTTGAAAATACTTATAATTATGTAAAATGTATTCTTATTCAAAGCATATTTTGTAATACATAATCCAATTTATTATTTAAATCTCCTGTTAAGTCTGTGCCGCGACTGAGAGCGTTTTGACGGTGTTTAGAGTCCCGCAGCAGCAGAGAGTGCTGTCAGCGCAGCTGAAGAGTTCTGTGTTCAAATACATGCAATAAAGCTTGCCATAAAGCCCCGGCAAAAGTAATTACCATGAATTAGTTGGGGGGAAATTGTAAGGATATATTTGAATTTATTTACTAATAAACTACACTGTAAAAAGTAATACCTAGATATAATTAATAAAAAGTGAGGCAAGTGGCTGCATTGGATGTTTTAAGTTGAGTCAACTTGCAGCCTTTTTTAAGTATAATAAACACTGTAACATTACTTAATACAAACGCAACAAAATCAAGTTGAGTTAACTAATAGTACTATTATTACTCAGTTAGATAAACCTACTTTTCTTGGTACAGGTAACTTATTTATGGGTTGCTACAAGTAACCTGTACTCATTTTAATTAGGTTTTATGAACTGTATGTTTTTAGTAAAATTAACCTAATCATATGTGAATAAACATTTTAATTGAGTCCTGGCTATAACCTCAGAAAATAAATCCAAAATGTCTATATTCTAAGCACTACAGTGATTAACTTTACATAAACAGACTTTGTCAATAACAATTATAAATTCAATTGAAGAAGAAAACGATGGGAATATATATTGACGACAATAACGTTTATTCAATGTCAACCAGTGTCACTTTTAACAGTGACTACAAAACAGCCAATAAATGCAGCTGCACATGTACACAATAATATAAAACAAACACTGTATAAGTGTATTTTCAACCTGTTCTGAACAGTAAAGTGAAATATCCAAACTGCCCAATCTGCAATGTTTCAATAAAGGTAAATGTGAGCCATAACATCACATTGTTTCACACTGGAACTGCAATGTCAAAAATGATTATAGTATTTCTATATTTTGAACAACTATTAATTTTAAGAAGTCCCAAATTGTGCACACGACACTGTTGAGTATATACCTAGGTTAGGTTAGGTTCTAGGTTCTTTATTATTTGTCACATACACAATCATACAGGGTATAATCAGTAGTGAAATGTAAGGATCAGTAGTGAAATGTAATATACCTCATGAGGTTATGATCGGCACAGAACAATCCAAAGTCCACATTAATCAAAATACTGGTAAAATTCTGAGACAAATATTTATAACACCCTGAAGATTATCAAATTATCTGATTATGTTTCAGTACATTTAAGTTGGTATTTGGTAAACTCACCAACCAAAGTGATTGCATTTTTTCAAATGATGGCAAACAATGCCAGATGCCATTGAGAAATCATCTAAGACAACTTGGTGAGGAGATTTGCATACTTGGATGATGGGCTTAGGACGCATGGGGTCCAATCCCACAAAGAGCCTATGATACTGTCTATCTCAAAAGTATACACCTGTTTTGAGGGATACTTGAGGTCGAGGGCATATGTAAGTCCAAACAGGAGGCAGCATGCTTTCGACAGGTTTGGCACACCTCTGACCACGGGCTGTCCTTCTATTATAATCCCAATCATGTCGGGCTGATGGCATATGTACATTTTCAGTGGGCAACTGCCAAGCTCAGCGTGCACCTCAGTTTCATCACGACTCTATTGGTGGAGACAAAAAAAGTATCAAGATTTTGGTCAGACAAACAGGTAATGAGATGAATATAGCAGACAGGTAGAAGACAGATAAGACACAAAGTCAAAATTGTACTTTTGTTGCTAAAGGTGGTGGATACTAGATGGATACTGTGACTAGAGCATGTGACCGGAGTGAAGTTTACCATGACAATGTCGTGATCTACTGTAGCATGAGTATTGTCTTTTTGTGGTTCAAAGGATGCATTACAATAAAACAATGCAATTGTCCTTGCCTGTACCTGATTGGTCATCACATTACTGTTTATTAAGCTACAGAGTTTAAATATCTTTCAAGAGCAAAGGTAATAACACCACATCATCACAATATTGATAAATACAGACAGAAAAATAGACAAATAGCTCTAAGCCCAATACATACATGGTGGACACTGATGAGGTCTTCCTGCCTCTTCCCCATGTACTCAATCAGGTATCTCAGGACCACTTCTCTCCACAGAGGCAGATGGATCCTGTCAAAAAGTTAAATCTGATCAAAATTCACAGCCTGATGACAGTAGCACAAACCACAGAACCTCTGTATTTTAACCATTCAATTGCTGTAAAGGGTCCTACTATACATACACCACTGTACTACAAGATCTCACACTATCTCACACTAAATGCATTCAGCAGATAATTGAGTGTTAAATCCTGTCATTTTACATTATTGACACATTTTGCCTATTTTGATATTGTGCAGTGCTTTGTTACAATTTGTATTGTTAAAAGTGCTATATAAATAAAGGTGACTTGACTATCACCAGCATCTCAGAAAAAAAAACATGTGCATGTTGTTTACTCAAAAAAGTCAAGGGGGACAGTTCACAAAATTGAGATTTAACTGTCCAAGTAGGCTGTGTTCATCAATATGAATCAAGCTTCTATTAGTACATTGTCTATTCCTCACCTCAAATGCTTTAGTAAATATGTTTTAGTGGACCTTTTATGTGTAAAGAGGCTGCTTATGAGCCAGGCACACTCTTGGAAAATGGTGACAAGGGAATTGTCACTTATGCACTTACATACATATGCAACCAGCATGTCTATTAACAAAAGGAACAGTCCTGGAGTACACAGAGGAAGTGTAACTTCACTGAATGTTCGGGCATACATATTTTTTATTAGAGGGGGTGTTCTGACAATGTAGGGTGTTATGATCAGTCTCTGGGTAGCATGAATGTGCTCACCATGTGTCATAACAACTGGCTCAGTATATTTCAACATATGCTGCAGATACACAGACACCACCATCCTTCCCATTAGGAACACGGTGAAATATTGATGACTAAGTACATGATAGAGAATACATTTTGGATGGAAAATGTTTTACATAAGTCCACTTTTTCCTCTTACCTGGATGAGTGTCATCATTTGGGACTTGATTCTTTGACCGACGGCTCCTCCTTTTGCGTTGAAAAGTGGCAACAGCTTTGGAGTTTGCCTGTCCAACTGTGACATAAATGTTGATTAAAGTGATATGCCACTGATTCTCAGGAACTCTTCACAGATCTGTAAAAAAAAGTATACCATCTTAGTAACTGTCATGAATCTGGTTGCCACTCACTACATCTCTTGCACCACACTACAGCTGCACATCACCTATGGACTGCAACTCCCATCATTCACTGCACTACGACACACACATTCCCATCCACCATTGCACCAATCACACAGCTGTCACTAATCACTCATTAACCCTGATTGTTTCACCACACCTGCACCTCACTCACACACACACATATAAGCAGCACAATTCCTTGCACTCACCGCAAAGTCTTGTTTTGCCCCGGCTGACATTCTGAGCGTTTCCCCTGTATTCTGTTTCCCTGTGTTTACCTGGACTGCCTGTACACTCTGACCGTTTGCTGCCTGCCTTTTGACCCTGCCTGCCTTTCGATATCCTCTCTGTCTGCCGCCTGCCCCGACCTTTGCATTGCCCCTGTTGCTGATTCTGCCTTGCCTACGTGACACCTGTTATTGCCTCTGACCCCTGCCTGTTTGACCTTGCCTTGTTGTTCATTAAAGCTGCATTTGGATCTTAACGCCACTGACTCCTCTCGTTACAGTTACATACTAAAAGTGATATATTTTTTCTGTGATTTAAACAACATGAGAGTTTTGAATACAAATTAAAATAATGGACAGTGTCAAGCAGTAAAGGAACATATTCACTATGTAGTTATTTTTAAGTATGAAAAATGCAAGAATTAAATGTAATCTTTAGTCAAGTTTGTTGTCTTATGGCACATAAGACAACAAACTTGACTAAAGATTACATTTAATTCTTGCATTTTTAAACAGGCAGTCTTAAACTATGGGCCATTTACCATAATTGAGCAATGTGAAATTCAACTGAATGTGGCACAGCATAAAAGAAACAGAGTCTGATGGTGAAGAGAGTTTTGTGAATTATAATTTTAAAAAGATACTGTTGACTTAGTGCATACTGCACTGTATTTTTCAGCCATAACAGTCGATGACAAAGAATTGGATTTTAGCTAGTCAACTTTGCTGAGTTTACCTTACCTGTGATGGATCAAAGAGGGCAGGCCATCTCTCTAGAAGATCTGCAACACTTGGGGCTTGACCTACAATCTCCTGTCTTCTCAAACTGAAGGTTCTTGACATCATCTCATTTTACCTGTGCCTACATAAATTAGAGAGGAAATGAAAGGCAAAGTAATGACATCTTAGGTAAACTTTGCAATTACAATAGTGAAGTGTAACCCAGTTGAAATATATTCATTAGTATAGATACAATTTTAGAATTTAAGGTTAAAAAGTTAAGATTCATTGATCAGCAATGAAGTTATAATTTTGCTAAAGGAGATATGCATATTGGGTAATGTTCATTGTTTACTGAATACAGCATTTAAAATGTTAAATATTTGTTGAGTAATAATATATGTGAAAATGCTTAAAAGATGCCAGTTAAGAATAGGAATAAAGAGGTACACAAATGTTTTAATTTATTTTATTTCTGAAAGTATTGTGAATGAGCCAATCACAGTAGAGGTCAAGGTTGCAGGAAAGGAGAAGGGGACGAGACGCAGGACGGTTTGAAAAAGAGAGAAACACGGAATGGTAATGTAGTGCATGAGTTTTACTGAAAGTGTTCAACAAGGACTCTTATACGAAACATTAAAAGTGATAATTCTGTCTGTGTGAGTGGCATACTCCGCACGCTAAGACTGAAATAAGTTTAGCTGCTGATTTAGTGGTTAGTGTTTTTCCTGGACTTTGCTAATCAGCTAGCGGTCAGAGACCTCGATTAGTAAGCCTGTGTGGAACTGTGAGATCGACGGTGATCAAAGACCCGGACGGAGCCGGCTAGCGTTACCGAGTGGTGGACTTTGCCCTGATCGTCAACCATATGACTCTTCTCTTCAACCTTTTTCTTTTCCTCGTGAATCCTCTCGTCCTGTCTTCTGCTGATGACGCCTTTGATCCTGTGCTCGTGAGGTTACATTCACATTGAGTAAAGGTACCATTTTTGTTTTGCCTGTGTGGTGAAGCAGCCATTTGGTTTAAGGCTACAACGTACCCGAGCTACATTCAGGCCTGCATCATTTGAACATTTGAAGGGTATTTCAAATTAAGCTTTTGCCGGCTATTTTATTTTCTTGGGCCCTTGTGTTTTGAATGTGAATTTGAATGCATTTGTGAACTTACAAGTGATATTGAAAAGACACATTTATTTACTGACCTATTTTTCTAAGTAAATATGTTATATGTTTTATACAACAGTTGTGGTTACTGACTCTTTTGATATTTTAAGTTAATTAAGAAAAGAGTATTTTTTTTGGTTTAAATGTGAAGGATAAAAGTAATTCCAAGACATTTAATTTCCTGTTAAAGTGTAAATATGACTGCTTAAATAGTGATTTAAAGGGGAAAAGTATTTCATATAATAAGTTAGTAATTACACACACACACCAGTTAAACACTGATAAGTTTATTAGTGAAACCTCACTTATTTGATTGGAGTATATTTAAAGAACTCAGGATAGCCACCTCTCATTACAGTTAAACACACTAAAGAGGCGCTACAGAAGGCACACCATTTGTTTACAAATGTTAAGGATAAGAATGAAACAAGGATGAAACCCCTCAGGTTCATGCCAAGACTAAAATAATTTAAAGCAATATGTAACTTTTTGTATTAAAATGTCTACAAAAAACAGTTATATACTTTGAGTTGTGTACTTACATTATTCCAAGAGTTTTCAACAAGATCAAAATTTTAATAAATCTGTCATTTTATTCAGTGTAATGGTGCATTACATTCCGCTGAAGCCCCATTTAATTGACTTCCTCCAATGTCATTTTTATGATACACTTTTTAATGCCTGGTAGTTTTTAGTTGTACAGTATATTTAACTAGATTAAGTATTTTAGTCATCGCATGTCAGGATCTTATATTATCACAGAAAAAATGAGTAAATGTTAGTGGCAACTGACAGTTTACCGAACTGCCTCAGAGAAAAACTGACTGATAATAAAAAACTGCTCGATTGGTGATTTTTACTGTTTGATGTGGGGAGGAGGTGACAGAAAGGGGATCATATCTGCCTTATATTGGTGGTTGGTACATAAAAACGTCTTCAGAAATGTAATTGTATGGAGCCCACACTATTGTTTGCAATTGTACCCATGTTTTACTTACCTGGGAATAGTTATAGCTGTAATTTGATCTATTCTGAAGTTTTTCTTACCTGGATGTGAAGCTTGAAGACCCCAGGTAACAAAAGCGCTTGGGTATCTAAAGACCAGAAAAATGCATGTTAGAATAAGGTTAAAAATCAGGGGTAAATGTAACTTATTTAAGTAATAGGTTAGAAATAGTTTTAGGTTTCTTTCAACCAAAAATCTGTAATTAATTGACTATGCAGCATTAAAAAAAAACGTGGATCAAATCTATAAAGTCAGACAGACTACTAAACATACATCTCCACAGTCAAATCTGTGCATCTGCTTTAGTAATGCAAAAGTATACTAACATGATCTCTGATTCCAGAGTCCTATCAAAGGCCCACGGCTAGCTTGTTTTGCCTGCTGTCCATAAATTACCACAGCTTACTTTCCCATATTTGACCGCACAACTATTGCCTGAATGCTCGAAACTGCGACCGTTTCGATCGCATATGATCCCGAAATTTAATCTGTACAATCTAAAAATATAACTGAGAGCATCTGTGCAACTAATTATTACCTACGTATCTGCGTTTTTACACACGTTATTTAATTTCATATTAACACGGTCTCAACCACCGTTGTCTGCCGATCGTTGCCTACAAGACCACACTGCTTAGCAGTGTGCAGTCAACTTAACTTGCCATGTGTGCAGGATAGCTAGCTGTTCAGTACAATTTGCAAATCTAGCCTCAGCTCCCCAGTCGAGTAAGCGATTTCGCGTGACTTTACATCAACAATCATTCGGCTAATTTGGCTCAACTTACCGTGTTAATCACTCCTTGAAATTCAGATCCGCTGCAGCGAACAAACAGTTGACGTGCCAAGAAGATGTATCTGCCTGGGAAAGTCCCGCCAGCGAAAAAGGGATAATGCCAACTTAAACATTTAAAAATATTTACGTTTGATGAACACACCTGCCACATCGACAGCTGCTCTAATAAATTGTTTATGTCAACTCAATTTTATAAAATGTATTGTACTCAACAACTACCCAACAAATAATTACCCAAATAAATTGCAATAGGTTTTATTTAAAATATATTGTTATAAAAAACTGATATATTTTAAGTAAAGAGGAAGTAAATTTATACTTTTTAGTATAAAACAAATAAAATAAACTAGATTACAACTATTTAAAGTATATAAAATCTACTTTGTGGGTGTAGCACTTTTTACAGTGTAGTGTTTTGTGTCAGTGTCATAAAAATGAAGATGATGATCCTGATTCGTCATCTCCTCATTAGACGTGCCTTTAGAGAGAATTGCATCTTCACGGATTATAATGAAAGAGTATTTGTTTATGATTTGATTTAAATTAGTGAAGTAGTAATTTAAAGCTTTCTATAGATAGATTTATTATGTCTGTGAGGCATGTATACGCTGACTTTCGGTTCATTTTTGTGAAGTGCTCCTGTTCATGACGAGATGGCAGAAAGCGCATAATTGTTTTCTTTATTTTATAAAATTATTTTAAAGATTTTATAAAAAGTTTTGTTGATATTGTGAGTGCACACAAATAAAAGTAGACACTGTACAGTTACGAATGATGTATTACTCTTACTTTTATGAGCGAAAATTATGGCGTAAGTTGTTTCCATTTAAAAAATAGCAATTGATTGCGCTGGTGCCTCCATGTCCTGCGCTTTAGCTTCCACTCTCTGCACAAACTACTGGATGCAGCGCACATTTATCTAGGTTTAAACATTGTTATATGCTTGAACTGTTTTAGTATATCTATAGATTTTATTTTAGGCAAGTCATGATGATTTGAGAAGGTTAAATTGATCAAACATGGTTGTGATCAGCCTGCCGGTCTGAAACTGGGTCGTTAATTTAAAAGAAAAAAACGTATTTAACGAACAAAAAAATGCTCCAAACGTTTTTCTAAATTAACTTAATAAAAAAACGAAACAAAATATAATCACTTTTCTATTACATACAAAACTGAACTATTTTAATAGCTCAAGGTTCAAGTTTTTTTTTATTCATCACATACTCAATTATACAGAATATAATCAGTAGTGAAATGTAAGTCAGGTCAGGTCCGCTCAATGGACAGTGCAAAATATGTAACACAACACAAGAGAATATATATATAAATATAGGTAAAATATCAAATAAAATACAAATAATAAGAAAAAACAAAGAGTAAAATGTGCAATAAAATAAAATGCACAATACAGTATACTGTGGACTTAATAAATAATAATATAAGCAGGGATGTGCAAGAAGAATGTGCAAACAGGTTGTACCGGGTATATACACATAGCAGCAATACGGATGATGGAGAATAGTGAATATTTTACAGTTTATTAAATTGAGTCTTGTAAATGTTATCAGACCGAGTTTGAGTTTAGGAGCCTGATGGCCTGAGGGAAGAAGCTCCTCCGAAGTCTCTCAGTTTTTGCCATCATGCTCTGGAAGCGCTTGCAAAGATGATTTGAGTCTTTGATGATTTTAGCAGCTCTGCTTTTGGAGCGTTTGAGGTAGATGTCCTGCAGAGAGGGGAGAGCTGACCCTGAGATGCGCTCAGCTTAGCGCACAACTCTCTGTAGAGCTTTGCAGTCCTGGTTGGAGTCGTTACCATACCACACTGAGATGCACTGAGTCAGTACACTTTCTATGGCCCCTGAATAGAAAGTTTTCAGGATTGCTGGTGAGACCCTGAATTTCCTCAGCTGTCGCAGATGATACAGTCTTTGCCTGGCTTTCTTGACCTGTGTTTGAATGTGTGCAGTCCAAGTCAGGTCCTCTGAGATGTTTACACCGAGGTACTTGAAGCTGCTCACCCTCTCCACAGGGGTCCCACTGATCATAAGAGGAGTGTAGGGCCGCTGCTGTCTCTTCCTGAAGTCCACAGTCAGCTGTTTAGTTTTGCTCACGTTCAGAGAGAGACAGTTGTCCTGACACCATGATATAAGTCTCTCTACCTCATCCAAGTATGCGGTCTCATCATTGTTGGAAATGAGGCCCAGAACCACAGTATCATCAGCAAATTTAACAATAGAAGTGGAGCTGTGAGAGGACACGCAGTCGTGTGTGTAGAGAGAGTATAGCAGGGGACTCAGGACACAACCCTGTGGCGCTTCTATGTTCAGGGTGATGGAGTTGGAGGTGAATTGGCCCATTTTCACCACTTGAGGTCTGCCGGTGAGGAAATCTTGAATCCAGTCACAGAGTGAAGAGTTTAGGCCGAGGTCTGTGAGTTTAACAGCTAGCTTGATGGGGACTATTGTATTGAAAGCTGATCTATAATCAATGAAAAGCAGGCTTACATAGTTGCCATTTTTGGTGTAAATGTGTGTGAGGGAAGAGTGCAGGACCTGAGAGATGGCATTGTCAGTAGACTTATTTGGGCAGTAGGCAAACTGAAGAGGGTCCAAAGTAGCAGGAATGGAGGAGCAAATGTGGTTCTTTACAAGTCTCTCAAAAACTGATGTGAGGGCAACTGGACGATAGTCATTCAGGCAAGAGGGTTTACTGTTCTTAGGCACAGGGATGATGACAGATTTTTTTAAAGGAGGTGAGAACCACAGAGGTAGCAAGGGACTCATTAAAGATGGATGTAAAAAAAACAGCAAGCTGATCAGCGCAGGCCCTTAGAACACGGCCAGTAATCCCATCAGGTCCGGCTGCTTTCCTGATGTTCACTCACTTTAGTTCCCTCCGAACCTTGTCCTCCGACACGGTGATAACATGATCATCGCTGCTCTGTCTGCTGCTTCCTGACGCGTGTAACCCCTAGGGAAAATAAATAACAAATATAGATTATAAATAAATAGTTAACTATATTGGGGTTACTAAAAACACAAAGGTTGATTTTAAAATGAAGTTCTTTACTATTATAATAACATTTTAAATATTCAGTCTTCGGTGCTCAATTTTAAGTACATTTTATTTCATTGTTTTATATCATGGATGTAATAAAATGTGTACTTGTTCATTTTTCTGTCATTTGTAAATTTTCTCTGACTGTAACAGTGCATGTGAAATATGGAGTGTTGCCTTTAAGAAAAACGTGAGGAATGCAATGTTGACCAATCAAGTGAAGACAACGTGAGCAGCGTGAGTAACCACTGTATCTCAGACCTACTACAAGCAGAATCTGTCCCATTTGGAAATAAAACCACTTGAACATCTTGAGGTGGAAGCAGCAAATGGTCAGTTCGTCCCCTATCTTGGGTACATTGAGATGGATGTAGTGTTCCCAAAAGATTTCCTTGGAGCAGAGACCAAATTTACCACTCTTGCTTTGGTCACTGAAGACACCGGCTGTAATGCTCAGTTTCTGGTTCTTATAGGCACAAATACCCTTGACTTAGCCTATGAAAGCCAATTTGATTCAGAAGCTGCACAGCCTCCTCAGAACTTACCTTATGGTTTCAAAGCAGTTATTAATGTTCTTTCACACAGATTCAAGCAAAAAACAAATAGCATAATTGGGTCTATGCGAGTTCTGGGTATGAAACCTAAAGTTGTTCCTGCAGGACAAACTCTTGTTCTTGAAGGTTCAATCAGTTCACAAGAGCCGTCCTCAGATAAATGGGTCCTTATGGAGACTCTTCTTTGCCTGGAGGTCTTTTGTGTACCTCTTGTCTTGTCACACTCCCTTACAGGTCATCACGGAAATTCCCAGTGATTCTGAAAAATGAAACCGAGCATGACATCTTGTGGGCCGATACACCCACAAGATTTTGATGCAGTACGAAAGCATCTGCAGGTGTTATTGGATGCTGGTGTCATTCAGGAGTCTGAGTCCTCTTTTTCTTCACCCATAGTGGTGGTTCGGAAGAAAAATGGGGATATCCGACTCTGTCTTGACTACCGCAAACTTAACCTGCAAACATTCAAAGATGCTTACGCATTGTCCAATCTAGAGAAGACTTTTTCTGCCCTCACTGGTTCTCGCTGGTTTTCCGTTTTAGATCTCAAGTCTTACCAGATTGAGGTCGAGGAGTCGGATAAAAACAAGACCGCTTTTGTCTGTCCGTTAGGTTTCTGGGAGTTCAATCGAATGCCGCAAGAGGTAACATATGCTCCCAGTACCTTCCAGAGACTTATGGAGAGGTGCATGAGTGACCATCCATTTGAAAGAGGTTGTTGTTTTCTCGATGATTTGCTTGTGTTTTCTGACACTTTGGAGGAGCACGAATGCAGATTGTTGAGTGTTGCATCAGTTGCGGTAGTATGGCTTGAAGCTTTCTCCGGAAAAATGTAAATTTTTCCAAACCTCTGTAAAGTATCTTGGGCACATTGTGTTTAGCAGTGGTGTGGAGACAGACCCTGAAAAGGTTGCAGTACTGAAAACTTGGCCTGTCCCTAAAAACCTGAAAGAATTGCGATCATTTTTAGGTTTCTCAGGGTACTACCGGAGATTTATCCAGGATTATGCCGCCATAGTAAAGCCTTTAAATGATTTGACATCAGGGTATCCACCACTTCGAAAGGGCCGTAAAGTCAAGGAAAAGAAAGACTACCACAATCCCAAGGAACCTTTTGGGAGCCGTTGGTCTGCGAGTTGTGAGCAAGCATTTGAAGCAGTCATTGAAGCGCTTATCACTGCTCCGGTGCTTGGTTTTGCAAACCCTAAACTTCCATATGTTTTACACACTAATGCAAGCACTGTGAGTTTGGGAGCGGCTTTGTACCAGGAGCAGGAAGGGAAATTGAAAGTAATCGCTTATGCCAGTTGTGGTCTTTCACGGAGCGAAGCCCACTATCCCGTTCACAAACTAGAATTTCTGGCCCTTAAATGGGGAGTCACCGAAAAATTTTATGATTATCTGTACGGTAACCAGTTCACTGTGGTTACCGACAGTAATCCGTTGACATACGTACTGACCTCAGCTAAGCTGGATTCTACGAGCTATAGATGGCTCTCAGCTCTTTCAACGTTTTACTTTAAACTGCAGTATAGGGCAGGCAAACAGAATCTGGATGGACGGTTTGTCCAGACGTCTTCATGCTGGTTTGAGGAATGACGTCACCTCTCAAAAAGAACAGGAACGAATCCGTCAGTTCACATTGAATCACTTGCTTCAGGATGACATTCAAACTGATTCTGCCGAGGTCCTTCAGGCCATATGTGACAAGCATGCGGTTCATCAGAGTTCAGCTGTTGGTGGTGGTCCTCCTTTTGCTCTGGTTGAATCACTTGCCATGCATGTTGATGCAATTACATACAGTTTTGATGGGAGTGAGATTTATGATGGTCTACCTTTAATTCCATTCTTTGGTGAGGATGACCTGAAAGAATAACAAAGCTGATCCGGTCATACATGAAGTAGTTAGGCACCTAGAAACAGGGGAGACAATTCCTCCCTCTTTGAGAAGAGAACTTCCCACACTTCCTTTTTTATTGAGGGAGTTGAAAAAGTTGGAGTTGCGGAACGGAATACTCTATCGGAAGAGACATGAGGGAGACCACTTCCAATATCAACTGGTTCTTCCTGAATCTTTGCGTAGTGTGGTTCTGACACATCTACATGATGAAATGGGACATCTGGGCATGGATCGCACACTTGATCTTGCAAGAGCAAGATTCTATTGGCCTAGAATGATTGTAGATATTGAGAGAAAGATTCGAACATGCCCTAGATGTGTGTGTCATAAGTCCTTACCTGAGCATGCTGCTCCCTTAGTTAATATCCAAGTGACTCGGCCCCTTGAGTTGGTGTGTATGGACTTTTTGTCCATTGAACCAGATTCCAGAAACACCAAAAATGTATTGGTTATCACCGACTTCTTTTCCAAGTACACGGTTGCTGATCCTATTTCTAACCAGAAGTCCCGTACTGTGCAGTACAGTACTTTGGGAGAATTTCATAGTCCATTACGGGATCCCTGAAAAAATTGCACAGCGAACAGGGTGCTGACTTTGAGTCAAAGACTATAAAAGAGCTTTGTGAATTGATGGGAATTCATAAGATTAGGACAACCCCTTACCACCCTAGGGGGAATCCAGTCGAACGATTCAATCGTACTCTTTTAAACATGCTTGGCACTTTGAAAGAGTGCGATAAAGTACATTGGAGTAGTTTTGTTAAACCTCTTGTTCACGTGTATAACTGCACCAAACATGATTCTACTGGATTTAGCCCATATTAATACATTTTTGGAAGGCAGCCTCGGTTACCTATAGATCTGGCTTTTGATATCCTGCAGAACAGAGAGGAGTTCAAAACTCATTCGCAGTATGTGCGAAATCTGAAGTCTAGACTGCAGAGAACTTATGATTTGGCAATGAAAAGTGCTGCTAAAGTTGGAGAAAGGAACGAAGCTCGTTTTAATAAGCATGTTCTTGAGTCCACCCTTGACATTGGAGATAGGGTCCTGGTCAAAAACGTACGCTTGCGAGGTAAACACAAATTGGTGGACAAGTGGTTATCACTTGTATATGTTGTTGTGAAAGGGGCGGGTGATCTTCCGGTGTACACTCTAAAGCCAGAAGAAAAAGAAGGTCCTTTTAGAATGCTTCACAGAGACCTTTTACTGCCTTGTGATTTGTTACAGTTACCTGAGGAGTAGAGGTCTGCACGGGCTCAAAACTGAAGCCCGAACCCGGCCCGTACCCGAGATTGTCTGACCCAACCCGACCCGACCCGAGCGGCACAGTTAAATTTAGAGCCCGAACCCGACCGAAATCCCCCACAACGAATAGCCAACTAAAAAAAGGAAAAGCCTGCATTTCACGATTGCATGCAAAGAAACAGATTAATCAAGGCTCTGCCATTTCACAAACATTTACCAGTTATGAAAGTTTGTGAACATCAGGTCTGTGATGCATACATTCTGCCGAGTTTATGAATTTTGTATGGACAAGAAGATAATTTTTCCACCGTGCAAATTATGGCCATTTTTTGTCAGTTAAGGCTCGTTAGCATTCTGTCTACTTTAAATCAGACATAAGATCTTAAATAAGATTGTATTTATTTGAATGCATTAATCATTTATTTGAATTAGCGAGAGAGAGAGCGAGAGAGGGGGTATGAATGTTGCGCGTGCATGTGAACCTGCGTCTGCGCGTCTCTCTCTACAAGCAATGAGGCTTAGTTACTTCAAAAACAGCGATTTTGCCGCCTCTATGCAGATAAATATAATGTTGTGACTTGCGAGTCAGTAGCCTGTCGAAGCTATTTTACTAATAAAAGTTTCCGTGCTGTTTGTGCTCTGCGCGATCTCTGATATCTGTGTGCAATGTGTGTGCGTCTATGAAAGCAGCGAAGCCTCTGCTTATAGTTTTGGTTTAGCTACAAACCCGAACCCGACCCGAGCCCGAAGCTATCCATTAAACATTAACCCGAAACCCGACCCGATACCCGAAAGTATTTCGGGACCCGCGGGTTCGGGTCGGGTAGCACACCTCTACTGAGGAGGTAGTTGATTTGCCCAAGACCCGGAAACGTACTCCAACCCGTAGAAATCCGAGTAAGGAGGTGCAAGAGCAGCCAGATTTTGACTCCAATGAAGATAGCTGCTTAGAGTTAACGTACAGAGATCTTCCAGTTCAGACAAACACCAGATTCACTGAGGTCTATGAATAGTGCATAAAGTCAAGGGTAATTCAAAGAGTCTAAACTTTAAATTTAAGAGTCCAAAGAGGAAACAAAATAGGATCAGTTAGTTAAGTTTTATTGTTGCTAAACTAATAAAACATTGCAAGACTAAAATTAAATAACAGATAAAATAAAAAAAACTTGGGAAGTACTAATCTAAAAGTCAATTTAGATCTACCAAACAAAATTCTAGAAAACTAAAATAAAAGTAAATAGAGAAGGAAACTAAACTGAAAACGTTGTAGTGAAACAAAGAGACTCAAACACAAAGTTTAATTTTGTTTATTTCATTTTATCTATCCTCTTTTCATTGTGAATCAGTGAGTATTTCATTTATTTTCTTGTTTTCCACATGTCTGTTTCCTGAAACCAAAAAGCAAGTTAACTAGTTCATAGATTCAGTTTTTTATAAACATTTCCATCGTTATTCATACTTACCTTGTCTGTCTGTTCATTTATCTCTCCCATTTGGCTCTATAAGAACCTAGAGCACTGGTCTACTTAACCCTTAATATCTTTCACCCTAGATGCTATGTCAATGGTGGTGTTTATTGTGCTGAGGTTAAGAGGGGAGGGGTTACACGTGCTGATCGGCAGAGTCGCGCTCCTGCCATTGCATTCAAAGCGGCCGTAGAAGGTGTTTAACTCTTCGGCCAGCAACGGATCTACTCTCACCTCTGCGGAGGATTTATTTCCAGAGGAACAGATGGTCTTCAGTCACTGCCACATGCGTTGAGAGTCATTGAGCTGAAAATGAGACTCAACTATCTCCCTGTATCGGAGTTTATCAGCTCTAACTGCACATCGGAGACCATAGCAAGATGCTTTGTACTCGCTTTTGTATGTGGCAGTGCGATGGTTAACCGCATCACGGATTGTTCTGTCCACCCATGGTTTCTGATTGGAGAATGTCCTTATTGTTACAGTTTCAGTGGCTTGCTTGGTTAGCTTGTTGACAAAGCTTAATGCTACATCCGTGAATTCGCTGTCGTCAGATGAACTCGCCCGGAACATGTCCCAGTCGACGTCATCAAGAGCCGCCTGTAGCATAGCTTCAGAGTGGGGGGACCAGTGCGTCACTTCTCTCTCCACCGGGGGTTCCTGAACGAGCCTTTGTTTATATTCCGGTGTGAGGAAAATGGCAGCATGGTCCGATTTGCCAAAAGCTGGTAGTGAGCGGGCTTTGTAGGCATTCTTAAACTGAGTGTAGCAGAATAGCTGAAACAGTATTATCTGATTTGGGAGAAGGGGGGAAAAAGACGGGCTTGGGTCGGACACGGGCCGGGATAGGGCCTGAGCGTCTCGGGCAAGGGCCTAAATTTGAGGTCCGTGCAGGGCTCTACCGGGAACGGTCAACCCCCCACCCCCGAAGGGCGCGAGTGAATATGCAGTCCAGGGAGCCCAGAATCTGTAGCGGCGCCCCCGTCTGTAACATTTATAAGACAGTGATTTCATGTGTGCAACTCATTACAATATCCAATATTTGGCCCTGTTTATTGTGTGAAACTCATAGAATATATTTGAATATAAAACATTAACTACATTAAATGGTGAAACAAATTGAACAGTGCAACAGCTGAGTGCAATTCAGTAAAAAAAATAAAAATAAATTGCAAGTAATTATTATAAACTCAGTATAAAAAACTACACGTAAAAAAACGAAACAAAAAACATTTACTGCAAACCAAATTGGCCTGAACTGCCAATGACCATTTCCATGGCGCTTTTAAAATCTGTGTTTTTTTACTGGAATTCTTAAAATAAGTGAGCATGTGTTGGCTGTTGGGAACGTTGCCAGTTCCTCGTGTTCATGGAGGAACGATAGCTCTGGCTGTGTGGGAAAGCCCATTGCTGGGACTCTCACTAGTCCTGTCACAAATATTAAGGCATGTGGCAGGGAGATTGGAGCCGCATCTCCACCTGTCCAGAATTGATGAAAAATATCTATGAATTGAACACTTTCCTTTAAAGAGATAGTTCACCCAAAAAAGTGGTCGTGTTCTGAGGATATCATGTCCCCTTTGGAACATCCTCAGTCTTACTCAACACAAAATACAGAACACAATTAATAAATGTCAAATCATTGCCTACATAAAGACAGACAGGTCATCAAAGGGTAAAGATAAGAGTAAAGAATTATGTCACTGTTTTACAGACAAAATTTATTACGGCAAAACATTACTTTGTATTGTGTTACACGATACAGACCACACTGACAGTGTCCTGGTGCTAAAGTACAGTTTTATACAAAATTCTGCATAAAAAATTTGATCAAACAATTAAATATATGTTCTTGCAATTTCAGAGGCATCTGAAATTTGTCATACCTTTTATATTACTTTAGAAGTTATCAGGGGATGCACATAAGTTTTTCAGCCTAGTTCTCATAAGAGCACCTGGAGATTTGGTTTGGTCCTCACACTGCACATAGTGCGACTCATTAAATGTAAATATACAAAAAAAAACAATATTAGTGATACTAATATTATTGCACTATATTTTTTTAAATAAATTAATAATGCGTAATAATACTATTATATTTTTAAATAAAAAGAGAGCATAGTAAATATACAATAATTTTATTGTAAACAAAATTAGATGCTGATATTTACTTATTTTTAAACTGTGCGTGAATTTCGGAGAAAGAACGTAAGTTATGGTAGTCGCACAATAGCGCAGCACCATGTCACAGTTCACAGGTACTGCACCCAGTTCAAGACAGCTGTTCAAAACAGTTAATATAAAAGTTCACTTCAGGAATTAACAAAGTTGCATCGATTAATTTGAAGTATATATATTAATATATATATATATATACTTCAAACTAATCGATGCAACTTTGTTAATTTATAAAGTCTGTAAGCTTTATATATAAATATACATATATATATATATATATATATTTATATATAAAGCTTACAGACTTTATTCATGCCACAAAAAGACAAACATTGTGATGAAATATGCACAATACACAATCTTTCAGCCTAGCATTAAGTCATTATGTACATTAACAATAATTTTGGGTAAATACAATGTGATGCTCTGTGGTGCGGCAGGATTTGAAACAGCATCCTGAGTCTCTGCGGACAGTCTTTAACTTAACGTTGTTAAACTGATAGCTGAAATGTCGACAGAATTCTATTCGCCTCACATAGACTACTGATTTTCGCATATTGTATAGTAGAGAATTATTCCAGAATTATTCCCGTGTGGAATAGACGTTGTTGCCTGGTGTGTGATTTGCACGCCTCTACTTGCTAGAATGGATAAAAATTGCTTTAATGTTTAAATTGGCAAGACTTAATCAAATCAAATCAAAACACTTTTATTGTCACATCACCACAGCACATGTGCCTTGGTGAGTGAAATTCTTGAGAGCGTGCTCCAGACAGTGCAGAAACAATTTACATATAGATAGTATATACTTACAGACTTATACAGAAGACAATGTGCAGAATACACATACATATACTCAGTACACAAAGTGTACTATTAAGACATACTTACATTTATCAATACACTTTATACACCGTATGTACACATTCCACATTTTGTACACATATACACACAATAATATTCATTCATTCATTCATTCAATAATATGCGAAGGTGCAGCAGATTATACAGTACATAGGCCGGATACGCAATGTCATGGATGTGCATTGGATGGTATCCAGTGGTAGCAGATAGGTTGTTGTGTTTGGACAGTGTGTGCATGTAGTCCAGTTGAACTGTGTTAAAGTGCGATGCATGGCATATCGTAAAGTGGGAGTGTGCTGTAGGGTATATTGGTTTTTACTGTTCATTAGCCTGAGTGAAAAAGCTATCCCTCAGTCGGCTAGTGCGGGATCGGATGCTGCAGAGACGTCTTCCTGAGGGCAGCAGAGAGAGCAGTCTCTGGTAGGGGTGGCTGGAGTCCTTGATGATCCTCCGGGCTTTCCTTGTACACCGCCTGGTGTAGATGTCCTGGAGGGAAGGAAGCTCACCTCCAACAATGTGGCGGGCAGTTTGCACAGCCCTTTGCAGAGCTTTGCGGTTGCCAGCGGTGCTGTTTCCAAACCAGGCGGGGATGCAGCCGGTCAGGATGCTCTCCACGGTGCAGGTGTAGAAGGATCTGAGGATGCTGGGGCTCATTCCAAACTTCCTCAGCCGTCTCAGGAAGAAGAGGCCCTGATGTGCCTTCTTCACCACTGCATCTGTGTGAGCAGACCATGTGAGATCCTCAGTGATGTGAACGCCGAGGAACTTAAAACAGTTTACCTGCTCCACAGGTGACTTGTCGATGGTGATTCTCTGCTCTGTCTCCTGAAATCCACCACCAGTTCCTTGGTCTTGTCGATGTTGAGTGAGTGGTGTTTCTCCTGACTCGATTTAGTCAGGGTATTCACCTCCTCTAGGTAGGCCATCTCATTGTTGTCAGTGATCAGGCCCATCACCGTTGTGTCATCAGCAAATTTGACGATGATGTTGGAGCTGTGTGTGGCTGTACAGTCATGTGTGTACAGGGAGTACAGGAGTGGGCTGAGGACGCAGCCCTGGGGAGCACCAGTGTTGAGGATCAGGGTAGATGAGGTATTGTTGCCCATTCTGACCACTTGACTTCTGCCTGTCAGGAAGTCCAGGATCCAGCTGCACAGAGATCTGTTTAGTCCCAGAGTCTGGAGCTTCGCAACCAGTATGGCGGGCACTATGGTGTTAAATGCTGAACTATAGTCCACGAACAGCATTCTCACATAGGTGTGCTTATTTTCCAGGTGGGAGAGAGCAGTGTGCACGGTGAAGGCAATAGCATCGTCTGTGGAACGGTTGCTGCAATATGTAAATTGTAGCGGATCCAGTGAGGCAGGCAGCAAAGAGCAGATGTAGTCTCTGATGAGTTTCTCAAAACACTTGCTGAAGATGAGTGTCAGAGCAACGGGCCTCCAGTCATTCAAGCATGTGATTTTAATTTTCTTTGGTATGGGCACAATGGTGGATTTTTTTGAAGCATGAGGGAACCACAGACATAGAGAGGGAAAGGTTGAAAATGGCTGTATACACCATATATTGTAGAATTAAAACACTTTATAACCAAATGTCAAAACATTTACTGGAATCAATGCACAGCACTAATAGATCATTAACTCAAAAAAGCTGTTTTAGGGTTTAGTTACCCTTTACAAATAAAACCGATTTTCATCCAAACAAATCAATGTAAACTACACATTCGAGTTAATCGATAAAATCGATGTATCACCCAGCCCTACACAAACCTATATAATATATAACACCGATCATGCATTTACAATCAAATACACACAAAGAGGTATTAAGTAAATTATAGGCTAATTTAAATAGTGTCAAGTTACAAATAAAAAACTATATTCACTTATAAAAATATAATGTTATTAAGTACCAAATGTGCTTGACTTTTATTTTCAGTGGGGCACAAAAGGAGATATAAGGAAGAAGATTAAGAGACTGACATCCTCAGTCACTGTTCACTATCATTGATTCTTTTATATAAACTAAAATAAATTAATAGTGACTGAGACTATATATGCCACTTTCTCCTTTTCTGTTCCACAAAATAAAGACATCAGGGATGTGAATTTATCAGGTCAGGTTTGAAAAAGGTAATGAAGATGTAACCCACAATTGTAATATCATTCATAGACTGTGTTGGGGGTAATGCATTACAAGGGGAATTAGCTCAAATGGTAGAGCGTTCGCTGCGTAAAGGAAGGGGCCCAATCTTTGAGCCCCCGCATGCAAGTGAAAAAGACGCAGAAAACGGTATGCAGTATGCAGCAAATTCCCCCTGCAACAATGTTCGGGCTATATTCCTGTGCGTTACGAAGGAGTTTTAGTTACGTGTGAAACAAGTCACCCTCCGCGGGCTGGATTCGAACCTGTTGTCTGCGTGACAGAGTCGTTTTAGAAATCCATTTCTGAATCAAATGATTTGCGATCTGTGTGAATCATCACGTTGACAGTTTCTGTCGTATTAAAGACATACCCCCCTCCCATCCCCACCTGCTTTTGTTTCACTAATGGACATGATATTGATTGATGTTTATATAATTTTTTTTAAATATATGACATGTTTATGTTTAGGTTAAATAAAATGTTCAGCAGTTGATTAATATTTATTATATTTTGTATATTATTTTTAAAAAGTATATTACATGTTTATAATTAAATAAAATACATTTTATTAAAGAAGATTTTTTAATTATATTTTCTTCAAATATGTTTTTTTTTTGTGTGTGGGATATAATTTGATATGATTTATCAGATTTATTTAATCTGTTCAAAAGACAAACATTTTTAAATATAAAATGTTTTATTGAAACGAATACACGTAATATATATATACAACATATATACAGGAATAATATTATTAATTGAGGAGGTGGAGTTTGGCCTTTATTTTGCTGGCGCTGTTCTGCCAACCAGTCATCTAGAGATTTTCCAGTTGAGGCATGCGAGCAAAATGTGGCATTACCAGATCGGCTATGGCCAAACTATTTAGTTTTGGGCTGCCCACATCTGCTGCACGTGTTAAACGTAACCCCTTGCACATACTTTCTCTTATGGACACCGCTTTCCATCTCCAGAGACCACCGGCACCTGTTCCTCTGGGGGAAACTGGACACAGGAGCATCAGACGCAGGAGCAGGCGGAGCTGGGCCTGCACCGGATATCGAAGTAGCAGAAGAGGGAGTCACCATTAAAATAGACATGTCCAGGTTAAGGAATAGTATGCCTAACAATGACCCAGGTGCTGAAATGGGCTGCACAACTCCTGGTGCTGTGGGGGCAGGTGCAATGGAGCACTCCATGGTGGCAGCAGTGGGCCATAGACCTGGTTGCAGAATTGGAGCCTGTCCTTCTCGATTTGGCAGAAGGATAAATGGATGTTTTGGGCCTGATGTCGACGGTGCTTCATCCAATTTTTTCCTCGGTGGAGGAATCTGCGTATCGGCCACATAAATTTGGTCAGGTGGAGTCAGTCCCTGAGCGAGGACACTCATTTCCTGATTCTTCTGTCGCCGCTGAAACCTAAAAAAAATTACATGTATTATATATATTTGTTTAGAAGTATTCAGTTTATTTGAAGCAAATAATGCGCCTTGCCTACCACTGAATGAGTGTCTTCTGATTTAGCTCAAACAGCTGGATCATTGTTTCATCCATCAGCCTGCGACTGTTAAGCACCAGCTCTCGGATGTGGTGATAATCCGAAAGGATTTTAGACCACCTGCGGGGGCAAACTCCAGCCTTCTTGGTTGGCGACTTGTGTAAAGCACAAAGCTTGATACGCTAATGGTTGTATTATTATTATTTTTTGCATTTTAACTCCTATTCAGGAGTATTCCTATCAGTGTTGTACAAGGGTTTTTAATGGTAACACTTTATTTGGATAGTCCACTTTAGACATCCTACTAACATTAAGTAACTACATGTCAACTAGCAGTCATTAGAGTATTAGTAGACTTAATAAATTCAAACACTTCATTTTGATGGGTCCACAACATACTGACTATAATAAACTGTACAAGTATGTCAACTTACTCTCAGAGTAGGCTGTTAGGTTCAAGGTTGGTAGAATTATCACAATAACGATTTGACGAAAATCAAATCACTTTATCAAAATAAAGTGTAACGGTTAATATGCATAATAGTAACCCTAGAATGTGATGAAACAGAGTATAACATAGCTGGGCTATTTGTTACCAACCATAAAACACAATTTCTCACACACACTTTTCCAAAAATAAAATATTAATAATAATAACTATTGATTATTTCAAAGGGTTACTAATGACACATCATCTGAGTGGGATGAATGGGGTTAAAAACAGATTAAAGGCTAAATAGTTAACTTGTTAGAATATAACAAAAGAACAAATGAATTAATTTCTTGCCTGTATATGCTCCAAGAGGGCGATAGCACTCATCCCAGGATTTCCCAAAGACTGTTCGGCTAAGCTGGTCCACAGCCTCTCTCATGGCACTGCCATATGACCGGATGGAGGGCGCTCCTTTTATGGCATCTTCCATCCGGTCATCATTCCAACGCATCAAGCCCTCAAGGAGATAGGCCTGAAAATGCGCATCACTGGCACTGGTTCCTAAAAGTTAAATAAACAAAAAAGGCTTTAATATGTCACAAATATGTTCAAGATATGTACTACACATGAGGTGCTCGTTACATGTGATAATGTAGTTACATGAAAAAGTATTGTCATTATAACCAGAGTTACTAGGGACTACAGTAAAAGAACTGTAATTTATAAACTGCATTTATTAATGTGACAATTAGTACATTTATGCATTTAGCAGACGCTTTTATCCAAAGCGACTTACAGTGCATTCAGGCTATACATTTATTGTCAGTATGTGTGTTCCCTGGGAATCGAACCCACAACCTTTGCGCTGCTAACGCAATGCTCTTACCACTGAGCCACAGAAACATTACATAATTCATATGTATGTAATACCTGGAATAAAACGGTTCAGATGGAGGTGGAATGACTCCAAGGAGGTAGAGCCACGGGCATACCTGTAGCAGCACAGCTCCACACCATCTTTCTTCAGTGTCCCCATCTTCATGTAGAGCGGAAAGTTCTCAGAGTCTTGGATACACTGAACGTGCTTCCGCTGTTCCTTCCATATCTGCTGGATCCATTCATGGTCCAGCAGAGGAACTCCCAGAATGACCTTTCCGTCCGCACTATCAAACAGATCGATCAGTGATCAGAGAGAAAAAAGTGCAAACGTCTTCGTCTCTAGCTTTGATTTATTGCCCCCTCATAAAATCCCACCCATAACTGGACACCTGTTCGTGTACATCCCCACCCGTCTAAGTGACTATTTGGTTATCTGCTCCAATGAACTGTGGAAAGTTTTGTGAAACTTGTGGAAAGCCTGGAAAGCCTGTGTAACAGCCCTGACCCCCTGGAGGAACCCACAGTGGATGAAGAAGGGCGTGGCCATGGGGTTGGTCCACACCAGTAAAGTTGTCATGACAGATGCCTCCAACACAGGTTGGGGGACGCTGTGCGAAGGCAAACCGACCTTCGGCCATTGGTCGAAGGCGGAGAGCGGCTTCCACATCAACTGCTTGGAATGGGCTCAGCTCAACCTGCGCTCGCTGAGGGCAGCACACCTGCTGGGCAGACTGAACCAAGGAGCGGATATGTTATCTCGGAGCAATGTCCCCTCAGAGGAGTGGATGCTCCATCCGCAGGTGGTTCAGAAGATCTGGAAGACCTTTGGCAAGGCAGAAGTAGACCTTTTCGCCTCCAAAGACAACTCTCACTGCCCAACTTATTATTCGAAGGACAGGGAGGTGTTGGCCCATGACTGGCCCAACCTCCTCCTTTATGCATTCCCCCCGATCACCCTCCTTCCACAGGTAAACTGGTATCAGGGTCACAAGGTGCTATTGGTGGCCCCCTTGTGGAGGAACCAACCTTGGTTGTCAGAGCTGACTCAGCTACTGACAGCAGCCCCCTGGCCCGTGCCCCTGAGACGGGATGGCACCCTCGACCCGAGCTGTGGGCTCTCTACATTTGGCCGCTCAATGGGAGCCTACTGGCCTCCCAGAGCGAGTGTTAAAATAACCATACAGACCTGCAGGAGTACACTGAAACTGTGACTGCTTACATCAAATACTGCATTGATGATGTGACAGTCACCAAGACCATCACCACACGTGCAAACCGGAAGCCATGGATGACAGCAGAGGTTCGTGGGCTGCTAAAAACCAGAGATGAAGCGTTCAGATCAGGAGATAAAGCAGCCCTCAAAACAGCAAGAGCTAATCTGTCCCGTGGCATCAAAAATGCAAAACGGTCATATGGCAATAAAATCAATAATCATTTCACAAACAGCAGAGATACACGGAGCCTGTGGCAAGGCATTCAGACCATCACTGACTACAAGCCCCCGCCACAGGCCTGCGACGATGACACATCCCTCCCAGATGCACTCAACCACTTTTATTCACGGTTTGAAATGCAGAACGACACATCTGCACAAAAACTGCCCACACCTCCCAACGACCAGGCACTCTGTCTGTCTCCAGCCGACGTAAGGAAGACCCTATCTAGGATTAACCCACGCAAGGCTGCGGGTCCTGACAATATACCTGGCCGCGTACTGAAAGACTGTGCTGAACAGCTGACAGATGTCCTAACAGATATCTTCAACACCTCGCTGAGCCAGGCAGTCATCCCACATGTCTCAAATCCACGACAATCATACCGGTACCAAAAAAATCTCCTGTGTCCTGTCTAAATGACTACCGTCCCATAGCACTGACTCCAATCATAATGAAGTGCTTTGAGAGGCTAGTCATGCACAACATCAAAACCAGCATCCCCAACACACTCGATCCGCTCCAGTTTGCATACCGCCCAAACCGCTCTACGGATGATGCAATTTCCTCCACCCTCCACCTGGCTCTTACCCACCTTGAAAATAAAGACTCATATGTTAGAATGCTGTTCATCGACTTCAGCTCAGCATTCAACACAATAATCCCACAACAGCTCATCAATAAATTAAGCCTGCTGGGCCTCAACAATTCCCTTTGTAACTGGATCCTGGACTTTTAACGGAAGACCTCAGTCAGTTCGGGTCGGCCACAACACCTCGAGCACTACCACACTGAGCACAGGGGCCCCACAGGGCTGTGTGCTCAGCCCGCTGCTCTTCACGCTGCTGACCCACGACTGCACTGCCAAGTTCAGCTCCAACCACATCATCAAGTTTGCCGATGACACATCAGTGGTAGGTCTCATCAGCAACAACGATGAAAGCGCACTACAGAGGAAGTGGCACAGCTGGCTGAATGGTGTGGCACTAACAACCTGTCCCTCAATGTGAGAAGACAAAGGAGGTTGTGATGGACTTCAGGAGAAACTCTGTTGACCACCCCCACTGACCATCGACACCTCGACTGTGGAGAGAGTCAGCAGCACTAAATTCCTGGGGTGCACATCACAGAGGACCTCACCTGGACTACCAACACCAAGTCTATCTCCAAGAAGGCACAACAGCGCCTACACTTTCTCCGCCCGGCTGAAAAGAGCAAGCCTCCCTCCACCCATCCTCGCCACCTTCTACAGGGGTACCATTGAGAGCGTGCTGACCAGCTGCATCACTGTCTGGTACGGGAACAGTTGTGCAGCAGACCAAGACCCTCCAGCGGACAGTGAACACTGCTGCAAAAATCATTGGTGCCCTCTCCCTCCATCCTGGATATTTTCCTTACACGATGCTCCAGCAAAGCAAAAAGTATCGTGGAGGACCCCACCCACCCTCCCACAGTCTCTTCCAGCTCCTACCCTCAGGTAGACGGTGCGGAGTATCAGAGCCCGCTCCGCCAGACTGCTCAACAGCTTTTTCCCCAGGCTGTGAGAGCCCTGAACTCAAATCACACCGCCTCTCTGAAACCCCAAACAACCCCCACCTTACCACATCTCAGGAAAAACTGTTAACTTTTATCTCTGTGGAATTCAGGTGAGCCTGCACAAGCCACCTGTAGCAACACACTCTCCTCTACATGCACTAGACACTTTCACACACCATTGTGTGTCCATAATCCCCCAAAGACTGATTGAAATATATGACTGTAATGTATGTATGTTTACTGGCTCATGCACCACAAATCACCTTACACTGTTCCCCAGCCAGCTGCTTGAATGTCTCTCTTTTGCACATGTACAGTATTTGAAGTCATCTGCACAGTTGTACAGTTTGTATTTTATTTAATTTTTTAGTTTATGTATAGGTAACCACTTTTATATATAGTATATGTATAGTCAAAGCTGACAGTAGGTTAGTTTGTGTATAGGTTTATGCTGTTTTACTTTGTGTTGTATATCTGTATTTATGTAGCACCGTGGTCCTGTGAGGCACGACATCTCGTCCCACTATATGTCCACACATGTAGTGGAATGACAATAAAGCTCAACTTGACTTGACTTGACTTAAACACCATTTCTGAGGCTAGAGCCCCGTCTACGAGACGCCTCTACGCCCTTAAGTGGTCTGTTTTCTCCACTTGGTGCCTCAACCGTGGTGAAAACCCCTCTACCTCTGAGTTAGCGGTAGTTCTGTCCTTTCTGCAGGAACTGCTAGATAAAGGACGTTCTCACTCTACACTCAAGGTGTTCGTAGCAGCTATAGCGGCCTTTCATGCCCCTATAGCGGGCCAGTCGGTAGGCAGAGACAACTCAGTTGTCCGTTTTCTGAAGGGAGCCAGGAGGTTGAATCCACCTTGGCCCCTTGCTGTCCCTACATGGGATCTGCCCACTGTACTGAAGGCCTTGAAAGGCCCTCCCTTTGAGCCGCTACAGTCTATGAACCTCCGGTCACTTTCGCTGAAAACTGCTCTGCTACTAGCACTAGCGTCGGTTAAGCGAGTTGGAGACCTGCAGGCGCTCTCTATTAGCCCTGCCTGCGTGGAATTCAGCTACGACTCCAAGGTCGTCCTGAAACCAAGGCATGGTTACGTACCTAAGGTACTTTCAACCCCGTTCAGAGCTCAGGTCATCACGCTCTCCGCCTCCGTCTGAGGAGGACCGGGAGTTATCTTTGTTATGCCCTGTCAGAGCTCTGAGAATCTACTGAGCGTTCCGCCCTTTTAGGCATACTGGAACAGCTCTTTGTTAGCTTCTAACGCGCCAAAGGGCATCCGGTCACGAAGCAGAGACTCTCTAAGTGGATAGTGGATGCTGTCATGCTGGCATACTGTTCTTTGGGCCTGCAATGCCCCATTGAGATCTGAGCCCATTCGTCTAGAGGCATCGCCTCGTCATGGGCGTGGTCTAGCGGTGTATCCATTACAGAGATTTGTCTGCGCGGCTGGCTGGGCCCTCCATCCACATTTGCTAGGTTTTATAACCTAGACATACCGACCTTACAGGCCAGAGTCCTCTCTGCTTAGATGAGCTTGTACACATACGCTATGGGAACAATCCTGTCAGAGATTTCTTGACATGCGCTCAGGCTCTCTGATTGGCACCTGCATACTCCAGTTAACTGAGTATACAGGAGTCATATGGAACGATTATCCAGGCCGAGCATGACCTCTATGAGTTTAGCTCGCTTTAGCCTGAAGTATACTACTTACTTCCCTATGGGCATTTATGTTTATGGAGGTATATACAGTCGTTCATCTACCCTAGCACGGCGTGATTAAATTCAGTTCCCATATTCGTCTTTACAAGACACAGTACGAGTGGAGTATCGACAGGGAACGTACTCGGTTACTGTCGTAACCTCGGTTCCCTGAGATACGGAACGAGTACTGCGTACTTTGCCGTGCCAGGTAGCTGCACGACTCAGTCGTCGCTTCAGTCGAAGTAAACCTGAGGATCCTATGGCGAAACGACCACTTATATAGCCAGATGCCCCGCCCGTTTCAGTGGGATTTGGCAGGTATCGTCGCCATAGGTTCGTGCAGCTCCGCTGCCGACCCATTGGTTCGTTTTTCTACCACTGCACGAACCAATAGTCGTGCAGTTTCACTGCGTGATTAAATAAGACTTCAGTTCAGGAGAAAAAAGGCATTTTCCCATATGCGTCTTTACAAGACGCAGTACTCGTTCCGTATCTCAGGGAACCGAGGTTACGACAGTAACCGAGTACGTTTTTCACACACATATTAAGAAAAAACATTGAATATACACGTAAAATGAGCAATGACTGTATTTTTCCAGAAAAGAGTGAAAACAATTTAAGAAGTGCTAGTGTTGTTTAAAACAGTTTAGGAAAATGTAAAGTTTGTTAAAAGTTAGAAAAAAAGACATCAGTCCGTTAAATAATAATTATAAGATACATGTCAAGATCTTGTGGTCTAATATTACAAGTTAAATAATATAGAATTGTCTTATCTTACTGTATAAAATAAATAAATATTAGATCATTAAGCAAGAGTATAAGATACTTGTCAGAAGTTTGTAACATTACAATTTAAAACTAGTTAGTTTGACAAAGTTAAAGAAAATAAAAAATAACCTCGTATCTACCCAACATCTAAAAATAAATAAATATCATGCCGTTAAGAAGATTTTTGTTAAAATCTTGTGAACTAATATTACAAGTTAAAACTAGATAGTTTGACAAAGTTAAAGAAAATAAAAAATCAAACCTTTAAGCAAGAAGACAGAAGTTGTCACAAGAAAAGCTGGGAAAAGAAGGAAAAATAACAACCGCACATTTATCCGCGATCTAAAAAAGAAAGGGAATATAAGAGGTGTTAGTTAAAACATGCTTGTTGAAATCTAGCTTTGCAGTCTATCATGAGCTTCGCTGACGGTAAGTTAAACAAGCGGAAAAAGTCCTGATCACCTTGCGTTGAGACGACCGAGCTCCACGCGGTCAAAATCTGAATGAGTGTAACGGGGCCGACAAGACGAGAGGCGTGCGGATCCATGTGCAAGCTTTTATTAATAGACATAGTAAAAAACACAGCGAGAGGAAGTTCATAGACCAGATTCATGACTCTGGATGATCAGCTGTGACTTGACATGGTTCTGGGCGGTCAGCAGAGACGTGAAGAGACTCTGGAGGGACAGCAGAGACGTGAAGAAACTCTGGAGGGTCAGCAGAGACGTGACTTACCTCGTGACGATCAGTTGAGACATGACTTGACTCGTGAAGGTTACCCGTGACTGAGCTTGAGTCTGGATGATTAGTTGTGACGTGGTGTGAGTCTGGATGACCAGCTGAGACGAGATTCTGGAAGATCTGTGATGACGGGACTTGACTCGTGAAGATCAATGGATAGACTTCCTTGACGCAGGCCAAGCAGTTGATTGAATGGGTCCATACCTGACCAGGGTCTGTTAGAAAAGCCGCTGGATCCTCATGTGGCCGAGTATTCTGTAACGGGGCCGACAAGATGATAGGCGTGCGGATCTATGTGCAAACTTTTATTAATAGACATAGTAAAACACACAGGCAGGGTCGAACAAATGGCAAACAGGTATATTGAGGGCAAGGCAGATGAGTACTCAATTAAACGGGCGTGGTCTTCGATCGGCGAACAATATCCAGAGGGCTTGACAAGAGGGGTAAATCCAGGTACACAAGCAATCCAGGCAGGAGCAAACAGAGTCCAAATTGAAGGCAAAGGGTTAATCCAATATACATTTACATTTAGTCATTTTGCATTTTATCCAAAGTGACTTACAATTGGAGAATACATAAAGCGATTAATCTTGAAGAGGCAAACAGACAGAGGAAGTGCCCCTAACACCAAGTATTAGGCATTGTTCAAATAAATACAAGCTAGCAAAGGAGAGAAAGGTCAAGAGAAAGATGAAGATATATAAAAAGATGTTTTTTTTTGTTTAGTTTTTTATGATGAAGTCAAGTAGTGTTGAAAGAGATGAGTTTTCAGTTGTTGCTTGAAGATTGACAGGGATCCAGCATTCCGGATGGGGGTGGGAAGATCATTCCACCAGCCAGGAATGGTGAACGAGAATGTTCTGGAGAGTGATTTTGAGCCTCTCTGTGATGGTACCACGAGGCGTCGCTCACTAGCAGATCTTAGACTTCTGGAAGGGATGTAGATTCGTAATAGTGAGTGGAAGTAGGTGGGTGCTGACCCTGTGGTTGTTTTACATGCAAGCATCAGTGTCTTGAACTGGATGCGAGCTACAACTGGTAGCCAGTGCAAGGAGACAAAGAGAGGTGTGACATGTGCTCTTTTGGGCTCGTTGAAGACCAGTCGTGCCGCTGCATTCTGAATCAAATTGCACTGACAAGGCAAAAGGTCAGGAACCAGACAACAAGGCAACACGAAAAGACTAGACTAAAACTAAAATAAGAAATGGAAACTAGGAATGGCTCCATAAAGCAGCTAACACTCGGAGAGTGAAAAACGCAGAACAATACAGGAGACTGAACACAAAAACAAACACGGAAGGGCTTGGTAATGTAGAAGATTTTTATTAGTCAAAATATGAATTAATCAAGTATAATCAAGGTGAATTTAGCCATTTATGTATCAGGTTATTCTTCCATTATAAGTATATATATATATATGTGTGTGTGTCCTAGGCCTGCATACGGATTGTGCTGACTTAGAGAAAGGAAACATCTGTTTAAGACCTCTTTCCTTACTATAACAAAGGAAGGTCTTTGGGCTCCTTCCTTCTAGGGAGGAAGCAAATTGTATGTGTAAGGAAAATGCATATATGTGAAATGTGTTAAACACGCCTATAGGAGACACTATTTAAGGGGGACACAAAAACCATTCAGGAGATCCTTCCTGCAGGAACGTCTCGGCTTTATTTCTCTGTTTGAAATAAAGTCTATATTCTGGCATCAAAACCCCAAGATTTCAAGAGTGATTCTTCATAGAAAAGGCAGAAGCCACCACATTCGGCGCCCGAACAGGGACTGGAAAGGAGCAACAAGGTGGACGACCACTTCGGGTGGACTGACGAACAGCATAAACAGTGGCCACTATGAAGATTTAAAAAGGTAAGCAGTTTTGCTTAAATTTGTTTATGCTGTTTGCTGGTCTACCTATTGGTGGTGAGGACACTTAAAATTGCTCTTCCAAATTTAAGGAACAAAGATAAAAAAAAATGGGTTTTGATTCCAGAATAACTAATTGCATGCAATGATCTGTGTTTAATGTTAAGTGGGCCTTGACGGATAGCATTAAACGTAAAGCAGATAAAATATAGGAAAGCGCGCAAAGTCCTACGGATACCGCTCTGTTTATTTAAAAAAAAATAAGGTTACAGAGGTCTGCACGGGTAGGCAAGAACACGTGCAAAGTCCTACGGATACCGCTCTGTTTATTTAAAAAAAAAATAAGGTTACAGAGGTCTGCACGGGTAGGCAAGAACACGTTCATTGTCCTGCGGATACCGCTCTGTTTATTTAAAAAAATAAGGTTACAGAGGTCTGCACGGGTAGGCAAAAATTCCTGCAGGGTGCTGTTTTTTTTACTGTGTTGAGGAAGTGTATCAGTGAAAGAGCAGGAGAACTGACAGGTCACTCAGGAAGAGTGTAGTGTAGTCTGTTTTAGTGTCTGTGTCTGTGTCTGTGTCTGTGTGAATGACTGAGGTTGTATGAGAAAATGAATTCCGTATCAGGTGGGCAAGGGCTGCGCACCCCTCCTGGACCGTCCCTTTGGTGGGGCCTGGCAGAGACGGACGCAGTTCGTGCCCACCTGAGAGGGATGAATGAGTGCATGAGCCCTATAAATAAAGGGACAAAGAATGAAAGAATGAGCCCTGTGTGAATAAAGGGACTAGATGGAGTGAATGTGTATCAATAAAGATTGAATCAAGATCTGTTATATGCTTTTTTATATTTTAGAGGTCTATGTGATAAAAAAAGGAAAACATTTCTGAGATCAAAGCAGCAGAAGTGAAAACAAGGTATTAAGTAAAAAAAAAAATATAAGTATATGAAAAACACTTTTGAGGACAAACAAAATGATAAAAAAAATAGTTAAGTAGTTAAATAGTTAATAGAGAAGTAAAAGAAATATAACAAATATTCTAGTAGTTTTGGATATTGAGTGATTATAAAATAGAGTTAATAGTATTAATTCATACAGGAAGTTTACATGCATCAGACAGAATAAAAAATGAAATAAAATAGGTTTAAAGAGGCATGTCACAAAATAAAGACTAAAAATAGGAGAAAAAAATAGTACATTAATTGACTATAGAAAAATAAATATAGAGTCTTAAATATTAGATTGTAAGATTATAGGAAAAATTATGGCTACCACTCCGGTGGATATATTAGGATTAAAATATCCATTGTGTAAAGAACTGATAAACAAGATCTCAAACAAATGGCAGAAGAGAACTAAGAGTATGATGACAAAATGGCCAAAGGAAGGGACATTTGATGTGGCAATGTGTGAGGAAATGGAAACTTTGATAAAAAATTATAAAACTAAAAGTATCAGTAAAAAAAGAAGAGAGATAAAATGACAAAAAGAGAAAGAAGTGATAGCCATGTTCAAAAAAGAAGGAAATGACGCATTAAAAAGTATAAAAGAGGCAAGGAAAATCCTAAAGGAGGCAGACAGAGAGACAAAGAAAAAGGAAAGATTGTTTTTACACCACCCCCATATCTGCCCCAAGAGGGACAATTCCCAATACTTAAGGGCACGGTAGAAGTTTCGGGGGAAATGCAAATGGAAGGACAAGTAGAGTTGGAAGATAAAAAGGAACCAGATGTAAAAACAAAGATAAAAGAAAGTGAAGGATATATACCGATAGATTGTTATAGACAGGCACGCATAGCATTAGAAATGATGAAAACAAACCAGGAAGGCAAAACAGGATATGAGGAAGTGTTGGAAAAAAATAGGAGAAAAGATAGGGAAAATGAAAAGCAAGTAGAGGTTATGGAAGAAGAAATAGAGAAGAAAATTAAAGACTCAGGAAAAAAGATACAAGAGGTACATAAATTGGAAAGAGGGAGAAGTAAGTTGTTCGACAGTAGTAAGGATGTGAATGAAGGTGAGGAGTCACTTGATAGAGGAAGATGGGAACAGGGCAGAGAAAATGGGACCCTCAGACAACTGGCTGCACAACTCCCAATTTTAATCAAGGGTGCACAGGGACAGTATGTCCCCTGGGCCTCACAGGACCTCGAGGGGCTGGTCACTCGCCTCCCAGACATTCATGAGGGGGCTGGAAAGTGGATTAAGGTGTTTGAAGAAGAAACTATGGGCAAACTTTTAGCTGTGGGGGATATTAAAGCATTGCTAGCAAAAACTATTGGAGGAGCAAAGATGGAAGAAATTCTTCAAACGTCCAATCTAAATAGAGCTGTGGACTCTCACTACATGGATGGAACTGTTTTTGATGCATACTGTCCAGCAGTGTGGCAGGCACTGCGTGCTGAGTACCCGATCAGACTAGACCCTAAATCATTAAAGGGAGAACAGCTGTTGGACATAGAAAATCCAATCACATACGTTCACAGACAGCTAAAAAGATGGAAACAAGAGACTGAAGGTAATCCAGAAGGAGATCCATTAATGGCAACACTGTTTAGAAATGCTGTAATTGATGCCATGCCACAAGCTGTAAAGAGCAGGCTGGAAGACGTGGTCGGCTTAAACTCTAAAACACACAAAGAGTTCTGTGACCATGTGTCTCATGCAGTGGAGCAACACAGAAAAAATGAACAAAAGCTCAAGACCCAAGAGAAAGAGCTACAGAGAAAATTAACTCAGTTACAACTTGAAGAGCTGACAAAAAAGAACAAGACAAAGATTCAAGCTCCTATAAAGAAAGAAGAATCAGAACAACTGACAGTGATGTCTCCAGTAATTGCTCCTCCACTAACTATTCAGCCAAGCCAACCTACAGCAGTCCCTCCAAATACACACCCAATTCCTGTACCCATAATTAATGTCTATACTCAACAACCAGAGCCGATGGGATGGAAAAGACAAACTGTACAAAGAGGACAGAGAGGAAGAGGCAAGCCTTATACTGGTCCTCCAGGAATGTGCTGGGGATGTGGACAAAATGGACATAACAAAATTAACTGTCCCACCAATTCATGGCTGCAGCCACCTGGGCGTGAAAGGGGGGAGAGTTGGCAACCTACCGAGGTCCATCACAGGGCCCAGTAAACCCTTGGGAGGTCCAAATCAAGGATATTAGGGGAATCCTAGGGGTGAGAGTCAGCTTCCAATTTTAACAACTAAAGCAGATCAAGAACCTATTCTGCAGATTGATTTAGAGGGAAAGACCACACCAATGATGGTGGACACAGGAGCTGTTTATACTTGTGTAAATTCAAATTATGCCTCACATCTACCCTTGTCTGGGAAATTTGCAAAGACAATAGGATTCTCGGGACAAATGCAGCTAATTCCGTTGACAGCTCCAGTGTGTCTACAAATGAAAAATAAAAGTGTAACAATGCCCATTCTTGTGTCAAATCAGACTCCTGTTAATTTGTTAGGAAAAGATGCATTATGTAAATTGGGCCTACAAATTTGGTGTTCTTCAGAAGGAGTCTATATAGACACAATAGGGGAAGAAACGCAGATGATGGTTGTAGAGCCAAAAGCAAATGTTTATTGGATAGGACACATACAACCAGATGTGAGTCAGACAATTCATAAATGGGGAAAGTTTATTGAGGCTCAGATTCCAGAAGCACAGATACCAAAATCAGAATTTCATTGCACAATGATATATGATTCAGAAAAAGATGCAAAAATAGAACAAAAATGGCAGGAAGAAACAAAAGAACAACAAATTGAAATAGTGTCACAGTACATCATAATAGGTAAACAGGGAGCAGCTTTAAATATACCAGATTGTAAATTTGTTAAAAAATGGTTCAGTGTATCTAATTCTGTTCCACATATTGCAATATATGTAGGAAAAAATTGGGAAACAAAAGATTTAGGACCAATGATGAAAAAGGCAGGACAAAGCAAATGGGAACCAACAGAACATCCGCTGATTTGTCATTCAGCTGATCAAGATTATATCAAAATTTTATGTGCAACGAGTTTGCTAGGAATTCCTCAGGAAGTAGTTATCGGTCAAAAGAACAAAACGCAGATGACTACAACATCCGGAGTAATAAACAAAATTGAGACTGAATTATTTAAGGAAGTGGAGCAACAGATACCAACTGAACTATGGTCTCAACATGGCACAGATATAGGATTAATAACATCAGCAAACCCAATAAGAGTGCAACTTAAGCCAGATGCACGTCTGCCCAGAAAAGCACAATACCCTTTGCATCCAGATGCTAAAGTAGGGATAAAAAACACTATTGAAGGTTTAGTGAAGGCAGGAGTATAAATAGAAACAACTAGTTACTGTAACACTCCAATTTTGCCTGTAATTAAAGCAGACAAAAATAGATGGCGACTTGTTCATGACTTACGAGCAATCAATGAAATAGTAGAGGATTTGCCAGCTGAAGTACCAAACCCACACACGTTACTGACGAATGTCCCTCCTGATGCCAAATACTTTACGGTAATTGATCTCTGCTCAGCTTACTTCAGTGTGCCGCTAGCAGAAGAGAGTAGATATTTGTTTGCCTTTACATATGCAGGTAAACAGTATACATACACCAGAATCCCTCAAGGATTTAAACATTCACCACACATATTTAATCGAATTTTAAAGGCAGATTTAGAAGATCTTATGATAGATAGTACACTATTACAATATATGGATGATTTGATTATATGTTCTTCCTCACTAGAACAATGTCATAGAGACTCTATTAAGGTCTTGACAAAATTAGCACAAGGAGGTCACAAAGTGTCCCAAAACAAATTACAGTATTGCCAGCCTCAAGTTGAATACTTGGGAAGATTGATTGCATTTGGCACACGAGCTATAGCTCCAGCACAGTTAGAAGGCATAAGTAAAGCACCATTGCCTCAAACAGTAGGACAAATGATGACTTTCCTAGGAATGACTGGCTTTAGTGCCGACTGGATAGAAGACTATGCAGTAAAGACAGGGCCATTAAGAGAAATCATGAAACAAGCAGGATTGCAACATTTAAGAAATCCATTAAAATGGAACACAGATGCCTTAATAGCATTTGAGACTATCAAAAAAGAGCTGCAACATGCCCCTACTTTGGGACTGGCTGACTACTCTAAAAACTTTCATTTGTATGTGGCAAATAGAGTTGATGGTTATGCATCAGCTGTACTGGTGCAAGAGACTTGTAGTGGGAGGAAAAAACAGCCTATAGCTTATTACAGCACAAAGTTGGATAATGTAGCACAGGGTTACCCACCATGTTATCAACAAGGCCTGGCAGCAGTATATTATGCTTATGAAAAAGCATCCACACTAACCATGGGATACCCAGTAACTATTTATACTCATCATAAAATTGTGGAATTATTAGAACAAGGGAAATTTGTTCTGACTCAAGCTCAATTCTGGCCTATTCATCCCTACTCACATATTCAGATGTTACAGTTAAGCGGTGCCGTACAGTTAATCCAGCTGAATTAATTCCTTTGGCTTTTGAAGGAAACCTCATGATTGTGTGAATGAGTCATTAGCATTTACAAGATTACGACCAGATCTTGAATCAACACCCATCACGGAAGCAGAAGTTACTTACTTCGTAGATGGTTCTAGTTTTAAAGACCACGTAGGAAATCATACAGGATATTCAGTAGTGAAGAGTGACAAAGAAGAATTTGTAACTGTGATATCACAACATTGTGTACAACCTGTTCTGCTCAGTGCTTGAATTAAAAGCTCTTACAGCTGCATGTCAGTTAGCAAAAGGACAAACAGCCAATATTTTCACGGATTCAGCATATGCTCATGGTGTATGTCATCTATTCGGAGCAGTGTGGAAGCAAAGAGGTTTCAAAAAGAGTGATGGGACTCCCATCCAACATGATGAACAAATAGGTCAATTAATTTCTGCTATGATGCTACCAAAAAGACTAGCAGTAATCAAATGTCAGGCCCATAAAAAGGGATATGATTATGTCATTAAGGGAAACAATGCAGCAGATTTAGAAGCTAAAAAAGCTTCAGGATGTAAGGTAGCAGTATTAGCATCTGTAGCACTAACAGAACCTCAACCTAAATTGGATGATATAATTAGAATTCAACAACAAGCAGGCCCCTATGAACAATCAATGTGGCACCAAAGGGGAGCTAAAAAAGACTCACGCGAGATCTGGCGTGCACGTGAAGGACAAATTGTTGCACCAACTTCACTTTTAAATATTCTCATTGCAGATGCGCATGGTTTTGACCATTGCTCAAGGGGGGAAGTAGTGAGGAAAATTAAACAGCAAGGATTTTGGTCTCCTTATTTACATGCAATGGTGGATTAATTTTTGTCCACATGTGAAGTTTGTGCCAAATACAATGTGAGGAAAGGGATAGCAACACCAATAGGTCATATACCCGTACCAGAAGGACCATTTAAGCATTTGGTAATGGACTATGTGGATATGATAAAGCGAGTACAAGGCAAAAGGTACATGCTTGTGATCATAGACAGATTTAGCAAGTGGGTGGAGGCAGTACCATCAGCAGATCAAGGAGCAGGAACAGTAATTAAATTTCTAACAAGAGAAGTAATTCCTAGATTTGGTATACCATCAGAAATAAGTTCAGATAATGGCTCGGCATTCATACAAAAAACTGTAAAACAAGTACTGCAACAAATAAGAATAAAGCAAAGACTAGGGTGTATTTACCATCCTCAATCCCAAGGGGCAGTAGAGAGATTGAATGGAACCATCAAGGCCAAACTGAACAAAATATGTGAAAGTACTAAACTTAACTGGATTGATGCATTACCTCTTGCACTAATGAGTTATCGCATGCAAACTAACAGAAACACGCACTTAACACCGCATGAAATGCTTACGGGTCGACCCATGCCTGTGCCATATTGTAGAGGTCCCTACAAAGGACCACCTCTAGAGCAATTACAAATGGAACTTCGCTCGTATATGAAGAAATTAACTGCCATACATAAAGTTATCTATTTACAGGAAAAAAGAAAAGAGCCCAGAGAGGAAACAGAGACGTCATCACCAGTTGTTCCGGGTGACCAAGTATATTTGAGGGTATTCCGGAGAAAATGGAATGAGCCCAGGAGAGAGGGACCCTACAAAGTGGTGAGAGCTACTCCAACAGCAGTCCAAGTGGAGGGAAGCATAACCTGGTATCATCTAAACCACTGTACTCGAGTTCCCAAGAGAAGGACGGAAAGAGAAAGAAATAGACAAGCAGATAATTCAGGAGAAAGGGACGAGGAGAGACAAGAGACACAAGATAAAGTACAAACTGAAGAAAACTCAAAAAAGATTCAAAAGGAACTCACATCCTCCAGTCAGGTGAAGAGGAGAGGAGAGAGAGAATAAGTCTGACAACATACCTGAAGATCAACTATGCGCAAAGTGTCTGGGCTGAAGATCAACTATGTTATTTTTTGTGATGTTACAATTTTATGTTTTGATATTTAATTCTATTGTCTTTTATACATGACTATGACAACCACATGCAAGTGGTGAGCCAATTACACGCTCATGCTTATAACATTGTTTTATATTAAATTAAGGGGTACGGAGACAGGATCTTTTACTCCATCCTATAGTCAAGTGTGGGGGGAGATGTTTGGTCCTGATGCTCCGACAGAGTGCTGCTGCATAATCTAGTCATTGGTGATAAAACTGTGTGACTTATTTAGTCACTACGTAGTGTTAACTGACAAGACTGGATTCTGAATTAGCACTCTGGGTAAAGTGAAACAAATGTGAGACTTACTAAGTCTCAAAGGGGGAAATATGTAGAAGATTTGTATTAGTCAAAATATGAATTAATCAAGTATAATCAAGGTGAATTTAGCCATTTATGTATTAGGTTATTCTTCCATTATAAGTATATATATGTGTGTGTGTCCTAGGCCTGCAGACGGATTGTGCTGACTTAGAGATAGGAAACATCTGTTTAAGACCTCTTTCCTTACTATAACAAAGGAAGGTCTTTGGGCTCCTTCCTTCTAGGGAGGAAGCAAATTGTATGTGTAAGGAAAATGCATATATGTGAAATGTGTTAAACACGCCTATAGGAGACACTATTTAAGGAGGACACAAAAACCATTCAGGAGATCCTTCCTGCAGGAACGTCTCTGCTTTATTTCTCTGTTTGAAATAAAGTCTATATTCTGGCATCAAAACCCCAAGATTTCAAGAGTGATTCTTCATAGAAAAGGCAGAAGCCACCACAGTAAATAGCTAACACTAGGAGAATGCTAAACGCTAAACAATACTCGGCAGAGAAGAAGAGGAAGTCCATGGTTTATGTAGAGTATGTGATCAGTGCAATCAGCTGTGTAATCAGCGCAGTCAGCTGTGTGTGTCGTCAGTGCAATGGATGATGGGAATTGTAGTCTGAGGTGGAGTGCAACATTTAGTGTAGTGCAAGAGTCCATGTGGTGAGCGAGTGACCTCTGGTGGTGAGTTAAAGGAAGTTCATAGACCAGATTCATGACAAGCAGCAAATCAGCATTTTAGAATGATTTCTGAAAGATCATGTGACACCGAAAACTGGAGTAATGATGCTGAAATTTCAGCTTTGATCACAGGAATAAATTACATTCTACAATATATTCACACAGAAAACAGCTATTTTAAATTGTAATAATATTTCACAGTATTACTGTTTTATTTTAAATAAATTTAGCCTTGGTGAGCATAAGAGACTTTTTTTCAAAAACATTTACTGAATTTTGAACATTAGTGTATGTTTGAGGATAACTTACAATATATTGTATGGTTCATTGTGCCTGGGAGATGTTGTCCAACAGGAGGTTTGCTCTAAGTCTTTAATCTAGATTAATCTTGGAATTAATCTAGATTAAAATGGCTCATTTGAATTCTGCCGAAGGCATTCAGAATATGTGTGCTACCCAAATAATGACTAAAAGTAAGTCTTTGAGAACGGGTTTCTCAAGCCAGGTGGCGCATTAGACCTGGGGCTCATCTCCTGTTTCCAAAATGCATCACAAACTTTAATCTCTTCCCGTCCTAATCCCACGAAAAAACTGGAGGAAAATCCCGTTCCACTCCCGGAAGAATGACTCCCATTCCCTCCCACTCCCGTGTTGTTGTTTTTGTTTTGCCGATAACTGTCAATTACAGTAAAAATATAGTACAGATCACAGCGTGCCCACCTTATTAGTTGAATAAAAACCCAAAATGTCGTTTTTTGTTATTATATTGAACTGAAAGCCATCTTATGCACAGTGTTGCACAGATTAAATTTCATGTAAATCATCCATGCTAACACACGTCTTCTATTTTTATTTTTTAGACATTTCACTCTCTATAGATATATTTTTCAAAGACGGAGTTTCAAGTTTCTCGCTCAAGTTCACATGAGACCTAAAGCGCATCCTGTTTGCTTAAAAAGCATAGCGTTTCGTTGTTATTCTGAGTGCACACAAATAAACGTAGAGTCTTTACAGATTCGAAAGATGTATTAGGCTACTTTTATCTGTATGACCAAAAATGACGGAGATTTTAAGAGCAAGTGAGCGTAGGGCTGTAGCCAAGTCCATCTTTGTCGAGTCCAAGACAAGTCCAAGTCCAAAGAGGTTCGAGTCCGAGTCAAGTCCAAGTCCAAAGAGGTTCGAGTCCAAGTCAAGTCCGAGTCCAAAGAGGTTCGAGTCCAAGTCCAAGTCCAAGTCCAAATGAGACGGTCAAAACAGAGAAAGAAAAAAATCTTCTTCAAAACCACATACTTAATTATTGATAATTGATGTGATACGAGAGACGGCATATCTTCTATTCTAATATAATAATTTTGCATTATTGTTTGTAATGATCTAAAAGTATGTGCAGCAACACTGTAGGATCAAATTAGGCTATTTTATTTCTCCTCCTGAGACCCAGCTATGGAGTTTTTGTCTCTGTAGTGGACATTATATTTTAGTGTGTTTCTCTGAGACCTCACATGTCACAGTTATAAGCCTGGATGTCCTGCACAGAGCACACTTAGGGCTTTATAGAGATACTAAAGGTTTTTTAAACCCTCTCCTATGCCTTTAAAGATGGCTATATTTATATTTAGTGAAAAATTGTACATCCTTATGGAAATATGATTATATTCTGTAATTGTCATTTAAATCTGAATCATTTTCAGATTGTTTGTCATAAAGCAACATCTCAGGAAAATGTTATGGGTTTTCAAATTCAAATATAACTTCCTGTTATGAAACAGGACATCCTTTCATACATGCTCAATGTAGAGGACACCAGGACTAAAAGCATGTTTATTATGCATTTTGGGAGACAACAATTGAATAGGGAAATAAATTATATATCAGTTTGCTTATGAAATATTATATATTATTATGAAAATCTGGCCATGACTCCCATTATGAAAATTATTTTTCAAGATTCTGTCCTAACAGCAACACATTAATATGCAAATTAGATACAGTGAATAGATACACTGTAGATGCAACTTTTTCTTTATTAACCCTCTAGTTAAAGAAAAGTATATTCTAAGTGCACCACACATGACGTTGTCTTCATGATGTAAATGTGAAACAAATCACTAAATATATTTGCAGAAAAGATGCATGAACTACAACTACATCTTGTACAAACTTATATTATGCATATTAGGCTATATGTTCTGAAATAATACAAGACAAATGCTCAAAAAACTCAAGTAATTCAAATTCAAAATGACTGAAGGTATAACACCTAGAGTGCTATTATTAACTATAAAGGCTCTGTAAAACAATGAACAGCAGTTCTCAGCCTGTCACCAGGATGCAAACCTGAAATATCAGATATACAGTACATGTACAGTAAGTTTCTTCACGGGTTTTGTATTCAATTACGCTGCTTTTCCATTGTTTGTTCTATGTAAACATGGACGCGTTTGACGGTTGCGCTCGCGTCTCTTGCAGCGTCTCGTGCATGAAACGGCTTTCTAAAAACACGGCACTCTAGTTATTAAAAGATGTTTAACTCACATCTTCTTGTATTTTTCCTATTTCACTGCCCGCGTCAACACAAAAACACACTCTGTGTGAATGGCACCTAGAGAGCATCACACGTGAGCGGTTAATCATGTGCACCGACATGCGGGTGGATTATTCTTTTCTCTTTACTGTTATTATCAAAGTGTCTAATTCTAGAGTTTAGTAATATTTCTATTCAAAATCACAATTGACCTGAAATGAAAGTGAAAGCAAAATGCGCACGGGCATTAATAAGGTATTTAAAAGCGAAGGAAAGTGAGAGGGAAAACTCCAACGAACTTTGTACAACCAAACTGTATTATGCAACTTGCCGACAGCGTGTCTGTGGCCAAAATAAAGATTATTTATGCCTCCACGCAGCGTGCACACTCATATGACGCAGCTGTGCATTTAACAGGCGACCAATGACAATGCCCGTTCTAGATGGAGTTAAACCAGTTACGTTACCCATTTGCGGAACAAGCGAGCCAGATTAATGGTTTTGTTTTGAAAGAGAAAAAAAAGCATATATTGCTGGACTCGGTCGAGACCAACTAGAACATTTGGCGAGTCCGATGACCAAGTCCGAGACAAGTCCGAGTCCAAATACCAACGAGTCCGAGACGATAGAAAAACATCTCGAGACCGGACTCGAGTACTACAGCCCTAAGTGAGCGCACCGGAGCCTGTCCTGCAGCAAACTCATGCTTCCACACAAACACTTCAATAGCGCACATTTCTCTAGGTTAACATCATATTGAGCGGCCATGTAAAGTTGCTACTACATACATCTTTCAGATGAAAAGCCATATTTGAGGTTGATGAATGATAGGTGAGCGTTTGGATGTCCTGCCCGAGTGTATTACCACATAGACCAGCCATTAACAATCTGTCCATCACGGACTGCGTCATTCACTTAACCAGCCACACCAAAGCAAACAGGAGGAGAGCATAAAGAGACAGGGCAACTAGAATTGAGTTCAGAATTAAAATATACAGTTTATAGTTTATTTATATAAAAGGTATATTTGTGTGTAAAGTTGGGTATCATTACTATTCCCGGTCCCGCCCACTCCCGATTAAATATTTTCCTCTCCCGTCCCAATCACGTGATTCGTAGCGATTTTCTTTCCCATCCCGCTGGGATTCCCGAAAAATGCCAGCCTCTAGTTCAAGACTCGCTCGCCCCTACAGTGCAATTCGCTAGGTATACATCCGCGCTAAAATATCAAGGTGAAAGTCATCATAGCTTGCGTAGTATAGACCCAGCTCCCAACCCAACTTTGAGAATAGATTAACGGCGATATTTTTTTTATCGCCCGATAAGAGTCTCACGTTAACGCAGCACGTTAAAGCCGATAGCGGCCCACCACTACTTAAGACCAATACAAAGAAAGGATTTTTAGAAATCCTGGCCAACTGAAAAGTATGAACATGAAAAGTATGAGCATGTACAGCACTCAATACTTAGTTGGGGCTCCTTTTGCCTGAATTACTGCAGCAATGTGGCGTGGCATGGAGTCGATCAGTCTGTGGCACTGCTCAGGTGTTATGAGAGCCAAGGTTGCTCTGATAATGGCCTTCAGCTCTTCTGCATTGTTGGGTCTGGCATATCGCATCTTCCTCTTCACAATACCCCATAGATTTTATATGTGGTTAAGGTCAGGCGAGTTTGCTGGCCAATTAAGAACAGGGATACCATGGTCCTTAAACCAGGTACTGGTAACTTTGGCACTGTGTGCAGGTGCCAAGTCCTGTTGGAAAATGAAATCTGCATCTCCATAAAATTGTTCAGCAGCAGGAAGCATGAAGTGCTCTAAAACTTCCTGGTATACGGCTGTGTTGACCTTGGACCTCAGAAAACACAGTGGACCAACACCAGCAGATGACATGGCACCCCAAACCATCACTGACTGTGGAAACTTTACACTGGACCTCAAGCAACGTGGATTCTGTGCCTCTCCTCTCTTCCTCCAGACTCTAGGACCCTGATTTCCAAAGGAAATGCAAAATTTACATTCATCAGAGAATATAACTTCGGACCACTCAGCAGCAGTCCAGTCCTTTTTGTCTTTAGCTCAGGCAAGACGCTTCTGACGCTGTCTGTTGTTCAAGAGTGGCTTGACACAAGGAATGCGACAGCTGAAACCCATGTCTTGCATACGTCTGTGCGTAGTGGTTCTTGAAGCACTGACTCCAGCTGCAGTCCACGCTTTGTGAATCTCCCCACATTTTGAATGGGTTTTGTTTCACAATCCTCTCCAGGGTGCGGTTATCTCTATTGCTTGTACACTTTTTCTACCACATCTTTTCCTTCCTTCGCTCTCTATTAATGTGCTTGGACACAGAGCTCTGTGAACAGCCAGCCTCTTTTGCAATGACCTTTTGTGTCTTGCCCTCCTTGTGCAAGGTGTCAATGGTCGTCTTTTGGACAACTGTCAAGTCAGCAGTCTTCCCCATGATTGTGTAGCCTACAAAACTAGACCATTTAAAGGCCTTTGCAGGTGTTTTGAGTTAATTAGCTGATTAGAGTGTGGCACCAGGTGTCTTCAATATTGAACCTTTTCACAATATTCAAATTTTCTGAAATACTGAATTTGGGGTTTTCACTAGTTGTCACTTATAATCATCAAAATTAAAAGAAATAAACACTTGAAATATATCAGTCTGTGTGGAATGAATGTATACATTATACAAGTTTCACTTTTTGAATGGAATTAGTGAAATAAATCAACTTTTTGATGATATTCTAATTATATGACCAGCACCTGTATGCTTTTAAGTTTCAGCTTTGCAATCATACTTCCCCCGGAACCCAAAGACTCATGGTTTCCCGCACGCTGCCCAGCGGGTCATGGGAATAACGCCACTGGATCGCGGATCGGCATCGTTTTCGGTCAGAAATACGATGGTAACTGATCTTAGAAACTCTGACTTTCGTTCTTGATTTATGAAAACATTCTTGGCAAATGCTTTCACTTTTGTCTGTTTTGCACCAATCCAAGATTATCACCTCTAGCAGCGCAATACGAATGCCCCTGGCCGTCCCTCTTAATCATGGCCCCGGGTTCCAGAAATGACACATATTTCAAAATGTTCACTTGATTTCATTCATGTTGTCAGGAATTAGAGTTTGGGAAAATTATAACAAGTAAATGCGTTCATGTTTATGTCACAACAACACATTATGTAATATGTAAGATATCCAATATCTTAATATCCAATAAGAAACAATAGAGAGTAATAGTATGCTTGTGTCAAGATATGATTTATTGCCCCCTCATAAAAGACCACCCATAACTGGACACCTGTTTGTACAGCCCCCACCCTTGTGTCTAGTCTCCCCACGTGGGTATCCGTCTAAGTCCCCACGTGGGGATATCTGATCCGGGGAGGAGGAGGTGTGGAATGTTTTTGTGAAAAAAACTTGTTTTTGTGTGTGTTATTGAAATGTGTTTTTTTTAAATAATGAATTGTGAAACTGTGTAAAATGGGGAGAAAGGGAAGTTTTTATTAAAGTTTTTTCATACACATACATATGAAGGCATTGAATATACACGTAAAATGAGCAATATCTATTTTTCCAGAAAGCGTTGTTTAAAATTAGGTAAAATGCAATGTAAGAAAACAAATAAAAATGAAGACACGTTAGTTAAACAACTAAGACAATATTAACATTAAGAAAATCTCGTGGTCTAACATTAAAAGCGAAATAATTTGAAATGTCTTATCTTACTGCAGTATAAAATAAATATCAAGTCGTTATAAAGATACGTTTGTCAGAAGTTTGTAATATTACAATTTAAAACTAGTTAGTTTGACAATACAAATAAAAAATCTAACTTTAAGAAGTAAGTAAGAAGACAAGGAAAGCTGTGAAAAGGTAAAAAGAATTGTGCATTTAGCCTTTGTCTATAAAGAAGACAATATCAGAGGAGTTTGTTAAAACACAATATCAGAGGAGTTTGTTAAAAAGTCAAAAGATACAACAAATAGGTTATCATTAGCTTTCGCTGAACGGAAAAGTTAAACGAGAGAATAAGTCCTTATCGCATTCGTGTGTGTGTGTCCGTCAGAGATCCATGTGCGGTGACTGTCAAAGTTAGAATGACCTTACGGGGCATTGCGATAAGCCCCCGCCCAAAGACCAACCCTCTAACGCTGGAGATTTAAAGTAACTAAAAACAAAGTAATGTTTTTAAAACATTAGAATTTATTTTAGTAAGTCTTTTACATTTCTTAATTAATTAAACCATTTAAAATCATTCACCTAAAGTTTTTCACTTTAAGACATGTAATGTTTTTAACACATCAGAACTAAAGTTATTTTAATTAATTAAACCATTCAACATTTAACCTAAATCTATGTATAATCTATTCAACAATCAACCTAAAACATGTATAGCTTGAATGCTCTGTAAGTCGCTTTAGATAAAAGCGTCTGCTAAATGCATAAATTTAAATGTAAATCTTTTCACTTTAAAAATAGTTTAGTACGGTTATAGTTAACTTTAAAAAAAACAGATCCTAGGTTGCGGGAAAATTAGTTTTATTCAACCTACGATATTGTAACATTTAAGACTTATAGTGTTATATAACGTGTTATATAGCGTGTGTGCGTGTATACATTGAAACGTGAAACCGTGTTAAATGGGGAAAAAAAGTTTTTTTTTATTAAAGTTTTTTTTTCATACAACAATGTCACGGAAAAACAAGAAGGTCTGAGTATAGCATTTATAAAAGTGCAAAAATAGACGACGTAAACCAAATAAGGGTCAAACAGCGTAATAGAAAACCAAAGACAAAGAAAACTAGGGTTTGAATGTGGATAAGTTAACAAAGGTTAACTTGGTTTATATTAAACAAGTTTTAATATAAGGAAAATGCATCGAATATACGCGTAAAATGAGCAATATCTATTTTTCCAGAAAGCGTTGTTTAAAACAGTTAAAGAAAATCAAAAGAAACACGCATCTTACCACGGCGTAAAATACATTAAATATGCCACCATCTAAAAATAAATAAAACACCGTTAAGAAGATTCTTGTACCAAATCTTGTGAACTAATATTACAAGTTAGATAATTTGAATTGCCTTATCTTACCGCGGTGTAAACAAAATAAAAATCAGATCCCTGAGCAAAAGTGTAAGACATACAAAATAACAAACATTTAACCGTTGTCTAAAAAGAATCATACATTTATCCGTTGTCTAAAAAGAATCATACTGTAACAAAGTTCGTAGGAAGGAAGGAAGCGGACAGGGTTGGCTCGTGAAGACTCAGGTGTTTTTATTAACACAGATAAACTCACACAGGTGCGCACTCCGCGTCACCTGGCCACACCAACTCTCTCAATGTCTCAGCGATCACTCTCTGTATTCGTTCCGGCTGTCTCTCTCTTACAGCTCGTGCGCCCGAGTCTTCACTCCGTCTCTCTCCATGAACTCCTGTTCCACAGTGGCTTTTATCTGGTCTCCACGCCAATTACTGCAATCAGACACAGGTGTTCCTCATTTTGCACTTGACCCACTTACTTACCGCTGTCTCCTGAGTCCTTCTCCGCTGCAGACTTCGCTGAACCACGCCCCCGCCACATACCCCCACCGCCCGACTCAGGCCGGAAGCCCTCCGCCTGCAGCCCCATTCCTGGAGAGGAAGTCGGCTACAATCATCTGCGTCCCGGCCTGTGGATCACCTTGAATTTGAAGGGCTGTAATGCCAGATACCAACGGGTGATCCGCGCGTTGGTATCCTTCATGCGGTGGAGCCACTGCAAGGGCACGTGGTCCGAACAGAGGGTGAATTCCCGTCCCAGGAGATAATAGCGGAGGGTGAGGACCGCCCACCGGATCGCCAAACACTCCTTCTCAATGGTGCTATACATCGTCTCTCTCTTAGAGAGCTTCCGACTGATGTACAGCATCAGTCTCCTCACCCTTTATCTCCTGGGTCAGGACAGCTCCCAGCCCTCGGTCCGACGCGTCCGTCTGCAGCAAAAAGGGGAGAGAAAAGTCAGGAGAGTGCAATAGCGGCCCGCCACACAGAGCAGCCTTCACTTGGGTAAAAGCCTGCTGGCACTGCTCCGTCCACGGGACCGTATCTGGGACCTCCTTTTTAGTGAGGTCAGTCAGCGGGCTGGTGAGCTCCGAATAGTCAGGAATAAACCTCCTGTAATACCCCGCCAGCCCCAGGAACTGCCTCACCTCCTTTTTGGTCTTGGGTCTCGGGCAGGCCGCAATAGCTGCCGTCTTATCAATTTGGGGACGCACCTGTCCGTGGCCCAAGTGGAAACCCAGATAACGAACCTCCACCCGCCCAATCGCACACTTCTTTGGGTTGGTTAGCTAGCCCGCTCCCTCAGCGCTCTCAGAACCTCCCGCAGGTGCACCATATGCCGCTGCCAGTCCTGACTGTAGATGATAATGTCATCTAGATAAGCAGCGGCGTATGCGGTGTGCGGTCGGAGGATTTTGTCCATGAGGCGCTGAAAGGTAGCGGGGGCCCCGAACAACCCAAAAGGAAGTGTGATAAATTGGTGCAATCCAAACGGCGTTGTGAAGGCTGACTTTTCTTTGGATAAGGCGATAAGGATCTGCCAATATCCTTTGGTTAAGTCCAGTGTCGAATAAAAACGAGCGGTACCCAGCCGATCAAGCAACTCCAAATCAACCCGCATTGGATAGGCGAACTTCGACACCGCATTCACCTTGCGATAATCCACGCAGAACCGGACCGAGCCGTCTGTTTTCGGTACCAAAACGATCGGGCTCGCCCAGTCACTGTGGGATTCTTCTATTACTCCCATCTCTAACATTGCCTCTAATTCTGACTGAACCACTTTTTTCTTGTGTTCCGGTAAACGATACGGCCGGCTGCGCACTCACGCCGGCTCCGTCTCAATATGGTGTTGGATGAGATTGGTTCGCCGGGCGGGCGAACACGTCTGCAAAGTCCTTTTGCGGCTACATCGGTGAGCTGGGAGGCGAGGTGATCTCCCCAGGGGCCAGAGTGAGTGACTGGATTTTGGTGATCACCTCTGGCCCGAGATCGTCCTCGCCACTTACCGCCGTCGCCAGCATCACCGGCTCCACCTCGCTCCATTTTTTAAGGAGATTGAGGTGGTAGATTTGACGTGCCCCGCTCCGGTCCGTTCGAACCACCTCATAATTGAGATCCCCTACCCGCCGTGTGACCTCGAAAGGTCCTTGCCACTTGGCGAGTAATTTAGAGCTAGAAGTGGGGAGCAATACAAGTACTTTATCTCCCGGTGCAAACTTGCGTAATCTGGCCCCCCGATTGTATAGCCGGCTTTGCTTGTCCTGGGCCTGTAACAAATTCTCCATGGAGAGCTGCCCCAAAGTGTGGAGATTTGTTCTCAGGTCCAGCACATGCTGAATTTCATTTTTACTCTCCGAAGGTCCCTCCTCCCAAGTCTCCCTCAGGACGTCCAAAACCCCGCGGGGCTGGCGGCCGTACAGGAGCTCGAAGGGGGAAAACCCCGTGGAGGCTTGCGGGACCTCGCGCACAGCGAACAAAAGGGGTTCCAGACATTTTTTCCAAATTTTTGGCGTCTTCGTGAACGAACTTTCGAATCATTGTTTTCAACGTATGATTAAATCGTTCCACCAGGCCGTCCGTTTGTGGGTGATAGACGCTGGTGCGAATCGACTTAATTCCCAACAACTCATAAAGTTCGCGAATGGTTCGTGACATAAACGCCGTGCCCTGATCGGTGAGAATCTCTTTAGGGATTCCCACCCGGGAGATCATACTGAACAGAGCCTCCGCTACACTCTTTGCGGAAATGTTGCGGAGCGCCACTGCCTCCGGGTATCGGGTTGCATAATCCACCAGAACTAAAGCAAACCGATGCCCTCGTGCTGACCGTTCCAATGGCCCGATGAGGTCCATACCAATTCTTTCGAAGGGGACCTGCATTAGCGGAAGGGGGCGCAAAGGCGCTTTTGGGGAGGCCGGGGGATTCACTAACTGACATTCACGACAAGCCGCACACCACCGGCGTACATTCTCGTGAATGCCCGGCCAAAAAAACCGGGCCATTAAACGGTTCAGTGTCGCTGCTTGACCCAGATGCCCTGCCATAGGATTACAATGAGCCGCCTGGAAAAGCATTTCCCGACGGCTTTTTGGTACCAACAACTGGGTTGTATCTTGTTTTGACTGAGCGTCCTGGGTCACTCGATACAACCTATCTTTTAATATAGCAAAATAGGGATAGGAAGGGGGCCGTGCGGACTGGAGAGGCCGGCCGTCAATGGAACGGACCTGGTCGAACGCGTTTCTTAGCGACTTGTCCTGGGACTGCTCCAGGGGAAAATCATCACGCTCCGTGAGGATTAGCCTCGACCGCCGCTCCGTTCCCCTGGTGCCGCCTCAGCGGGTCCTGGCTCAGCCTCTCCCGTTCAGACGGCCGCCTCCCTCCGGCTTCTCTTTTCCGCAGGAGGCATCCACACACAAAACTCCCAATAAAATTTTAAACGCTGGCCAATTGGTTCCCAAAATCAGCGGATGCGGGCGGGGTTAACTGCCACCTCCACCTTATGCTTTTGCCCCGAAATTGGATGGTTAACAGCACTACTGGGTATGTCACCACGTCCCCATGTACACACCTCACCCGAACCATGCAGCTCTTATCCAATGCCTCGGGCTGAATTAGGCTTTGATGGATCGAGGTCTGGTTACATCCTGAATCCACCAAAGCCCAATAAGTACCCCCCCTAATACTCACAGGTATTTGGTACCCGCCAGCTTGATCGGGGGCAGCCTGTGGGGCGTCCGGAACCCGGACCAGTGTCCCCACCTCCATCACTGGACACCGATCGATGAAGTGGCCCGGGTCCCCGCAACGCCAACAGGCCGGCCCAGGTTTCCCCGCCACCCTAGTGGCGGGAAGTGGGACAAGAAATTGGCGTGGAGACCCCGGAGGAACGGGAATACGTGCGGCGCTCGGGCTGGCTGACCCCGCCTCCCTGGCGTGGGCTCTCCCGGCCGCCGACTCCGGTGCCGGTCCTCCTCTCCATCGGGGCTGGGCTCGGGGAACCACGCCGGCACGGGACCTGGGAAGGGAGATAGGGGGAGACACAGAAGGGGAGGAGAGAGAGAGAGAGACGGACGGTAGGGTTTCGCCAACCCCGTGGCACGCCACCATCTGGTCCTCAGCGAGTTGGATGGCCAGGTCCAGCGACGCCGGGCGGTGGCACTGGACCCACTGCGCTGTCTTCGTGGGGAGCCGCGCAATAAACTGCTCCAGTACCACTCGGTCGATGATTTGTTCGACGCCGCCTTCCCCGGCCAACAGCCATCTGCGGCAGGCGTCCCGGAGCTGGTGAGCCATCACGAAGGGCCGGCCGTTCTCCCCCAGCTCCAGCGAACGGAAGCGCTGGCGATGCTGCTCGGTGCTCCGGCCGACCCGCTGGAGGATGGCTCGCTTTAGGTCGTCGTAGACCAGGAGGTTCTGGACTGGCAGCTGCTGTGCCGCCAACTGCACCTCCCCGGTCAACAGGGGGATGAGGCGCACTGGCCAGTCCGTCTGGGCCCACCCACATGCCTCTGCAGTCTTCTGGAATAAGTCAAGGAAAGCCTCTGGGTCGTACTGCGGCCCCATCTTCTGTACCGGCATGTGGGTGGGCGGGGCCGGGGCTGTTGTACTCTCTCCGGCCCGAACCTCCCGGTCCATCCAGCTCCGGAACAGCTCGCGGTCCTCCCGCTGGTTCTGGACGAGGGCACAGAATCTCCTTTCCTGGTCTGCCCTCATGTCCATCAGCGCAGGGATTCCAAAACTGAGATTTAAAGGAATTAATCCATGGACTGTTTTTAAAGCATTAGAAGTTATTTTAATAAGTCTTTTACATGTCTCAATTAATTAAACCATTCAACCTAAATCTATGTATAATTTATTCGACAATCAACCTAAAACATGTATAGCTTGAATGCTCTGTAAGTCGCTTTGGATAAAAGCGTCTGCTAAATGCTAAATCTTTTCACTTTAAAAAATAGTTTAGCCTAGTTTTTCTTTTAAACAAACAGATCCTAAGTCGTGGAAAAAGTAGTTTTGTTTGTTTAACAACACATTTTCCTTTATTTACTCTTTGCTTTTTGTCAATCTTACGATACGTTATAACAGCTAAAACGCAGGTATGCACATACAAATATTTAACAGGAATGAAACCAAATCAATAACTCTCTGATTTCTTGCCATAAGACTTGTTATCATTTGAAACATGCGTGCAGCATGTAAACTTTTTTACATCACACGAGATGTAGATATTTCATCTCATGCAGTGCAACGAAGTTTGAAGATGGTCGTGTCAATATCACATTTCACGCAGCACGATGATGCGAGTGAAGTTTGTGAAGGTTTTTAGTCAGGTGATCAAAGCAACTCCGTTGCATCAATTTATGACACACGCCTGTGAGTTTTGGAGGAAGAGCAGAGGTGTAAACGCACACACATACGCACACGCGCACTGGAACGGTTCACCGTCCGGTCATAGGACGCATGCCCTATTGAACCTTGTTTTATGACAAACATCTGCAGAATTAAAAAATTTGGTTAATTATAGAAAATAAAAAACATTTACTAACGGAGTCATGTTTACAGAACTGGTGAATGTGACTTCAAGTTGAAATTTAGGATGAGATGAGTCAGATAAATAATGAGATGATACACAAACTTAAATACAAAGAGAAAGTTGGTTATTTTAATAAAAGGCTCTGATGTAGGAAATTGATGTTAAATTTGACTTAATTTAGTATCTTAATTTATTTTTTCACTCATATATATTTGTACCCCTCTCGTCGCAAACATAAGCTGTAAATGTAAACATTTACGCACACACACACACACACACACACACACACACACACACACACACACACACACAAATAAACAAACACTCAACACAAACATGGACATAAACACCCTCTACACAGTTAAATATTTAGACTTTTATGATGTCTCATACAAAACTTTTACAAATAAAGAACTTTCTTAGAATCACACTGAATATCTCTACAAGATGACGAAAAGAAGTATGATTAAACAATGATATAACTATTGTTTAAAAAATATCATTCTAACAAAATGTAAATCCTAAAACCATGAATCTCTAACCTAACTAATCTTTACAACAGATTAGACTTTCTTTCTCACTTAATAAACTGAGTTATTAATCGTAAGGGGTTAAATGCAGCATGTTTTATTGCATTAAAATAAAAACAACAACTGATCTATATAGGTTTATTCGACTGAGGTTTGATAAAATAACTGATGTAAGAAACATGCAAATATTCGACAAGGTTTATCAAACTGGTGTGTCTGGTGATTTGCGTTGTTGTACATATCTCGCCGATACAGATATGTTAAGATGTTTAACATCTGTAAAAAATAGTCTAAAAAGTCATCTTTTTAGCTTTCACATAGGAGCCATGTCCACACTCAACGGTTTTGTGTAACAGAGTCCTGAGACAAATGAAAATAAAATGTGTGAAAGACTGATGACAGGAAGAGCGACAGACTAAAAGCTTCAGATTTATTTTAAAACAATCGAGCGTGTGCATTTTTTCTCTTGAATATGTATACAGTAACCAGTGAGTACACAAATCTGTATAATACATAACCGCATCATCAAATCATTCATTTTAAATACATTTTATTTAAAGTCAGATTTGATTTCTCGTCAAAACACAATAAAACTTTTTAAAAACGTTAAAACTTTCTTACGACTTTTTAATTATGTTAAACAAAATGAATATCGAATATAGGGTTATGTTTTTAGTTCGGGATGTTTGCACGTTAATCACGTCTTTAACCTAAAACATTTTTCATCCAAACTCTCTCATGCGCGCACACGGCTTTCTCAGGCACCACCCACAAACCGCCAACAACATCCTTAACTTGGTTTTATCATTCAGCTGTAGCTGAAACTCTATAACGCGTTCAATTTATGCATCATCGCAACTATAGATGCTGGAAGAGCTCATTGAGCTGTTTAACTGTATAAAATGTGAACAATAACGCTTGTTATTGCGTTATTGCAATAATAACGCATAATAACCCCCCAGCATATACCTCAGACTACAAACATGGTTGCCATGGATCCATATCCAAAATGGTCTATACGCGACAGATCTCTAAATCGTCAGACTTCTGGTTATATACCCTATATACCCTATCTGGTTCAGATACCCTATATAGAAAGACTCGTATTACCAATGCTTTTTACGAAGTATACGCTTCTTTCGCCTTGTGATGTTACAAACCCCTTTTTGTGAGATCTACACGTCTGAAGTATAAGTCTGTAGAAAGAATTAACAGGTCTTATAAAATCATTGATTTGACTTAACAACTTTAAAACATAATCTGCACGAACGATAAATCAGACGCTCTTAAAATCGATAGTGAACAAAACGTGTGTAAAAGGACGGATGATCACAGGAAATCATAGGAAAACAACTGTCAAACTTTTATTTTTGTGCAATTCAAGTGTGCTACACACAGGTGAGTGGGCCTGCACAAGCCACCTGTAGTAACACACTCTCCTCTCCTCTACTCACACTAGACACTTTCACACACTACTGTGTGTACATAACCCCACAAAAGACTGATTGTAATATATGACTGATATATGTATGTTTACAGGCAAATGCACCGCAAATCACCCTACACTGTTCCCCAGCCAGCTGCTTGAATGTCTCTCTTTTTGCACATGTACAGTACTTGAGTCATCTACACAGTTGTACAGTTTGTATTTTTAGTTTATTTATAGGTAACCACTTTTATATATATATATATATATATATATATATATAGCATATGTATAGTCAAAGCTGACAGTAGGTTAGTTGTGTATATGTTTATACTGTTTTACTTTGTGTTGTATATCTGTATTCATGTAGCACCGTGGTCCAGTGTGGCACGACATCTCGTCCCGCTGTATGTCCACAGATTTTGCGGATGTCAATAAAGATAGGGTGTATGTCAGTTTATGTCAAGATAGTGACATACACTTGACTTGACGACACATTAACGTGATATTTCGGGTCGTGTCTTACACAATTGTGTGTTACTTAACGTTTTTATTCAGTTTTAATATAAAAGATAATAGTCTGTTACCAATTTAGATGTGTTTATTATGAAATCACACAAAGAACCACTGAAGAACGTACTGTTTGCTAACACGGAATTAATTAAAATAATACTTTGTGCTCATTTAACCGGTTTATTTACAGTATGTTGAACGTAATACAGTTAAACAGGAGCATTAAAACATTAAAAACCTATTAAACAGCCGTTTCAATACAAACATAATTTATCAAATACTATTAAACTAATGCATTTTGCACTCCTTAAAACACTTTATTCAATCAAAAACCTTCCCCCAAAAGACAGACGGACAAATCTTCAACGATAGCTGAGACGGACGGAGTTTATGCAAAAGACAAAATAATTATTCTTCGTCACAATAACATACCCATTCCGATACATTTGATAACCTTACTGTAGATCTCTCAATATTCTTTGACCTAGTTATTGTTTTCCTCTTATTCATAAACCCACAAGAGTTAAATAAAATTCAACAGCTTACAAATTCTCTAAGTGAATACATTAAATCTGATGTTTTATATACAGACTTGTCTGATAATTTTCTGATATATCGTTATTCTATAATTAGGGCTAACAGGATGGAACTCTCAAAAGAAATACGGCAAAATAACTGTTTTTATCGATCAATTAAATGACGGCTCCTCTACATGACACTGGTTAAGACTAAACAAATGACATTTATTTTGGGACGTCTGCCTACGATACATGCGTTCAAAAGACAAACCACGCGTGAAAAGCGGGTGTTTGTGTTTTTTTTTCTGTTGCCTTTACAACTAGGACTTGCAGGTGTTACGTCATTTTTAGGGGAAAAGGTGGGACGGATTCATGTATTTTTATTCCGTCCACACCAATGCTCTGGCACGACTGTCTTTTAGGCCTGACCCAGAAAACAGACGTCTTAATATTTTGTTCTTCTTTTTATGAAAACAAGCGCCAGGTAGTTTTTGTCCTCAGCTGCGGTATACCGACACGTTTTAACACGTCGTGAATTCCGATAGTTTGTTAGCAAACGCAACTGTTTATTACTGAGAAGTCACATCAGAGCCGCGTTCTAGTTTATATTTTAACTTAGTTGCATCTTTAACGGCGCTACCGTTCTACGCCTCGTCACACCGTCGTGAGATACTATAAACAATAAAAAATTACGTTAACTCACGCTTTGAAAGCGGAACCGTTTTACATGTTTCCGTGACTTTGTTAGCTCTTTCTGTTTGAATTTGTGTACCGCAGTTTTCACCATCCTTATCTTATTTTCCCACCTAATTGTAATTGTTAGGCCTTGGCGCTTGGTGTAAACATCTCCGAGGACCTGACTTGGACTGCACACATCCAAACACAGGTTAAGAAAGCCAGGCAAAGACTGTACCATCTGCGACAGCTGGGGAAATTCAGGGTCACACCAGCAATCCTGAATATTTTCTATTCAGGGGCCATAGAAAGTGTATTGACTGCAAAGCTCTGCAGAGAGTTGTGCGCTTAGCTGAGAACATCTCAGGGTCTGCTCTCCCCTCTCTGCAGGACATCTACTTCAAACGCTGCAAAAGCAGAGCTGTCAAAATCATCAAGGACTCAAACCACCCTGGTAACCATCTTTTCTTTTTACTGCCATCTGGCAAGCGCTTCCGGAGCATGATGGCAAAAACTGAGAGACTTAGGAGGAGCTTCTGCCATCAGGCTCCTAAATTCAAACTCATAACATCAACATAACTCAATTTAACAAACAGTAAGATACCACTAATCTCCATCATTGCTGTTATGCATATCTCTTGCACATCCCTGCTTATATTGTTATTTATTAAGTCCACAGTATATTGTCCTGCACATTTTATGTTATTGCACATCCTATTCTTCTTTATTTTTAATTTGTTTTACCTATATTTCTGTATATTCTCTTGTGTTGTGTTACAATAGTTTGCACGGTCCATTGAGCGGACCTGACCTGACTTACATTTCACTACGGATTATATTCTGTATAATTGAGTATGTTACGAATAAAACCTTCAATCCTTGAATTATCTTCATTTTCAGTCTTGTCTTGTTCATCAAGACATATGTCCTGACACTTGTCTAAATTATGCTCATTGACATCACTTTTATCAGTTATTTCCTCTTTTTCTTTACTTGGAGGATTAATCCAAGTTTTGTTAAACTCTACATCTGTAACCCGCTTGTTATTCTCTTCTAAATATGCCAATACTCTTTTAACTTTATCAGTATTCATAAATTTGTACTCCTAATGCCCTTTATATGTCAGTTTTCTCTTAAGCTTTACTGGTTTCATAAAATAATTTTCTGATCTTGGTAAAACATTCACTGCTTCAGTAACATTTGATGGAATACATGTTACAGGCCCCTTAACTCCATTCTGTCCTCCTCGTGGTAAAGCCAGCATTTTCATGAATAGAATATTCTTTGCTATTAGATGTTGCCCAAAAGAGTTTAAACAGCCTAGTTCAGGAGGAATAGGATACAAACCTAAATTATTTGCTACACTTTCAGCAGGTATTTTACCGTTACAAATGTTTCTATCACAAGTGTGACAAATACATAAAAATTCAGCAGGGCTATTTTTATACACAGTCTTCACTGCACTTTGTATTACACTCATGGAGATAAATCAGTGTTATACATTTTTCTGCAATATAACCACAATTGGCTGATTTTTGAAAATATTTTTATCGCAATGTTTCACCTGTGTTTTAAAGCACCTACGATGACAAACTGAGCAAACATATTCAGGACCTGTAGATGTTTTTTCTTTAAACTGTTTAATGACAGTTCATCTCCTTCATTCTAATCTGTGCCTCACATAGTCTTACAACATTTCTCATTGTTACATTATCATGAAAAGTAATATCATTTTTTAATGCTGGACTCTATTAATGATGCTTTGTCAAGTCAAGTCAAGTCACCGTTATTTATATAGCGCCTTTAACAATACAAATTGTAACAAAGCACTGCACAATATCAAAATAGGCAAATTTTGTCAATAATGTAAAATGACAGGATTTAACACTCAATTATCAGCTGAATGCATTTCATTATTGAATTTAGTAATGGCATTGTCCAGCTTAGTTCAGTTTAAATAATATCTGTGCAATCAAGTCGATGATTGTGCTGGAAATGAAGTGTCCCCAACTGAGCAAGCCAGAGGCGACAGCGGCAAGGAACGAAAACTCCATCGGTGACAGAATGGAGAAAAAACCTTGGGAGAAACCAGGCTCAGTCGGGGGGCCAGTTCCCCTCCGGCCAGACGAATCAGTAGTTTGTTCCAACTGCAGCAAAGTCAGTGTAAGTGGTCCACTGGTTCCAGGGGTCTTTCCCGATGGATGTCTAGGTGACGAGTTCCTCACTGGAGATCTGTCTCTGGGGCTCATCTCGGAGGTCCTCGGAGGGGTTGTCATCGTCTCTTCTCAGGTGTTCGGTCATCTCTATCGTTTAAGGGTAGGATCCAGACTGAAGCTTGCGTAATTCCTAACTACCACGGGATGTTAATGTTACTGGTCATCCAATCTTTTATATTTTTAACACACTCTGTTAGCTTAGATAGTTTAGAAGTTTCATCTGGTTTTGTTGAGATATATAGTTGAGTGTCATCAGCATAACAATGGAAACTAATCCCGTATTTTCTAATAATATTACCAAGGGGCAGCATATATAATGAAAATAATAGAGGACCTAGGACAGATCCTTGTGGTACTCCATACTTTACTGGTGATAATTGAGATGACTCCCCGTTTAAATAAACAAAGTGGTAACTTTGTAACTTTCATCCTGGTGGTATCTTTTGTTTACTTTCAATTTTTTCTTCTTCTTTGAACTGAACACTATTGTTGTATTGAAGTTTCTTATAAAGGCCACGTGAGTTTGAAGACACATTTAATGTTGCATTAAACAATGAATCTTCAGATGGCTATTTACATAACCAGGCACAAATATTATATTTATTTTTTACACATACAACAACTTCATAATGATAGCTATTCACATGTTTCAAATAAACTCTGTGTTGAAATCTGTGTCTATTAGAGGAGGTGTTTGAAGATTAATATTTACGCCATTTGTCTTGACTGTATATAAATATGTTTACACCAATTAAATCACTGGCTGCTTGTATTTCCATCTTTGTTGCCCAAGTTCCAACATATTTCATTCTTGATGTGGCAATGTAGTATGGTACAGAGATGTATCCTTATCTCAGATATTGTACATATTTTTCTTCATTCTGCAGTAAATGTGCAACTACGGCCCGCCTCACTTTTCTGTGTTTTTGTTCACTTCCACTTACAGCATATGCTATCGCTCTGAAAAAGCAGTTACCATCACAAACAATATCTTTAGTTTCACAAGGCTCAGCCATTTCAACAATCTCATGTGGATTATTCTGTTCTTTTACAACATTTACGATGTTTAGCTTTAAGCAAACACTCTTTTGTTGCTGTAGTGTTAATGGACTAAACTGAAAAGGAACAGTGGCCGTTTCTGTAATAAATTCAACATCACCTGCATTTTCTTTTGTTTGGTATAAAGAAGGCGTTTCTGTTTTTTGTTCAGCAGACATCTCATTGACAGACACTTTATCTTTGTTTGTGAAATCACTCAAAGATTGACTGCAGGCAACATCAACCTCCACCTCCGACACAGCTTCGGAGTGTAAATCGTTTGATTTGTCATTTAAATGATTTGATTTGTCCATACTTTTCCTTTAGGCTGTTAATTTTTCTTGTCTCTTTTAGTAATGGATTTCAGTATTGAAAAGTAATTTTCATCCTCATGGAATCTTTTTTTTGGTGCTTTCTTTTGTTCCCCTTCATGGGAACTCGAACTGCGTCCCCTAGGGGTCGCTACGGGGAACGCCCTCAGCGTGACTCGGTCTGAAGATACATATGAAAAACACCACCTGTTGGCGGCGACAGCCCATGACGTCACTACCGGGCGTACCACAATATAAGTGCCGCCGGAGGATACATCATCAGCTTTTTCGTCTTCACTGACTGGTTTGTTTGAAGCGTGCAGAGTGAATCTGGTAAGAGTACAGTTTTCTAACTCTACTATGGCGAGCACTAGCAAGAAGTGTGTGGATCCGTGTCCTCGTTATGTTGACACCCGATGACACACACGACTGTTGCGTCTTTGTTTGGGCATGGAGCACGCACGCGCGATGTCCTTGAGGGGCGGTTTATGCGTGCGTAGAGCGGCTCTCTATGAGGAAGCTCAGCTCTCGCCTGTCCCTCTTTCGAGGAAAGAGGGCAGCCGCCTGCTTCCCGCTATTCAAGACCCACCGTTGCCGAGGCACGGAGGCGAATGAAATCGTGGGGTTCGCAGTTGGTGGTGGCCGATAAGCTGGAAAGGGACCGCCCCGCTGGCCGGCCGAGAACCAGAGTGAGCTGCTGGATTGTGATGATGCGATCTTTCTGACATCATTAGATGCAGCAGCTAGTGCTCCGCTGCATATGAACGAGTTTTGGAGGTTATGGATTATAAAAATAAATTTAAATAACCCCCAGCTCGAGTGAGCCTTCCTTTCTTCATAAATCTCGATGTGGAGGTTGAGAAGGAGTGGGAAAAGCTAGTTTTTTCTCGTATTCATAGGTTTCAGCATACTAGTTATGCTGACACTGAGGGGATGCGTGAAAATGGCTATGAGGGGATGCCCCCTGTGCAAGAGATGATAACCAGCTTATCTCTCATGGCGAGACATCCTCTCAAGGCTCCCTCCTGGCCATCTAAGCCCCTGAATCTCGCTTAAATGGCAGGGCATATGCAGCAGCAGGTCAGACCGTCGCTTCGTTGCACGAAGGCGCACCAGACTGACCTGCTAAAGTCCTGGATAAGGTCCAGGTCTGAGCCCGAACAACCAGGGGTCCTAACCCATCTCGGTCTGAGGATCAGAGATGGGCTTAGAAGGCTAGTCTCGCGACTCATGCCCCTCCCTCCTGCGGCTAGGGTGAGACAGAGGCGTGGGTCAGAGAGAGCAAGCCCTCTCATTCCTCTCTAATTCCCTGTAACCACCGTGAAACTCCACCGACCGAGGTTAGGTGGAAGTTTCCTGCCAGAGGCGCTCCCTTGTGAGCGGCGGAGTTCCCTCTCATTCTGAGGAATGAGTTCTCCGCCTCCTCAGAGCTCTGTGATAGGTCGCCTCCGTGTTGGTCGAGCTAGCATTGCTCCCCTCACTATAGAGGGTTATCTATGAGCATGCCGCTCCCTGCTGAGCTGCCTGAGTTCCTTCTCATTCTGAGGAATGAGTTCTCCGCCTCCAGAGCTCGATATAGGTAGCATTATAGGCTCTCATTCTGAGGAATGAGTTCCCAACTAAGAACTGCAGTCAGGTGGACTTATGATGACTTCAGGCAGGTTCTGTATTCTCGAACTGCCTTACTGATGGTCTGGACGTGAGTCCCCTCGGAGGTTTCTGCGGATCCTCCTGGATCTTCAGTCATTCTGGTCACCACTGCAAGGGTACAGCCAGCATTACTCCCTCACGATAAGAGGGTTACCTATGAGTATGCCGCTCCCTTCTGAGCGGCTGAGTGTCTTTTCATTCTGAGGAATGAGTTCTCCACTCTCCAGAGCTCGTAGGTAGAGCCAGCATTACCTATGAGTATGCCGCTCCCTTCGGAGCGTCTGAATGCCCACTCATTCCGAGGAATGAGTGTTCCGCTCCCCAGAGCTCGCTGTTGGTAGAGCCAGCATTGCTCCCTCACCCAGAGGGCCACCTATGAGCATGCCGCTCCCTTCTGAGCGGCGGAGTGTCTTTCATTCTGAGGAATGCGTCTGAATGTCCACTCATTCCGAGGAATGAGTGTTCCGCTCCCCAGAGCTCGCTGTTGGTAGAGCCAGCATTGCTCCCCTCACCCAGAGGGCCACCTATGAGCATGCCGCTCCCTTCTGAGCGGCGGAGTTCCCTCTCATTCTGAGGAATGAGTTCCCCGCTCTCCAGAGCTCATGGTTGGGCTCGACACTCCCCTCTGAGCGGCGGAGTGTCTTCTCATTCTGAGGAATGAGTTCTCCGCTCCTCAGAGCTCTATGATAAATCGCTCTCCCTGCTGGTCGAGCTAGCATTGCTCCCCTCACTATAGAGGGTTATCTATGAGCATGCCGCTCCCTGCTGAGCGGGGAGTTTCCTCTCATTCTGAGGAATGAGTTCCCCGCTCTCCAGAGCTCATGATGGGGCTTGCCGCTCCCTTCTGAGCGGCGGGTGCCTTCTCATTCTGAGGAATGAGTTCTCCACTCTCAGAGCTCGTTATAGGTCTCACTCTGAGGAGTGAGTTCTCCGCTCTAGAGCTCCTCATTGGTAGCTGAGTTCCTCTCATTCCGAGGAATGAGTTCTCCGCTCTCCAGAGCTCGCCGTCGGTAGAGCTAGCACTGCTCCCCTCAACCAGAGGGTCACCTATGAGCATGCCGCTCCCGTCTGGCGTCCGGTTTCTCCGCCCCCAGAGCTCTGTGATAGGTCGCTCGCCTGTTGGTCGAGCCAGCATTGCTCCCCTCAACCAGAGGGTCATCTATGAGCGTGCCGCTCCCTTCTGAGCATCTGAGTTCCCTCTCACTCCGAGGAATGAGTAGTTCTCCGCTCCAAGGCATAGAACGTTCTAATAAGTGCACACGCAAGACTTTGGGCACTTTTCTAAAATCCACTTAGTGGTAAGTCCGCACATTAAAGATTCTGCGTTCTTTCTAAAATCCCGTAAGGGTAGGGTTCTGTGCACTGCTTCGTGCCCTTTTTGAGCTGGTTAAAGCCCCGGTTTGTGCCTTGGGCCCCGCCTCCCCTGTCCCATATATGTTGGGTCCAAAAAGGGAAAGGGGTGTACACTACCAAGAGGTCTGTTGAGACAGTTCCCTCAGTAAGCTTGGGAGAGCAGGTGGTAACCCCTGAGTGATCGGCCAGGACCTGGTGAGCCAGGTGCCTGGCCATATCCTGAAGGAATCTTTTTGATTCCAAGACCTTGAGCTCTACCCTAGGCCCGGTAATCCCGGCGCCTAACAGGTAAATACTAGCAGCAGCTCGGGCCTTTGGCCGAAGGGGATAATATCACTGACAGCCATCAGCCGTCCCGGAAACTTCCTTAAGCCGGGTATAGTTGGCTTAGTGCTCGCCTTTTGCGAAATTGGCTTGCATTCCCTCAGCATGGTGAAGTGGGTATAACGTTCCCGTGGCGACCCCTAGGGGCGCAGTTCGAGTTCCCATGAAGGGCGTCTCAGGTTACGTATGTAACCATGGTTCCCCAGTGGGGAACGAGACACTCGTCCCTGGGCTTTGAGCCATGGACGCAAGCTTCAGGCGAAGAAGCTGATGATGTATCCTCCGGCGGCACTTATATTGTGGTACGCCGGTAGTGACGTCATGGGCTGTCGCCGCCAACAGGTGGTGTTTTTCATATGTATCTTCAGACCGAGTCACGCTGAGGCGTTCCCGTAGCGACCCTAGGGGACGCGGTGTCTCGTTCCCCACTGGGAACCATGGTTACATACGTAACCTGAGACGTTTTTCTTCTTTGAGCTCAAGACTATTGTTGTATTGAAGTTTCTTTGTACAATCCTCACATGACTTTAAAGACATATTTGATGTTACATTAAACAATGGATCTAGGATTGATGATTTGCAAACCAAAGTACAGTTACCATGCTTGCTCTTTCCACATACAACAACTTCAAAATGACAGTTATTCAAATGTATTAAGTATATGCCGCTGTCTTCACAGCCATGTCTATTAAAGGATGCATTTGAACGTGAAAATTTAAACCATTTGTCTTGACTGTATGTAAATATGTCTACACCAATTAAATCACTGGCTGCTTGTATGTCTATCTCTGTTGCCCAATGTCCAATGAATTTCATCCTTGATGTGGCAATGTGCTCCGGTACAGAGCTGTATCCTTCTCTGAGATATTGTGTATACTTTGAGTCATTCTGCAGGATGTGCGTTACTATAGTTCGCCTCACTTTTTTGGTGTTCTCGTTCGCTTACAGCATATGCTATCACTCTGAAAAAGCAGTTATCATCAGCAACAAAATCTTTAGTTTCACAAGGCTCAGCTATTTCAACAATGTCATTTGGATAATTATTTTTTTATTTTTTTTACAATATTCAGCTTTAAGCAAACACACTTTTGTTGCTCAAGTGTTAATGGACTAAACTGTAAACAAACACTGGCAGTTTGTGAAATAAATTCAACATCACCGGCATTTTCATTAGTTGTGTATGAAGGTGTTTCTGTTCCCTTCCGAAGGGAACTCTACACTGCGTCCTCTTTCGAGGATCGCTTTGGGAACGCCTCCAGCGTGACCGGTTACCTGAAGCATGATTAAAAACACCCAATGCACCTGGCATTGGCAGGTGGACGCCTATGACGCAAGCTAATGAGTGTCTGCGAGCATAAAGGGGCACCTGTGGAACACATCATCCTCTTTTTTCCTTCAGGGGACCTTGTTTCTGAAGTGTGAACATGTCTGTTGAGAAGCGCTTTAGGAGGTGTGTCGATCCGTGTCAGCATTTTCTGACGCCAGATGATACGCACGATCTGTGCGTTATGTGTTTGGGCGAAGAGCACGCGCGCTCTGTTCTCGAGGGAATGGAGTGCGCGCATTGTGAGCTTTTCTCTCTGGGAAAGCTCCGATCTCGTATGTCCCTTTTTTCGAGGGAATTGGGACAATCATCTGCCCCCCGCGGCTCGGGTCCAGCCGCTGCTGAGGCAGCGAGGAGACTGAGGTCGTGGGGATCGCAGATGGAGCTCGCTGACGAGGTGGTGAGAGGAACTAATATCTCGCGCCCGTCAGAGGCTGACGAGAGTGAACTGCTGGAGGAAGATGTATTGTCTCTTACATCTTCGGATCCAGCAGGAAGTGCTCCGTTGGCTCATGGGCAGGAGTGGGCTGATGAGGACGAAGAGGATATTTCTGAGCCCTCTCAGCCTGTCTGCCCCACGTATGATGAGCTGTTGGAGGTTATGGAGCATGCCACGGCTAGGTTAGACCTACAGTGGAGGCACGAGAAAGGGGGAGTGGCTCGTAGTAGACTTGATGAGTGATTCCTCTCCGGACATAATCTCCCAACCCCCGTGAGCCTCCCATTCCTTCCAGATCTGCATAATGAGATCGTGAAGGCATGGGAAAAGCCATATTCAGCCCGCATCCACCAGTATAAGCATAATAATTATGCTGATATCGAGGGCATGCGCGAGCATGGATATGCGTCGATGCCCCCTATTGAAGAGACGCTTGCGAGCTATCTCTCAAGGGGCATGGCATCGACGCTAAAGGCTCCGGCTCTACCATCCAAGGCATTAAAGGATACATCTCGCTTGAATGGTAGGGCATACGTGGCAGCTGGTCAGGCTGGTGCTGCTTTGCACACGATGTCGGTGTTGCAGGCATACCAGGCTGACCTGCTGAAGGACCTAGACCAGGGTCAGGGCTCCCCTGAGGCGGTAACTGAGTTGCGCCGCACCACAGATCTGGCTCTCAGGGCTACCAAGCAAGCGGCTGCCGCGATCGGCAGGTCGATGGCGCCATGGTGGCCACCGAGACATCTATGGATGAACCTGGCGGACATCGGGAGAAAGAGAAACGTTTTCTTCTCGATGCGCCGGTTTCGCCTTCGGAGTTGTTCGGCACATCCGTTGAGACGGTGGTCGAGAAATTTAGGGAGGCGAAGGCCCACTCAGCAGCATTTAAATTCGTGTTTACTGCGCCGGTCTAGGTCTGAGCCTGAACGCCAAGGGGGACCTGGCCCATCCCGGTCTGAGAACCAGAGGCAGGGCCAGGTGATTAGCGTCGCTAACCGTGGTCCTCCTCCACGGAGGAGTAGGTCACAGAGAAGACGTAAGTGGATGGATAGGAGGAGGGAAACGATCCAGAGCAGACGTGGTCAGCCATCTGCAGCTGCTGGCACCTAATTGGTACCCCCCCCCCCACACACATGCTTAACAGTGGACCCTGTGGTTGGACCAATGATGAGAAACGAGTCTGATGGTCTGATACCGGGCTATATTGACGGAAAGTTATCTGGATCGAGTGTTGCTAGGCTTCCTCTCGCTAAGAGAGTCATATCGCCGAAGCCTCCGCTCTCCAGAGCTCCGCTTAGTCTACACGGTTGGTATGGAGGCCCTATTGTGGGCCTCGCTAGCTATACCTAGCGTGAGACTTCCACTCGTAGGGATCCCCCTACCTGGATTAAGCACTGCTAGGCTTCCTCTCGTTTAAGAGAGTCACTTTGCTGAAGCTCCGTTCTCTAGAGCTCCGCTTAGACTGCACTATGAGTATGCAGGCCCTATGGTGAGTCTCGCTAGCTGTCTCTAGCGATGAGTTTAGAGAGTCGTCCTGCTGAGGCCTCCACTCTTCAGAGCTCCGTCACTGGCAGTAATAGGAGAATATGGGCTCTGTTTAAGCATCACTAACTGCCTCTGGCGTTGAGTGTAGCCAGGTCTCCTCTCAATTAGAGAGTCGTTATGCTGAGACCTCCACTCTTAGGAGTTCCCCTACCTGGATCAAGTGTTAGGCTTCCTCTCGTTTAAGAGAGTCATTCTACTGAAGCCTCCACTCTCTAGAGCTCCGCTTAGGCAGTACTATGCACAGGCTCTTTCTTGAGCCTCACTAACTGCCTTCGGCGTTGAGTGTAGCCAGGTCTCCTCTCACTTAGAGAGTCATTATGCCGAGACCTCCACTCTGAGAGTTCCCCTACCTGGATCGAGTGTTAGGCTTCCTCTCATTTAAGAGAGTCATTTTACTGATGCCTCTGCTCTCCAGAGCTCCGCTTAGGCAGCACCTTTAGTACGTAGTCTCTATTGTGAGCCTCGCTAGCTGTCTTTAGCGCTGAGTGTAGTCAGGTCTCCTCTCGCTTTAGAGAGTCATGCTGAGACCTCCACTCTTAAGAGCCCCCAACTAGGGTTGAGTGTTGTTAGGCTTCCTCTCGTTGAGAGTCGTCCTGCTGAAGCCTCCACTCTTCAGAGCTCTGGCAGTAATAGGAGAATGTAGACTCTTTTGAGCATCACTAACTGCCTGTGGCGTTGAGTGTAGGAGAGTCGTTATGCTGAGACCTCCACTCTTGAGTTCCCCTACCTGGATCGAGTGTTAGGCTTCCTCTCGTTCAAGAGAGTCATTTTACTGAAGCCTCTGCTCTCCAGAGCTCCGCTTAGGCAGCACCATTAGTATGTAGTCTCTATTGCGAGCCTCGCTAGCTGTCTTTGGCGCTGAGTGGAGTCAGGTCTCCTCTCGCTTTAGAGAGTTGGTATGCTGAGACCCCCACTCTTAAGAGCCCCTCAACTAGGGTTGAGTGTTGTAAGGTTTCCTCTCGTCAGAGAGTCATTCTGCTGAAGCCTCCACTCTTAAGAGCCCCTCAACTAGGGTTGAGTGTTGCTAGGCTTCCTCTCGTTTAGAGAGTCATTCTACTGAAGCCTCCACTCTATAGAGCTCCGCTTAGGCAGCACTATGCACAGGCTCTTACTTGATCCTCACTAACTGCCTCTGGCGCTGAGTGTAGCCAGGTCTCCTCTCAGTTAGAGAGTCGTCATGCTGAGACCTCCACTCTTAGGAGTTCCCCTACCTGGATCGAGTGTGCCAGGTGTTCTCTCGTTTAGAGAGTCATTCTGCCTAAGCCTCCACTTTCCAGAGCTCCGCTTAGGCAGTACTACGTGCATGCTCTGTCCTGAGCCTCACTAGCTGTTCATAGCGTCGAGTGTAGAAGTCTCCTCTCAATTTAGAGTCGCTCTGAGACTTCCACTCGAGAGCCATACTCTCGTGAGCTAGTCTATGATGGCGAGCTTTGAGCTGGCCTGAAGAAGGGTTTCTTTGACCCTAGTTCTGCTGAGCAGGGATGGTGTTCCTCAAGTCTGTGACTTAGGAATCCAGCTTTTGTACACTTTTCCCTCAGCATGGCGGCGTTGGCATAGCGTTCCCAAAGCGATCCTCGAAGAGGATGCAGTGTAGAGTTCCCTTCGAAGGGCGTCTCCAGGTTACGTGTGTAACCATGGTTCCCTGAGAATGGGCGAGACACTGCGTCTCTTGGCCATGCTTCGGCATTCCTGTCGGTCTCCCTTGGAAAAAGAGGATGATGTGTTCCACAGGTGCCCCTTTATGCTCGCAGATGCTCATTAGCTTGCGTCATAGGCGTCCACCTGCCAATGCCAGGTGCATTGGGTGTTTTAATCATGCTTCAGGTAACCGGTCACGCTGGAGCGTTCCCAAAGCTCGTTATTCTCAGGGAACCATGGTTACATACATAACATGAGACGTTTTCTTTTCTGCACGCGTTTCATTCACAGATATTTTGTTTGTGTTTATGAAATTACTCAGAGATTGACTGCGGCCAACATCAACTTCCAATTCTGACTTGTCACCTTCACTCTCTTTTACTCCTTGAACAGTTTTCTGGATCACTGGACAGAATGATTTACCCTGCTGACCGTTTCTGTCAATCTTAACTGCGTTGACCCCAGTTACCTCAAATTCATGCTAACGTGCTTTAGTGGACAAACCAAGTTTTCGGAAATTATCCATGAGAGACTGCAAGTCACGATGGTAAACTATTACACTCTTGACTTTATCTGCACATCTGCAATCACTGCGTCTTGAAAGTAGACCAATCACTGATCTCTTTTTGGCGCTGGACGTGGTTTGGTGTTGGTGTGGATCTCTTCTGCTTCATGGCGTAGGGCAGCGTTTCGTGGGAAAAGGGCGAGTTGGAGTGCCCTAGCAAGACTACGCATCAGCAAGAAGGATTCGAATCATTTTCTCGAGGCTGTCAACCCAGTCGGACAATAGATGGACAATGCTGTACGTTACTTCTAATTGTGTGGCCCTGGTGGCCTTACTACTTCTTATATTCAACAGGGGAATCATCAGTTACAGGTATGACTCCCCCCCCCTCCCCCGTCACATCACAATATTCCTGTAACTTTAAAATTGACAAATTGGACAAGTGATGTATACACAAACTTTCATGTTCTCTGGGGCTGCCGATTGAAATTACTGCTTTCAAATTTTTTTGTATGAGGACTCTATAATGTCTGCTCAAACAAAAAGAGAAGCCAGCATTGTTAACCATTTCACCTGTTCAAATTCATCTGCTAGAAATGTAAATGAAACAGTAAGGTGACAGAGTTTTGTAATTCTTATGTTATTGTTATCAGGAAATGTTTTACCAATTCCTGGTCCTTATAATGATACTGCTTCGACTTTTAAAGTTCCTGCCGATCTTACATCCAGATCAGGCCTGGGTTTTATTAATATGAATGAATAGTCTGCTTCCCAAGTTGGACTTAGTGCATATCTGGGCAAAAAATACCAGTGCTGACATTATTGTAATATCTGAAACATGGCTTAATAAAACGGTTCTAGAAAAAGCCATAGGTATTGATGGTTATACTGTTTACAGGGCTGACTGACCCCAAAAAAAGGGGGAGGGGGAGGGGCAGGGCTCTAGACTAACTTTTTGCACTGGGTGCACTGGTGTGCCTAACTTTTTTTCTTAGGTGCACCGGCACAAAAGTTAGGTGCACCCAAATTTTTATATAGGCAATATTGACTAGTAAACGACTAACTAACAATCTGGTCAACATAAAGTTCTTTATTTGAAGCACAATTCTACAAGAAAGGTAACTTACTGAAAAAGTGTTGGTGCTTAAAGTGCTTCACTGAGCAGAGATTTAAACTTAAAACATCTCAAGATAAATAAAATCTAAATTAAGTGTTTTAAGGGCGTCAAACTGAACATCTCGTGGCTCAATGTATTATGGACTATCCTCCATTGCAGTTACATGCCCCTCGAATGGCCAACTCCTGTAGTTTGGCCTTCTTGATCTTTGGCCTCGGCTAAACCAGCTGACCACACTCTCTCTAGCATCAACATCTTCCAGACTTGGCCCTTCTACACTGAGTCTTATCAGATCTTCCACTGTGTCTGAATGAAGGGATGCTCTAGCGCAGTGCTTCTCAACCCCCCCTTAAACCCATAAAACAATCCTGCGCCCCATCCCACCACAGACTACTAAATAATTGCACTAAACATAATGAAAAAAATAAGTATTTACAGTTTTTATAACCAATTCTTACTATGCAAAAAAGAAGTATACTTAGGCCTTTAGTGTTATGTTAGAAGCATTTTTATACTCATACCTTTTCTTGATTTAATATTTTGATTTTTTTTAGCTTTATTTTCATTTAAATGTTTAGTTTTGAAATGTTGTATGCATTTGTCATGTTTATTTCATGTCTTTATCTTCTTAAATGTGTGTATATATTATGTATAGTTTTAACTTTTAATTTTAGTTACTTCTTATTTGTAAGCCGCTTTGGATAAAAGCGTCTGCTAAATGACAAAGTAAAGTAAAGAAAAAAATAACTGTTCTGTTCTGTCTAATCGTCTCTCTGGGCTCATACTGTATTTTAATGCAGCCAAATTCTCAATAAAACTGTTTTACTTTATATATTTGACTGTTTATGTTGTCAGTCAACAGGATAAATATGAAATAATGACTGAAACACGTCCCTTTAAGAATTCATAACCAGCTCTCCTTTCCAAGAAGCTAGTCTGCACAAAAATACTAATTTATAATTGTATTGAGCCGTTGTCTGATGAAATCAAATAATACACAATATAAGACAAGACAATTCCAGTGCTGTGATTTCTTCTATATTTGCATGTACATTTAGAGAAGCAATAATATCTGTTTTAACTGAAAGGGCTCCTCTCGCGCTGAACAGAGCAGAGCAGAGCAGATGCAGAGAAAGCGCGCTGATCTCGCGCCGTTGCTGCGATCACAGAGACACTCTGAGAGACTCGATTTGTCACTAGTTGCTTTTTTTGGAAAACAAAAAGTTGCTATGGGGGTCTACAAAGGCGCTAAATGTCGCTAAGTTGGCAACACTGCACGCATTTCTACTACTCACCTCTTTCTCTCTGTCTGACTGCAGCAGCACACGTGACGCATTTGTCAACACGCACACACACATACCGGAATATCTGGACCACGGCCAATCAGAGGGGGGGTCCGCCCTTCACTATCTCTGATTGGTTTAGACCACGATATAAGCCTAACGGGAGTGTCTTTTGTTGAACCACAGAGTTTCTGAGTCGCGGATACTTTTTTTTTCTTTTCTCGAATGGCTGGACGCACCAGTGCGCCCTGGGATTTTTGTTAGTCGCACCCGAGAGAAATTAGGGCGCACGTGCGACCAAATTGGTCGCACTCTAGAGCCCTGGGAGGGGGGGTAGCAGTTTATGTAAAGGATAGATTTGAAGTTACTGTGTTACTTTCTGAGTCAGAAGTAAAAAAAAATATGAATTATTAGCTTTAAACCTTATTGTTTTCAAGACCTTACATCTTACAGTAGTTGGCTGCTACAGACCTCCATCAGCTAGTAATGATGCCATTTCCTCTCTGATGCACTCGGTGACTTCCTTGAATTACAAATAGCTGGTCCTTCTGGGTGATTTTAATGTGAATTGGCTGAAGTCGGCATCTGATGGTTTTAAAACAATCTGTGATACTCTTAATCTCTTTCAGTTAGTTGAGGCACCTATTAGACCTAACTTGAAGGATAGTAAAATGTCCACATTAATTGTCTAATTTTTAGTAATGCTCCCCATGAGTACTCTTTAGCTTCTGTATATGTTAACGATGTTAGTGATCACTGCGTCGTTGCCATAGTCAGAAATACCAAATTACCTAAGCATAAACCATGTATTATTACTAGACGATGTTTGAGAAATTTTAATGAACAAGGTTTTCTTCTTGACATAGCACATTACAATTGGGATAGGATCTTTCTTATCCCCGATTTTGAGTCTACCTGGATATATTTCTATGATGGTTTTATAGCGATCATCAATAGGCATGCACCTCTTAAAAAAATTAGTGTTAAATGTAGGGATAATCCTTGGTTTACTGAAGCCATATCTGCTCTTATTCATGAGCATGATGTTGCTTGGGCAAAAGCTAGACAATCTGACTTAAGCTCCGACTGAATTTATTTTAGGCAGCTTCGGAATAAATGTACAGTCGCTATCAGAAAGGCTAAGGCTGATTATTTCATTGCAAATTATACACTTAATGCAAATAATCCAAATAAATTTAGGCAAAACATAAAGTTTATAACCGGTAGTAAAAACACCTCTAGCTTTACTTCATGTATAAATGGATTCCACTAGCATATCTGATAAAGAACAAATGCCTAATTGTTTCAATAAGCATTTTGTTGCCTCAGGGTTTTTATTTGAATCACAAAATTGTGCATGTTCTGATTCTGATTTTACTAATGCAGAAAGCTGTTTAAAAAAGGATGAATTTAGATTTTAAACAAATTAAGAATTCTGACGTTTATAAAGCACTCAAATTACTTGACACAAACAAATCACCAGGCCCTGATTGTGTGGAATCTGTTTATTTGAAATTAGCAGCAGACTTTATTACATCTCCTCAGACTTATATTTTTAATCTTTCATTAAATATCGGTGTCATTCCAGAAATCAGCTTTTGTTGTTTCTCTATTAAAAGGTGGAGATTCTACTATATTAGATAATTACAGACCAATTTCAAAGCTCTGTGTTTTATCAAAGATCTTAGAAAGCCTTATCAGTGAACAGTTGACATGTTATTTGAACGTAAACAAAGTGTTATCCATTAATCAATCTGGGTTTCGTAAAAAACACAGTACAAAACACAGCTGCATTGAAAGTTTTAAATGATATCGTGGGCTCTATTGATAATGATGATTTTTGTGCTTCTCTTTTTATTGACTTATCAAAGGCTTTTGACACAGTGGATCATGAAATATTGCTCCATAGATTAGTGTTGGTTTATCAAGTGATGTTATTCCCTGGTTTAAAAACTATTTAAGTGGAAGAACTCGTGTGTACAAGCTTGAGGTTAAACTATCTGATTCATTGCTGATTGCCAAATGTGTTCCGCAAGGATCTGTGCTGGGTCCCCTTTTATTTAACATTTATATAAACAGTCTTGACTACGACATTCAGGATGCCAACATTCACTTCTGTGCAGATGATTCTGTCATGTATTGTAGTGCCTCTTCTGGACAAGCCCTTTATAAGTTCCAGTCAGCCTTTGATGTCATCCAATTAGATATTTACAACCTAAAACTTGTTCTGAATGTTGATAAAACCAAGTATATGTTGTTCTCAGGTAAAAAATTATTTTTATAATTTAAACTCTCTTCAGAGCCTACAAGGTACCGTGATTGAATTAGTAAAAGAGTACAAATATCTTGGAATTGTTGTGGACAATGTACTATCTTTTAGCTCTCACATTACTCAACTGAAGAAAAAAAAAAATTAAGCTTGGGTTTCATTTTAGGAACAAGTTTTGTTTTTCATTCAATGTATAAAAGAAATTGGTTACTACTACTTTTCTACTTGACTATGGTGATGTAGTGTATCAGTTCGCACCATCATATCTTCTTTCCTCTTTAGATGCCGTTTATCATGGTGCTTTAAGGTTTATTTCAGATTGTAAGCACTGTATATTGTATAACAGAGTAGGTTTGTCTTCTTTGCTTATCAGAAGAAAAATGCACTGGTATTTAATTATTTATAAAGCCATTTTGCAGATGTTGCCTTCATATCTCTGCTGTCTTATAAAACAGAAAATTGTTGAGAAATACTTCCTTCGCTCACAAAATTGTTATACTCTCTGTTCCTCTTGTTAGCTCTGAATTAGGTAAAAAGGTCTTTATGTACGCAGCTCCATCTGACTGGAATCTTCTGCAATCGAAATCACAAGATTTGCTGTCTTTGGATCATTTTAAAACAGTTATTCGGCAAATGGAAATTGATTCAATGATATGTAACTGTTTTTAAGTGTCTCTATTCTGTTTGTGTTGTAATGTTTTGTAATAAAACTGATGTATTGCTGCCCATTTTGGCCAGAACACTCCTGCGAAAGAGATTTTTAATCTCAGAGAGTCTCTTCTGGTTTAATAAAAAATTGACTCCAAACAATCCAGTAAATGTTTCACCATAGTTTATTGAAAATCATACATTTTTTATTGTGTGTGTGTGTGTGTGTGTGTGTCTGGCAGCTCATTAACTCATATGAAGGCTGATGTGGGATCGTTGATTTTCCCTGCATCTCTCGTTGCATTGTACAGTTCATCTCCATGGATTAGAACAGCATTCAGGTCACTTCTCGTCCACTGCAACACACTTTTCATCTTACACATCAAAATTGCAGTTAAACTGTTTCGCCCCTCTCTGCGAGACTGATCGTGACGCTGTGGTCATCGGAGACTCAATCGTCCGGCATGTCCGTGCTACATTAGCTGAAGGTAAAGTGCACACTCATTGTCTCCCTGGTGCTCGTGTTCTTGATGTTTCTGTGCAGATACCCGCGATCCTGAAGGATGACGAGAGCGTTGCAGCTGTTGTGATTCATGCGGGGGCTAACGACACCAGGCTGCGGCAGACGGAGACACTGAAGAGGGACTTCAGGAGCCTGATCGAGACGGTACGCAGCACATCGCCAGCGACGACGATCATCGTGTCAGGACCTCTTCCCACGATCGGCGAGGACACGAACGGTTCAGTAGACTGTTTGCTTTAAATGAATGGTTGTTTTCATGGTGTACAGAGCAGAAAATTCTCTTTGTCAATAATTGGAATCTTTTCTGGGAGCGTCCTAGGCTATTTCGTGCTGATGGCCTGCACCCCAGCAGAGTCGGCGAACTCCTGTCGGACAACATCACCAGGACGCTACGCTCCATCTGACTAGTAAGCCAAGTCTCCAATAACAGCTATGATGACTTTTGTTCTACCCACTTAAAAGATAAAGGTACTTGTAGTGTCCAATCTATACAGACTGTGTCTCTTCCCCGAATATTGAGTTCAAAATATAAATTTAATGCAGGATCTAGAACAAATCTGATCGTGATTAAACCAGAAAATGCAAAATAAATGAACAAAAACAATTTTTAAAACTTGGGCTCCTAAATATCCGATCACGAAAGCAGTTATTGTAAATGAAATAATCACAGATAATAGTTTTGATGTACTCTGTCTGACTGAAACCTGGCTTAAAACAAATGATTATTTTGGTCTAAATGAATCTACTCCACCAAGCTACTGTTATAAGCACGAGCCTCGTGAGACTGGTCGTGGCGGTGTCGCAAACAATATATAGTGATATTCTCAATGTTACTCAGAAAACAGGATACAGGTTTGACTCATTCGAAATACTTATGCTTAATGTTAAACTGTCAGATAAGCAAAATAAATCTGTCCTATCGCTTGCTCTGGCTACTGTGTATAGACCGCCAGGGCCATATACAGATTTTCTAAAAGAATTTGCAGATTTCCTCTCAGACCTATTGGTTACTGTAGATAAAGCACTAATTGTTGGAGATTTTAACATTCACGTTGATAATACAAATGATGCATTAGGACTTGCGTTTACTGACCTAATAAACTCTTTTGGTGTCAAGCAAAATGTCACCGCGCCCACGCATCGTTTTAATCATACGCTAGATTTAATAATATCGCATGGAATTGATCTAACTGATATAGATATTGTACCTCAAAGTGATGATGTTACTAACCTTGTATCGTGCATGCTGCATATTACTGATATTAACTATATGGCTCCGCGTTATCGTCCAGGCAGAATTATTATTCCAGCCACTAAAGACAGATTCACAAATAACCTGCCTGATTTATCTCAACTGCTCTGTGTACCCATAAATACAGATGAACTAGACACAATTACTAGCAACATGGGAACTATCTTCTCTAATACGTTAGAAACTGTTGCACCCATCAAATTAAAAAGGTTAGAGAAAACGTCGTGCTGCGCCATGGTACAACAGTTATACCCATTCTCTCAAGAAAGATACTCGTATTCTTGGCGCAAATGGAGAAAAAGTAACTTGGAAGTCTTTAGAATTGCGTGGAAAAACAGTATGTCCAGCTATAGACAGGCTCTAAAAACTGCAAGAACCGAGTATATCCGCAAACTCATAGATAATCACCAAAACAATCCAAGGTTTCTATTTAGCACAGTGGCTAGATTAACAAATAAACAGATGTCACCCGATCTAAATATTCCCTCACAGTTTAATAGTAATGACTTTATGAATTTCTTTACTGATAAAATAGATAATATCAGAAATACAATAACAAACGTAGATTCTACAGCGTCTAGTACTTCAGCATCATTCATCGCACCCAAAGAAAAACTGCAGTGCTTTAGAACTATAGGACAGGATGAGCTAAATAAACTTATCACTACATCTAAACCAACAACATGTTTATTAGATCCTGTACCAACTAAACTATTGAAAGAGTTGTTACCTGTTGCAGAACAACCGCTTCTCAATATTATTAACTCCTCGCTATCTTTAGGTCACCCCAAAACCATTTAAGCTGGCAGTTATTAAGCCTCTTATTAAGAAACCAAAATTAGATCCTTGTGAACTGGCAAATTACAGACCCATTTCAAATCTTCCGTTTATGTCGAAAATATTAGAAAAGTAGTGTCTGCTCAATTGTGTTCCTTTTTGCAAAATAATGATATCTATGAAGAATTTCAGTCAGGTTTCAGGCCCGCCATAGCACAGAAACTGCACTTGTTAAAATTACAAATGACTTGCTTCTTGCGTCAGACAAAGGCTGCATCTCGTTGCTAGTTTTACTTGATCTTAGTGCTGCGTTCGACACTATAGATCATGACATACTGATAGATCGATTACAAAACTATACAGGTGTTCAAGGGCAGGCTCTAAGATGGTTTAGATCCTACCTGTCCGATCGCTACCACTTTGTTTATTTAAACGGGAGTCATCTCAATTATCACCAGTAAAGTATGGAGTACCACAAGGATCTGTCCTAGGTCCTCTATTATTTTCATTATCTGCCCCTTGGTAATATTATTAGAAAATACGGGATTAGTTTCCATTGTTATGCTGATGACACTCAACTATATATCTCAACAAAACCAGATGAAACTTCGAAACTATCTAAGCTAACAGAGTGTGTTAAAAATATAAAAGATTGGATGACCAGTAATTTTCTCCTATTAAATTCAGATAAGACCGAGATATTACTTGTTGGACCTAAAACAGTACACAGAATCTCTTGGATTACAATCTGCAACTAGACGGATGTACTGTTACTTCCTCTACAGTTAAAAATCTGGGTGTTATATTAGACAGCAACCTATCTTTTGAAAATCATATTTCCAATGTTACAAAAACAGCATTCTTCCATCTTAGAAACATTTCCAAGCTACGGAACATGTTAAGTGTTTCTGATGCAGAAAAGTTAGTTCATGCATTCATGACCTCTAGACTGGACTATTGTAATGCACTGCTAGGTGGTTGTCCTGCATCCTCAATAAACAAGCTACAGATAGTACAAAATGCTGCGGCTAGAGTCCTTACCAGGTCAAGAAAATATGACCATATTACTCCAATTTTACAGTCTCTGCACTGGCTACCTATTAAGTTTCGTATCAGTTACAAAATATTATTACTTGCCTATAAGGCCCTAAATGATTTAGCTCCTGCGTACCTAACTAATCTTCTATCACGCTACAATCCAACCCGCTCCCTTAGGTCGCAAAACTCTGGACTCTTGGTAGTACCTAGGATAGCAAAGTCCACAAAAGGAGGTAGAACTTTTTCATATCTGGCTCCTAAACTATGGAATAGCCTTCCTGAAAACGTTCGGGGTTCAGACACACTCTCTCTGTTTAAATCTAGATTAAAGACGCATCTCTTTAGCCAAGCATTCATATAATGCATCTCACAATCTTGTACTGCCAGTCCATCTGAACACATGCACATTATTATGCTTTAGCTTGGGTTATACTGATAATTTCATCCAGGGTTATTCCTGGATGGAGCCGCTGCTACGCTAATTGTTTTACTGTTTCTATGTTACTGCCACGGGATTAACATCCCGTGGTAGTTAGGAAATACAAGCCTCAGTCTGGATCCTACCCTTAAGCGATAGAGATGACCGAACACCTGAGAAGAGACGATGACAACCCTCCGAGATGAGCCCCAGAGACAGATCTCCAGTGAGGACCTCGTCACCTAGACATCCATCGGGAAAGACCCCTGGAACCAGTGGACCACTTACACTCTGACTTTGCTGCAGTTGGAACAAACTACTGATTTGTCTGGCCGGAGGGAACTGGCCCCCCGACTGAGCCTGGTTTCTCCCAAGGTTTTTTCTCCATTCTGTCACCGATGGAGTTTTCGTTCCTTGCCGCTGTCGCCTCTGGCTTGCTCAGTTGGGGACACTTCATTTCCAGCACAATCATCGACTTGATTGCACAGATATTATTTAAAGTGAACTAAGCTGGACAATGCCATTACTAAATTCAATAATGAAATGCATTCAGCAGATAACTGAGTGTTAAATCCTGTCATTTTACATTATTGACAAATTTGCCTATTTTGATATTGTGCAGTGCTTTGTTACAATTTGTATTGTTAAAGGCGCTATATAAATAAAGGTGACTTGACTTGACTTGACATTGCCTACCCCTATTCTGTCCAAAACGGTAATCTCCTTGATAGAAAGAGCCTCTGATGTACAATGTCTTTGAAAATAAATTAGAAACAGCATTCATAGTTATCTCAGTATCTTCTTTAAGGTTTTGTTCAGGGTTTTTTTCAGACTTGCTTTCAGACTTGTGATACACACAATGTTCATGTAATTCTGCCAATTTTTTAAGAGGTGGCAAAGCTTCTGCTGGATCAGCAGCCATCCGGTCTGCCACCCTCTTCTTGGCTGCCTGGGAGCACTGAGACTGCTTCGTTCGAGGCATCTATACATATATACACATAAAATATAGAAGGATAAATTAAATGACACATTACTGCATTAATTCACAAACACAATACAGTAAAGAATTTAAAAACATAATTTAGTATTAGTTCACATTACAATAAAATCTATGATGGTATTGCATGCCAGTCTACTTATTTTAGGTTTTTGCACTTACAATGTTAATGTATTCAAATATGAAATAAATACAAGCATTGACTTTATTTACATTTGCATTTAGTCATTTTGCAGACGCTTTTATCGAAAGCGACTTACAATTGGAGAATACATAAAGCGATTCATCTTTAAGAGGCAAACAGACAGAGGAAGTGCTCGTAACACCTCTGGCATTGTTCAAATAAGTACAAGCTAGCAAGGGAAGGAGAGAAAGATGAAGATTTTGAAAAAGTGAAAAGTTTATTTTTTTTATGATGATGAAGTCAAGTAGTGTTGAAAGAGATGAGTTTTCAGTTGTTTCTGGAAGATTGACAGGGATCCAGCATTCCGGATGGGGGTGGGAAGATCATTCCACCAGCCAGGAATGGTGAACAAGAATGTTCTGGAGAGTGATTTTGAGCATCTCTGTGATGGTACCACGAGCACCACTAGCAGATCTCAGACTTCTGGAGGGGATGTAGATTCGTAATAGTGAGTGGAAGTAGGTGGGTGCTGAGCCTGTGGTTGTTCTATATGCAAGCATTAGTGTCTTGAACTGGATGCGAGCTGCAACTGGTAGCCAGTACAAGGAGACAAAGAGAGGTGTAACATATTTGATTTTAAAAACGTTAAATGATAAAACTAATTAATAATTGATGTAGCATAATTAAACAAAGCTATTGTTTCAGCTCCGGGGAATAATTTATTAAAGGTTCAATATTACTTTGATTAAAGTAATATTAATCTTTAACTTTTGATCATACCGTGTTAACGACTCGTCCAGCGACCATTAACATCAGTAAGTTATATCTTTATCCATTCCATTTCTCTTGCCTCGTGGCCACGATAACAATAAAACGAGATTAATAAATCTCAACTTTTGAGCGAGGTAACGTTTTCTTTTATGGCAATATAAGTTTAAAATACTTGAAAATCACATCCCCAGAGACAATACTTTATAAAATGAAACACGGTTTATTTATTTTACTGCTATTCTACGGTACATGGTCTAAACTATTAAAACACAGACATACACACACACATACATACAAGGGCATTGCGAGTCACCTCAGAAAGTTAAAATAGCCCTCTTAACTATTTTAAAACTTAAACCAACAGGAAAGATCACGAACAAATGACTATGATTTGTTACTGCGATGGCTTTGTTGTGAGCACTTGGTTTCCTTTGAAATCTCTGCTGCACGTTGCTGTTGCGTGACATCGCCGGGAAGCCGTGTTGGAGCACGGAGGCTGTTGATACTGGTTCTACGGTGTTACGGCTTTAGGAAGTCTTGGATTCTTTGGATGGTCTCTCCAGCCGATGGTGAGGCGAGAGGTCCGCGTCCGGCTTCCGGATCGTCAGCGAGCAGCAAGTTGAAGTGCGGGGATCAGGACCAAGGAAGAGAGAGAACAAAGCACTAGCGCCTTGTTTTTAAACTGTCGATTTGGACCCGCCCACAGGCGGCTGTTCGAATCAGAGTGTCTGTGTGGGGCGGCGGAGCCCCGCCCATGTCCTTGGGGCATATCATTTTAAACGTGACAAAAAATAAGAGTTTAAATATTTATGTAACGTGTTATCACATGTTTACCCATTTATAATATCACCACATCTGTCACATCACTGATTCATAATTTTTTTATCTAATCTAATCTAATCTAAACACGCTATAACATTACAGGAAAAAGTAATACGTCACAGGTTAAGAAAATACTATCGGTTCCATTACACAGCAAGCTTATATAAGACAAAGTACAACATTAATATATATATTGTTTCTTGTGGTACATTGTTTTAAAAGTGATGGAATAAATGAATTTCTTTTTGCATACAGGAACACGCGAGTTTCGGTGTTCCCTGTGAGAAGAGAAACAAAAAAGTTATTTCCTTTGTTCTGTTCCAGAACGAAGGAAAGCGCGCGCTGGGGGTGGGGGGGGGGTGCTTTATATGCAGACAATGAGGCGCCTTTAGGAGTTAGTGACGCAGGTCAGGTGACCATCTCACTTTCTGCAGTGAGAGGATGAGGAATAATTAATACTGTCTGTTTTTTAATTGTCTGCGTGTGTGTCTTCATGCTGACATGGCATTACACTGGCAACTATTAATATAGAATACATCAGTGCATCATAATACCCATGCAAAACAAGTCATTATTCACATGTATAATACAAATACATTTAAACTTCATATTAATTATGTTTATCAATATACAGACATAATGGGATTTTACTAAAAGCCATAGAAAGTTAACAATAAATAAATCCCTACAAAGAAACATACATCTAAAACACATCTGAAAGCAATTAGATTGCACAACCCTGTTTTAATTAGAATTACAAACCCGATTCCAAAAAAGTTGGGACACTGTACAAATTGTGAATAAAAAAGGAATGCAATAATTTACAAATCTCATAAACTTATATTTTATTCACAATAGAATATAGATAACATATAAAATGTTGAAAGTGAGACATTTTGAAATGTCATGCCAAATATTGGCTCATTTTGGATTTCATGAGAGCTACACATTCCAAAAAAGTTGGGACAGGTAGCAATAAGAGGCCGGAAAAGTTAAATGTACATATGAGGAACAGCTGGAGGACCAATTTGCAACTTATTAGGTCAATTGGCAACATGATTGGGTATAAAAGAGCCTCTCAGAGTGGCAGTGTCTCTCAGAAGTCAAGATGGGAAGAGGATCACCAATTCCCCAATGCTGCGGCGAAAAATAGTGGAGCAATATCAGAAAGGAGTTTCTCAGAGAAAAATTGCAAAGAGTTTGAAGTTATCATCATCTACAGTGCATAATATCATCCAAAGATTCAGAGAATCTGGAACAATCTCTGTGCGTAAGGGTTAAGGCCGGAAAACCATACTGGATGCCCATGATCTTCGGGCCCTTAGACGGCACTGCATCACATACAGGAATGCTACTGTAATGGAAATCTCAACATGGGCTCAGGAATACTTCCAGAAAACATTGTCAGTGAACACAATCCACCGTGCCATTCGCCGTTGCCGGCTAAATCTCTATAGGTCAAAAAAGAAGCCATATCTAAACATGATCCAGAAGCGCAGGCGTTTTCTCTGGGCCAAAGCTCATTTAAAATGGACTGTGGCAAAGTGGAAAACTGTTCTGTGGTCAGACGAATACAAATTTGAAGTTCTTTTTGTAAAACTGGGATGCCATATCATCCGGACTAAAGAGGACAAGGACAACCCAAGTTGTTATCAGCGCTCAGTTCAGAAGCCTGCATCTCTGATGGTATGGGGTTGCATGAGTGCGTGTGGCATGGGCAGGCATCTTACACATCTGGAAAGGCACCATCAATGCTGAAAGGTATATCCAAGTTCTAGAACAACATATGCTCCATACGCCATCCAGACTTCGTCTCTTTTAGGGAAGACCTTGCATTTTCCAACATGACAATGCCAGACCACATACTGCATCAATTACAACATCATGACTGCGTAGAAGGATCCGGGTACTGAAATGGCCAGCCTGCAGTCCAGATCTTTCACCCATAGAAAACATTTGGCAAAACATTATTCACAATTTGTTCAGTGTCCCAACTTTTTATTGTTTACTGTATATTGACATCTAATGGTGAAATCATGGAGATATATTTGTTTATGCTACTGAACACTAATCAACCTTCCATTATTTATAGAAAAAATACCTTTAACCTGTTTTTAATTTACAAACTGTATGAAATAAAATAATTATAAAATGTTGTTCTTTTTATTTCCTACATTAAAAAATAATTCATTTTTCTTTAAATATTTTTTTTCCAAACAGTTAAAAAAATGCTCCATGAATGTGCAAATTTCCTAATACGTAATATAAATTCATATATGACTACATTTGCATACATACACACACACACAGAGCTGTCAAAATCATTCTAAACTTAACTTCTATAACAATCACACTGATAATTAGTCATTACTCAAAATCAAATAACATTAATTACTCATGATTATTTTCATTATTTTAGAATGTACTAAAAAACAATCTTTAAATTCATTATTTAAAAAATTATATATGACCGATAAAATTGCTCTTTTGGTTATTTCAGAATTAATAACATTTTAATTGATTCAAGTTTATCATACCCAGAATCGTAGAATTATGGGGGACGCAAGGGACGTGTCGTGTCCCTAGCATTATCCAGCGACTACCAAACTGTCCCTTGCAATAACTTTGATCAAACTATTAAATATGTGTGTTTTTGTTTTTGTAATTTCAGATGCATCTATAAGGTCATATCATTGACATATACCTAAAAAATGTAATTAAAAACATTAGAAAACTGTTCATTTTCAAGGATGTGCATTTCCGAAAACCAAGTCCTGCTGGGCCAGTGTGGTGCAACTAACAGGACCTGCTCCTCGTCCTCCCTGACTTTGCACAGGGTCTGTGCGAGAAGACTCACTGGGGCGAGCTGTGCGCCAGTGCATCCATGCCGAGAGTGCCCTCGTTCAGGAAATAAAACAGCTGGCAATGGGTTGAGTACGGAGAGGCAAACAGGTCTACCTGTGCGGCTCGAAGAGACCCCAAAATCAGCTGGACCACCTGGGGATGGAGTCACCACTCTTCCGGAAGCACAGGTTGTCGTGAGAGCTCGTCGGCTGCACGATTGAGCACGCCTGGAATGTGAATGGCCCGAAGCGACCTCAGATGCTTCTGACTACAGAGGAGGAGATGGCGGGTGAGTTGCCACATGCGGCGGGAGCGTAGACCACCCTGGCGGTTAATGTACACAGCGGTCGCAGTATTCCCCGTACGGATCAGCACGTACTTGCCATGTAGCAGCCCTTTGAGGTGGCCCAGTGCAAGACGTACCGCTAGCAACTCGAGGCAGTTGGGGGTCCCGTCCACAGACCCAACACTGAATGCCCGTTGTATGTGGCCCCCCAGCCCGTGGCAGAAGCATCCGTGAAAACCACAGCATGCCTGGACACTTGTTCTAGGAGGAATCCTGCCCGTAGAAATGAAGGGTCTGACCACGGGCTGAAGGTTTAGCAACAGTACGGGGTGATGAACACCCCGTGTGAGCTGCTCTGCCACGCCCATCTCAGGACTCGGCCATGAAGCCAGTGCTGAAGCTGCCTCATATGAAGCAACTCAAGCGGCATTACTGCGGCTGCAGATACCATAGGCCCCAGGAGCCTCTGAAAAAGTTTCAGTGGGGCCGCTGTCCTGTCTCTGAACGAATTCAGGCAGTTCAACACTGACTGGACGCACTCCTCTTTGAGTCACGCTGTCTGGTTGACCGAGTCCAACTCCATACCGAGAAAAGAGATCCTCTGCACAGGGGCAGAATTTGCTCTTTTCCCAGTTGATCCGAAGTCCCAACAGGCTGAGGTGATGGAGCACCATGTCCCTGTGTTCACACAACTGGTCCCGAGACAGTGCCAGTATCAGCCAATCGTCGAGATAGCTGAGAATGCGAACGTCGCATTCTCTGAGAGGAACAATGGCTGCCTGAGATGACAGGGACAGCCCGAAGGGTAGGACCTTGTACTGATATGCTCGACCCTCGAACGCAAACCGTAGGACTGGCCTGTGTCGGGGGAGAATCGAGACATGAAAGTACACGTCCTTCAGGTCGACCGCTGCAAACCAATCTCGGGGATGGATGCACTCGAAAATGCGTTTTGGTTTTAACATCTTGAACGATTGCTTGTGCAGAGACTGGTTCAAGGTTGGCAGGTCCAACTGTATTGGCTGTAACCCACCACCTTTCTTGGGCATAATGAAGTAGTGGCTGTAAAACTGGCTGGAGGGACCGGCTCGACCGCGTCCTTCGCCAGGAGGACTTTGATCTCTTCCCTTAAGACAAGTGCATCGCTGCTTCGCACAGAGGTGAAGTGGATGCCCCTGAACTTGGGGGGACGCCAGGCGAACTAAATCGCATAGCCGAGTCTAATGGTGCGGATGAGCCAGCGAGACGGGCTGGGGAGTGCTAGCCAGGCTCTCAGACACCGCACAAGCGGAACCAACGGAACCACAGACGTACCCGGGGTGGGGCAGCGAGGTGGAACACAGGGACTCAAATCGGGAGGCGCTGAGGTGGCGCGAAGTGGAGTCTGCATGAGCTGCGCAACACTTACCTGGTTCCAGGGTGGGGCAGGGTGAGTGAGAGAAGGCCTGGTGGCGTCCTCGAACCACACACTACTGACTGTTGGCGACTCGAGGCAGTTGGGGGCAGTTGGAGGAGAGAGGGGGAAGGGGGTGGCAAGGTTTTTGCAACACGTCACACACCGCTAAATGCACCGGTTGACCCAGAGATATAGGTAATAGCTCTTTTATTGAAAATGTGGGTACCACTGGACTCCGAAATCAAAAACAAAAGGAAATAAAATATTCCCCACCCGGCCCTCCTCCGGGGGAGGGAGTGGTGCAGACACCATCTACCGAAGAGCAAATCTTCCCACCTCTGGGTCCCCGTCTCAGGGCCGCTTAACCTTACGTTTGCTGCCTGGTTTGACGGGGGCCTGGACTGGCTGGGCATTCATCCGGCGGCTGGGCGCCTGCTGCCTAGGTGGAGGCTGCTGCTTAGGCTGAGCAGGGGTGGAGGCGGCCGCAGGGGGTGCCCTCGGCAACGAGCAGACTGGGGCACTGCAGCCGACGACTGGGTGGAGGCAGCAGTGACGATTGGTACCGCATGAGGCGGATCAGCACGCCCTCTTGGAAGCTCCACTGGTTGCAGTGTCATGGAGGAGTGAGGAGCCCGAGGAGATTGACTCAGCAGGGTATTCCTCACTATAACCCTCAGGTCACCTAGGTTATTAACCGATATAAGCTTGTACATTGTAAAAAAAAAAAAAATGATCTTAACAGCTTACAAGTCCGAACTAGCCGTGCAATTTCGTCCACATCATCCTTCAGTATTTGTTCTTCATCCACATATTCCGCTGTTTCTTAATCCTGGGGGCTGTTTCATAAAACTAGTTTATCAAATAAGCCAGGCTTATTTCAGTAATTCTGACTTATTTTCACTTGATTTGGTTCCTGAAAGCAAAATTACCATAGCTCAAGCTCAGTCACTGTGGCAAATTATGCTGGCAAACTAACCTGGTCAGGAGCAGGCTAACTGTCAGGCTAAGCCCGAGTTGTCGCTTAACAAGCGTTCCTCTATCAATGACCTGCAGGGAATACGATGAAATCACCATTAAGAAATCATGTTTTAAAATGCATTGTTAATGTACTGTAAATAAAAAAATAAAATTACTAAGTTAAATGTGTTTGGTGGATGTGAGTTTCTCATAAAAACTATATAAATAAGGACCTCAACAAATGTGTCGTGCTTCATGAATCATGGCGTGTACTTTCATTGATGAGGTGGTGGATGAGGGAGCTCTCATAATACGTAGAGCTTTCCAAAGACAGCGTATTTTCAGGGACAGGTTAGACCCTTTGGCTTTTCCCGACAGCTACCTGTATGAGCGCTACAGGTTCTCGAGAGAAGGGATTGTATATATTTGTAGATTACTGAGGCCATACATTACACATAACACACGCCGCAATAAAGCGCTCACTGTACCACAGACTGTATGTATAGCGCTTCGCTTTTTTGCGAGTGGAACATTTCTATACACCGTTGGAGATGCAGAGAATATCAGCAAATCATCAGTTTGCCACTCTGTGCGAGTGGTTTACCTGTCTTTAAAAAAACTGCTCAATGTGTTCATCACCTTCCCTGGTCACAAAGCAATTTGTACCATTAAACAGGCCTTTTATGGAATTGCAGGTAAGTTTAAACAATTGTGTAGGAATCTGAAATATTTTGGAGTGTTCATGTTAAAAGTGACAAGTGGAAGGTAAATCCTTTTACTTAACTTTTGTAGCTTTCCCAAACGTTATCGGGGGGCTGGACTGCACCCATGTGCGTATCAAGCGTCCATCTGGTCCGCATGAAGCAGACTTTGTTAACAGGAAAACAGTACACAGTATAAATGTGCAGGTATAGTCCCACTGAAATTATTTTGTATTCTACAACTGAATAGGTAGTGCTATATAATAAGATGGGCATATGGGTTATGCTTTGTTCAATACAAATTACACTAATCTCTTCAAATACTGTAGCTGTATTCTGATTTTATCCACAGTTTAAATTGGTACCCACACCCTTCTTTATAGACGTTTTCTTATTATACTGTAACTGCAGTTTAGTGACCTACATTTTTTTCTTCCAGATGATCTGTGATGCAGAGTGTCTCATCACTAATGTCCAGGCAAAATGGCCTGGCTCAACCCATGACTCCAGAATATTTCGAGCCTCTTCTGTTGCCCAGCAACTGGCACAAGGTAGGTTATTAAAAGAAAATTTACAGGTTAAAAAAATAATAATAATAATAAATTAATTCACCAATTAGTAATTACAAAACAATACATTTTTTTACTCTACCCAGGTGAATTCTCAGGAGGTTTGCTGGGAGACAAGGGATATCCCTGCCTGCCTTATCTCCTGACTCCATATCAGGAACCCCAGACACAGCCACAACACAACTATAACCTTGCCCATGCACCCACAAGAGCTCGTATAGAGATGGCATTTGGTCTCATCAAATCAAGGTTCCAGTGCCTGAAGCACCTCCGAGTGACTCCACAACGGGCTTGTGACATTATTGTTGGTTGTGTTGTGCTCCATAACATTGCCAGCTTGAGAAAAGAGAGACCACCAAGGATGGTTGTAGAGGAGGACTGGGGCAATGAAGTGGCTTTTGATGACAATGAAACAGGCAGGGTTATAAGAGACATTTATGCAAATAATTATTTTGGTTAGCATTATATTTTTCAAGTCATGTGAAGGCTTTCATTTTATATTTGTAGCCCCCTACTTTTCCCTCAATTTCATTACACAAGACACACAAGTCACATAATCTGTACTTTATTTATTATTGTTACTTTTCATTTTAATTTAAAGCTGCCTGTTGGGAGAAGAAAAACAAAACATGATTAAATGGTGACCAAAATGTCAGGTGTCGGTGTTTCATTACAACAGTTCTACTTACATCTTTCTCCAGTTTTTGGATTTCCAGCTCCAGCTTTCTCATTTTTAACTTCTTATATTGAATGTCTACATCCATAAAATCAATTTCTTTAAGGAGGTAGCGCTTGTACACACTTTTTATGTTTTCTTCATTCTGTAGAACCCAAAATTTATATTATTTCATGCTCTCGACACCATGTTCAAATTTAATAAAACCTACCTTGTCTCCTGTAGTTCCAGTCTGACTGGTTTCTGCAGCCAATCATTTGTGGAAAATATGTACTGTGAGCACCTCACCACACAAGTAGGCAATCATCACTTACCTCAGGCCTCCTTGAGCATACCGACACGGTCTCCTCGTCCTCCTCAATTGTAGATGGGTCTTCATCCTGAAACCAATAATGAAACTGAGCTTAAATGATCACCACTTAACATTGACAGTAAATAAGTGCTTTAAACTCTCACATACTCACAGGGTTCAACAGGACATCTGGTGGCTCCAACAAGCACACAGAATGTGCAATCACTATGAAACAAAACATGTTAGACCAAAGATTTTGTCAAGAAAAAGCAAAAACCTATAAATCAACCTTTTATGAAGTCAGTCCTTCTATTAGGTGGTATGGTTTCAGAAGCTGTTCCACCCTCTATTCCCTCAATGACTGGCCTCCCCTTGTTCAGGTCCAAGGCCAACTCTTCTGCAGGAGTTAAGGGCATTGGTGGTGGCCCGCCCCCAGTTCCAGCTACATCACTCTTCTTTTTGGCAGCTGCACTTCATAAATATGTAATCAGACAGTTCTAGCATCAACCCAATTATACTTAAATAGTTATATAGCTTATATACTTACCATTCTGAATAATGTTTTTATATTTAATTTTCACCTGCTGCCATGTTCTTTTCTCCCCACTGAAGTTGCTGCTGCTTAAAAGTGTCCTCAAAATAAGTGAAATGCATAGGAATACATACAAAGTTATTTATATGTATGTATGTATATATATATATATATATAGATACATATATATCATTTTTTTTCTTTTTGAATTTGTCTGATATCTCATTAGATTGTATTAAGACTTATAAACATAGTTTGCTACTTACGCATTCAGTCGATCAGCAATTATTTGCCAGCCTTTCTCTCTTATTTTATTTACTGCAGCAGTATTACCTTTCTTAGTAATTAAATCTTTCACTTCTTCGTATGATTCTAAGAGCAGGCGCTGCTCAGTAGCACTGAATATCGCCACTCTCTCTTTACTTTTTGCCATGTCCGATCGATTTGATCCATGTTCGACCGCAAGGGCTGCTTAAGAAAAGCGTGTACGAGCAATTGACTATGCAAACCTGGCTCGAATTAGTTAGATTGCGTGAACTTGAATTGTCGTTTATGAAACCGCTTTAGTCCCGATTTATTTGTTAGGTTATTTCAAGTCAGGTTTTAGACTTGAATCCCCGCTTTTCTTAGCGTCTTTTATGAAATAGCCCCCTGGACTCTTAATTCTGGATCCACGCCTACAACAACAAAAAGGTAGAATACAATAATACATGTACAATATCTGCAGAACTACTCTTGAGAATCAAATCACGACCATTTTACATTTTCATTTCATTTAATTATCCGCAAAGCACAGAAATGTAATGTTGACAACAACCCTGAGCATCAAAATAAAACTTTGGATTAACTTGAAAACACTACACCAGAAATATGGTTCAGTACAATGTACATAATACTCTTAGTAGTACTAAAACTACTAAAACTTTCATTTTTAAACACTAATCATACAACATTTCTCCCATGTTTTATTATTACTTCATTTCCTTTGTTTTCCACAACAAAATTTACCTGACTTTCAATAATTTAAATATAAACAAAACGTATGTATTATGCCTTGATTTGATAACTAAAATAGCTTAAATACACAATTTTTGTTTTTAAAAAATGTCTAACAGGAAAAAAAACATTTCATAGTGTTACAAAGCTATTTTAAAAATAAATTAAGTTGTTTTTATACATTCAAACGACTAAAGCCAAAAGACAGAATTTGCTAAAAAGAAACAGGAGACAAAAATAACAAAAATAGTGCCCAAAGCATGTAGTTTTTTAAATTTTAATAAAATTGTTAAATTATATAAGTTTCATGATTTTAATTTACACATGATTTTTGATTAATTACATTTTATTTAACAATTAATAAATGAAAATTAAACAAATCAGATTTTTGAAGAAAAATTATGAAAAAATAAAACTAACTTCTTAAAGTTCACCTTCTTAGAGGTGAACACACTTCCACCAGAGCATGTGTTGCATATTCTTAGAAAAGCTGTAAAGTTTGGAAAAACACTAATCTAAATTCATAATCTACAATATGTGTTTTGTTAAATCTTCTCATTTGAATAAATATTACATGAAATTCCTTAAGAAAAAAAAGGTGATCAAATTAAACAAGTGTTGTCAATGCAAATAAAAACCACAAGAAACCTGCAACATGTATCCAAGAAAAAAAATAACAATTGAACGTCAAAACACACATTTAAAAATGTAAACAATTTTTTTAAAACCCAGTCAAATGCTTACCAAGTACATAAATATTCATAAAGCAAAAACTGGGCATCATATAATACACTATTAAACATGAGACAATAGCACACTTTAAATTATTTCCAATTACAATAAAGTCAAGCAAAAACATATGCATTATCACTATGACATGTGAGAAAATAAATCAATATGCATTATAAAACTGTTGAAAATACTAAACATAACTCCTGCAAATGCATAGATCCTTCAAAGTCTGAACCTTAAAAAAAATATATAATCTGTGATCATCACACACTACTCAATTTGTTTTAATTATATGTAGACTCAAATCTCCAGACTACCTTTGACCTCTCAACAAGTGACAATTTCTACAAACTGTAATTCAAGAAAACATTTTTTTTGTATATTACAGCCTTACAATATAAATAAACTGTCATCCGTAAAAAAAAAAAAAAAAAAAAAATTATGCTAGCTTCTGTATTAATCTCCATAAATGAAATATTTTACTGGTTTCTTATAAGATTATTCAACATGTTACTTATCTGAATATACAGTACTCCAGATACTGCAATATATTTGATTGACAGTTTTTTTTAATGACACTATGCAAATACTATAATTGATTCAACTGAATGCCTTGTTGTTTGATTTTAGTGTTCTGTTTTTTTTAATTGACTTTATTTTCAATTATTCTTTAAAAACATTGTTTAAAATAAACAATTTTTTTTTAATAAAACGTGAATTGATGAGTAATAATTGAAAACAGAAGAGTGCTTAAAACATACAACAATGTACTCATTTACCACAGCCAAACTTTTTGGATTTAATAATTTACAACTTAAAAGAGTTAGTTTACCCAAAAAGGAAAATTTTGTCATTAATTATTTACCCTCATGTTCTTCCAAACCACGATTCATCTTTGGAACACAAATTAAAATATTTCTGTTAGAATCTATTGATCACACACATACATTGTTTTCATTCAAATTAAAGCACAGCATAAAACAAACACACTTGAAAAAGAACACCAAACACCATTTATGTTCAGTGTATATTGTCTAAAATGTCACCAGGGTAACACAGATTAAACAAATTGTTAAAAAATTAATTTTCCCCAATTTTTGCACACAAAAAGTATTATCGTACTTTTATAAAATTACGGTTTAACCTCTAATATCACATTAATTATTTTACCAATCTCCTATGTTTCTGTACCTTGAAAATGTAGGCATCCATGCTATCTATGGAAGCTCAAAATCCTATCATATTCTATCAAAAATATGTGAATTGTGTTTAAATATGTATAGAACTCTTATAGATTTGGAAAAACAAGAGAGTGAGTAATTAATGAGAACATTTTTAAGTGAACTATCCCTGTAATTGAAATGCTACTCTCATTTTAAAATTAAATATTGTGCAAGACATTCATATTTTAGCATAATTTATTGTACTGAAACCAATGTTATACTAGAAATATGTTGAACTAGAAATATCTCAATGTAGACTTTAACTTCAGTAGTTATATTCACCTTTCCTTCTATTCAGCCACTAAAAATATATAAACATTACAATAAAACTAATGATTTTAAAGACTTTATAAGCTTTACTGTTTATAACGTAGTGAACACCACAAATATGAACCACATGCTGAATGTACTCCATAAATGTTCTTTGACAATGATATTGATTCATAATAATAATAATGTGTACAAACTGATTCCATGCAACTATAAAAAGGTAAACTAACTATACTTAATTTTATTCTATTCTAATTTCTATTAATGTTTCACAACAACTTTAAGTGATTGCAGCATTAAGAAATGCATCTTTATTGTACATAAGTTCAGGTCACTAAAGACCTAAAATGTAACAATTGGTTACAAAAAAACAAACAAACGTGGATTTATGAGTTACAAATATTTATTTGAAACATACATAATACCCAACTGAATTTTTTTATTGCGTTAACATTTTATGATTCATTAAACCAACATCAACTCAATGCTCCCAATGTAGATCTACCATTTTTTTCACTGTAGCATACGTACAATGCTTTATTTTCAAATTTTCAATGTACTTCATTACTACTCACCTATGCCTGCATGTTCTATGTCCACACTGACCACTGCAACCAATTCTGCATCAGGCCCCTCCATCTGTTCTGCATCTGGATGTCTGTCTTGCACAGAGGTTCTTTCAAGTACTTTCTCCATACAGATCACAACATCACGCTGCAGTGACATCTTGAACACCATGTTTGTCAAGTGCTCTTCAAAATATTGTGCTTAATTTAAAATATTTATTTATAAATGTATCAATTAAAACCCAAATTACATCGTGAACACGTAAGTACTGTATCATTATTATTATATTTTTACCTATCAATTGATTAAAAAAATTAATCAGAATTTTTTTCTGAAATTAATTATAGTTAATCCCACCTAACATTTAAAGTTTTTAAATCTACTTTTATATTGCAAAAATGTCACATTCAATCTTCAAATAAATGTACAAACAAAGACAGTTTATCTTTAAAATATTTTTTAATGGCATCTTTAAGACTGAATGCCAGTATCACTGGTGGCAATAATTTTCCTTAAAAAATAATAATAATAATAATTCCCTATAATATTTAACCATTAACTACAGCCATTCAAAATTACATTATAATTCAGAGCTATCAATTTAACTTTATTAAAGTTTAAAAATAACTTTAGAAATAATATTTTTCTTTTAATACATATTAAAGTTTATAAACTTACTACATGTTAATAACTTGTAGTATAATTCATTTTATACAAATTCTCTAAAACTACTATTATATTACAATTAAATACTTTTGTACCATGAACAATCTACATAATTCTGATTGTCTTGCAATAAACCCATTTAAAGCACAAGTACTTCCAAGTCACTTAATCACCATTCTATATTAAAACACTACTTTAATTGATATACAAACCCACACACATCATTTACACTCAAACAGACAAATATAGAAAGAGACACAGAAACGGAGAGAAACAACAAGATATACATTCAATCAAATTATATTAATCTACAATAACAAAGTCATATGTACTTACAATATATAACTACAACATAAATAAATTATGACCTAATTTTCATTTTTGAGTTAACTAAGCCTTTAAAATTATTTAATGCAGTTAGCCTTACATGATCTTAACTTGATGTATAACAAAAAATACTACTGCAATATTAAGGTTTTATTATAATTCTTCAGCAATAATTAAAATAATTACCGAAAAACACATCTACAACTCCAAAATTATAATACTTTTGTTTGTTTACATTTACATTTATGCATTTAGCAGACGCTTTAATCCAAAGCGACTTAGATTGCATTCAAGTTACAGTTTCTACATTTTATCAGCTCTTGCTTTCCCTGGGAATCGAACCCATGATCTTGGCGTTGCTAACGCCATGCTCTACCAGTTGAGCTACAGGAAAGCTCAGCAATGTTTCCGTTATTAAAAAATAAATCACATTTTAATCTAACAGTACATTTTTTATTCCTCCAAATTATTCAGCCATACAACACATACTAAATTTAAATTACAATAAATTACAAATAAATGTTAAAGATACCTTTTAATAATTGTATTTGGTAATGTCAATTCCCGTTCACCAAAGTCACCAAACAAAGGTCACCAAGGCATTGACTGTAGGTTGATATGCTTGCACATGCTGCAGTCGCTTGCAACGAAAGCAACGATGAAACTGAACTTTTCCCTCAAAATCTTGTTGCCAAGCCTGGCATCGACAACATCGACGTGAAATTACAACCTCAACTGAAGTAATGTTCCCATCAAGCACAATGACTTCACCTTCATCAATTGTGAACTGAATTTTTTCATTCATTCCAACGAGAGGGGCCACTTCTTGAATTTCACTTTTGCTGCTTGTCATCAAATACATAGATCCAGCAAACACTCTGGTACTGACTGTAACAATGTTCGTGTGAAGGAAGGAAGAGGATAGGGTCGGCTTACGGAGACACATGCTTTTATTCCAAACGAATAACAATAAACATACAACTCAATTGTTGTGCTATGGCGCTTTAAACAGTCTTCACTCTCCCAATCACTCTCACGTAGATCTCCCTCTTAGGCGTTTCAGCCGATGTGCACGCACAAGTTCTCCTTCCCGTTTCTCTCTCCCGCACGTTCTCCAGATGCTCTCTTTTATCTCTCCATGCTCATCACTGCAATCAGACACAGGTGTTATCACTTTGCACTTGACCCACTTACTCACCGCTCGTCTCCCAAGCCTCTCTCCCGCTGCAGATCCCGCTGAAACACGCCCCCCACGCCACATACCCCCACCTCAGGACTGAATTGGATTTAAAGGGCTGTAATGAGAGATAGCAACGGGTGATCCGCGCGTTGGTATCTTTCATGTGGTGGAGCCACTGCAAGGGCGCGTGGACCGAACAGAGAGTGAATTCTCGTCCCAGGAGATAATAAGGGAGGGTGAGAACGGCCCACCGGATTGCCAAGCACTCCTTTTCAATTGTGCTATACATCGTCTCTCTCCTAGAGAGCTTCCAACTGATGTACAGCACTGGCCGCTCCACTCCCTCTATCTCCTTGGACAAGACGGCTCCAAGCTCCCTGTCCGACGCGTCCATCTGCAGCAAAAAATGGAAAGAAAATTCAGGAGAGTGTAATAGCGGTCCGCCACACAGAGCAGCCTTTACCTGGGTGAAAGCCTGCTGACACAGCTCCGTCTTCTGGACCGGATTTGGGACTTCCTTTTTAGTGAGGTCAGTCAGCGGGCTGGTGAGGTCCGAATAATTAGGAATAAACCTTCTATAATATCCCACCAGCCCCAGGACCTGCCTCACCGCCTTTTTGGTCTTAGGTCACGGAGAGGTCGCTGTTCCTGCCGTTTTATAAATTTGGGTACGCACCTGTCCATGACCCAAGTGGAAACCCAGATACCTGACTTTCAGGTTAGCCGTTAGTCCGGCCCCCCTCAGCGTTTGCAGGACAGCCCGCAGATGTGCCATATGACACTGCCAATCCTGACTGTAGATGATGATATCATCTAGATAGGCAGCGGCATAGGCAACATGCGGACAGAGGATTAGGATAAGGGCAATAAGGGGATCTGCCAATACCCTTTTGTTAAGTCAAGTGTCGAATAAAAACGAGCTGTACCCAGCCGATCAAGCAATTCGTCAACCCGCGGCATTGGATAGGCGTCGAATTTCAACACCGCATTCACCTTACGATAATTCACACAGAAACGAACAGAGTTCGTTTTAGGTACTAAAACTATCGGGCTTGCCCAACCACTGTGGGATTCTTCTATTACTCCCATTTCCAACATCGCTTCTAATTCTGACTGAACCACTTTCTTTTTGTGTTCAGACAAATGGTACGGTCGGCTGCGCACGACCACACCTGGCTCTATATTCAATATTCAACTTTATTTCCAGACTCAAGGTCCATTAGCAAGAAACAGACAATACAAACAAAAGCAGTACACATTAAAAAAGACAATTATGCCAATACTTCCTCATAGAGGATTGATATAGCACTTCAGTAAGCCTAGGATTTGTCAACAACATTATAATAGTATTACGTGAATTGTCCAGCCGACAAATACATTTATACATCAAATTTCTCATTAAAGCAGGGAATGATTGTACTCTTGCTTTACAAAATAAATCACTTGCACTGCACCATCTTGTTTTTTTCAGCAGGATCCTCATACAATCATTGTATGCAACCTGAAGCTTACATGGGCTCTCTTTCTTAAACTTAAACCACAAAGGAGCAGTATAAAAAGAAGTACAATATGCTCTAAAAAGGTTTATCTTTACCTCATCTGAACACATATAAAACTTTCTCACCAACATATTAGCTTGAGCATATAATTTACGACGTTGCCTATACATATCATCATCATCACTAATTTCATTGTTAATGAAATGACCTAAATATTTTACAGTAGTACATACATTTAAAACTTGCCCTGATAAATAAAAATCTGGGAAATTCAAATCTCTATGATCTTTGGTTCTACATATCATGGCAACACTCTTTTTAGTATTGTATTGCACATCATATCTAATCCCATAATCAGAACATATATTAAGCAACTCTTGAAAACCAGCACTACTTGGGGAAAAAACAACTAGATCATCAGCATACATATTGTCACGGAACAACCTGCATCATCACTGGAACCAACCACCTACACCCGCTCACAATCACCTGAGTACTAATCACAAACACCTGCAATGTGTATATATAGCAATAATAAATGTATGTGTGTTTTCTTAACTTCTCCAGTACCGATAGCAGAACCGTTAACGTCAGAGCTTATCAATACTCCGGTCTTTCATAATTTAGCCCCGAGACCGATTAAATACCGGGTTTCGGTACCCATCCCTACACAGGACTGTGAAAATGCAATCCCTGTCGACTGCTGGTTTCTTGGGCATCTGGCATAAGCAAAACATAATAACCCACTTAAATAATCCTGACTCCAAAAATGTAATGAATGTATAGTATAAACCTGTATTACTGTATTGTCCCAAATATAAGGATAATATAATAATAATATATATAAGGACGTTATATCTTTTATTACTAACAATTCGGTAATGTTGATCCCTAAATGCACAACATATTCTAAAAACTAACATGGGTCATATGTGCAACTGTAATTAGCATTTAATTGCTAGTGATATAAGTGATAAGTATTAGCAATGAGGTTAGTGATATAAGTATTAGCAGTAATCATTGGCAATCTTAGCTCACTGCTCTACCGTTGTTCTTGAAGTTACCCTTACAAAAATTAACCATTGTTTTAGTATAGTAAAAGTGTAGTAATCAAGTATTTTTATTATTTGGCATATTCATTACCATTTGTACAACAATTTTACTACAACAGAAAACTTTTTTGTGCAATTCAAAGTGTGCTACACACACAGGTGAGTGTGGGCCTGTACAAACCACCTGTAGTAACACACTCTCCTCCATTCGCACTAGACACATTTCACACACTACTGTGCGTAAATAACCCCACAAAAACAAAAGTAATATATGTATGTTTACAGGCTCATGCACTACAAATTACCTTACACTGTTCCCCAGCCAGCTGCTTGAATGTTTCGCTTTTTGTACGTGTACAGTATTTGCGAAGCATTTGTACAGTTTGTATTTTTTAGTTTATGTATAGGTAACAATTTTTATATATAGCATATGTAGTCAAGACCTCTCAGTAGGTTAGTTGTGTATAGGATTAAACTGTTTTACTCCATTGTTGTATGTCTGTATTCATGTAGCACCGTGGTCCTGTGAGTAGGGTTGTAACGGTATGAGATTTCATGTCATGGTATACGGTTTTAAACAATCAAAACAGGGGTTGTTTGGTTGACAAAGCATGTGTTTATTCAAATTTCATTCATCAAAAACATTCAAGTAGATTTCATCATTGATTATATATTAGTTTAACAACTTATATTCATCATTACTAATTCATAACTATTCATAAATTCTGGTTTGACTTAATTTTTCTGTATTCTGCACTTTTATGACGTAATACAAATATACTATCAAAAATGGTGGTAATGAAATTAATGTATAAAGCTTTAACAATTTAATTAATACTTTAAAATGTAATCATATGAAAATAACTTATCCTTTTATGCTTTTGTAAAGGGCTGCACAACAGAGATTTACTAAATCAAAATGAGGGGGAAATTATATTCCTTAAATTTTTCTATTTATTATTATTTTAGAAGTAGGCTACATTATAGTACTATCATAATTTTTGTCAATTTCTTCGAGTTAAAAAGCGGACTTTTATTTTGACGGGTATTAGTGAACTGAGGGGGGCAGTAATACACATTTGAAGCATCTAAGCTGACGCAAATCACAGAAGAAGACGGGTAGTAGTGAAAAGCTTTGCGTGTATTTGACAATGGTTTTCTCAAATAAAATGATGAAAGGATTATTAATTGTTCTCACAGAGAGAAATGCAAAACAAATGGATTATATTTTTATATAGCAGTGTTTTTTCGCTTTAATAATCACAGACACTAGACCATGTAGTGATTTGGCAGCTCTGTTTTTGCTTTATTCATCAATCCATAAAACCGTGCATTTTATGAGACATCTGCATTGTAAATTAATTGTCATGACTGGATTCTGGGATTCACTCCGCATCACGGAAATAATAAGGCTTTAACCTTAAGTTATAAATGGGACAAATCTGTATCTGCACAGGGGGATGGTGTTCTGAAATATAGGTAAACATGTTCGATGTGTTTCCTCTTTTTGCGACTGCTTTGCGACCAGTTTTTGTGAACTGTGTCCATCCTCAAGGACAAATAAGCGTTCGTCTTTTCTATATCCAAAGTATTCCCATACTACCAATTTTGATTTGTATAGTCTGAATGCACTGTAAGTCGCTTTGTATAAAAGCATCTGCTAAATGCATAAATGTAAATATTTCCACGTGGGATAGAGATTAGAGATAAGGGCCTCTGTCTTTGATGTTGTCTCCGCTGCACGTGTGGGTGGAGCAATAGAACAGTTAAGTGGAAAGTTGTTGCCTAAGCACAGATGAGATTCTGCATCTTTTATTTTCTCCAAATACCATAGATAAGCAAATGTACACAGTATGATAATCGTACGTGTTTATATTGTGGTATACCGTCATACCGGTATATCATTACAACCCTACCTGTGAGGCACGACATTTTGTTCCACTGCATGTACCCACATGTAGCGGAATGACATTAAAGCTCAACTTGACTTGACTTGAAAATCCGGATAAATTAAACTAACCGTTACCTGTCTCACAGAAAGGGAGGAGATTCCATCCAAATGGGCCTGTTATTACTCAAATCTACTGCTAATAATGCTAAAGAGCTAACCTTAACTGGACATTCCACAACTAAATTTCAAAAATTAAAAATGCCAACAAAGCAATTAGCTGCTTTATTAACGTTAATGTTATGGACAACTGTACAAATAAAGCATATTTTAAAAGTATTTTTACCATGTTCAGTTCTCTTCAACCTGGCCGGCCCCAACTTCTCCACCCTGAGGAGGATTTCTCTGACTGAGACGAAAAATAAAATAAAAAATAGGTGCATTCGGATGGAGAATACGTGCAGTGTCCGTAATGAGTCCGCTTATTGACAAAGCTCTGTCCGGAGGCAGGGCATATTCTGGGCGAATGACCGAACAGAGTCTGTGACAGTGCAGCGGAGCTGCCATCTTGAGGACGGATCCGCCCCGGAGTCTGTTGTGGCGCTTTTCCACTGCATGGTACGGCACGGCTCGGCACGACTCGTTACGGTACGGCACGGCTCGGTTCGGGTCAGTTTGCGTTTCCACTGCAGTTTAGTACCGCTTTAGAGTGGGCGGGATTATTCACGTGTCGATATAGTTGGGCCGCCTCTACTGCGGTGACATCATCGTAAACGTGCCACAAACAAACACAACAAAGGAGCATATCGACGGAATTGTGTTCTTCATTCTCGGCATGTGGATGTTTTTATCAGCAATGGAGAAGCCTATGAAAATGCTTGGGATTTACCCCCAGCAGCAGAGACTGTGGTGGCAGTGCCACAGGCTGTAGAGGAGGAGGGCAGGGATGTTCGCACAGGTGTGCTGCGTTACTTGAATAATTAAATATTCATGTAGAATGTTCTGTAAAGTGAATTATCAATAAACTTTTGAATATTTCAAAATGTACAATGTATCCCTTGTTTTCTTATTTATGTGATGGATTTTATAATCGTGGCATTAATCCTTTGTCTTTTTTAAGAGGCTTGTCGCATGCTCATACAGTAATACATTTTGTATATAGTCTGGAGGTACACTTATTCAAACAGATTGTTTTTAATTGAAGCAAAACACAGATACAAAAGTAAAAATTTAAACAGAAAACATATTCTAAAAATATACCAAGTTCAAAAGTATATACATTAGGCTTTTTCATTCCACGTCGCTCCATCAAGCTCTCGCTGGATCCGCTCCTCGGCTATCAACGAGAGGAACGTCTGTACTTCCCCAACAGACCATGAAACAGTTATTTTTTAGTTGACGCAAAAAGGTGCGTTTGTTTAAACAGAAGTTGCGTCCGATCCTTCGCTGGCTGTGCTGATTTAAATCTAGCGGGTCGGGCTGTAGAGGAAGGTCTCGGGTCGCAAGTTCAGTGAAGCAGTAATGACGATTTTCTCCAGCCAATCAGTGATCAGTAGAGTTTACTCGTCACGTTTTGGTAACGGTATGGATCGCTTGGAACCACGGGCGAGGTGGTACTAAAAAAGTACCAGGTACCAGGTACTGTACCCAGTGGAAAACCCCCCAAAAGTGAACTGTACCGAACCGTACCGTGCCATGCAGTGGAAAAGCGCCATTGCTATCAGGTAACCAGTTTTTTTTTTAAATAAGCCAAAAAAATAGAACAATTGCAACCCAAGATTTTTTTAATGCAGGTTAACAAAAATAGATGGCCAAAGTTGCATATTAAAATGCCTCATTCAGCCTGTCAGCCCAAATCCGATTTTTGTGCAAATCCGATTGAAATCCGATCATATTTAGATAGATCGACGGAACTACATGAAATCCGATTTGTGCAAATCTGTTTCAAGCTACATTTTTGTGGTTTGGAATCCTATTTAAATCGCATTTCTGGAAATCCGTTTCAGTCTGACCGGTCAGATCGGATTTAGCATAGCTTTTTCACGTCCTCACGCCATGTAAAACATAAACACATCAGACGTTTTTACAGAAAACATGCTGAACATCTTTGCAGAAACAAGCTTGTGTCATTGCGAAGTGCAAGTCAAGCTGAAAAAAACTATATACTGCTAGTATACTTGAAAGTAGCAAAAACACACAAAAAAAGGAAAGTAGTGGAGACAGCAGCACGGAATAAAGTCAAAGAAACTCTGATGCTTTTTCGGTAACAGCCACTAGGTGGCGCGGCCACCATTTTGGACTGAAAATTCTAACTCAACACCATTACAGATATACAGAAATACACAGAATAACAACAAAAGAGAAGTCAAAGTAGAATAAAAAATGCAATGTTGGGCAATCCACCGCAAAAACTATCAATGTGACAGTAAAAATCTTTCTTTTTCATATTTCCTCAAAGACACTGACAGGTAATTATTCACAAAAAGTGTAAAAATATTGTGTGTTTTGAAGTGGGACCTAGCGCTGTCTAATGCACCTGCTAACTTTAACTGTTTTTAGTTATAAATCATTTTAGGAACTGCAGGTCCTAGCCATAGAAACCATAATAATTATTTATATGGATAAGCCACAACGATAGAATGAGCTTATGCAACTTTACACATTTAAAATTACTATATTATTATTTACTATTAACGTTACTCCACTAGGTCTGAAATATATATTGTATGTTTTAATCCCCTGGAACTTCAAACATGAGGATCTAACATGATGCATTGCTGTGTCTGTCATAATGAAATACCTAAACAATTTTTTGTGGCCATTTGTTTTTTTTAGATTTATTTATATTGAAAAAAAAATAATTGTTTGTTTACAGTCTTTCTTTAATGGGCATTAATATAATAATACTGCAAAAACTGTTTACTGTCAAGATGTTATATTCCGGTTATATATTTATTGTCCAACATTCCACATTTTCCACAGTGTGACAAGAGGTTTAGAAAAAGCAAATGTGAGACATTTTGTTGGACAAAAACATTTGTTTAAAGTTTATAAATGTTTTGAGTCCCTCTACCTTTGCCTCAGTGCTTTGGTCCACTGCCTGTTTTTTTCCCTTTTACATGACCTACACACACACACATACAAGTCCTTTGAGAGAGAACAAGGTTACAGATACAGATCATGCTGAGTCATAAACAAATTAGTCATGACAAAAATTGATGATAACCAATGTATTTGTCCATCTATTCGTTATGTTAGTGATTACAATGTTAACTAGCTTGTTTGGGAGCTTGTTTAATACTGTAGGTTGTTGAACAGTGTAGTGAACCGTACATTCCAGGGCCCAGGTTATGGCAGGGCCCATCTCTGACCACAATAGTGGACAAAAGTTTGCTACATTTTGATTGATCTTGGTGGACTAAAATAAGCAAACTGTCCAACACCATCAGCCCAAACTCGGTCTTGGAGGGCCAAGTTTAGCTCCAACTTGCCTTAACACACCTGATGGGAAGTTTTTAGTATGCGTAGTAAGAGCTTGATTACCTGATCCAGGTGTGGCTAATTGGGGTTGGATCTAAACTCTGCAGGACACCGGCCCTCCAGGACCAAGTTTGGGCACCCCTGGTTTGGACTGTGCAAATAAGTTCAACAGGAAGACAATCTCCTAAATTTGTTTAGAGCAAAAACTTACATCACATAAATGTCCAGCTCACATGTGACTCAGACAGCAAAATAACAAATGTTACCGCTGAGTGGCCTCGGGAGTACCGGTAGTACTGGCGAACGTGTGTTATTTGAGAGTAACATTTATCGCAGTTTTGAGAATAGATCACACAGGGGACAGTGATTATTCCGGTCTTTAATGCCTGATGACAACATTCAATTATCCAGTTATATTAATTTAAATAATTTAAGCTTTTCAGTTAGTGAAATCAAAATTAGGTAGCTATCATTCTTTATCAAATTGCAGGAAAGATACAACACTGCTCTAACAGAAACTATTGTAATCACTGACAAGATGATTGGCCAGCTTTCACTTCTTCATGAAGAGCTACATCTAGAGCCAACAAGATCAGGGAGAGTCATCATTGCATGTGCCGTCCTGTTTAACACATCCAAACATGTGGGTGTACTCATTAATGACTATGCTGAACATGAACCTACTGGTTGTAAAGTTGTCAATCCATTTTGAGCCAGTTTGTTAATTTTGTACTGCACAATTATGTTCTGCATATTTAAGTTTTTTTTTCCATTTCTAATTTAGAAATCTCCAACTCCGCTTTCCTCTTCGGCAGCAAAATAACTTCTTGTTGAAGTTCAGCAAGCCCTGATGTAACCTTGGAGGTTTCTGAACCTCTCTCCTCAGACAAATGTCTGAAAACAGAACAAATAACTGTTTAGTTACCTAATGGTTGAATTTACTGTTGTAATGAATAAACAATAATGATTGAATATATAGATATATATATATATATATATATATACTCTGTATATTAGATATATAGTTATCTAAGTTATTAGACTTTTACGCAGTATATATAATATATATATATACTGCGTAATAGTCTAATAACTTAGATGTCGCTACCCCTAGGGCCCTTCTTTGCCAGAAGGCCTATCCGAGACATCAAAACTGGTCCAAAACATATTAGGTAAGGAACCCTGTTCGGGTTCCTTAAAAAATGTTGGGGTTTTTTTTGCTTTCAAAGATATTTTAAAAACTGCAAGCCAAAATCAGTAGCGCTCATCTGCAATTATTTTACCTGCTTCCCGAACAGGGTTCCTTACCTAATATGTTTTGGACCAGTTTTGATGTCTCGGATAGGTCTTCTGGCAGTGGTTCTCCTCCTTTAGACAATAAAACAATTGTTAAATTGTTCCAAACCAAGTGCGCTACTTTCAGATACAATATACCAGGTACAAGCTTGAATGTTACTTATTGTTTTTCTAGATTATTTTTTATAGTTTGTTATTTCTTTTCTTGAACCCACATCTGTTTTTATACTTTTTCATAACTACTTCTACTATTTGCTTAAAGTGAGATTTGCAAGATTTCTTAAAGTGATTTTTTCCCTTTATCTCCTTTTTATTTTGTGAAAATGAGTGACTGATGGGTTATAGAGACTTTAGAGAGTATATTCTTCTTTTTGCGTATTCTTCTAAAATAATAGCCTTTTCATCTTCTGTCCAGTTTACGGTTTTTGTTTTCTGCTGTTTGTACTATCCATAGCGTAAATATATTAATCAGAGGTGGGGGACTCGAGTCGCAAATTTAAGGACTTGTGACTTGCTTGGCTAAAAAAAAAAATGACTCAACTTGACTTGGACTTGAGATCCAGTGACTTGAGACTTGACTTTACCTTCATGACTCGGCAGGACTTGACTTTTTCTAACAACTCTGATTATTATTATAAATCATTGTGACATAATTTGGTAAACAAAACGCAAGCCACTGAAACAGCGGCAGAAGTGATCAGAGTCTGCGCAGTTCATGACTCTGCACGAGCACAGGAACACAGCACGCCAAAAACAGGGAGCAAGAGAATCTCCCGATATGTTTGGATTAACACTTCGAATCTGTGTGCATTTGCAAAGCCAGGACGTCACCACTTTATAAAGGAAAGGTATGTAAGCTTGTTTGTTCTTTGAAAACAGCTTTGGTCTTAAAATTCAGCATCGGTCTGTCATTAAATTAAAGTGATTATAAATTATTAATCTCGTGATTGTTATTAACGACGACAAACTTTAATTTCGCTGGCATTTGCCATGGAATTGTAGCAGTGTTTTATCGAGTAGTTAGTGATATTTCTCTTGAACCCAAATTCCAAGACATGGTGTCAAAATGGCCCTAGTATGAGTATTCATATTTATAACATACGATATTTAGTATTTTTTGCAGCGTGGCTGCCAACAGTTCTGTTCAGCCCACAGCTAGAGTTTGCACGTCTCTAAACAACACACTGAATTCTGAACGAATCCAGGGATTTAAACAAATCGGTTCAGTGATTCAGTGGTCCATTCTTGCTGCTTCACGACGAAACAACTATTTTGAATGATTCAGTTCAATGAATGCTTCTGTGATAAAGCAGTGATTTGCCACCGATTACAGGCGACATTAATTTCATAGAGTAGAGCCGTTTGTCAATACCAAGTACGCAAAGTTCAGATTTGCTTCCTCGGTAGTTCGGACTTTGGAAGTTCGACTCGGGAGTGCGAACTTCTGAGGGCGGGAGGACACAAGTCCGGCAATTCTGCAAATGGAGCAGCAGCGTACTTGACAACGTCAGTCATCTTGCCTATAGCTACACTGTATTACAATATGAGAAATACGATATCAAACACCACTGCCTCTTTGTTTTCATGTAAACATATTAATAGCCGTAAAAATGTAGTTCAGGGTATGTACATACATTACAGTGAAACTAAATATTATATCAAACAGCATTGCCTCTTTTGTTTCATTTAAAACATTAATAGCCACGAAAAAATTATATAAAACACCACTGCCTTTTCGTTTTCTTCAAAATATAAAACCACTCTCTTTAAGTTTTCATTATAAAAATATAAAATATTGATGTGGTATAGGCAATATGTGCACATATACTCTGATTATCTTTACTGTATGCATAATAAAATGAAATATGACAAGCACAAGTCTGCCTTTTTTGTTAAATGTCAGTTTTAATAAGCAATAATAGCCATTATAAAAGTATAATAAGAGACTTTCTTAAAAAAAAAAAAAAATTACTGACCCCAAACTTTTGAATAGTTGTGCATATTGAAACACAACATTTCTATTTTGAATATAAACTGTTCTTTTTTACTTTTATTCATCAAAGAATCCTGAAAAATTCACCCCAGCTAACAATTTTACGTTCCCGTAACATTCCCATTAAGTTATAAAAACGTTATGTTTGAATGTTCTTAGAACGTTCAAAACGTCCAGTTTTTTAGACGTTGTATTAACGTTCTTGTTTGGTTATAATAACGTTATTCAAAACGTTTTTAGAATTTTTCAGTTTTTTGTTATATTAATGTTATAAGAACGTTATTTAAAACGTTTTTAGAACGTTTGAGTTTTTGTTATATTAATGTTATAAGAACGTTATTTAAAACGTTTTTAGAACGTTTCAGTTTTTTGTTATATTAATGTTATAAGAATGTTATTCAAAACGTTTTTAGAACGTTTGTTTTTTGTTGTATTAATGTTCTAAGAACGTTATTTAAAACGTTCTAAGAACGTTGTGCCAATGTTCCCATTAAGTTATAAAAAAACATTGTTTGAATGTTCTTAGAACGTTTAAGAAGTCCAGTGTTTAGACGTTGTATTAACGTTCTTGTTTGGTTACAAGAACGTTATTTAAAACAGTATTAGAACGTTCCATTATATTAATGTTCTAAGAACATTTCCCATAAAATTATAAAACATTGTTGAAGGTTCTTATTTTAGACGTATGAACGTTATTTTTTGGTTATAAGAACACTATTCAAAACATTATTAGAACATTCAATTAACTCATTATATAAACACCCTCAATGTTTTTCTAAGATTATAATTTTTTTTTTTTAAACAACGTTCCTAAACGCTAGACTAGAAAAGTTGAATCAAGACTGGAACATTGAAATTATCAATTAAATCAAAATAAAATTTGACCCTGTATCACAAAACCAATCATAAGCAGCACATGTATATTTGTAGCAATGGCCAATAAATTGTATGGCTCAAAATTATACATTTTTCTTATGCCAAAAATCATTAGAATATTAAGTAAAGATCATGTTCCATTAAGATATTTTTTTAATGTCCTACTGTAAATATCAAAACGTAATATTTGATGAGTTATATGCATTTTTAAGGACATCACTTAGACAACTTTAAAGGCGATTTTCTCAACATTAGGATTTTTTGCAGCCTCAGATGCTGGATCTTCAAACAGCTGTATCTCGGCCAAATATTATTCTATGCCAACAAACCATACATCAATATAAATCTTATTTATTAAGCTTTCAGATGATGTATAAATCTCAATTTTGGAAAAAAAAATGACCATTATGACTGGTTTTGTGGTCCAGGGTCATTAATGTGCAACAAGTATGGATACCACATCATTGTGAACAAAATCAATGACATGTACAAAGAATCAATTAAATGTATACGTTATATTCTATTGTAGTTATATTCAGTTCATATTATAATTCACTAGCAGTTCATACAGTATTTTCAGTTCAGATCAATATAATAATACCTGAAAAACAAAACAAACAGAAACAATTAAGAACTTTCAGACTTTTAAATTGACTTTTTTATTTATTTATACAAAATAATTAAAACTAGAAAGAACATTCATGAAACGTACATGGCAAAATCTACATATGAACAGATTAAACACTAAAGTCTAAAAAAAAAAAAAAAAAATTAAGACGTCAACTTATAAATGACAACTGTTTTTAATGTCACTGTGACATCTCCATGTCAGCTTCAATTGGTGCTTAGGAGGAAGTCGGGAGATACTGGAAGGACAAAAAGACAACAGTGTTATATTTAAGTGTAGTGAGATTTTGTATAAAAGCACTGGAATGCTGTACTTGCTCATGCAGAATATCTTATTAAATTAAAAAATTGTATAATGCTTCTGCATGATCAATTAATGATTAGTCTGAGTTATGCATGGGTGTTTTATTTTTATTTTATTTTTTTATATTTGTATTTAATTAGTAACACTAATTACGTATTACTGCATCAAAATAATTAGGAAATGAAAAATAATTTTAAAGTGCACTGCACAAAGGACAGTTAATGCAAAAATGCACAGTGAAGTTCTAGGAACTAGCCAGCATTCTCATTCTCATTCCTGGAGAACCAATTTCCCCCTGCGGTGATAACAAGCCAAAAAGTGGGAACTTCGGCAATAGTTCTATGAACTATGAAAAGTTTCCTCCGGTGCAAAAGCGCCTTTTGACAAACATGTGAATTTCTTGATTGTAATAATATTGTCCTATAAAATAAAAAGTAACATTTAATATTTATGATAATAACAATTATGAATATAAAGTATAGTATAATTATTAATATAAATGTTATTATTTAAGTACCTGCCAAACGTTTGGAAATATTACATTCATTAATAATCTTGAAATAAATCTCTTCTGCTCATCAAGTTTACATTTATTTGATCAAAATAAAGTAAAAACAGCAATATTGTGAAATGTTACAATTTCTCTATTTTAATAGATTATAAAATGTTATTTGTTCCTGTGCTGTATATCGTTCAAAATTTTATGCAGAGAAAACATACAAGCGTGTGGTGTGAATCACTAAAAAAATGTCGCTTGCATCGGTCTTATGGCATGACGTGTCTAATGCTTTGCATAAAATAAACGATTGTATTTATAAAGATACAGAATACAAATACTTTGAATGTTAAAATATGTCCTCAGAGCTGTTTACTGGTTGTTTTTGGGCAGGTTGTGAAGGCAATCGCGAGAGCCAGCGCCGTTACGGTGGAAACAGAATTACAGAGAGGTCAATTTACTCCTGAATTATGTCTGTTTAATCTTTACTTCTAATGTTTGTTAAAAGAGATTAAATGGGCAGAGTTTATATAGCTTACATAAAAACAAGATAAACAATTCTATAAATGAGAAATAAAGGAGGTTATCTCGTAAACCAGTGGTTGTGGAGTATTTTACAAAAGTTTAGAGGATTTAAGTTAATCTGTAAACATTATTTTATGCATAAAGTAAAAAAAACTAAATTGGCTAATATTATAATACAAATGAATCAACCCATTAGCTGAGTTAAATCAACCCTTTATGATGGGTTAAATAAATAACCCAATTCACTGGGTAAAAATAACCCCAAATGTGTTCTGTCCTATATTTACCCAGCCCTTGGGTTAAAAACAACCCACATTGGGTTGTTTTTAACCCAGTGTTTTTTAGAGGGAAAGTACCCTTGTGGTCTCTCTAACGACAATACAAACTATTTGTGAAATCATCAAGTCAAGTCAAGTCAAGTTGGCTCAAAACTTGCCTTGCCTTGATTATAAATATATATATATATATTGCCATATTTCATTACACATACATGATGCTAAGAGATCAATTAGGGATGTGCAATATGGCGCAAAAAATAATTGATTCAATTTTTTTTGGACTGAATGGTGATGTACAACATATATCTCAGTATTTTATAATTAATTTACTGTATTTATTTAAAGCAGCATTCCATATGTTTTGTTTCATTGTGGCCATCTGTTTGAAATCAATTGCAATTAGCTGCAGATTTTTTTTTCACGTGGTTTGTGCAAAGCGTCACAAAAATCAGCATAACTTAGCATATAGGGTACTACTTGTCACAATGTTTTTTTCTTTTGCTTATCTGTAAAGTCAAATACATTTTTAAAGCATTTATTCCTTGTATGAATATATGTACTGCAAATTTTATATACCAGTATAATTATAATATAATGAAATAATATTTTGTATTTTCACATCAGGAGATGCTAGGGGAAATAAACTGTAATCTGAACTACAGTCTGTTCAAAATAAATGAAAAGATACCTAGCATTGTAGATTTGTTGCTTATTTTCCATGTTGTACTGAACTTGCATTGATCCATGACCCCAAAACTGAGGTACGTACCAAACCATGACTTGTGTATCGTTACACTCCTAGTTAAATAATTACTGCCTCATCCCTTTACGTTTATAAAATATATATTATACAAACTCGATATGCTGCACAGCCCTAAGAGCAACATAAAAATATGGAATGGTGCAAAATTTACTAAATAATATACAATTTAAAACAAGACTAGGGATGCAAGATATTATCTGCACAACATCGCTATTGGCTGACAAATGCTTAACATATAATAATCAGCATCTGAAAATGTAAAAATAATTATGCTAATATGCCTTAACAATATGATATGTGCCTGCACTATGTGTAGATTACAAAAAGTAATTAACTTTTAAATATAGAGATTATTAATCTGTACTACTGCTGTAGATCATCTACAAATATATATAAAAAAAACAAAAAGATACAACTGCATCCATTTTAAAAACTATCAATAATTGTTATTTTCAGAGCTATTAATTTACTTCTAATATCTTTACATACATTTATTTAGCTCTGATAAGTAAATGTATGTATAAAAAAATAAAAAACGTGCATCCCTATTAAAATACTTCCTAGAAGAAAGTACCTTTTTCACAACCAACTTCAATTTCTTACCACTCTCTGCCTGAATGTGCTGTCATTCAGTTTTTTACAAAACTGTTCCAAGTCTTCAGGCGTATTACATGGCTTGTCTAAAATATCTTGGATTTCTGGCAGTCCAGATGCCATGCTGGTTCTCAGCAGGTGTTCAACGTTGAAGAGCCGTTCTTCAATTTTGTTTAGCTTAAGAAATACAGCCCTCTCATACTTGAAAAAGCTGGAATTCCCTTCTTTAAATAGACAGAACATAAGATTATTCTGTGTGAATGCCATACACACATATATATATATATATATATATACACACACACAGGTGCTGGTCATATAATTAGAATATCATCAAAAGTGGATTGAATATCATCAAAAAAGTGGATTTATTCTAAAATTCCATTTCAAAACTTGTATAATGTATAAATTCATTCCACACAGACTGATATATTTAAAGTGTTTATTTTATTTTAATTTTGATTATTATAGTGACAACTAATGAAAACCCCAAATTCAGTATCTCAGAAAATTAGAATATTGCGAAAAGGTTCAATATTGAAGACACCTGGTGCCACTCTAATCAGCTAATTAACTCAAAACACCTGCAAAGGCCTTTAAATGGTCTCTCAGTCTAGTTCTGTAGGCTACACAATCATGGGGAAGACTGCTGACTTGACAGTTGTCCAAGATGACCATTGACACCTTACTGGGAGGGCAAGACACAAAAAGGTCATTGACAAAGGCTGGCTGTTCACAGAGCTCTGTGTCCAAGCACAGAGAGGCGAAGGGAAGGAAAAGATGTGGTAGAAAAAAAGTGTACAAGCAATAGGATAACCGCACCCTGGAGGAGGATTGTGAAACAAAACCCATTCAAAAATGTGGGAGATTCACAAAAGAGTGGACTGCAGCTGGAGTCAGTGCTTCAAGAACCACCTACGCACAGGCGTATGCAGACATGGGTTTCAACTGTCGCATTCCTTGTGTCAAGCCACACTTGAACAACAGACAGCGTCAGAAAGCATCTCGCCTGGGCTAAGACAAAAAGGACTGGACTGCTGCTGAGTGGTCCAAAGTTATATTCTCTGATGAAAGTAAATTTTGCATTTCCTTTGGAAATCAGGGTCCCAGAGTCTGGAGGGAGAGAGGAGGCACAGAATCCACGTTGCTTGAGGTCCAGTGTAAAGTTTCACAGTCAGTGATGGTTTGGGGTGCCATGTCATCTGCTGGTGTTGGTCCACTGTGTTTTCTGAGGTTCAAAGGTCAACACAGCTGTATACCAGGAAGTTTTAGAGCACTTCATGTTTCCTGCTGCTGACCAACTTTATGGAGATGCAGATTTCATTTTCCAACAGGATTGGCACCTGCACACAGTGCCAAAGCTACCAGTACCTGGTTTAAGGACCATGGTATCCCTGTTAAAAGGGATACCATTGAGTCCTTAATTGGCCAGCAAACTCGCCTGACCTTAACCCCATAGAAAATCTGTGGGGTATTGTGAAGAAGGAAGATGCAATATTCCAGACCTAACAATGCAGAAGAGCCGAAGGCCACTATCAGAGCAACCTGAATCTCATAACACCTGAGCAGTGCCACAGACTGATCGAGCTCCATGCCTTGCGCCCGCATTGCTGCAGTAATTCAGGCAAAAGGAGCCCCAACTAAGTATTGAGTGCTGTACATGCTCATACTTTTCATGTTCATACTTTTCAGTTGGTCAAGATTACTAAAAATCCTTTCTTTGTATTGGTCTTAAGTAATATTCTAATTTTCTGTGATACTGAATTTGGGGTTTTCATTATTTGTCAGGTATAATCATCAAAATTAAAAGAAATAAACACTTGAAATATATCAGTCTGTGTGGAATAAATGTATACATTATACAAGTTTCACTTTTTTAATGGAATTAGTGAAATAAATCTACTTTTTGATGATATTCTAATTATATGACCAGCACCTGTATATACACACACATTTTATATACACCTGCCTTGGCATTCAGTCACAACAGACATCCCTTCCACTGTGTTCCTGCCCTCTGTAGCTGGTTTGTCAGCAGAAATGCCTGTTTTTCATTAATAGGAAAAATAAATCTTAAATAAAAATTACAACTACCTTTGTAAACATAATTGTTAATTACCATTAGAACGTGGTACAGAAGATACCAATACACCTTATGTATTGTCAGCAGGGTTTAGCTGTTCTGTGGGTTGACCTAAAACAACATAATTTGTGTTTAGCTTATGTAAAGGGGATAAGTCCACAATTTCGCTACAAGATATGATCTACACTTACAAAACAGACTTCTTCCTACTTTAGGACTAGACTTTCTGTTAGAGCTGCAAGATTCTGGATATATTGAGAATCCCATTTTTTTTTTTTTTAAATAGAGATCAAGATTCTGAACTAAAAATAATGTGAGACCAAATTAATTTATTGCTGAAGTTTATTTAAAAGTGTTTAATTAATTTCAATGAATTCCTAAACATTTTAATATTGATGTATTTAAAATATAATTAATTATTGTACAAATGTAATATTAAAACTAGAATGTACATTTCCTGAAGAAAATGTGAGTGGAGCTTGCAGTGGCAAAACTCGGCGCTGGGCAGATACTACAGTGTTATACTACAGGGTCATATTTAAATACTGTTGCTAGTCTGAATAAAGAGTCAAAATTTAAGCTAAAATGCTTATATTTTCAGTGATTTTCATTTAGCTTAAATAAATAAAGTTTTTACAAAGAAAAAAACATTTATGTTAAAAATATTTAGATATCCAGATATTTCTCCTGGTTTACAAGAATGCAAAGGTAACTATGGTAACCAAGATTTGTTTTGCCTTGAAAAGTGCATTGTTATTTTGTTGCTTAGCAACGTTCCCTAACGGTTTACTAGACAGGAAAAAAGCCTCTCATACATTTTTGCTTCATTACGGATTGAGGAGTAACTGGGATCATGATACGAGGTAAGTTGTTGTCTTGAACATCACATATTTGTCAGTTTGTTATCAATATATTAATAGATTTTCTTCAAATATTTCAGAGAAAGTATTACTGATTGTGGGCCACAGCTTTGTGAAGTGGGCTGAGAGGAGAGCTGAGGTCGCCTGGGAGCCTAACCTGGGTCTGCAGAGCACCAGAGTGCAGTGGGTTGGGAAAGGAGGGATGAGATGGAGCCAGCTTCTGCCTGCCGTCCTCTCATCAGGACTGAGACCTGACGTCCTGCTGATTCATGCTGGGGGAAACGACCTAGGCCTACTGAGGAGTCTGGATCTACTGAGCTCCATGAAGGAGGATGTTTCTGCACTGCAGAAAACTACCAATGGCACAGTGATTTTCTCTGGCATCACTGAGAGGTGTGTGTGGCGGCGGGCAGAAGGCCCGAAGATGAACAAAGCCAGGAAGTTCATCAACAGCGCCATGGCACAATACATGGCTGACATTGGTGGAGTGTTTATAGACAATAAAGAGATAACACAGAAGAGAAGTGAACTGTTCAGGAGGGATGGGGTTCATTTGTCTGACAAGGGAAATTATATTTTTTTGAAAAACCTTGCAAGTGCCATTAGTAAATAAATACATAAAAAAACAACTCTATATCTACAAAACGTGTTTGTCATTCTTTCTCAGTGAGGTACATTATACGGTTAAGTAAATGTGCATTAACTTAAATTAATTAAACAAACAAACAACAACAACAAAAACATACAAACACTGCAAAATTAAATTCCAGGACTTTTTAAGCACTATTTTTATTTTGTTTATTCAATTTTTTTATTTTGGTTTTCAAGGACTAAAATATCAATTATCAAACAATATTATTATTATCTCTTTAATTCTAATAAATAAAATAATACAACAAAATGTTACAAATAATGTACAGCACTAGCAAAACATGCAACTTTAACATTTAAAAGAATACCATAGCACAGTTATCGCTTTCCATATTCAAACTGATTTTATTTTATGAATATATGATTGACCTGAAGAATAAAAACTATACCAAACACTTGGACAATTATGAGCTACGTTTATTATTTTATTATTATGTATTATAATAAATATATGCAGAGAGAGCCAATGTTTCATTTTACAGGGTGATTCAATGACGTTTAAATCAATTTAATTTTAATTTTTAGACCTAAGTAAACTCACAGACTTTTATTTTGAAATCACGATACATCTATAGAGATATGTAGTTGGCATAGATGATTTACGTTATAAATCTAGTGGGATCACACACACACACACACACACACGCACGCACACACACACACACACACACCAGATTTGTGGACCGAGCTGCTGAGATGAAGACACGCTTGTAAATGCAGTGCAACACAAAGCGCGTCAAAATGTATGTGCGTTCCCAAATGAAACCCAAACAAACAGCACATGCAATAAAAGAACAAACAATGTAAAGCAATCACTATCAAAGGTTTTACCACTAACTCATTCGATATCGCGAGACCACTTTTCACCTCAAGGAGTAATATCGCGAGATCTCGTGCGCTCCCAAAAGCCAAGTGAAATGGCAATTTATTTAACACGCTGGATTTCTTTTATCTTAAATAAATAAATATTATTATTTTTTAAATAAAAGATTTGGGGTGTTTTTTATGTAAAAATGATTTAGATATCCAGATAGTTCTCCTCATTTTGTCCACAGGAATGTAAAGGTATCTATGGCAACCAAGATTTGTTTTGCTTTGAAGCTTAGCAACGTTCTGTAACGCTTTACCAGACAGTAACATACATTTTTGCTTCATTACTGATTTTCATTTATCATAAATAGTTTTAACAAAAATATTTTAGAGAAAGTAGTATAAATTGCCAGCCACAGCTTTGTGAAGTGGACAGAGGAGAGCTGAGGTAACCTGTGAGCCAAACCTGCAGTGGATCTTCTGACCTCCATGAAGGAGGACCTTTCTACACTCCAGAATCTTACAAAGTGCTATTAGTAAACTATGTGACGTTATAGCTACTAAATGAGTTTGTCATTTTTTCTGTCAATAACTATCAATAACAGTAACGTTAGTCAAATATTGAGGCTGGCATTTTACGTCTTTCTAATGATACTCATCTAGATCAAGTAAGAGTGTGATCTTAGCAGGTTTAGAGGTTAAACAAAGTTTGCTTATTGGATTTGCAGACACACTGTGGTCTTGAATTAGATGAATAGTAAATAAACTTATGATTTGTAGAATTATGATAAAAACAACAAATACATATTTACACACAATGTAGTCTTCATTTACATAAGTATACAAACCTTATTTAAAAGCAAGTTTTACCAACTTATTGTACCATCTGTGAATATACCATTCAATAAAGACAAACATTCTGGATTTGCCAATTCAATGTTTATTAAAAATATTAAGAAAAGCACCTGTTGTGCCAAATCTCGCCCCACCAATCCAGATCCCAGCCATGCAGCTAGATCATATAGCTTTTAATCGACTACCAGTAAATATTATGTTTTGTAATGTTATTAAAAAAACAATAAAATATTTATTGTATTACCAGTATTAAAATTAAGGCAGAAATATTACTGTTGCAATAAGACAACTGTACTGTAAAATAAAATATGGTCTTTTTAATTTTCACAATACTAATATTATGTTATAAATTCTTATTTTTTAAATAATAGTATTTTTTCAAACCCTCAGTGTTTTAATTATATGAAATATTTTAACTTTTTGTAGTTTGACACTGAAAACATCAGATTATAAGATGGACAAACTTCACCATGAAAAACTCAATACATCAGAATATATATATAAATAAAATATATATTTACTATAATATACATGATGATGCATATATGCATATAAATATAGATTTGTAGATACATATTCTATTTTTAGATACATATGTTATGGCTTAGTGACAATCAAAAAGTATGATTTAATTTTGTTTTTGAATTAATTGTGCAGCCCTGTTTATTTAATTTAGTTTTTATTTTATAATAAATGTCTGATTTTAAAACCCTGATTGGAAAGGGCCCTAAAGAGGGAGACAGGATTTGGCACAACACCCCCAGTGAGCAAGCCAATGGCGACGGTGGCAAGGAAAAAACTCCAAAAGGTTTGAGTTAAAAAACCTTGAGAGGAACCAGACTCAGCACGGGGGGACCCATCCTCTTCGAGCACGGTGCACACATTAAAATAACATATTAATTTAACTTAATATATGAAACATTAATATATTTAGAAATTAAACCAATTATGTAATATGGTCAACCTGTTCATAAACGTATTAAGATTAATTGGTCATCCAATTATTCGATGAAGGAAGTTGACTATTGTAGCATCTCCCGCCATCTAGCCACTGGATCTCACTCGTCATACAGGCTGGATATCCTTTGGTAGAGGAGGTAAAACAGATGTGATACTGTTAGTGAATTTATTTGAATCCACAATACCTATAGAGAAAATAAGTTTGAAAGGCAAATCTGATTTATGTCTATCAAGAGATTGTTTTTTGTCTCACACTTCTGAGAACCATCTTACACTCTACAATTTCACATCTAAACAGTGTATAATGAAATGGACTGAAACACTAGATCTTACTAGTAGTATTTATAAACTTTACCTTAGTGCTTCAGCATTGTCCTTGCTTTTGTCTTCAGTGCCATGCACATTTGGTCCCATCCTGTAAATAATAAATGAATAACAGGATCACTGCATAGAGAAATACTAATAAATAAAAGCAAATTCACAACTGAAATATATTAATTTAAATTAATTTGGTCATAAAACAATTATCTCTCATACTTTAAAAAACAATTCTAATCTCATGCTTACCACAGATGCTGGAAACCAGATTGTCATCAGTGTTGTAGCGCACTTGATCTTCTCAGGCATTCTGTCTTCATCTGCACAATTGCTGAAAAACATCAAAACCAAAATTTGATTAGGATTAACACTTTCTTAAAATTTGGTTATGATGTGCAGTAGTACAGTGACTGAAGCAAAATGTTTAAATACTTAGCTTTGGACAATATATTGTTTAGATCCAGTCTTGGACAGGACTGCTATTGTATTCAAACTCTTCCTGCAACATTACAGAAGGGCACATATTATGACAGAATAATAGTGAACAGCATATAATACATTTAGTACAGATTGTCAAACAAATTCAAGTTAGAACTTCTATTATAACAGTTTCTTACTACCTCTCCTTTTACCTTACTGTCTTCACGTTAGTGCTGTTACTCAATGCCTCCCTGCCACACTAATACTCACTGTATCCTGTCTGTCGCTGGTGCTGCTGCCTCTACTGTCCAGTGTCCTCCCTAAAGCTGCCAGTCTACTCCTATCTTCATCCTTCCTGCTGCTGTGGCTGCTGCTCTTCTTTCCTGGTAGCTCAGTGGCATAAAACCTCAACACAACCATATATATCATGACAACACGACCATACGATCCAACCCGGTGGCTAAGGCTGTTCAAGCCTCACTGGCACCGTTAATGCATGCTCAGTGTCCCGGTTCTGTATGGGATACCACCACAACACGATCATACGATCCAACCCCAGTGGCTAAGGCTGTTCAAGCCCCACTGGCACTCATGCTCAGTGCCCCCGGTTCTGTATGGGATACCACCACAACACGACCATACGATCCAACCCCGGTGGCTAAGGCTGTTCAAGCCCCACTGGCACCGTTAATGCATGCTCAGTGCCCCCGGTTCTGTATGGGATACCACCACAACACGATCATACGATCCAACCCCGGTGGCTAAGGCTGTTCAAGCCCCACTGGCACCGTTAATGCATGCTCAGTGCCCCCAGTTCTGTATGGGATACCACCACAACACGATCATACGATCCAACCGGTGGCTAAGGCTGTTCAAGCCTCACTGGCACCGTTAATGCATGCTCAGTGCCCCCGGTTCCGTATGGGATACCACCACAACACGATCATACGATCCAACCCGGTGGCTAAGGCTGTTCAAGCCTCACTGGCACCGTTAATGCATGCTCAGTGTCCCCGGTTCCGTATGGGATACCACCACAACACGATCATACGATCCAACCGGTGGCTAATGCTGTTCAAGCCTCACTGGCACCGTTAATGCATGCTCAGTGCCCCCGGTTCCGTATGGGATAACACCGCAACACACAACACTACCTTTCAACCATAAAAACTTATTTTTGCAAAAACAGTAGACGGGATTATGATAACTATGATAAGCCTGTAAAACACCTGATTGGAGGCAGACATCCGGATGAGAGATGTAAATGTGGTCCAAAAGCATGTGCTTGTCAGTCGTCGCTGATGTGATCAGTTGTGTGTATTCTTTGGATTGAAACAACTCCAGTATAGCCTTTCTTCCAGGAGAAAGGGGATCTTCAATAAAGTCTCCACAGATGATAACAGGATTCGTCCTCATCATGTCCAGATAATCAAGTAGGCTCCTTAAATTTGGCAAGAATTTATCAAGACTAGTGTGGTGGTCTGTACACAGTAGCAATCGTTGCGTTCGTTGGGGTGTCAATTTTGATAAGGACGAACTCCGAGTCTGTGACATTGTGTATGTACTGTCGGGGTTGAGCTTGAATGTCTTCTTTGTAAAATATTGCAACTCCTCCACCATCTTTCTTCGCAATTTCCGCATAGGTTGAGTAGGAGACGTGTCTATTCTTTGCAATCATCTTGTATCCTTCCAACTGGAGATGTGGTGAGATACATGAGCCAGACAGGTGAGTTTCTGTTATGCAAAGAATATCCGCTTGTTTTAGCTCATGATGACATCTGATATCCTCAATGTGAGATGCCAGTCCTTCCGTGTTGTGATGAATGATTTTAAGTGTTTTGTCCTGGTTGGTGTTGGTTTCCTTCATTCTCTGCAGAAGTGGCATGATTCCTTCAAACGTTGCTCTTTTCATATGCTGCAATGATGCTGTGACTTCAGGATCAGCATAAATCTTCTTTTCATTGAAGTCGGTAATGTGCAATCCATGAAGTGAGGTTGTTCTGCTGAGGGCAACGTAGGCCATTCCTGGTTCGAAAATCTTCTTCAGTGACACTACGGCAGACTGCATTGTCATGCCTTGAACCTTGTGAGCTGTGCAGGCGTAAGCTAACTTGATGGGGAATTGTCGACGAACTGCTCCTTTCCTTAGATTTTCTTCGGATCTCTCGATATAAACCAAGTTATCTTCGTCACCTTGCACCCTTTTGCGGTATTTCTGTCCTGCATTTGGACTGTCGAGCTGAAGTCCTAACATCTGTACAGTGTCGATTCCATCTCTTGTTTTAGTGACAATGTTTGAAATCTTACCAAAGCATCCATTAACGAGTCCATCTTCGACATCTAGATTCCTAGTCACCATAATACGTACTCCCACTGCAACCTGTATGGTATCAAGCAAGTCGTCCTTTTTCGATGACAGGCTTGTTTTGTCTCTTCATCGCTCCTGTTCTTGGGTCTTTCCTGTAGTCTTCAGCATCAATGGTTATGATGTCAGTGTGAAGAGCATGTACTGTGTCAGCATTGTGCCTGTGAACTTCTTTATTGGTGGCAAATATGTGAAGTGCATCACGCGGGCAGTCCTCGGGCTTCTTCACAGCCTGCAGTAACAAACTTCCATCTTCTTCCCTGAGAGCTTCAGTCTTCTGCTTCACTCGTAGTCGGTTCAGAAGTTGGGCAAAAGCAAAGTCTTCTTTCTGACGCATGATCTCTGTGAGGGCGATCATTTGGAAATGGTCCTTCCAGAAGTCCAAAACATCATCTTCATACACGCAGAGTGGTTTGGCTTTACCAAGCGGTGGCAGTTGGTGAAAGTCACCCACAGCGAGGACCGAGATTCCCCCGAAAGGTTTCTTGCTGCCTTTGATCTGCTGAAATCTCCAGTTTACATAGGCAAAAAGATCCTTTGAAATCATTGACACTTCATCAATGATAAGAATCTCCACATCACGTAATCTAGCTCGTAGTTCATCTAGGGCATTTCCAAGTCCTTGATATGGTGGCTTCAGATTCCTTGGAAGTTTTAAAATGGAATGCAGTGTTCTACCGGAAATATTGAATGCTGCCGTTCCAGTAAATGCACTTAAGAGCACTGTAGGCACAGAGAGATCCCCTTCCTCCCGGAGTCGAGGCAGTTGTCGCAGAATCTTGGTTGCTTCCATGTATATGCACTTGATGACGTGCGATTTGCCACAACCAGCACCACCTGATACGAAGTAATAAAACGGTTCTGGATTATGACCCCACACACGCTTTTGACACCACTGGCAGACAGTGTAGAATATGGCTGCCTGAGTCTCATTTAGACTTCTAAACAACTTCCTAGCAAATTCCATACTCAACTGCGGTGCCTCTATTTGTGGCACCACTCCATCTCCTTGTTCAAGAATCTGATATTCTGGAACATCATCTTGTACATTCTCATCATCTGGATTGATGTCTTCTCGTTCTGCAATGCACTCCAAATGATCCACTTCAATTTCAGGTGCAAAAGCTGTCCACGCATTCTCAGGTGGCCCTTGCTGTTGCAGCTGATCAAGTGCCTTATCCACTTCATTGCTGTGTTTCTCAAACTTCTTCTGGTGTGCTCGCACTACGGCACAAACAGGCATCAGGAAACCAGGGTGGGTAGGATGTTCCACAAATGCACTTTTGTAAAACTGTTCATAAGTTGGAAATGTATGAGGTTTTAGCTGTGCGTTGAAACGATGTGGCATATAAAGCTTCAACAATCTACCGTGGAACTTTTCCGGTTGTTTTTCCTCCGAAAACCGTGCATATCTAATAACTGCTGCCTTACCAACAGTTCTTTTCTGAAAAAATCCCATACCGTTGAGCAGCCGGTGAACATTCTTACCATCCGCTTGCTGACCATAGACAATGCGGTACTCCGAAGCTAAATCTGCCAGACACATCTTTTCAAACTCCCGTTGTTTGAGGCCTTGCCCTGTATTTATCTATTATCCCTGACATCCAGACATCCTCTGAATCGGGATCTTTGTTGTGTAGGACACTGAGAGGAAGACTCATCTTCAGTGCATCATCGTCCGTCGGTATAAACACAACGCTTCGTGAACACTTTTTCATCGGTAAGCTGCATGTTCGTGCCACAGACTCCTGAGCGCTTACTTGCCTGTGTTTTGAGTAGGCCTGCATTATGTGCTTCATTTCATCGGCCTCATTAACATCTCTTTCACGCACACCCTTGATTACGTTCTTGAGTAAATTGCTCATTTCATGCTCTGGCTTGGAAATATACGACAGCATATACATGATGCAGCAAAAAGGGTCAAGAACGTACTGAATGTCCATGTTAGCGTTCCATGCCCTTAACAAATCTGGATTGTATCCATTCACCCAAGACTCCTTTGGGTCACGCTTCAGCAAAATCACGTTGGAAGTGGACAATGCCTCAACGTGCATATTGTAGTCATCCATGGTTAAATTACACTTTGCCAGTAGCTCTGACAAGCTATCAAAGGATGCTTGAGAATCATTCCAACAAATCCCACACTGGCTTGAGTTTTATCCTGGCATCGCTCATTGCTTTTTGCACAGCATCCCGTCTCGACTTCATTCTGTCTCGTTGGTTTTGGGCTTTGTTATCCTCTACTTCAGGATGCTGTGGTCCTGGGCGAGCGATCTTGGTTTTAGATGCAAACATGCAGCTTGCTGATGAAGAAGTGCCCAAGTTATCCTCTTCTTCAGGACGCTGTGGTCGTGGACGAGTGATCGTGGTGTTAGACTCTGGTAGTTTAGGGAACCCAAATCTACATAATGCATTTCCTTTCTTACATGACTTGGAGTGATTCCTGCTGTGAAGCTGGACCTCTGTGACAATTTGATGAAGCTCAGGATCACCCGTAGGATCAGGCAACTGGCATGTTATGTAGCGGTCAATAAAGTCGCACACAACCTGATCAGAATCATTTTCAAACTCGGGTGCATTCTTTACCCAAACAAGTAGATGAATATGTGGGCTTCCTCTAGCCTGAAACTCAACTCTACTAAAGTAATCCTCAACTTTACCAATGGGTTGGGCAGGCGACAGAAGCAGATGTGTCATTAGTACATCCACTCGTTTTTCAAACATACGCATGGCAGTGACAGGGTTGCTTCGAAGTATTTCACATTTTGTCGTCCAGTCAAGCTCTGAAAAGTCAACTTGTTCACCTTGCTGGGCCTTGATTGCTGTTATTATTTCAGGCCATCGAATTTCGTCTGCACTGAATGTGCAAAAAAAAGTAGGGGTTCCTAACCGTCTAATCATAGCCTGTAGATCTCTCAAAGTTTTCTCCCAATAAGATGGAGAGCCTCTCAGTGGTTGCATGAACCGTGTGGCATCTCTGTCATGTACCAATCTTTCAACCTCTCGGTTATCTTGAAGCAATTTGTTTGAAATTTTTCGGCCATCTCTTGTTATAGGTTTGCCTTTTCGCAACTGGATAGACATGCTGTTTCTAGCCAGTTGCGTTTCGGTCACAAATTGCGAAAAGAATAGGTAACTCTGATCGCTCGCAAAACGTGTGTCCACGCTGAACAATCTTGCCTTGAAGTACATACTAGGAAACAATGATATTTGTCTTGCCTCATCAATTGTATTCTGTCCCGTGGGGAACTGAACAGGGAATGCCATGGCTTCCAGCTTTGGGATCTTGAAAAATCCAACAGGCTTTTTTCCTTGTGCGGGTGCGATGCTAAATATGCCCTCACCGTATGACAAGATCTCCTGTCCAATGTCAGGTGGCTGCATGCATGTGTCTAATGTGAGACCAGGTCTAAGCTCATCATGTTCCTCAACACTAACCTGTTGCTCAACCTGCCCAGCCTGCTCAGCGACATCAACTTCTTGTTGATTCTCTGTGTCATCACCTTCCTCATCTAGGTGACTTTCGGATATTGCACTTTCTCTTATGGAGATATCCCTGTACTCTGAATGCACTGCTTTAAGCTTAGATAAAGCTGCAAGCACATTGTGCATATTCACAGTATGGAAGTGCTGATATCTTTTAAACTTAATGTGTCTCTTTAGCTTCACCTGCAGTAGCTGGGATGCACTTCTAGGTCTCGGAAGAGAGTTGACAGTCTGTTCCACCTCAGATGGCACACACACAATAGCACCATGCACTGCTTTTTGCTGTCCTTTGGGCAATGCAACTATTTTTGCAAATGGTACTATTTTGGCAATAAGTTGGCGTTCAAGCACATCCCATCATCACTTCCGACTTTTGTACATAATATGTTTGGTTAAGTGTTGAAACACTCAGTGGTACCTCATCCATAGTCAGAAGGTCCTGATGAAATCTTCCTTCAGTAATAAGCTGCATTTTAATACCAACATATAAAGCATCCCCCTCCTCTAAAACCCTATCAAGGTCAGGCATCTTGAACATAATCCCTTCACTGTGGTTGGCCAAAAATGTTAGAGCTACACATGTGCACTGATGATTTCTTGAGAATACATCATACCTTACATCACTCTGACAATGAGAGGCCTGCACAGACAAAACTCTGGGTGCACCATCACCACCTTCTGCATGCATTCTGTCTGAAAACTGAGCTTCAGCAGCACTAGTGTTTGCCTGTTCAACCTGTAAATAATCAGTCATGTAATCAGGCTGGTGGTCAAACTTAGTGCAATACAATCTGTTAAATTACACTCCATAGTGTTTGGGACAAAGGCATTTTGCTAAAAAAAAACTTTCAATAAGATTTGGGGGGGATAAAAAAAAAAGGCATTTGTACACATCAAGTGTGCCCAAAAAAACAAGTGCACATGATTGATGTTCTTGAAATTTTCAGAACATTATATTAGTAACAGAATACGTCAAATTGGAATTACATAAGCCAAGCAACATTTGTTGAATAATAATAATAAATAATAACATTGAACTGTTATTAAAGCATTAAAACACAGTATACAGTTTACTTTGCCCACCCCAATAAAAAAAAATGCTCGTAAATTAAGTTTTATTAGGGGTGTGACAATGTACTTAACTAACGAGATTATACATATGGGTTCACATGAGAAAGACGAGATGATATTGTAAAACTATTTTTAAGGAATCTTCAATGGCGAAATATATATAACTGGAAAAATTGTCTTTTATTCACCTGAAAGTCACAAAATGCAAAACAATGCAGGTGCATTTTGAGATGTTTTAACTAATCTAAGGCTGTGACCAATAATTATTTTGGTAATCTAGTAATCGGTCAGTTATTTTGACAATTAATCGAGTAAGCAGATCATTTTTTGTGGTAAAAAAAAATTGTTCTGTGCGATGAATAAATTTACCACAGTAGCACATGTGCGATACAGTTTTGTATGTGTGAGAGACACATTTTTGTTTGTATGTGAGGTTAATCTAGGGCTGTATGATTAACTGAAATTAAATTTAAATCTCTTTTTTTCTTAGTGTGATTATGACACTTATAAAACTTGAATTTAAAATAGCAACATGTGCCCATCCGCTTTCCAAGCTTGTCATATCTATCTGCATGCCTTTGTCCATATAAGGGATTAATAATGCAGTTTATGGAATCCTCAACAGGGAAATGTGCAATTTCTGGAATTTTGCCAGATAATAGTCACGGGTAAACTGCAATCAAGGATTTAAAAATAAAATACATTTAACACTTAAATTTAATCGAGGATTCGTGACAGCCCTAGTCCCAAACATTAAGGGACCCCAAAAGAAGCATGTTGTTATCCAAGAAAAAGTACCTTGTTAATCTTGGAGAGTCTGGTCTGTTCATCTTCAAGGTCTTCCTTCCGCCGACGCATTTGTTGAGCCTGAGATCTCTTTCCTCTCACGTAGCATCCTTTCAAATATCAAAAGATACAAATTATTGACAAATATATCTGACTTATTTATTTGAGTGATCTAAGTTTCACTTAGATTTCTGTTTGATGAGTCTCAAATCATCAAACAGGACATTCATTCAACAGGACATTCTCACATAAACAGGCACATACTTTGAAAGTTCTCCTGACGTAACAGCTGTTGAGCCTGAAAAGATAAAACCTGTAGTAATATCAGGAAGAAAAATACAGTTAAACAACAGTGAAAGCGATACTGTAAAAATAACTTGTAAAATCCAATAAATAACTTTTTTTTTTAAACAATAAAAGTATGCAGAACAAGGAGAATCAGAAAAAGAGCTAGTTAAGATTTATAAATGAGATTAAAAAAAAAACTGTCTATTAAAATAATCAAAATAAACTGATATAAAAAATATAAAAACTAAGCCCTACAATAACAGCCTAAGTATATTTTTTGTGTGTGTGTTGTTGTTGTTTCAAGCAGAAAGTACTAAGAACAAATAAACTGCTCTCTGTAGAAAAAGCCACAACACAAGGAACCTAAAAAAAGAAACAGAAACAGACATATTAGTTCACAGGAACTACAATTATGGCAATGTGATGAAAATGTCATTGGACTGTTTAATACTGACCAAAGTGAAAAGTGCAACGGAAAATGTAGGTTGTTCTCTGATCAGTCAGTCTGAAAAATAGCAATGACAACACAATGAAAACTTACTAAACCCAATCAAGCATAACTTCTTTGCATGTTAAATCTTAATTATACATTTAATCTATATGTAGTAGGGGTGGAAACGGTTCAACATAGTCACGGTTCAGTTTGTATCACAGTTTTAGGGTCACGTTTTCATTACTGTTCGGTATGTGCTGCTTTTAGGAAAAAACTATACTGTCAAATACAAATAAGGAGAATAAGAATAACCGAACTACAAGCAACGACACAAATAAATACAATAGAGTAAAAATACAATTTAAATAAACAGTGTTTTTCAGTTTTTTTTAGGTCGGTCTAACATTAGTTTTTAGGTACAGAAATTGAATAAAGTAATCACTGTATAAATTAAAGATACATCTTTATTAAAGTTACAAAAGCTTTTCAATCAAGAGCAGGGAGTGCTTTCATTGTTGTTTATATTAAGAATATTAAGAAAGTGCTGTCACTTTAAGAGAATGCACTGATACTGTGCGTTCAGCCGGCTATGTCTGGTATAGGATACTTATCAAGACGGGCATTTTGACAATTTTTGAGTGAGTTTGTCCATTCAAACACAATACTTCAGAGAGAGCTTAATATTTGCGCACACACAAATCTTCTCACTGCGCACGAGCTCGCATCCTTTGGCTCTTAAATGTTTAAACTGGCAAGGCTTAAATGAGTTTAGTTTAAACACATATACTAAAGTGTGCTGTTCAGGTCTCACCTGCTCATATTACAGCATACTGCACTCGCATTGAACAAGAGCGAATGGTTTGTCCACTGTTTTCTTTTTTTTTTTTTTTTGCTGTTGTTGTAATGTACTGGGAAGCCAGAATGCGCATCCATCAACAGAAACATACATTAGCCGAAGCCTGTTTATTTTATATGTTGTTATTTATAACAAACCGTATTACAGATGCGTTGTCATATTTAAGTTGAACCGTGGAAATACTGATATCTTTACACATATTTTACTTTATATTGTAATATATGTTGTTAATTTGTTTATATATGTAAATACATTACACAATATTTCTGGGGAAAAAATATGAATAAATAAAATATTGTATAAATAAAACAAATTAATTAGAGATGATTAAGATTAATAAAAATGTACAAACTATTAAAAGGGTCGTCTGATGCGCTTTTACTAGCTGTTTGAACTTAAATGCGTGTTGGCAGTGTGTGTACACAACCACCCTATGATGATTTTTTATCACGTTAAATAATTTACCCTTTCTCAAAACGAGCCGATCTCAGATGCCTGTCAGTCAGAAAGGTTAAGACCTTTATAAATGAAAAGCTTTATTACGGTCACTATTGTGACCGCCAGTGTGTTTAGCTAAATCTGAGACTGAAGTATTTTGTAATTGTGGTCATGTATCTAATTAAACTCTCACCTCAAAATGTAGGAAGGAGTGCTCATGAAACAGTATTCTGAAACAGAGAAATAAGAGTGTCACACATAAAACTCAATGCCAAACTCACAACTCATTTAAATTTAACTTTCATTGCAAAAATTGATAACACTGGGGATAAAAACAACATAATTTATTTCAACTGTAGACAACCTGCTCTATACTGAAATGCAGTCTCTGTTCAAATGCTTAAATATTAACATGTCACTGATATTGTAAAAATGAGCTGAGCCATGGAATTGCAAACACTCCCATAGACTTCCATAGGAGTTGAAGAATGCAGGAATAGTGCGTGTTGTGAGTCAACCAATAGTTCCAAACACTAAATAATACCAGCCATAAAGCATTCATTTCAGTGTTTCTAAATCACACTCACTGGTAATTTTTTACTTAGTTCCATAAAATATCTTCTAAATATTACTGAACTAAAATAGTAAATTGTAAGCTGTTTGGTCACTTCTGATCACCAAACAGTATGATATACATGGCTATAAGGAATACCTGAGGGTTAAACACAAGAAAAACATCTCTCCTCTCTCCATCACTCCCCAAAATAAAATACCATGTCGTCAAAGTAGTAAATAATGCGTTATGCGTTACATTATGCAACTAATATTTACCAAAAATGCTGCAAATATAGTGAAGCTGCTGCCTATCCTAACCCATTCAAACAGAATAGATGTGTTCGGCTTGAAGCAGCGCTGCGGATCGGTGCATGACGTGTATGCTCTCGCAAAAAAACTCACTTTATAATCAATAAAGCTGTCTACACTGCAAAATAAAGTTATTACATATCTGCACTTTGTTTTTTACGATGACACAATTCTGTCAGTGAGCGTACACTGAAATTTGCTTCCACTGGATTTCTTCTTGACCGGTTACTAACGTGATCTAAACCTGATCCAAACGCCTTCGCTTCATTCCATTCATAATCTCAACACAAGAATCGTCTAACCAACCATAATTATACTATTAACTTGTACATCATCACATAAGCTAACGTACCATTGTGGATGCTGTAGCTTAAAATAAGCGCCAAAATTAATATTCCTCACGCAGGAAGGTTATGTAACTTAAACAAAACAATGCAAACGGCAAAAATCAAAGAACATACTATCCATCAAACACACACACACAATATAAGATTACATTTTCACACAAAGATAAGGGTGGCTAACGTTAGCTGTAGACATACTTATACACATTAACTTTACAATTTTTACGAGATGAAGGTAGCTTTAACATCAACAAACATGATATAAACTGTACCTCATATTAAAATACTAATAACATTGCCTACATTTCATTCAAATAAAGAGCTCCATTTGGCATTTCAAGACTTTATAAAACAGCATATTTAACAACAACCGTCTGAACTCACCTCAAGTGAATATAGTGGGAGTGGGATTCTCCTCAGCAACAGCTTCAGGCAGTCGATTTAGCAGCCAATCAGAAGCGAGCTTTGATTGTACAACCAATAGAATCACAACGTTTGTCCTCACCTCAAGTGAATAGTGGGAGTGGGACTTCTCCTCGGCAACAGCTTCAGGCAGTCGATTTAGCAGCCAATCAGAAGCGAATTGCAAATTCTAAATTGCAAATCTGCAATTTAAGTAATAAATTGTAATAATAATGTCATATAAATCATAATAATTTATATGACCATGTTTTTAAATATTTTACACTTGCAATAAATACAAAATGTAAAAAGTGATAGGTTTGTATTAAAGTTACTGAAGGATTGAATGGTAATTTGACATATCTCTTCTGCATTTTCTTCCTCTTAGAGAAAAATATGCGAATTCAGAAATGGAATATTTAGTTTTCCTTTGCTTTTGGAGCAAATGGGAATATACACATTATTTGCACCCATTTACCTCTACAGAAGTTCACCCATATAGTAGTCTATCCTTATACATTAATCAGGAAATGTGAAAGGAGTCCTCTCTCTTTTATTATTATAAAGTACATTTACATTTATTAACTTATTATATGCTTTCATCAGAAGCAATCAAAATCAACAAAAGAGCAAAAATAGCTTATGTAAGTCCTGTGACAAGTCTTAACCCTAATACAGTAACAGTTAAGCCTACATGTAGCAAGATTTTTTTTATATAAATGAAAATAAAGTAGATAGAATAAAAAAAGAGAATGATGGTCATTTTTTAAATAAAAATAAAACAAGTAGTTAGAATATAAATAAAATAGAGAGTGGAATAGTTAGAGAGTTAAGTTTTGTAGTGAATAAATAAAATGAGAACAAGTAGATAAAATAAAAGGTATAGAATAGATAGTGCTAGTGTTTAGACACTAGACATTAACCCTTTAGGCGCCAGGGTTTTTTTGAAAAAATGCTGGATTTTGACATCAAGATTTCAAAAGCTTGTGGCTTGAAAGGGCTTAAAGATAGAGATCTACCGTAAATTATAAAAATGTTGAGCATGACCAAAAGTTTATGTGGGGTGTAAATATACTCATCTAATTTGCATATTATGACGTCATCGGGGGTGGCCTTCTTGAATTTCATAATATTATGAAAACTTAAACACCCTGAGGACCCTAGCAAACGCATAGCAACACCTTAAGCATGTTACTAGCATGTTGCTAACATGATAAATAAGTGACTAGCATGATTAACAAGTGACTAGCATGTTGCTAGCGTGATTAGCATGTGACTAGCGTGATTAGCATGTTACTAGCATGATTAGCATGTTGCTAGCTTGATTAGCATGTGACTAGCATTGTTGCTAGCATGATTAACATGTTGCTAGCATGATTTTAACATGATTAGCATGTTACATGCTAGCATGATTAGCATTTTGCTAGCCTGATTAATATGTGACTAGCATTGTTGCTAGAATGATTAGCATGTTGCTAGCATGATTAACGTTGCTAGCATGTTTCTAACATGATTAGCATGTTGCTAGCATGTTGCTAGCATGATTTTAACATGATTAGAAAGTTATTAGCATGTTGCTAGCATGATTCTAGCATGTTGCTAGCATGACTAACATGATTAGCATGTTGCTAGCACGATTAGCATGTTGCTAGCATGTTTCTAGCATGATTAGCATGTTGCTAGCATGTTGCTAGCATGATTAGTATGTGACTAGCATTGTCGCTAGCACGATTAGCATGTTGCTAGCATGTTTCTAGCATGATTAACATGTTGCTAGCATGTAGCTAGCATTATTAGTATGTGACTAGCATTGTCACTAGCATGATTGGCATTTTGCTAGCATTTTTCTAGCACGATTAGCATGTTGCTAGCATGTTTCTAGCATGATTAGCATGTTGCTAGCATGATTAGTATGTGACTAGCATTGTTGCTAGCATGTTTCTAACATGAGCCCCTCCATGTCTCTATGACATTGTGAAGCAGAGATATAGCTCTTGCTGGGCGGTTGCTAGGGTACACTATTTGGTTGCTAGGAGTGGCTTGTCAGCTGCCAATGACGATCCCCAAAGGCTGCTTGCCATTATACATGAAATAAACAAACCCCCATATCTCTATTACATTCAGATTTGAAGATACACATCTTTGGGTTTGGGTTGCTAGGGTCATCAATAATGGTTGCTAGGGTGTGGCTAAGAAGTACCAGTGATGGTTCATGATTGGTTGTTTGCCGTCCTGAGTCTAAAACACCCACCCCCATGTCTCTATGACATTGGGAAGCAAAGATATAGCTCTTGCTAGACGGTTGCTAGGGTACACTGTTTGGTTACTAGGGAGTGGCTTGGGAGCTGCCAATGATTATACTCCAAAGGCTGCTTGCCAGTATGAATGATATAAATCAATCTCCATATCTCTATGACATTCAGTTTTGAAGATGCACCTCTTTGGGTTTGGGTTGCTAGGGTAGGGCTGGGCGATAATTCGATAACGATAATTATCGCGATATAATTTTCCGCTAAAACGATATGAAAAGTTCGAAAAAATTTTGATATAATGTTTATGCTCCAAAAGCGGAACGAAACCACGTGACTCATTTGAATCGCGCCACACGGACCGTTTATCAGCTCGGATCAGAGTTCAAACTGCCGCGTGGCACGAGCTCACAAGAGCAGATGCGTTTACTCGGTCTCGTGATCACTAAGCAGTGCTGTGAGATCCAGTTAGCGTAGGCTTAAACAGCAGCGCTGCACAGAATGGTCAGTGTAAGACATCAAAGTACCGCGAGAGCCATTGAAAGCATAGGATCCATCTGCTCTTATCGCTCTCGCGGTGCTTTGATGTCATACACTAACCATTCTGTGCAGCGCCGCTTTAAGTCGAACGCGCCTACTGACTAATGTGAGAACACAAGCCGAACATGAGAAACACTGTGCAACGAGACAGTCAGAAGGCTTTTCAATCTGCACATCGCCATTATTTACCATGGATTTACTGTAGTAACATTCACTGCACCATGGTATTGTGGCAGAAATGTGGGATATTCACATTTAATATTATTCCAGGAGTAATGGTATATAATTGTAGTAAGTATGTGTGGTTAAGGCAGCTATAGCAAGTGTACATTATACTGAATGGTTTTAAACTACTACTATCTTTCATACAAATAGACTACTTAAAAACCATTTAGTTATATTTTGACCATGTTATTGAGGTGCTATATGTGTGGTTTTAACTGTTTATCATTATTTAAATGTATGCTACTATAGGGGACCAATGCTTAGTAAAAATAAATTTGGTCAGAATACATTATACCATATAAAACTGAGGTTGCTACAGATGTTACTGATGTAAAGATGTTACTGATTTTGATAATGAACAAAAATGTAACTGTGCATCCTAACTCAAGCTACGATCAAATGTGTATTTCTAAGAGACAAAAAGTGATATTATTATCATTAATATTATGAGGCAACCCAAACCGGTTTCTTGATTTTGAAACAATATCACTCATTAGAACGTGCAGAAACTAAGAAATACATATCTATTTAGATAATTATTGTGTTAAGGAAAATGAATGGTCTGGTTTCTAAAAATTTCACTTTGGAGCAAAAATCTGGCTTTAAACTTGAAAGAAATAAAGATTTGACATTTATCGTGATAATTATCGATATCGACTGATATGAAAATAATTATCGTGATAATTTTTTGGGCCATATCGCCCAGCCCTATGCTAGGGTCGTCAATAATGGTTGCTAGGGAGTGGCTAGGAAGTGCCAGTGATGGTTCATGATTGGTTGTTTGCCGTCCTGAGTCTAAAACACCCACCCCCATGTCTCTACAATACTGTGATCTAAAGATATCCATCTTGCCCTTTATAATGGCAGTCTATGGGATCAGTTGCTAGGGTGCTCTAAATGGTTGCTAGGGTGTGGCTTGACAGCTTCACAAAGATCCTGAGAGTCTGATTGGTTGGCTGAGTAAAATGTGCCCGCCCCCATGTCTCTATGACATTGTGATGGCGAGTTATGATCAAAGCAAAATCCCTATGTAAATTACCATAGTAGGAAAAACGTGTTTTCATGGGACGTCCCTCACCATAGTAAGTCAATGGGGCAACTTTGGGGCGCTCTTGCCCCCCAGGGGTACAACTTATACCCCATTGCGTGGTATGTTCTCGCACAGCTTGATAGCCTCTTCAAGTGTGGTGATTCATAAGTTTACGAAATTCTCGCTCTGAGCTTTTGCTCTGAGCTCTGAGTTTGCCCCATGCATTGTCAATGGGAATTTTTGGGCGATTTTTCGCCCCTGTACGATTATCGTACACCCGATCGCTTAGAAAAGATATAGCACACCATTCCCCAATAAGCCGCACGATTTGACGCCTCTTTCATGGGTCTGTGACAAACGGTGCAGGAGGAGTAGCGAACCGAAGTTTTGTCCAGAAGAATAATAATAACTAGAATGTACATTTCCAGAAGAAAATGTGAATGGTGCTTGCAGTGGCAAAAACACCACCCGTTGCTAGGGTAATATACATGATTGAATACGAGCCAACAACCATGTCTGATGTTCTGGTGCTGAGATATGGCTTATTCATGGTTTTAGTAGAAACATGGAGTTCGGTGGTTGCTAGGGCGTTGCCAGGCGGTTGCTAGGGTGTTCTGGGTGGTTGCTAGGGTGGTTGCTAGGGTGTTCTGGGTGGTTGCTAGGGTGTTGCTAGGTGGTTGCTAGGGTGTTCCGGTGGTTGCCAGGAGGTTGCTAGGGCATTCTGGGTGAGGGTGTGTTGTCAGCGTTGCTAGGTATTCTGGATGGTTGCTAGGGTGTTCTGGGTGGTTGCTAGGGCGTTGCTAGGCGGTTACTAGGGTGTTCTGGGTGGCTGCTAGGCGGTTGCCAGGGTGGTTGCTAGGGTGTTCTGGGTGGTTGCTAGGGTGTTGCCAGGTGGCTGCTAGGGTGTTCCGGTGGTTGCTTTAGGGCGGTTGCTAGGGTAATCTGGGTGGCTTGCTATGGTGTACTAGGTGGTTGGTAGTTGTCA